>CM023484.1:6158392-6214694 GCA_013339685.2 Hyalomma asiaticum | reverse complement strand
GGATCACCGCTTGCCATCCTCGATGCTTTATATCCTGGACCAAAGATTTCAGTCAAAGACTTCGAAACCAGAAAAGGTGAAATTGCTCGCACTGGTTTGTCTGGTGTGTCAGCATGGATAACGTGGAATCGCGGGAAAGATACTCTTTGGTGGCCAAAAAACTGGAATACTTCGTCGGTGCGCCCTCTTTTCTGAGGGCGATCAGGGAGTGGAGGGAAGGAACTAGCCATATGATATGTTTAATTTTCGGCAGCGACGCCAGCCACCCACCATGGAGTCCTACAAGGGGACGCTGCAGGGTCTGTAAGCACAGACCCTGCAGACGCCAGCTGTACGCCGCCACTATAACCGAATATGGTGTATCCAAGGTAGGATAGCCACACAGGGTTAACCCTTGCCGCCAAGAAACACGGAAGTCAATGGAAGAGAGTAGAAGACAGGAAAGGTTTAAAGTAGGAGAAAAGACGAAGATGTGAGGAGAGAGAGACAGGAAAAGGCGACTGCCGATTTCCTCCGGGCGGGTCAATCCGGAGGTGCCGTCTACGTGAAGCCGGGGCCAAAGGGGTGTGTTGCCTCCTCCGGGGGGCCTTAAAGGTCCAATCACCCGGAATCGGCTCAACCCCCAGGATCCCCTTTTCCCCGGACACGGCTCAGCCACGCACGGCGAGGCGTGGGAGGGGGTCGAAACCCCCCCCCCCCTTGGCTCGGGTCCGTGGTGTCGCCACACACCAAACGCCTGCAGAAGCAGACGCCCCTGCGGGGCCAATGAATGTGGACTTTTCTTTCGGTAAAAAGGAGAACTTCACTCTTATGCGGAGCGGGAAATTCGACGACGGCAAATCAACGTCGCTATATAAATTACAAAGGCACTGGCTTGTTTTAATTTCAGCCTTCCCAATTTGCATGCGAATTCGCTTCAGAAGCATGTTTTACGTACATCGTAAATATAACAGTACAAGCACGAGGCACGGAGACCACGATGACACGGGACAGAGGGTCGACATCAACTGCACTTTACTGCCGCTCATCGCACGCGGCTGCGAAGGAGACAGCAGCTGTGGATGCCTCGGGAAGTTATAAAAAAGAAAAGTTCCTGAGCTGGATGCTGTGAGAACCTCTAGTTGTGCTGTGCATTTCTGACACTTCCCTTGAGCACAAAATCGGTGTTTTCCTTTACGAAATATATTACGAACTACACGCAAACCAACGCCAACGGTTGGAGCTGGTTTGTGCAATAAATAAATGGCATGTTCTTTGCCATGCAGGACACCTGAGAATTTGCCATCTTATCTTCTGGACAGGTCCGCTATCGCGACGTCGCACCATGCGCGTTACAAACAGAACAAATGCTAGGCAAACTTCGTGTATGCGCGAGATGTTTACTGTGCAAAGGAAGTCATCGCAGCGTCAATTTTGCTATTGCAATTCTTAAAAAATGCTTGCGGTAAAGATGCCACTGCGTGATGGAAGAGAATTCCTTCACCTTTATTTCTATGCCGAAAACTCCCTTGGGAAAGACTGTGCTGATGAACGTGAAATTGATGCCTTCCACCAAGCGGGTGTAGTTGCCCGTATAACCACACGGATCGCAGTGAACGTATATCTTCGCCGGGCGGTGGTTCAGGTACATGGATCGTAGGCACACCACGTCAATGAAAGTTAATTCGGGCCGATTGTACCTGCGACGAGGATAGTGAAAGCACTAAGCTTTGTCGGCAAAGTTTAGTGGGAAATAGAAAGAAACATTTTTACGCGATACTTCTTCAAAGAAACACACACTAAACAAAAATAACCAGGAACGGGAGTAAACAGCTTGTCCTCTAGCGCACTACCTTTTCGGGTTTTTTTTTTTACTACGTAACAGTCTAGGTAAAAATTTACTCTCACGCTAACCGAGTTTTTGAACGTAGAAACGGCAGTAATTATTTACCCCCCTGGAGGTTTTCAGCGACTATACGCGGAGTAATTTTTTACTGCCTAAGCAATGTTTTCTCGGCTTTTTTTAGAGCTATCTTTAAAGCTCATTCGAGGTTTACTGTGGCTGGGTAAACACTAGGCTTACGCAAAATGCAGACATCACTCAATTTATTGAGCAGTAAACGAGGACTCACCCTTCGAACTTATAACATTGTAAGCACGTTTTTACTCGTTGAGAGCGCAACAAACACAGGCACAAGCGCGGGAGCAAGGATACTCGAAAGTGCGTTTTCACTTGGCCGCCGTCCACCAAGACCGGCGCTAGGACAGCCAGCATCGCTCGAACTCAGCACAAAACCACGCCGCACTGGTAACACTCGGGGTAGTTCGCCGCGTCGTTGTCGTACTGGTTGACGATGCGGTCAGTCAGGAACGTTTGCGACCGTATACTTTCCGTACTTTCCCAGAACTCGGCGGTGCCTTCGAAATGACGGTCACTAGGCATAGATGCCGGAGATGTCACGGTATCACGTTCTGGTTGACGGACGCCGGCGTACGCGTATCGGCGCGTGCACCGATAGGCGTACGCGCTGATCACACTCACGCCGTTCACACTCACTCCCCGAGACGTCGCGTCCCCGCTTCCGCGACCGACGCTTTTGACGAACAGTTGCTTTCAAACGAGTATCATGTGGCTAGGCCTAAATAGTCATTCGAGGGCTATCACGGCTCCACCCCTGCGCCACGGCGGTTTGGAGGGTTGTTTTTGATCACATGGCTTTAAACTCTAGACTGGGGTTTTTTTATCACGTGACACAACACCCCCTACGTAGTAAAATAGGGCAATGACGTCGTTTTACTACCTTTCTAACAGGTGGTAGTAAAACTATGTCATACGCTCCTTTTACCTCAACAAGACCTAGTAATTTCGAAAACAAGGGAGTTTTTAAGGCTCGTGAGCCGCAGAAACCTAAATATCGCGCAACTTTTGCTTATAGTGCACCGATTATGAAAATTTTACTGCTTTTTTTCAGCGCCACTGAGTACTGGAATACGTTCCTTCCCTGTTTTAAAGCTTGCCTCCGAGAAGTGTCAAAAAAGTATATGGCGATATACCTCCAACATGGCTGCCTACTAATGGATTGTTCTGATGATATAACGCGAGCCATTTAATTTCAGTTTCCTTTATATCTATATTTGCTAAACTGTCATTCATATTCATTATATTCCTTGTTCGTTTTCCTTTACTTTTCTTTTCTAAAAATCCTAGTTATGTTAGCTGTTTCATATATGCGAGGATGTACTCTCTCATAATCTGCTACATCTACCTCGCGTACTTTCATAAATTTTGAACGTTTTTGATGTCTTGTTATTTTGAACTTCTCTGTTTGCTTCTATAAAGTGGTCTGTATTGTTTGCCTTAAATGACTTTTTTTAAACACACTGCTTGTTTTGTTGCTTTATTTTGTTGTTACTATTTCTTATATGCAAACTAGAAGAGAAGCTCCGGGGAGGATGGAGGCATTAATCGATGAACAGATCGCTAAAAACGATTGTGAACAGGGAATGTCGCCGGAGCCAAAGTTTCGACAAGTGGACTTGTCTTCGTCGCTGTCCTGACTAAGACAAGTCCACTTGTCGAAACGTTGGCTCCTGCGACATTCCCTCTTCTCAATCGTTTTTAGCGATCTGTTCATTATTTCTTATATGTTGTGAGCTATTGTTTGCTTACATTATTTTATCTAATATTATCTAACAGCTGCGTTGAAGTAATTTACAATTTAATGATGTCACATTACTAATAGGAAGTCTCCCCCCCCCCCTTCCCCCCCGACAGTTTTCTAACTCCGGGAGCTCCTTCGGTAGCTGTGATAAATAAAAAAAAATGAATGTACGAACTCATCATAGAATAACCGCTACGAACTCTATTTGGGCGATATTTGAAACGACTTTATTGACCCAGTAATTATAATTTGCGAAGTTTCGAGTGCCAAAACAACCACGGGACCATGGCGCACGCCGCAGTGGAGGACTCAGTGTACATTTTGACCACGTGGGGTTCATCAGTGTGCTTGAGAACACGGATGTTTTAACGCCAGAGCTGTTCACAGTCGGGCCCGTTACCCGCGTCATTGTCACAGAGAAGTCAAAAAAGCACCCGCTCTTGCCCTAGACCCACGCTTCTAGCCCTCGCTTCTAGATTGTGCTTAGGTGATTCCACCGTAGAATATAGGTTGAAAACTTCATTGCGGGCCCCTATACACAGTATGTACGGGTGTTACATACAACGACTGGCCAACGTGCTACTTTTAGAAATGTCCACGGAGTCTCACCTAACCAGGTGTATGATGTCTGGCACTATATCGTAGTTGTACCCCGAGATTCCGTCCGTGTCGTAGAAGCTCTTTGGCCGGCCTTCGCTGTCGGTTAAGCTCTCTAGACGATGTTCTCCTTGCTCTGACAGGCAGGCGTCACGGCCGTAGCCCTTGAGGAACGCGAACACGGCCACGGAACATACAAGCAGTGTAACCAATAGCAGCTCACAGTCTTTCCTGCGTCGAGGAAGCGTAGGTAGAATCCTCACGTTATCGTTACCACTGCATTCCGGTGGCATCCCTCTCAAGTGGCTGACGTGTAGACGTGTACACGTGTCGACGACTAACTGTTACAAGGACGTCATGATGAGATTGTTAAACGAGGAGAAATCGGGGTCGCAGTCATGCTGCAATATTCAAGAAGCAACACTGAGTGCAGCGTCACTTGCAAGGTGACGTCACCAGCGTGGCATATGACACGCTGTTGCGTCCGGGACTACGGAGATGGAGCGGCGCCACCAGAGACTCGTTAACGCAGGTGTCGTTAGAGATACGAGTCGAACGTGTCGAGTGCCGGTAACGATTTCCTCGTTACCTCTGGCCGGAAGACGTCGAGGTGTGTCACCGGAAGACGTCCAGATGCGCCATCGTATGGTCCGGCTGCGTACGTGTGACCTCGGCCACATTCGAAGAAAAAGGGGGAGGTCCACAACCTTCTTCCCCTTCGGACCTTCAACCTCCGATTGGAAGAAGAAGCGTCGACTGGGCCCTCCCAAGAAGGCGTCACCGGACGACGCTGATTACTTAATCCACGGGAGCACCCCGGGATAAGAGGATTCGAGAGAGGATTCGATAGAGGATTTGATTGAGATTCGGCCATCACCTTAAAATCATGCTGTAAATAAATGTAAATATTCTCTTCTCAAACCAACTCCTCGTACTCTTCCTTCCTGCCCCGTGGACTCCTGGCCTGAAGGCGACACGAGTCCACGAAAAACGGTGGCAGCGATGAACCACGACAAGCGGTGGCAGCGGTGAGGTCGCAACAACTGGCTGGCAAGCGGTGGGATATGAACCACGACGACGGATGACGAGCGGCGTGATGAACCGGAGGCTCCATGGAGAAAGGACCGGCCGAAAGCCCTAGACCTGGAAGACGGCGGGATCCACGTAGCGTACCACGACTGCACAGTATTGGGTGAGTGCCTGGCTTTGTGCTTGAGAGTCATCGAGTCTTTTAGCCTAGGACCGTTAAAAGCTCGATCCTACAACTGCCTAGAATTGTGGTAGTGCGTATCTCAGCAGAAAGCAGCTTTCAAGGTAAGGTAAACAAGCTGCTGAAGGCAACCCATATAGCTTTGTGGAAAAGTGCAGAATTATTGGTAGTGGACGTGAGGGAATGAACAGGGAGCCTGAGATTTATTATTGATGTTGTTGAAAGGATAGGTGCAGAGGAGGAAGAGTTACGTAGGTGTTGGGAGTTGATTGAGGGATTAAGAAAGTGTTTAAAAATTGGAAAAGGTAGAGAAGAATTAGGCAACTTGGGGCTGTTTGTGTGGGCTTTCGTTAATTTTGTAGAATTTACCAGGCTTCAATTTCTCTAGGACCAGAATTGAAACGCTGGTGGGGTTAATTTCTACATTTTGCGAAAGCTGAGTCAAAGTTTAAAGCAGTCACCATGGATCTGACGAGTTTCACGAAAGCTAGCCTGTTGATGCTCGCTGAAGAGTTTGATTTGGATGTAGATGAGGACTTGCCTGAATCGGAAATTCGAAACATAATAGTAGAAAGTGGTAGCGATCCGGAGGACATTGAATATTTCGGGACCTTAATTCTAATTAATCAGGAAAGAGAAATGAAGGAAAGAATTGAGGACGAAAGACGCAGGCAAGAGTTGAAATTTTTAAACGAAGAAATTGAAAGGCTAGATCGCGAACGGAAGGCAATGCAGAGAGATATTCAGGTATCTGCGGAAGTTGCGCACGAAAGGTGCGAAGTGGTAGCGTGTGCAGTGGAGGTCAGAGCCGATGAAAGGGCTAGCGCACGTGAGAGTAGCAGCGCGTTGACAAGCGAAGTGAACGTTGCTGATGAACAGTCCGCAGTGAAAGTGGATGTCATTGAAGGCCGAAAAGAACGCGACGAAGTATCGTGCCAATGGGAAGAAAGAGAAGCACCTAGAGAGGTTGCGGACGATTTGGCACGCATACAAAATGAGGACGTCGTGACGGTGTATCTTGCATGCGATGTCCAAGGTGATTTCGACTCGTCATGCAAGAACACCAGTGAAAGGCCAGGAGAGCGCAGTGAAGCGCAATTTGAGCAGCAGGTTGTATTTGAGGAACGCGACGAGGTATCGTACCAATGGGACGATAGTGAAGCACCTAGGAAGGTTGCGGACAATTTGGTACGGATACAAAAGGAATATGTCGCGACGGTAGATCCTGCATGCCGCGTCCAAGGTAATTTCGACTCGCTAGGCAGGACTACCAGTGAAAAGCCAGCAGAGTGCAGTGAAGCACAATGTGAGGAGGACGTTGTAGTTGAGGGTAGCTCCCAGGTATGCGAGCTAAATAGCTTAGAAGCAGACAGCTGCAACTTTCCTAAGTGTTTGAAGCGGTCCGCCAGTCAGGAGAGTGAAGGGACGGATGATTTTGCTGGAAATCATTTAGACTGCGCGGATCAGCCAGCTAGCGAGTGCAGTGAGGTTGTACAGGTGCATGAAAAGGAAGCGAAGGGCTCCGAAATGCGCAGAAAGAAGCGGCATAGGCCGAAAAGGCGCCGCAGTGAGAGGAATGCCACACTGAGCGTGGATGGTTTCCAGACGGACTTCAATCGAAGAAGCACAAAAATGAGAAAGGTGTGGTTGTCATCGAAGGCTAATCGGCGCGGAACACGTACGAGCCGCCGAACGAAGAGGGGAGGAAAAGAGCACTCTGCGCGAGCGCGGTCCGAGGGCCGGTTGCAGTTATCTTCCCGTCCTCTTCATGGTGCAGCATTGTCGCGGCGGGTATGCAAGGTCAGGGGTCGCCGCGAAGTCGCCGAACAATGCGACCACAGTAGCGCAGGCAAGGCGATGGCGAGGAGAGTGGCGCTGCGTGGAGAGTCGAACAGGTGCTTCGCGTTTTGCGTTTCCTGTTCAAGAAAAGCGTTCCGAGCGCGACCACCGCGAGTACGTCTCAAAAATGGGAAACAGACCGAGGCTTTTCAACAGAAGACTTGTTAGAAAGACATTTTTGTTTGTTTGTTTGTTTGTTTATCTTAGCCTTGCGAAGTGATGTTTATTAATCTCCACGTGTAGTCTGAGATTTGTTTTTGTAGCTTCTTGTAGATGCCAGATTGAATTTCGCAAACAGTATTTTTTTGTTGAGCCGATAGTCGTTGTGAAGTGCTTGTGGAAAGTGAGAAAGCGAGTTGTTTGTTAAAAGGTTAGAGTGACGTGAGACTGAATGGTTTGCGATGTGTCTGAGAGATCGAGTTTGAGGAATCGTATGGCCGAAAATGTTTTGAAGGAGTAGTGTTTGAAGTGCGCGTCATTCAGGTCGAATGCAAGGAATCGAGTTACGGTTTGTACAGCGGGCGGGCGAAACCGCGAAAGTGTTTGAGGTTATCTTTTAGCATGAGTAAGTCATAAGGAACGGTTGTGAGTTTTCTAGCGCGTAATGCTAGCGAGAGTTTTGTTTGTAGCTTTAGACTCATGTGCAGTGTGTGGACGAGAGCAAGGTTATTTTATATAGGGTGTATGAAGTGTAAGAATTGTGACCGCAAAGTCGGAGAGCTCGTTGTGTAGTACATCCGTGGAGTGCAAGTTTAAGTAGCACTAGGACGTGCGTAGGCGGATGTTGAATATGGTTAGTGTTCCTGTGGTTATGCGGCATAGGTTTGTAATGTTTATTAGAGCACATTTGCGTATTTAGCTTCTGCTCTAAAGCAGCTTGACAGTTTTCTTTCGTTTGCTCACGGGAACATGATGGCTCACTTTGACGGCACAAAATTTTGGGAAAAAAAGTTCGGGGCCATATGTGAGGCATGTACTGGTTCAGAAATGTGGAGCCTGGTGGATTTGCTGCAGATTTCGATAGCTCACAAATGTAGTTCATCGAGTGGAAATGATGACTAGTGTAAACTGTAAGCTCAAATTAATTCAGGGATAGAAATTGGGAGCTTCAGCGAATGTTTACAAGTGTTTTGAGGGCTGCTTTCATTTAATTTGGGAAATGTAAAGCAGATTGGTTTATGTATTTTGGACTCGATGGCTCCTAGTGCCAGCAGGGCACTTCCGTGCCTGTAGTTGTGCGCGTGCGCGTGTGTTTACGTGTGTGCCCAGGACGAGAGCCAGCAAGGCATGTGTGAGAACCCCACATCGGAGCTTTCGTCGTCAACAGTGGCCCACGGAGAGCTCATCGAACCCCGACACTTCGGCCGACCTGGTATGCTGGTCACCCTCAGGTCGGGTCTCCCGCCGGCGGACGGAGCTGTTGCGTCCGGGACTACGGAGATGGAGCGGCGCCACCAGAGACTCGTTAACGCAGGTGTCGTTAGAGATACGAGTCGAACGTGTCGAGTGCCGGTAACGATTTCCTCGTTACCTCTGGCCGGAAGACGTCGAGGTGTGTCACCGGAAGACGTCCAGATGCGCCATCGTATGGTCCGGCTGCGTACGTGTGACCTCGGCCACATTCGAAGAAAAAGGGGGAGGTCCACAACCTTCTTCCCCTTCGGACCTTCAACCTCCGATTGGAAGAAGAAGCGTCGACTGGGCCCTCCCAAGAAGGCGTCACCGGACGACGCTGATTACTTAATCCACGGGAGCACCCCGGGATAAGAGGATTCGAGAGAGGATTCGATAGAGGATTTGATTGAGATTCGGCCATCACCTTAAGTCATGCTGTAAATAAATGTAAATATTCTCTTCTCAAACCAACTCCTCGTACTCTTCCTTCCTGCCCCGTGGACTCCTGGCCTGAAGGCGACACGAGTCCACGAAAAACCGTGGCAGCGATGAACCACGACAAGCGGTGGCAGCGGTGAGGTCGCAACAACGCACACTGCCAGGCAACCTACGTGGCGTATATTATTATACAAGAGAAAGCATAAGTGAGATATAAGTCTCATCAAGAAGGTAATAACGTGATGAAGTGAACCGATATTTCGGAATATTTCAACACATTGTCAAAACAGTGCTTTTAGTCTGGTGACCAAGTGTTGCAAATGTTGTACATTCCGGATTTATGAAAGCATGGTCGAGCACAACTGCCGTGTTAGTCCAATCTACACAACACATAGGCTCTCTTTTTCTGTACCATCTAATGAGATAGAGATAAAACTGAAACATCGTTGACACTTTGGATAATTTACTATCACAATAATTTTTCTTTGGCCTCACACTATGCGCCAGTTTGTGATAAATATAAATGCCTTGTTCAGTACCCGTTTCCCTCGAGACCAACTGATGTTAGTGCGGATATAATAGTCGCGTTTCTCCATCAGGGTGCTAGATGATCATCAAGCGACTCGAAATCGTGGGAACTTCCACATTAAATCCTACGCCTCTCTTTGACAAAGAAATGAAGTTTGACCGCATCCATCTTGCCCACAATGTCGCGTTGCCCTTACAGGTAAGTGAATTATGAAACAGGGCGTTTAGGAAAGGATCTTTATGAGATCAGCAGGAAACAATCGCGACCGGAACCATGGCAATCGATGAGCCAGAGCACGCGTTGAGCTGCCCAGCCGTCTTCCACCTCCGCGATTGCGCGCCCTGTATCTCTGACTAGCGTTCATATTCTGCCACGACATTCACTTCCCCTCCAGAAAAGGGAAATCCTGGCTACTTCAGGACAGCAAGCGGAAGCAGGGTCGTCGTAAGGCTTTAACCGATCGATACGCACAATCTCGCCTCCACGGCGTCGCAGATCAGAAGGTGGCGCAAGTGGCTTCTACGTGGTGTTTTCGGACAGGTGCACGCGAGAATTAGATTTTCAGAAACATCTCTCAAAGAAAGAAAGCCAGAAAGAAAAAAAGGTTGTACGTGCTGGACAGGCATAACAAGAGAAGCCATAATCAAGGTACGTACCTTCTTGCAAATGCATGTACAAAGCCGAAGTTGGTTATGGCCAGATACATTGCAGCGACGCTACATATGCCTAGGTTCTGACCAAACTTGCACGCGTATAGAGATTTGGTAGAAGTGGCGTCGCAGAACATTTACTCCGAAATGGAGCGGCGTTAATCCGCAAGGCGAGAGAGTGGCGCGTTCTGTTGCACCAAGACATGCACCTGGCCGTGTTTTGGTGCCGTAGCTCCACTCTCGCGCCGCTCGCACCTGCATGGTCCATTCTCGCGTCAGCTTTGTCATGTGTCCGCTGCGGTGGTGTAGTGGTTACGGCACTCGGCTGCCACCCAAAAAACGCTGTTTTTATCCCGGCCGCAGCCGTGGCATTTTTGATGGAGGCGAAAATGCCAGAGGTCCGTGTACTGTGCGTTGTCAGTGCACGTTAAATTTCCGGAGCCACTGCGGCTTTTCTCTCCTTTCTATCTCTTTCACTCCCTTTCCCCCTACACCCACGGGCGCTTAGCCGTGCTGCCTATATGGGCTGCAGAAATTAGCGTCCTTTCCTAACCGAACCACAATCATCATGTGTTCGTTGAGCACTCGTTGTACGCCAGGCAACCACGAGCTTACGAGGACGGACGCCGAGAGCGAGGACAACGAACTCCTCTGACGGTGACGCCGGTAGCGTCGCCGGCGCGAACGCGCGATATTGGGGCTAGTTTATTCTAAATAAGTAGAGCGCCAGGCGCCACCTAGGGGTTCGAAGCGATCGGACGTGTATGTGCATCACTCCGTATTTTGTGCCTCTTGGTTTTGGTTAAAAGTACTATTACACTTCTTGGACGGCTGTGGCAGTTACATAAGTGCACCTGGCGCCCATCCACAAGGTACGTCGCCCGCTACGTGCTCTCCTCTCAGCGCCTCGGCCATCAACTGCAGGCCTAGGCCTAGTGCGCAGTGGAGGGCGGCCGGCGCCGCTACGGCATGGCGCTGCCGTGCTGCGTTCCAGACAGCGTCCCGATGCTGAACTATCTCGCCTCGTCCGAAAGACCGCGTCTACAACGGTGAGGCAACTCCACTGCGAGATCTCCGATGAAGTGAGGTCCAGTGCTGACACCATGGATCAAAGTTCGTCGATCCCACAGCGGACTTGTGCCAAGAGACCAAACGGTGCTACTGGCGATGAAACTCCAGCGCCCGTGGCCGCGTCTGGAGTGGCGTCTGATGTAGCGTCGAAACGACCCCGCCAAATGCGCGACGCTGCAATCGAGGCGCATTCGCCCGGATCGCCTACAACACCTTCGTACAAGGTCATCATCAAGCCGCGTTCCTGCTTCGATATGTCCACTTTGCCCAATCGTGCCATTCAAGCAGCTGTGGACGCCTGCCTTAACACTTCAAGGTTCCAAGGATTTGCTCTGCACAAACCTACAAATACTATCTCATTGTGGGTACATTCTCTAGAATTAGTTGAGAAGCTCAAGACGCTTCGAGAGATACGTACATCGCAAGACGACGTCCTTCCGGTGCAAGCGTATTTGGCATCTGGCACCGATTTAAGACGCTACGTTGTCTACGGCGTTGACTGCAATGAAGAACCAGAAAATCTGTGGCAGGAACTCTCTTGTCCTACACATAAAGTTATTGCCGCTCGTTACCTGGGTCGCGGCCGTACGTGCCTTGTCACTCTACAGGGTCCAGCCAGTCCACCAGACCGTCTGCTGTATTACGGCTGCGTGTTGCGACCAAGGCTATTCAAGCCTTCCGTCATATACTGTTACTCGTGCTACAGGCAAGGGCATATGAAATCATCCTGCCCCTGCCCAGCCAAGGATGACACAATGGAAGCTACACCATCACCGTCGTTTCAATGTGGGCTCTGTCAAACCAACGACCATGACATTACTTCACCCCTGTGTCCTACGAAGCGTGCCGCAACTAAGAAAGCTCGCCGTCGTCGTGATAGACGATCAGCAAAGCCATCATTGCAAGAAGCATCGAACGAAGTGGCTACTTCCAACCGCTATGCCCTTCTAGCTTCAATGGATGAGGATACTGCGCTTCCAACAAACGTACCTCCCAAACAGGGTACACCTTCGTACAGTGCAGCAGCTAAAGCCTCTCACCCGAAACCTCGGCCTTCGCAACCGATACCACAGGATGACCCACCTGACGCATCTTGCGAGGAAACAGACATTGATCTTCGCCTGGCTAATCTCCAGATGGAAATTCAGCGTCTAGAAGAACGGCGCGCACAAATTCGCCGGCGACGTCAGAGTTCAGAATTGCAACCGTCGCCGCCAGCGACTCAAATGACCCACCCGCCAAATCAGGTACCTGCATCAGCGCCGGTGTCGCCACGCGAGCTCCTGATCTTTGTCGCCCAACAGCTCCAGCAGCTCACTTTGGTGTTAGTAGCTAAATTACAGTTATAAATATGGCCAGACCTTCTACAATGTCGTCGGAAGGCATTCTGCAGTGGAACTGTCGTGGCATCGCTGGGAAGGTTGGAGAGCTTCGTCAGCGCCTTCGATATGGAAAGCTACATGTTTGGGCATTGCTGCTTCAAGAAACCAACGCACTTCCACAAATTTCAGGATTTGTAGCGTACTCCTCTCCATCTATCATGGACCGCAGAAGCTCTACACCCAGTGTACCACCTGGGAAGGTTGCAGCATACGTTCGCGCCGCTTTTCCTCAGTCGTGTATCGATCTCTCTCGGTGGTGCACGCTGTGGCAGGAAGTGGTGGCAGTATTGGTACGCCTACCGCGATTGGATGTTATAGTTGTGTCGTACTACGCTCGCCCTTATGGCGGCAGCGGGGCTCGCGTGAACCTAGGTTGGATATATCATCTACGCCATCGTTATCCTGGACGACCAATATTAGTGGCCGGTGATTTTAATGCGCCACACACCACATGGGGATATGCTGCATCAAGTGCGCGGGGTATGTGCGTTTATGACAACTTTGTAGACGCCAATTTTACCCTCTTAAATGATGTGTGTGTACCTACTCGGTGGCGCGAACGGCGGCATACGCCACCGCAATCACCAGATTTATCCTGGTGGCTTGGAAGCATGACGGTGTCTTGGGCATGTGAACCGCATTGTTCGGGCAGTGACCATCATCCAATTCACCTTGGCCTTTATCCAAACACTACTGGTCGTCTTCGGCGTCTCTGTCGTGTTGTGGACTGGGATCGCTACCGCTCGGTATCTGAAGCTATCACCAACAGAACCTGCGCCGATCCATCGGTTCATCTTCGCACGGCACTGACTGCGGCTACGCGCACGTCCTGGGTTGACGAATCTAGACCAACCCCAGATTTACAGCTTCTTCGTCTGTGGGCCGCACGCCGTCAAGCAGAAGTTGCGTCGGAGCGAGATCCAGCTTCAACTGCGGCACGGATAGAGCTTCAACGCCGTACAGCCGTAGCCCGTCGTCATGAACGCCGCTTGGAACGAGGACGTTGGCTGGATTGGTGTGCTTCCCTCGGCCCTTCATCGTCAAATGCGTCAATATGGCGGACATTCCGAGCGACGGAACGTGGCCGCCATCCCCCTGATCCAGAGGCATCGGCTATGCTGGCAGCTGGCCAGGCTCCGTCCACTTTCGCATCTTCAGCTGCCCGAGCCTTTTTTCCCGCCTTTGACATACCAGCACCCCCATTTACTGCACAAGCACGCCTCCCTACTGATGCTGGCATGCCACCTTCATGCGAAGATGTTGACGGCATTCAAGCACCTTTTACGATGGCCGAGTTTCTGGCAGCCATAGACCAAGCCAAGCCGCACAGTGCGCCGGGGCCTGACGGCATCCCTTATGAACTCTATAAAAACACAGAAGGAAATGTTCTTGTGCATCTCCTGGACACTATCAACGATATGTGGGCAGGAAGCCTTATCCCAGATACATGGCGCCACGCGGAGGTGATCGCTATTCCAAAGCCAGGAAAAACTCCGGATAATATCGCTAATCTGAGGCCTATATCCTTAACGTCAACTCTGTGCAAACTGATGGAGCGAATGCTTGCAACCCGTCTCACATGATGGCTTGAGCGGTACTCCTGGTACCATCCTGCACAAATTGGATTCCGCCCCCACCTGGGCACTGAAGATGGGCTGGGACACCTTTCTTCTATGGTACTCGTTGGAGGTCGCTCTCGCCGTATTCGAACTTTACTGACGATGGACATTCGAAAAGCTTACGACCATGTCAGTCATCCAGCAATAGCTGCAATCTTACCTTGGCTTCGCCTTCCAAGACGCGTGTGCAAGTTTGTCGAAGCCTTCCTCTGTGACCGAACTTTCTCTATCCGTCTGGCTGGGCATGCAGAAGGTCTTTTCACGTCACACCGTGATGATGTATGGTGGTTATTGGCGCAAGGGCCGTTTGCGGCCAAAGAGCGCCAGGCAAATTATGATGTGAGCACAGTGGTTTGTGCAATGACTAGGTGGTGTTATGTGGCTGTAAATGGGCCTAAAATTATTTAACGTACCTTGAATATATACAAGTAATAAAATTATGACACTGACATGATTAATGGGCAATGATTATGATGTACTTCTGTCAGTTGGTTTCCAGAGGCACTACTGCCTCAAAGGACCCTTACAAAAAAAGGGCCTAGAGGGGAGTGCCATATAAGTAACTGTCCCAGCGGCACCGTCTACTAGGAGAGGGTGTGCTAGGTGTCGCGTGCGTGAAGGACTGTCAAGGTGCTTGCGTCTTTTAAAAAGTTTAAAATAGTTGAATGATCAAATATTGGGTCACTTCCTAAAAACATTGCAGGATGGAGGGGGATGTGCTCGTGATATGCTTTTCTAAAATGCTTCTTTCTTTGATGGTTTAGATCCTTACATTCCAACAACACATGGAGTACGGTCAATTTCTCCCCACACTTAATACATGTTGGAGGGTCACCACCAGTCAAAAGGTAATTATGGGTGCCGTATGTGTGTCCTATTCTGAGCCGAGACATCATCACATCAGTTCGTCTCGATTTGATAGTTGGGGACAATTTTCCTATTTGCGGCTTCATTAGGTGTAGCTTGTTGCTTGTTTCAGCATCCCACAAGTGCTGCCAGTAAGTTAGGAGCCTTTGGCGGAGATAAGGCTTGAGGCCTGCTGCAGGGATAGGGATAGATGAATCTCCTCTTTCTACCCTTCGGTAGGTAGCTACCCTTCGGTAGGTAGAAAATACGTCTGCGTGCCTCCTTGAAGGAGATGTTTTCTTTGACTTTCAGCGCAACAATTTCCTTCTCTTTCTTCCATGATGAGCACGATCGCGAGTACGCGGCGTGGTCCCCTTCACAGTTCACACAGTGTAAAACATTTTCGCAGGACTCAGACGAATGTTCAGTTGCGCTATATTTTGCACAGGTAGACCGGCCGCGACAGTTCTGTGAACTGTGGCCGAATCGCTGGCACTTGAAGCATCGGAGAGGATTAGGAATGTACGGTCTTACTTTAAGTTTTATGTACCCTGCCTGGATGGTTTCGGGCAAAACACTGGAGCCAAAAGTGAGGATTAGATGCTTTGTGTGTATTTCCTTGCCATCGCGCCTCATACTGATTCTTTTAACATTCAAGACATTTTGGTCGCTCCACCCTTCAACAAGTTCAGCCTCAGTTAGTCCCATGAGGTCATCATCAGAGACAACACCCCGGGATGTGTTCATTGTGCGGTGTGGGGAGACTGTTACTGGGACGTCCCCAAATGATGTTAAGTTGGACAGCTTCTGACATTGCATTTGATCTTGGACTTCCAGCAGCAGATCTCCATTAGCCATTCTCGAAGCCTTATAACCTACTCCAAGAGTTTCAGCGAGAGTTTTTGAGACAAGGAAAGGTGAGATCATCCTCACTGTCTTTCCTTCTTTTTCGGAATGAATGACATGGAAGCGGGGAAAACTTCTCTTTCTTTTCCAACAAAGCGAAATACATCTTCGGTGCGCCCCCTCTTATGGGGACGGTCGGAAAGTTTTGGGAAAGCGGAAGCCATCAGATATATTATGTTTCAGCAGTAACGCCAACCACCCACCATGGAGCCCAACATGGGGACGCCGCAGGAAGTGTGGAAAACAGTTCCTGCAAGCGCCAGCTGTACATTACCGCTATAACCAAATATGGCGTATCCAAGGCTGGCTACCCACACAAGGTTAACCCTAGCCGCCAGGAAATCTGGAAGTAAGCAGAAGAGAGGAGAAGACAGGAAAGATGTAAAGTAGGAGAAAAAGGCGAAGATGTGAGAGGACAGAGACAGGAAAAGGCGACTGCCGATTTCCCCCGGGTGGGTCAGTCCGGGGGTGCCGTCTACGGGAAGCACGGGCCAAAGGGGTGTGTTGCCTCTTCCGGGGGGCCTTAAAGGTCCAATCACCCGGCGTCGGCTCAACCCCCAGGATCCCCTTTTCCCCGGACACGGCAAAGCCACGCACGGCGACACGTGGGAGGGGATCGAAACACCCCGTTGGCTCGGGTCCGTGGTGTCGCCACACACCAAACGCCTGCTCGCGCAGACGCCCCTGCGGGAGCAGGCCCTGTAATTTGTTTTTTTGCCTTTCTTGGAGCGGCCGAGATAGTGTCGCCGCTCCTTTGGCGCGAGCTGCGCCGTAGACATGGTTGAGGTGTCCATTTCCTCCAGCGAGGATCCGGACACATTCTCCTGTGAGCGAGAAGAATCTCGATGGAGTCTCGCCGCAGACGACGAGACCTTTCCGCCCCCCATCCCGGAGATTGATGGGGTTACCTTCGGGCTCTAGCTGCGCTGGTTCGCACCAGCCCCAGCAGGGGGCGGAGGGGATGGGGCAGCCTTGGCTGCACCCACCTTGGGGACCTTAGGCAATGCTGCGCTTCCGCTTGGCGTAGCGCAATCTCCTGCCGAAGAATGCTGCTTTGCCGGGAGCCCTAGGGCGACCGGGGACGTTTGCTGGTTGGGTGGAGTAGAGGGAACTACTACCACCCTGGGGGTAGGAGCCACGAGCGACAGCTCGCTGCGCGCAGGCTGGGCCTGTGGCGGTGGCCTACGCGACGCTGCCCCCCGATGTGCCGCGTCATGTCCCGGACCCTCAATCGCAAAAGTCATTATTGAGGGTCCGTTTGGAGTACTGGAGACTGAGCCGGCAGTGTCTCAGAATCGACCGAAAGAGTACGCGTACGTTTTTGCGAACAAATCTGACATGCTTCTGAGAAAGAGAGGTCTCAGCTTCAGGGAATTCGCAGCACAGGACATTACCCATTTTAAGGCACGAGAGCTCGCTGCTGAGAGGACTGGCGAAGGCGAGCAGCCACTAGCAGTGGATCCCTGTGAGCAAGCATCCACTAGTGCGGGTGAGGACGGAAGTGGGTAAGTAGCACCTGTGACACTGGGAGATAGTAGCGCTCCAGACTCTCCTATTTAGTTATCGTCGGAAGTGCCTGCATGTGACACAGTGGAACAGGCATTTCCGGATATCGTGCTACCACATTCTGAAAGTTTACTCGAGCTCCTCAATGTCGACGAGGATACTCTAATGCGGAAAGCACCCATAGAGTTGGTGCCGCTAATCACAGAGCCTTTGAAACTTCTCGTAGATGTAGTAGGGACTCTCCCCGTGACCAAATCAGGTTATGAGTACCTTTTGACAATGATCTCTCCAGACACAAAGTTTCTTGAGGCTATTAAACTGAGCGAAGCCAATGCCGGTCGGCCTGTGTTGAAGGCGCCTGATTTTGCTGCAGTGTGATGCTAGTGATAGGGGAATGGGAGCTGTGCTTAGTCAAACCGACGCGTATGGAAACGAACACCCCATGGTATTTGTGAGGAGAAAACTCACGATTCGTGAGCAGGCATACAATTCATCGGAAAAAGGAGTGCGTGCCTCGTATGGGCAATACAGGAACTACAATGCCACCTGAATGGATCCCATTTCGTGGTCCAGGCAGATCATTTTCCCTTGACACTGCTGCGTAGTATGTCGTCGAGAATCGGAAGGCTGCTGCGTTGGAGTTTAGCGTTACAGGAGCATAGCTTTGAGATCGAGTACCGCAAAGGAAGAGAACACTAACGCCGATGGCCTCAGCAGAGGATTTTCATAGATACCAGCTAAAGAAAACGCGGTAAGGTGCAATAATTCTTTAGTCCTATGGCGGGCTGAAGTGCAGCTGTTTAGCTTTATGCGTGTGTGTAGGTTTTTATTTTGTTATTATTTTGGTTAGAGTAGTCTGCTTGGCCATCGCCACAGTGCAGACTTCTGTCTTCAACTAAATAAGGATCCTTGCAGTACGTGCACCTGGTGAAACTCGGGAGAGCTGAGTGTTCTCCGTATGAGTGTCCCGTATGGGAGCACACTCACCCGCTAAAGGCAGGCAGGAGAGGAGCACAGCTAGGCCTACGAGTTCTACAGTACGGCAAAAAGGACTTCACGAACTAGACACTGCGGTCTGTGCAGCGCTTCGCGACACCTTCGACCAAGAGACAACTAGGAAGTGGCGAGCGGGACTCTGCAGTTGTGGATGATTCCGTGAGACCTAGTGGGTGGTGTTGTGCTGAATCTTCGTAAGCCAAGGTGTGCCACCGTAAGACGGGTTGTGCGCGCTTCTTCATTTGGTGTGGTGTGCGTGATTATGTGATGTGGAAAATCTGTGATACCTACGGGGACGCACAAGGGCCACTTCAGGGAGCAGCGCCACAGCAGCCCTTACGTGACCTCTTCGGGAGGCGGACGGCCTATTATAACCGGCAAGGGACGCACAGCGGCGTGCCGGCCATACGCGGTCCGCGTTCCACATGAACGCGAACACTCTCCTATACTCGGCGACAGCTTTTCTTGACATTGGAGCGAAGGCTACGGAGGCGGGCCTCCGCACATTTGTGTTACTACGCATGTAGTCCGGCAGCTTGCAGCCGATTTCAGTTCCAGTTTCGGTTTTCGCTTGCTCGCAGCGCTAGTGTGTTTAGCAAAATGTATGCGTGCAAAATGGGAACGTCAGAGTTAACTTTGATGAGAGTGCATACATGCAGCTAGTTACTGTGCTGTATATATACTTGTACATATAATAGTTTCCGCTGTTCAGAACGTTTTCCCAGCATTATTCAGCCTTTGTAACAGTGAAGTTTAGCTTCCGTGTTCAGCCCAGTATATACGGGTGCGCGCCACACGTGATCGAATGTTATCGTTAACAGTATTGAGCCCTGGTACAGGCGGAATGGAAGGCCGGTTGCGGCACGATCCTGCCACGGGCCTGTCTTGTTTCAGTTTTGCTGTATTCGGTTTACGCCCACAAACACTGTCAGCAATGATCGGCGCAGACTGCGCCTCAGTGTTCGAGAAGCCTCACAATTGTTGTAGATCGTTGTTAAGATTGCGCGCAAGACGCGAACAGTCAAGCTTATTTCAGAGCTTGCGCGGCCACCAGTGATAAGGCTGGAAAGTTCGATGCGTGATGTATAAAAGACGGCGCGTCCCAACGATGAGCAGCTTTTCCACGGCGGATGCTGTTTCTCACGCTTTGGAGAGGAAAGTGGGGCCCGCAGAGCTTCCGCCTTGATTCGTGTTACCGTTCGCATACTCACTCCGGTGAGTTCAGCGACAGTCCGGCACACAGAATTCGTCGACAGCTCGGGCTCACGGCGCCTTACTCCAGCCTAGACGTTGCAGATAACCTGCTTCGTTTGCTTGGAGACCCACTTCTTGTCACACTTAGCGTATAGCCTCCTCGGAGAACTAAAAGGAGAGTTCGCGGCCGCACACGGTATTGCCGGCACCGGGGACGCCATGCTTACTGCAAGAGCAAGCAGCAGACGCAGCAGGCGTGCGGAAACGTGGTGCCGTCCAAGAAATAAAAAAGGAAAATAAAACTAGGGCGCACTATAACTTCTTTTCCATGAACAGCTTCCCATACTTGTTCTATCCTTATAATGAAGAACGTTTTATTTATTCGGGCCAAGTAGCCATTAGAATCAGAAAATAAAATAGGTACTATTTCCTGGCGCGCGCGCGTGCAGGCGATTCGGCTCTGTTGCTTCCACAGTGCTGTCAAGGAAAGCTGTCGCCGAGTATAGTGCGTTGCTTGGAACGCGCATCGGTGTTGCTACGAGACGCAGTCTGCGCCCAGCGACGGACGCTGGACAAGGGGGCGCGTTCCCGCCACGGCTATAAAAGGAGGGTGTCGGGAGTGCTCGGCGTTTTTTAAAGACGATAGTCTTTCTTGGGATATTTCAACGCAGAAATTTTGGTCTGTGTGCGTGCGTGTGTGTGTGTGTGTGTGTGTGTGTGTGTGTGTGTGTGTGTGTGTGTGTGTCCTGCTGCGAAAGGTGAACCCCTTCCTCAACGACCACCCAGCTTGAACTGGTGGCTACCTTCATACTTCTGAACACAGTCGGCCAAAAAGCAAATATTACGCATATCTGAGGCGCAGCATCAATACGTAAGTCTTAGACGGGGCGTTCCTTTAGTAGAAAATACATAGATGCGTAATTCTAAAGACCCTAGTGCTTGTTAGGATGCGCAAAAGCGGGCGTTTCCTGTACTAGGCAAGCTTGCGTTTCCCGAAAGCATGGCCGGATGGCGCCCTTATCTCGCGCTCGTGCCGAACGGAAAGCGGGGAACGGCCGCCCGCCACTCCGGCCGGTCCCTTTCTCTCCTCGCGTCTCTTCGTTTTCCCTCTCGCTTGCGCAACTCCTCGGGGGAAATAGAAACACGCGAAACGGGACTCGTGTAGTACGGCCGGTAGAAGGCTATCGTCTTTCGACGGCATTTGCAGCGAAGCACGGAGATACGCGGCCAATTTTTTTTTCCGACTTCCTCTGACCCACGGGTGGTGGTGTGTCTGGGCCCTGTGATGTAGAGGCGAGACTCTACGACTAGCTTCTTACATCTCTGTAATTATGTAATTAAACGCTTCTCCTCCTTCGTAAAGCTTCGCAGGTGTCCCTCATCACCGGAGCCTGGAGGCCACCTCTCCTCTGCCCGGTCACATCAGTGTGTACAGATCAAATAATTATTGCCATGGCCATTTCTTTATTCTTGTATAAGATGCCCAGTAAGCTAGAACGGCAGTTGAGGGGCTGCTGACGAATTATCCGCGCCCTCGAGACGACATAGAGGACTAGGTGGCATGGCAATGTATATTCTCTTTGTTTTCCTCCCAAGTGTAGCACTTTGGAGGTACTGCACGACAGTTTCGTAGCATTGGTAAACCTGTTAACTTCAGTTTAATATGCTTATGAGTGTTATTCTTGGAATATTGGTTGGTTAGCAGAAAAAATAAAGCCAACCTCATTGCTGTCATGTGCCCACAAAGAGGTTCTTTTATGTAGAAAGCCGAGTATGGCCATTATAGAATATTATGCACTCTGACATCAGCCTGATCTAGTTATATGAGATACATCAAGCAGTACATCAAAAAAAGAATGCACAGGTATTCTCGGAATGTCAAGTCCTCTCGCCATTATATATTTTAGATATCGTGCTCGCATACGTTCACAAAGTTCAACATCTCAAGGAACGAGATTTTCACTCTAGACAACAATTTGGCACGTACTGAAAAAATAACCTTATGACATGGCAAGAAAGTTCCAGAAACATTCTTTCTGCCTTGCAGCACAACTTTCGGAACCAATTTAGGCAATGGCATGTTTTCCTAACTTTGGTCAAACACCATGGTGTGCAACAAGCTGCGCACTCGGTGCAACATACCGACTTGCTTTTTTTTGCAAGAGCAACGACAACATGTAGACTGTGCCAAGTGTCTAGTTTATTGTCTGCACCTATTGTGTAACTGTAGTCAAGCTGGGAAAATGGGACATTGACCTCAATAAACAGTTGCGAGATCACTGTTTTGCAATGCCAAGCGAGCCCCATGGTGGTTTGCGCGCAGTATGTTGCAAGACGTGTCTGTTATCCTTCGATACTGCAGAATTGTTGCCTAAAATGAGAATCTTGACGCACGTGAAATTACCAAGGTGTGCAAGCAATATCGATAAACGTGAGATGTGTAAGCTGTCTTAAATGAAACAACTTGATTTTATGAAGTATAAGTTACATCGGTTTAATACACCATCAGGAAGTAGTATGCTTCCTTTACAGTGCACTAATTTCATCAGCTTATGCTGATGTCAGTGGCGCACAAGGTAGTGTCAAGGTCACATGAGTAGTATTGGAAGTAGCACCAGCCAGTGTGTGTTTGTGCGTCACCTTTTAGGGGCATGTCAAGTTCGCACTTCGGCGAAATTGTAGACTACCGAAGTACATCTATAGTCAACCAGATGCACACAAGATAGCTGTTTTCTATGAACCTTGCTGAAGCCATGGGCATTGCTGTAGCAGCGCAAGCAGGTCACGAAACACACAGGACAAGCACTGTGTTTCACGTCTTTGTTACCATTTTTTCGCGCTTCTACAACAATGCATTTGTACCAACTAGACCAACTTTCTATGCTATTGAAGCCATGGGCATCTCAAAAGCATCAGAAACACAATTCTGCTGTTCTCTGTTTAGGGGAATGCTGAGGTTGAGGCTTCAGAGGCCAGAGGTTCTCCCACCCATTTATTAAATCGCGCAAAATTAGTTCTGGGAGTATTGAACAGAAGCCAGTTAAAAGCCAACTCTGGTGACTTTTCAAGGTCAATGGATCTATAAAATTCACTGAGTACATTTTTTTGTGCACTTCCCTCATCTGTGCAAATTACAGGCTCGAGAGATGCGCAGATTGCTTCCAATTCAACACTGTGTGTTGACATCATTTTAGGCAAAGAGACAAGCACGCTGGTACCATATCATGGCCTTCGAGGTCTGTATTTGCTGCCAACTTTTGTAAAATTACTGCCAGGGCAAATGCGCATGCGCTATTGCATCATCAAAACGTGGGTTGACTCATTTGACGTCACTGCTGGGTTGGATTTTGGTTTCACACTTTGGGCGATTAAAAAACTATTTTCGCATTTACTGAGCATTTCTGCTATCAAGAGTGCGAGAGGAGGGCCTCAGGAACACAGAATCGTCATTACCTTGGCATGCTGAAAAAGTCACTGAGTTGGTACTTTTTCCATGCTCACTAAACCACAGAATGGTCATGAAAGTGAAATTGGGTTTAATGGCGCAAGAGCGACTGAGGCTAAGCTGCGCCAAACACAGAATGGTCTTCACGTTTGCCCACATATTGGATGCCATGGTGAAGCCTCCAAAAATTTCTTGGTTTTTTTTTTAATTTTGTAGATGGGGTGTGCAGTTGGAGCAAATTGTATTTCATAGTAGGCTCTTGTTAATTCATACTTGGGAGGACTGCAGAATTTTGTCTACATTATCAGATGATCAGTGCAACATATACCAGGAAGAACAGGGACGGCCAGTTATTGCATGCATTGCTGCCACCTCAATGCTATCTTCTGCTGGTGGTTTTTAGAGCTTTGACAAGTGCTGATAGGCTGTTCACTTTATTACTGGCTGTTTGAAATATGTGAGCCTGAATTTTCAGCTAATAGGAACTAAAGCAGCCAATATTTCTGAGAAGTGCAAAAAGTATCAACTAACGGACTGGGTTGAATGGGGCAGTTTGAGTTAAGCAACTTTTATTTACCTTAAAAGCATAGCAGGCAAACAAAAACTTGAAATTTGTTTGAATTAGCCATTTAAATTTAACCTTATCTATGGATCTTTAATTTGTCCTTTTCACATGGCCATTTGCACAGTTGTGCGATTGTGTTATTAAAATAAAGCTTTATGTTTAAAATTACACACAGGAGTCTTGGGTGCTGGGCCTGCGGGCCAAATTTAAAAATATGCGAAAGAAAACGAGGCATGGCACCCCAGAGGATGATGCTTTAAAATGGAAAAGTCTGCACAACGAAAACAAGGTGCCACCGGGACAGCCCCGCAAGAAGTTCTGCAGGCTGTTTGTAAGTGAAACTTCAAAGCATATCTTTTTTTTATGTGTGTGTTGAACAGCACACTGGCAGCATCTGTATTATTGCAGTAGGAATTATATGGACATTTGAACCGGGTTTTCCCCTGTCAGCATCGCCTGTTGATATTCCCCCTATAGTCCCCAATGTCGCCGCTTAATTTAAATTGTCCACGCCGAAAAGAGGACTTGACATCACGATATAGGCTGCTGACACTACGGTGCAGTGAGCTCCACGGCTGTAATGTACAGCAACGACTCTGGACTGCGTATTTATTTATCGTCAAAGATTATTTAATAACTTTTTAATTTGGAGAAGTATTCATATCAGGTGGCGTCCTGACTAAATGGTGCCTACAGGATGAGACAGAGGGTTCCACTCTAATTTCTGTATTTGCTCATTTTCTCGCATACAGCTGCTCTGTTCTCGCGAAGAGTGGTGGACCAGTTACCTAACCTTTCAATCTTGCTCAGTTTAATATTTACCTTCAGTGTCCCTTTAATAATAAAATATGGTTTTGCCCAGTGCTGCAGAGAAAGTGCACCCCCATGACTGTTGGGCATTCTCAGCTTTCCGTAGCTAGTTCACAGCTGTAACTGACTTCCAAAATGGCTGCATGCAGCGTGCAGTATTTCCAGTAGCTCTTCCTGCCAGCTAGAGTCTTTTGTGCTAACAACAAGATAACAGTGTCCTGCAGGGTTAACATATGACAAATAATAATGAAGCCGTTAAAGGGACCCCCGACCAATTTCTTTGGTACCTGCTTTTATTAGTGCAACTGAAACCTTATCCGGTCAGAATGCCTAATCACCCAATGGTAACGCCGAAAATGCCGTGAAACATAAAATCCGAATTCGCAGTTGACACAGTTGCAAACTGTGAGGGTGAGCGCGATAGTGATTATAAGCCGACAATGGGAAAATGAAACTAGTGAAGCCCTAAACAGAAAGAAATCAATGTTTTGTTTATCAAGCCTATATGTTGCTATGACTCGATTCGCGCTGTACACTCCGATACCGGCTTCGCAGACACGAGAGAAAAACGGCGTGCACGTGCATCGCAGCCCTCAGCAACCATTCCACAGTTGTGCCGCGAAGGCAGCGCCGCTTCTCAGTGTCAACTTATTTGCTTCGCACCTCATGGGCAGCACAGAACAGAGTGGGGATGCTTAATAATATGCGTGCTCTAAGTTTGAGCACTAATTATGGCGCGTATAAAAGCATCTGACTAGGCACACCAAACCGAAGACTCCATATAGCAGTATGAAGTCCCTACAGCCATGATGCATATCATACCCTCTTTTTGTGATTTTCAAACGCAATTTAAAAATGCAAATTCTACTCAAACCCCATTAAGTATACTTGAATCTGCCACCATAATTCATGGGTTTTTTTTCATTTCCGCCAGAATCTAATCGCAGGTTCTGGTCAGTTGTCGGTCCCTTTAAAAAACGATTGCATCTGTGCTCATGCCTCGGGAGAGAAAGGCAAAGCAAAGGCAAGGGTGCTAACTGTATATCTTTAGTTTGCTACTTTGTAATTGGCAAGGTAGTAAGAAAGAGTAAGAGAGTACGAACGAGCTACGAAGTTATCATGACAATCTCACTGTCCATTTAAACAAAAAGACATCTCTATGCACAGCAACAGCTTCTTTCAATCGAATGTGGCTAATTGATTGATTTCTGGGGCTTTATATCCCAAAATACGATATGATTAAATCCAGTGTCTCTAAGAAAACGCAGCACCTCTGTGGCAACCTGCATGGAAGTCAGTCGAGGCCAATGTCCATGAAGTCCGCATTCTGTGATGTGGCGTTTTGAATTTGGAAGAATGCTAAATTCATTCTTTAGATGGATGTCATGCATTGATCAGATGTTCAAACAAAAACACCTGATCTACCTGATGCACCGAATGCAGCTGCAATAAAAAGTAAATTACAGGTAGAATTTCTTTCTTAATTTAGTAGAAAGTGCTCCCTCTTGTGGAGCTTCTCAGCATAATTTCAGCTGGTACAAGAAAGAAGGCTGTTGCATACTTCTCAAGCTCTTTGCAAATTCAATTTACTGCCACAAACTTCGGTTACAAAATTGACAAATCTCGGCTAAACTTAACTGTCTCATTTTAAGATGATGTACGATATGCAGAAATGAAGACTAGTGTGCACGCACCCTTCTAGGGTGCATACTAAGAATGCGAACTGGTGCTAAATTTCGTGGCTGCAGTGCTGCGGTGCCAACAAGCCACAAATGCTTTTGATGGAAAAGTACCAGAATTATACGCTTTTAATGCATTATTTGGTCCATTGCAAATGCGTTTTGATTCAGTTGTAAGTGCTATGGAGTTGTCATGACAAAGCCCCCGCCCTCTTCCTATGGAAGAAAGGCTTGCATTTCCTCCTAAGGACAGTTTTCAGTCTTAAAGGGTTATTTCATATATGACAAACAACCGATGATTGTATTTTAGATCACTGAGAAGACCCACTGAAAATTTTAGAGGAGTTATGTTGATTTGGACTTCAACTAAAGGTGGTGAAAAGGGGAGGAAAGTGTAGAGTTGTGTTGCTGTGATTTACAGTGTTACTATGGTTGATAGTACAGTTAAAATCGAGCTAACGAGGGATGTTTACACCCTGGTTTGATGTTTACATGTGCTACGGGCTTGTCAAGCTAGTACAAGACCATCAGAATTGTTTGATGGCTTGCTTATAACATTCGCATATATGTATATCGAATTGTTTCATGGCTTGCTTATAACAGCCGCTTTGTGGTACACGGTGAAACTGCAGATTCCATGGAGTGCCATTACGAGTCGCTTAGAATGCATAGCCAATGCGGCGACGAAGACCAGCTGCGGCCAAGATTGCTGGCCATGGCACAGGACCGCCACGAGGGCCTTAAAAACATGACGCTTGTGGAGGCCCTTATCGAATATCCCTTCCTCTCAACGAAGGTGCCGGTACGCATGGATCTACTCCCTTGTGTGTGGTACATACTAATCTGTACTCTTAATTTTCAGCTGCTTGTGGAATCGGAAACGCTGTTTCAAAGAAACGTCGTGGCGAGCATTGAAGAAGGCGGCGCCGCCATGGAAGGTGTCATTTTTCGTGAAGGGCTGCCAGCAGCGATGGCAGCATTCTCTGAAGTTGTGACAGGTAAATCAACAACTTACTTTTGTACACTGGCAGGAAACCCGTACCAATTTCAAGTGCCTGTTCTTGCAGGTGTAGGTTATGACAATAAGGAATTTAGGCCCATCATGAGGCAGTAATGCACACAGCAGCCTTGCTGCCATATCAGCAATGTCTTGATTTGTTTGCATGGAATCCTTTGATAACATGGCACTTAAGGCACTATCTCATTCCTATAGTGCAGTCAACTCTGAACTGCAGTTTTGCCTTGAGCGTGAACGTTAGCAATGTGACCTGGCATGATTTGTGATTACAGACTAAGCTTGAAATTGATAAAATAGATGAAGGTGTACGAAAATGAAATGGAATTATTAAAGCCAGCTCACGCATACTGCAAGGGTGGACACTGGTGTGGTGGCAGCTTTGTGAAGGCAATCGGATGTATGTAAGATTCGGAAGTTAAATATAGTACTTGACGGAACTTAGGGCAATACGTTGAACATTCTGTTTTAAAAAATAATTCCCCCATTGCCTTGGGTACTGAGTGTTCAAAGATTTAAAATTCAAACAAAGTTTTGTCCAGTCTCATTTCCTTATTGCTCAGGAATGGGTAGTAGCATTAAAATACGTGTAGTTGAAAGGTTACAAGCTGCTGGGAGTAGATTTGCTATTTTATTAAATATTACATTGTTCTCATAACTTGCAGAGAAACCTGTGCTGGCAGTTCTCGAGTTTATGGCAGCCCGCTGCAAAGAGCAAATAAGCACCATCCTCGCAACGGTGAGTGCTTTGCTGCCAATGTTGACGTGCAAGTTGCAGTAATATGACTTTCTGCAGTTTTACCTTTGCAAACATGAAACAGCCTCATACAGTCAGAAGTCTCACTGCCTCTAATGATGTTTTTCCTATTAGTTGTGCACTTGTTTGGGACACAACAGCACACTGCTGTTCAACCCACCGGTAGGCATTTACTGTGAGCATCTTGGTTCGGCAGTCCATATGATAGAATCAAAGTAGGAGAAAATGCAGGACAGGGCTGTTCAGTTATTTTGTTAGAAAGCCTGCACACATACTAAGGGAGCCGCACTGTTTCTCAGGGAAATCTGACCATGATGTGGAAGAATATAATGTTTTGACCTTCATGCAGTTGTAGTGCAATTTAAGCTGGGTAGACTCTTTAAGCTTTTATTGAGTGGTTGCTTATATCAAATTCTCACTTTTGATTTTTTTCACCATTCTGGTGACTTCATGATAGCAATGGGCTAGTTTAGTTGCAACCTCTATTAAGTTACATTTAACAAGGAAATGACCACCTGATCAATTTCTCATCCTGTTCTTTGATAATGTAGTGTAATAATGCACATTTGATCAGCGTGCTTGCTGTTTGTAATGATTATGAATATGACATCATTTATGTGAGAACACGAAGGTGTAGGTGATATGTTAGCTATGTGCATGTGCTTTCTAATGAAGTGGTTGCATCAGCATTGTCCTGCATTTATTCTTTAAATTTTTATGCCTTCATTGTTTGCGCTGACCATCAGTGGGTTCAACCAGTACCATCTCGTTGAAGTGATGTACAGTGCATTGCACAGGGATCTGTGGTAAGCAATGTACAGGTGAAGGAAGTACAGAATGGGACGGGACAAGCGAGAGTTGCTTATTAAAAATGTTGACTTTGGACCAGCTGGAAATATGAAGCTATTAAAGAAATGCAGAGGAGTGGTTATGTGATCAACGCAAAAAGCATGAAAATCAGAGGAAGAAGGTAATGTCAATCAATATAGTGTCAAGTAAAAAAGATTGGCCTTGTTTTGTCGCAGGAGCATAGAACGATGACTAACATGCGTGTTGCTTTTTTGCAATGCTCAATGGCATACCATCGTTGCATGCTATCTGGTCACTTTGTTTAATAGAAGTACAGTAAACACTTGCTAACTCGCACTCTGATATCTCAAGTTATCCGATAAGCCTAATTTTTTGCTGCCATGGTGCCAGATACATGGGCTTTCACCCTTTATCTCGAACGCCACGGCACCGATCTCCGGATAGCTCGAAACAGACTGCTAAAATGCTGAAAACACACACACGCACACACAAACACACAAGATACCAAGATACAGAGACGTTTCTTGTACGTTTTGCGTAGGTGTGGTATCGCTAAGAAGAAATTTTGTCTATAAAAGAGTGCCGTTACGCTCGCGTTGTCAGTGCGGTCTGCCGGCTGTGAAGAGTGGATCATAAGACTAGCACAGAATAAAAATACCGATGTAGGGTTGAAATTTTGTCCCAATACCTCTTGCTTGATTCCACTTTAGCACTTCACCATCATCTACGGTTTTCGGTCGGCTGATTATGCGGGCGAAGCATCGCTACATCATCGCTATGACTGCTGACTCACGCAAAGAGAGCGATAGAGCAGCGTTTAAAAATGCATAGGCAAAAGCACTGCAGCCATAGCGATACTGCACAACCCCCTGGCCATGGTGATTTCCGATGAAAACGAAGTTGTGCCTACGTGCCAGAGGTAAGCGCACCGCAGCTTGTAAACGCACCAGCCACGCACGGCAAATTGCCTCAATCCCGGTGCTCGGAGGCAGCTTTTGTGCGTGGCTCTGCTAGCTGGCGGTGGTGATGTAAGCAAGGCGGTGGCAAGTGTTTCCCTGCAGCGTTTGATTGTAACGCCTGGCGCGCAGCTTTAGAGATACAAATCTTCAGGACATCGTTCGCTTCACTGCAAATGCGAAAAACTATTCTCGAAGCCGCAAAGACGTCGTAAACGCCAAGGTGTGAACAGTGCGCGAGACTGAGGCGAGCGTCCAGTCAGTCACTCACGTTAATGCCAATCTGTTTGTCTATCTGGTGCAGATCAGTTTCACGCTTTGTGAGTGGTCAGAACAACACACTGTTGAGGCGAGCCTCGCTCGGAAAACTCTGGGGAAGCGAGCACGTTCTCGAGATTTTTAACGTTGGTCTGTTTCAAACACAGTTTTGACACTGCATTTGCGGACACATGTGTGAGGTTTGCCGTTGTGGAGGCGTAGGTTTCTAGGCTGCACAAAACATCGCAAGAATTGTCTGCTAAAAGTACTGCTCCTGGTACATTGAGAACGGTTGTGAGGATTTTGCGAGAAAGCCTGCCATCACTGCCACTTTGCTGAAAAGGCGCCAAGTTGGCTTTAGGCGGCAGTTTCGTGAATTCCGCTATCTTGAAACTCTGGTTATATCGGAAATTTTTTCCAGTTGTTTACTTCGAGGTAACGCAGTATTACTGTGCTATATTTACTCATGCAGCGAGCCCACTTTTTTTTTCTTTTGTGATATAAGTGGCTCAGATTTGAGGCTGCAGGCTTTATGCAAGGTAATATTTCCACATAATTGTAAGAATTATAAAAACTTGCATGTTGAAGCTTTTGTGATGGCTACCATGACTAAACCAAAGAATGAAGTTTAACACAAAGCTTACCTTTTTGTGAAGACACTCATTCACTATGCACTGCATAAATTCAGGAAAGCGCTGTGCTTGCATGGTGGATCACGAAAATGCAAAATAAAATAGGAAACCACTCATCTTGGCGTCTGCACTGCTTAATGTAAGGTTCAATTATGATTTGGCTGAAAATGGATGGTCCCAGAAAAAGTAATTTAGTGAGTGGAAATGACAAGATGGGAGCTCGAAATTGCACAGAAGTACCTAAAGTTGTTGGTGGTCTCTCGTTTTTCCCACCACCAAGCACTGCGACGCTGGTTTAACAGAAAGCCCAGTTTTACCTTTGCATGTATGCATACCTATAATCTGCGACCGTTGTTATCAGAACTTGTGCACTAGTGCTGCGAGAGGAGAGCTTGGCTGCCAGATTTGTTTGAAAGCCATCGCTTTGTTGAACAAAGAGCCTTGTTTGCAGTTTTGTTATTCGTTCTTGTGATCGTAAATCTTCTTACATCAAAAGGTTACGAAAATGTAACCATGCATGGGAAGCAAAATGAAATTTTTACATAATGATGTGCTAACAAAGAGGAGGTGTGCATTGCAATGATAAAACCAACCAACCAAAAGGAAAAGTCAAACACATTGTGCAACTTGATACCACGTGACCACGCCAACATCAGAGCCCTGTGTTGTCTAGTCATGCACTACATATGACAGGCACTGCATGGGTGCCTGATGCTTCTAGCCGCACCTCTCCCAGCAGCTACAGGGTCTGCTGTCCATGCTAGTTTTGAGATATGATCCATATATACTTCCGGGTTTTAAAACCGAGGCTTGAAAATTGCAGTGGCATGTACGAACTTATATGTGTGTTTTGATTTCCAAAGCAAATTCGCTTGTTGAAAGTTAATGCTTGTGTTGTAGTTTCCTCTGTTGTCATTTTTCAAGAGCTTTACATGTTAGCACTGAGCTATAATCCTTATAAAGACATGTTTTATTTTGTCTAAGCATCTCTGTGAGCTGCCAAAGGTGTCATATTGAATGGGCTTCAGTTGTGTGTTGTTATCCCCTCAATATTTAGCTGTTCTTAGATGTATGTTTTGTTTTTTCAAACCGCATCTGTGACATATGATGAAAGCCAACTGCCACTCATACTTAGGAATACTATGTGAATTCTGCTGTTTTTATTTGTGGTATTCGTAATGGGACATTATTAGTGTAATTATCTTGGCAGATCATGAACTGGTATCCCACTGCTACCATGTGGCTTTCTGCTTTCTCAACATTTACGCTTCAGCCATAAGGTGACCGTGTGAACAGCTTTCCCAATATGCTTCTCAATATGCTTTTCTTGGTGTCAGTCATGGTTGGCTTCCTTCACATGCATTGTAGAAAAACTCAGACTAGACAAATCGCTAAATTACGTCTCTTATATGAAAATTGTAGGCCAGCTACTTTTGTATTATATTGTTAACATTTAACTCATTAAATGAGCAAGAAATTAGTCACATGAGCACGTGGAAAGTTCAGAAGTTTTATGCTGCAGGCTTCTTTGGTAGAGTCATAAAAATGTTGCATTTACTGTTTTGGCTGGTCAGCAGAGTGTACACAATGCTGTGGATCATTGCCCATGTACACAAATACCCACTGTTTTTTCATTAGGTTGTATAATGTGCAAGCATACGTGATTTGATATGTATTCCATTTGTGTTAATTGTTTTACTGATTTTTCTGATAAATTTACTTTGATACCAAAACAAGCAAGGGTGCAACCACTACACCCTTTAAAATATTTTGCTGTGCACGCTTCGTTAAGGGTGCTGACCTCTGCACCCTTTCCTAGCACCCTTTTTCAAGCACCCAATAGGTTCCAAAGGGTGTCCCTCTGGCGACAAGTTCATTTACACCCTTACGGGTGAGAAATTGTTTAGTGTGTACCAAGTGTAAACACAGGTGTACGTGTGGCAGCGGCAATACTGCGATTTTGCGATTTCGAACAAGGACAACATAAGCATACAAAGAATTGCAGCCGATCAAGCTTTCTTGGTCCCGCATCTCGATGCTGCTGAAAATTTCTTTTGCAGGGTTCTATTGCTCGAGCTTGTGGCACACTGGTTCACAGCACAGAAGGAAAACACGGCAGCAACAAATGCACTGGCACCTGCAAGTGCTTCTTCGGGTCAAGGCGCTGACGACCCGAACACGAGCGATGTGTTCTGTTTACGCAAGGGTCCAGAGGAGGGCAAAATGATTGCCTGGGACGGTTTAAACTGCCCAGTCACATGGTTCCACTTCAGGTGTGTAAGAAATGGTACTGTGACCAATGCAAATAAGTATTTGTCTCCCTCACTAAACTGTGCATTCAGAAGTGATTACATATGGCCACATCACTCAAGTATGGCTTGAATGAATGCCAGACATGAATGTGCTCAAGGAACTGTAATGAGGATCTAGAGTACATTCATGTTAAATGTTACTTTGAGCACGATGTAGCACAATGAATTTGCACCTCCTAGAGGTGCATTTCAGAATATGGGGATAAGTGATGCAATAATATGCGAATAAAAAAATGTTTTGTTGGAAACACTCCAGAGACGTTCATTTTATTTTTATTAATGACAGGTAATAAAACACTGCACACAAGTACCACACAACATAAGCAGGGTATTTCCAAACGAAGCCTGCAGCTCCTGCAATGAGTATTCAAACGGCACAACCGAATTACAGAGATTAGTAAGGGCACAGCAGACGTGGGCAATCTTGTCAATTTGACACTCTCCATGCGCATTGGCTCTTAACGCTTCAACCGGCAATGAGCCCTTAAGTATGGTGTACTTATTTCTCACCATGCCGATCACTTTTTTTTACGTGTATTCGTACGTTGGCGATTTCTCTCGTTTTCTCCACGTCTTCACTCGCAAGCTGACGCTTCCCTTTTGTGAAGGCTGGCATAGGGAGTGTTGCATGGCACATGCCAAAGCTCTCGGCAGTCAAAAAGCCACGCTCTGCAAGCACTACATCACCATTGTCAAGAAGATCAAGAACTCCATATTCTTCAGTGATGTGTTTGTCGCTGGCACACCCACCATAAGCCTTTGATAGAAAAGACACGGCACCATGAGGACATATTCCCACCAGAAACTTGACTGTGTTACGATGCTTGTAATGAGACCACGTCTCAGCACGGGGCAAGTACGAGCTCGGACGGTCAATAGCAACTTCAAAACAATCAAGTACGACGCGAACCTTGAGGCCATAGCTGTCTACAAAGCCCACAGGCATCGTTTTCATTATTTGTTCCTTCTCTGGCCAAGGAACAAGGGGTTTGATTCTGTCAACAAACAGATCGAGCCATTTCTCAAATATTCTTGATGCTGTTGACAGCGAAACGTCAAAGCGGTATGCTAAATCCTGAAATCGACACCCAAGCCGCAACCTCATCAGAAATAATACCATTTCCTGAAATTGCGTTAATGTATTTCTTCCTGTGTGTGACATGTGGCTATTTACTTGCTGAAACAATGAGCATAACAAATGAGGGCAGTCCTGTGTAAAATGTGACCTTGTCTCTGCCTTGCAAGGCCTCCTTGGTAAAGCTTGCCGATGAAGCAGCAGCCTTCTTTTCTTTAAACTCCCCTTCCAGTGTGGAGATACGTGCCTGCATGTGGTCAATTTCGCTTCCACAGAGTTCAGTCTGGCAGGTAGCTTCTGATAAAGATACAAAAAAAAAAGTTATGTTTTTTCACATCACTACTTTCACACTTGCTTCTGGCATACAAATAGCACTGTAGCAATAAATATCACAAAAATAGTGCACGTTCTTTCAAGGTGGGCAAATTATAAATTGGCGTACCAAGTGTCAAAGGGGTGGCTTCGATTTCTGCGCTGTGTGTAGGTGAGGCCCTCATTGGATCAGGTTCGTCACCATCGTCAGGCTCGTCGGCGTGGTGTGGAACCCCATAACCTCTGAAGCGATGTGACAAGGCTTTCAGAATTTCCGAAACATACGCATAGCGCGAAACCGCGTGCAAACACGAGCTCAAGCTTGTTTACCTGTACGTTGTGAGCGTTCCTTGCGCCGGTGGTAGCGGGACCCGTTTGGCGACGGAAACCCGTAACCTAGGCTCACCAACGGCGCCCAGTCGGGGTTGCAGTCGTCGAACGGGTGTGACGGTCGACCTAGGATGTCATAAAGTACGAGGGTTTTACGAAATTGCATAATGAGCACGAAACATTCCTGCACTGCAAATGCACTCGGCGCCAGCACATGCTCAGCCTGTCCAAGTTGTAGAGCGTGGCGCTTTTCTTTAAAATAAACCGCTAGCTTAAATGATAAACGGTGTACTGATTCGTCATTAGAGTGTTCACGTACCTGACACGAAGTGGCGAGAACAGACGAAATAGTTGTCGGCGTTAGCTTCTTGAATGCCGCGTCTGTTGATGCGCGACAGCCAGTCACGTCGGCGACGCTTCGACAGCTCCTTCGCCTTCCCGTACTCGTGTAGGCGCACCTTTGAGATTTTGAAGAAACTGCAGTCTTTCGTATTGCTCTTTAGCTTCTTCGTCCTGCTCTGGCTGTAATTATTGCAGCCTACAATTACGCAGTGCACCATTACGTCTCTAGGCAGTGGCGACGCTACGAAAACGACTGTACTCGCCGGTCGCCTCTGGCAAAAAAATGGCTACCTACCCAGAGTGCATAGCGTCGCCACCGTTCGCGCAAGCTCCCTATACCTGCCCTGGCAGTTCTGAGTCGATCCGAGTCGTTGCTACACTATATCAATATCGGTAGAGCAGTTGGAGGTGGATATTGTGTTCTGTGCCGTAACTTGTACCAAGTCAATAAAGTATTTGTTAGGAAATGCTTTTCGAATATTTCTGTTTCGCACACTGTGTTTAGATCTGTCGAGGATGCTATGCACTTCGACAACTTACTGCCAATGTGCTTTAGTTGATAGATCATGATTTGCAGCCCCTATCACCGTCTGCTTAACCCAGAGCCTAGGCTGCATGATCACCGAGCGCATCTTATAGATTCTTTCAAATCTAAACTTTCGAAATGAAGTGGAGGTGCACATTTGGGACATGTCGAAGCACTTTTAGAAATCCGTTGGGAAATTACGAGAACTAATCAGGTTCAAACGTATCATACAGGCGCTGAAGCATCTCAAGTTGTGGAAATGCAGTTAATTCCTAGTGAAACTTCTTTTCCAAGGATGTACTCAAAAGAAAAAAAAGATAAGAAGAAATGAACAGACAGGGAACTGGGATGCAATATGGACAGTTAATATGTGTTGTTGGCCATCTTATAATGTATTTTCAGTGTTTATATTTGCCAGAATTTTACAGGTGCATTTGGTTGCCGGCGTCTTGGGCTGATAAGCGACGATTTGACTTTAGAAGAACTAAACGTGCTACAGTAGATGGCTATTTCATCATCACGACCTTCGAAACTGAGAAATAGCATGTGTAAAACCTACGCGTGTGCGAAAATTCTGAAATTTCGAACAACGAGTCGAGCAGCGTTTCTGTTCGATTTGGTGACGGAATCAAATTAGGCATATTCGAAATATACCGAATATTTTGGAATAGTTGAATAGAGTCAGAACCGATGAGACTGTAGGCGTAGCGGTCATCCTTCCCATTAGTATAGCGATTGAACATGTAATCTGTAAACCCACAAGTGGACAAAATTAAATGTTAGCCTTCACATGTAACTAATCCCAACGACTCAGGTCATCCTTCCGGAAATTTTGCACAGCCTGCTAAATTTCCACAAGCAGTTCCCAGACTCAACTGCCCATCGCAGAGACAAAGATGATTGTGTGTGTTTGTATGGGGGAGGGGGGAAGGGGGTGCGTGCGTGTGCTTGTTCAATATCACAATCCCCCTCCCCCGGTGTGTTTTGTATGCATATCTGCATACCTGTGATGCTCACTGCATATCTCAGACGAACGGAAACAATCCCAAGAGACCCCATGCTAAAGAAGTCAACAGACCCACATTCCTTTCCGAAACCATTCGTTGTTCCTTATCTCTGACACTATGATATTCCTTCACTTTCTCTTCTGCTCACTCCTGCACTCCTTATAGCCACAGTACCTGCACACAAACACGCGGTCGCTTTCCTTAGCAGGAAAGACGACGGACTCATACAGCCCTGTATGTCTGGACAGCAGTCTTTTTTTTCTCAGGAAAGCCATTACTGGATACCACTGCAAGTTCCTAGAACAAGCAGCTGACACCTGTGCGGCTGCGAACAGAATAAGGGGGGTGCCCTGCAGGACAGGAAACGAGTATGTGCACAAAAGGACGCCCAGCCACGCTCCCTGAAGGGCAGCTCTAAGCTGGGTATATCCATCTGCGAAGCACCGCCACAAAAGTACGTACGGGAAACCACGACTTCAGTTCCTTCACCTATTCTCGACCCTACGAAATACTAGAGCCGAGCCTGAAGCCTTATTCAGTGTCTTTGAGACGGGACAAGGTTCCCTCGGGCCCGCCACAAGAAAGACGCCGCCGACATTGCAAGCAAAAGGCTATCTCTTAGCGGCCTCTCCCCTCTTGCCGTAGAGCCGGTCACATGTTTCTCGTCTTCCAGAAGAATGCTCAAGGCCTTGCAAGCCTTTCTTTGTGACAGGATTAGATATCAAAGGGAAAATTAGTATCCACCCGATTTGTAGCACAACGCTACAAGGAAATCCATACGGATTTCTCAGAAATGAACGCTTCCTAGTCACCGAAAAATTCGTCCTGGTCCGGCAACAAGGAAGCGTTCGTTTCTGAGAAATCCGTATGGATTTCCTTGTAGCCTAGTAGGCGCTCTCCTGAGCCGCCGGTCCTCACGGATACCTTGACCCTTTGAGGGATAATGGGACAGAAACGTCCCAATTTTTACTTTGAAGAAAACGCTGTATACTGTGCGTAGGTGCTGCGTAGGAAACTTGGCGCCAAAGGATTGTGGGTCCATCTATTATCGGACGCTGGTAATGCTTTTTGCGGCAGTTTCGAAGTGGTTTCATACGAGGCGTTAGAGATACGATTATTAGAAATTTGTTTTGCTTTGATCGCGGTGTTCAGAATTTTCGCCCCCGTAGGACTGGGTTTCCGAGAGTTCAGGATGAATGGTAAGACTTTCCTCTTTTGCGCCTCTAGATATATGTTTGCCGCATGCTTTGGTACCAATATTTTCGTAATCGAAGTATTTGGAGGCGGGCTACGGCAGTCGATGTCAGCATACTCCAAATGTTTAGGCACGTTTTTCTAGGCCTAACTCACCCAAACTTCTGTTGCTGAGATATATTTCTCGGCTTATCACTTTCAGCGGAATCGCTTTCACGCGAGGAGGCACTGGAGCTATTCTTCAGCCTGCCCGACGAATCTGACACAAGCGAGGATGAAGCCGAAAGCAGTGATGATGATTTCGTGCAGGAGATCGCGCCACTTGACTCGAGTGTCGACGAAGACGAACCTGAGCCATCAACAGGCAAACGAAAAAGACGCCGAAAAAGAATTTCAAAAAACAGAAAAACAGCTAGCCAGGGTTCGATGCAGCCCGATGTCGAAGCAGATGCGGCTGAAGTAAGTGGCGAACAGTGGGATGAAAGTAAACCAAGAATTTCAGTCGGGAGTTCAAAATTATGGGATCCCGAGTTCACCAAAGACGCAGTGCCACGCGCAGTAGATTGTTTCGCGTTGTATTTTGGCGAAGAAGTGATGTAGATGATATTAGAGCCCACTAACCGTGCTGGTGCGCAAAGGAACACAACGAAGTGGGCTGTGCTCACTGCAGATGAGCAGAAAGCTTATTTTGGATATCTTTGCTGATGAGTAAGTCACCAAGACATGACTTTTACCATTACTGGAACCGCGATCCACATTTCAACTGCGAATAAATCGCCAAACTGATGTCTTTCCAGCGTTTCCAGTACATCATGAACTCCCTTCGTGTGAACGACCACAGCAAAATAAAGAAGAAAGGGGAAGGTGGTTACCCTTACAAAAATGCCTGTTGACATTGAGTAGACCACCTATTGACTTTCTACTGACTGTACCGACAGTCTACAGACATTTACACTGTAGTAACACTTGTTCGTAGAACGTCTAAAGACCTACTACTTACTTCTGTATAAAGATTTTTTTAGCTAGAACGTCTAAGGACTTCTGTATAAATAATATTCTAACTACACTGTCTAAAGGCTTCCTACTTACTTTTTGTGTAAAGAGTATTCTAACCACACTGTCTAAAGACTTGCTACTTACTTTTGTATAAAGAATTTTTTAGCCATCACATATAAATACTTCCCTTTTAATTCTGTATACATAACGTTTTAAATACATCGTGAAATGGCTTCGTTCTTACTTCTATATAAAGACTATTTTAAATGCACCGTCAAATTGCTTCAGTCTTATTTTTGTATAAATAATTTAAGCACACCATCAAAGTACTTCCTTCCGCTCTTCGTATAAAGAACTCTCTTTACCTAAAAGTGAGAAGTCGTAGAATGTTTAACCTGTACACTGAGCAATTCTTTGATATTTCCCGCAGGACATGATGATTGCAGCTGCACGTTGCCTGAACACAAAGTATATGTCGCCTACAAGTGCACCAGAGCTAACTTGGTCGTAACGCGTAGTGTAAGCTGCTTTTGCACTTAAAAATAACATGAGAGATTGTAATCAAACTTCCATTAGTCAAGATAACTAGTACAATTGAGAGAGCCCACAAGCACTGTTCTAGTGGGCACTTCTAATGTCTTTCCAGACTTTCACCTTCACGTATGCTCTCTTTTATCTGCAGTTCAAACTAACAGATTTTGATACGACCGCCTTGCACAAAGATTCAAGACCAGCACTCACACCAAAAGGGTCCAAGCTGACCACGAAACGTTCGGTTTTTTTTGCGTTTCAAGTAAAAAAAAAGAAACAAGGCAGGGGCCTACACTGGTGTCATCTCGTTTCAACACTAACATTATTTTACTTAACCAGACAGATTTGTGGCAGCTGTTGACGTTTAATATGTGCTTTGCTTGCTTGCAAAAAAAAAAGAAAAGCAACGTAAAAAACAGCAACAACAGCTCATCTTGCTACCCGCACAGAAAAGTGAATTGCTATCGCACATAACCTGGCACAATCTCATAATGAGTTAATTGTGCGGCTTTCATATTTCTCTAATTCCCGCAGATTCCTTTTTCGTAACCATCTGCCACATAAAATACCTTGTCGATATTATGGTTAAAGCTTTGTGCAGGCTCATTTTTTTCCGGGCATTTGCTTTGTGGCTCGCACGCTCATAAAATACACGGCTAGCTACTTTCCTTGTCCGTGCGCGTAAGTATGAACATATGCGTGTAGCAGTCAAGTGTGGCAAGCGCACTTGTTTCGAAGATGTCAAATAATTCTGCCTTGTAAAAGAGTTTGACCAGACGGAATTATAGTAATAGGAGCAGTAGCAGTAATACTGAATATGAAGCAAAAGAAAAAAAAACGCGCATCGAATACTTCGCGGATGTCAGTTTTCCTCAGCAATGCTAAAACCAAGGTCCTTCAAAACGACCTTCCAAACCATTCCGAAAGGCACGCCACGCTGGCACATGCTGCGTGCACAAAATTAATGAACCAGTACAACTAGTTTGCAAGGAGGAGCAAGTCCGGCAGTGCCCCCCCCCCCCCTCCGATGCGGTTCTTCCTCGAATATCCATTGTGCCAAAGCTCTGCGTCCACTGTTGGCGCGCAGCGAGGAAAGGAGTGTTGAGAGAGGGAGAACAGCGTGCACGCGCCGTGTCACCAGTCTGGCAGTTCTGCGTGGACATGCAGAATGCGCCGTGTGTCGGGGATGCGCCGAATGAATGCGCCGTGTGAATGCGCCGTGTGTCGGGGATGCCAGCTCAAGCAGTTGAGTTTTTTCGACATGTGTGAGCTCCTGGATATATTCTTCGATATGTGTGGGTGCCTGGATATGAGTGGCCCCAAACTATGTGGTGTTGCCGAAGGGCGAAGCTATTAGGATGTGCTTTAGGCAAGAAAACGGACACCCGGTAAAAGCCCTCCACTGTTTTAGGCCAAGATCACTGCAACCTGCATACAGCAAAGACAAGGCCGAGTGGTAACTACTGCGTCTCGATGCACTTTTGTTATATCTTCTGACCCCGCATGAACTATTTCCAGTCTTGTATGTTCTATTATTGTGGTGCACTTGAATATTTTCCTTTGCTCACATATTTCTATTTGTTTTCGATCGAAGAGGCTCAAGTGGTAAGTTTTCCTGCATAATTCCTCGTATAATTCTCCTCGTTGATATACGTTCAGCCTAGCAGTGTGCACGCGTGTACCTCGGAATGCTGATTTATAAGTGCGAAGCCTATCTGACAGCACATATTGCTTATGATACAGTGCGACGTGTCTGCGGTTGGTAGCAAATTACTACTGGAATGAATTTTCACTTTCTTATAGTTGAAATACTCGTGAACAAATAATAGTTCTATGCGAATGTGTTTGTGAGGCTAAAGCAGATCTGCTTATTTTAATCATTATTTATCTAGCCACCTCGTGTAAGGTAGAGGCTGCTTTACGTTGCCCATTTTAAAGTTTACTACCTAATGAGCTTGTCTGTTCTTACTGCTGTGTACCAATGAAGAATAATAAATTATTCATTTTGCTACTTCATATGTATTTTGCTTACGCTTGATTGTACAACTCGTTCACACATATCGACACAAGCTGTCACGGGGTAACATATGTTGGTAGACCATTCTAAGAATGTGAACAGTGTGTGGATGAACATGCCTCACTACATATATTAACCAATTGTTAAAAGCGTATACTGACAAAAATGTTAGTAGATGATCCACAGAAACTACAAACATTTTGGCAGTATGTTCCTAGGGCGTCAAAAGACAAATGTTCATAGGGCACTGGTAGAAAGCAAGCAGACAGCCTATGAACACGCGTCTATGTACTGTCGGTGGCCGATTGTTTCCAGAACGCCAACAAGCAGTCAGTAAAGAACACAGACCTTTGGTAGACATTCTGTTTGTTGTTGGTAGGTTCTACTAACAGTTGTCTGTACAGCCAAGTTAATGTTTCTAGAAATTTTTGTAAGGGTAGCAACAATTGTCTTTAGATATGTTTCTAGAGTGTCAAAAGAAAAGGGATTATAGGACGTTAATATTAAGTCAGCAGACACCCTAGAAACAGGTGTCTGTTGAAAGTTGGTGGCCAATTGCAGGCAGGGTGTCCACAGGAAGTTGGTAGAGAAGTTTGTAGACTGTTGCTAGACAGTCTGTTAGTTGTTGGTATGTTCTAGTAACAATTGTCTGTAGACATTTAATTTAATGCTACTAGAAATTTTTGTAAGGGTACGTCAGGCTTGGCAAACTGCGTCCCCTCATCAATAAGCTGAACAGGAGGTTTCAGAAGCAGCATTTGCCATCATCAGGCCATTGATGAGAGCATGATTCCTTTCAAGGGAAGATCTACCATAAAGCAGTACCTCCCAATGAAGCCCATAAAGCGCGGAATTTTGGGGCACGGCAGACTCAAGGACAGGCTATTTATTACAATTTGAGGTATATGAAGGAAATAATGCATCACGACCAGCCAACCAAAGCCTTGCAGAGAATGTCGTGCTTTCCCTCTCTGAGAATGTAAAGCCTGGAACGCAGCTGTTCTTTGATAATTACATTACGAGCACCAGGCTGATGAAAACTCGTCGAGAGGGGCGTCCTTGCTGCAGGTACCGTCCGAACAAAAAAAGAAGCCTTTGCCTGAGACACTCAAACGAAGCACTAAGCTAAAGAAAGGAGTGTACCTTTGGCGTGCCAAAGGACAGGTCACAGGTACTCAATGACGCGCCACCCAAGATGTCCACCTTTTGTCGAAATTTCATAGTCCAACGGAAACTGTGGAAGCGTCGCGAAAGCTTGCCAATGGCTCTTCAGTGGCTGCGATTTGCCCAAAGCCGCGGCAAACTACAACCTGTGGACGGGAGCAGGTGACAGGTTTGACCAAAAGCGAAATTCCTACACTGCTGACAGACGTTCCAAGAAGTCTTGGTACCGCATCCTTTACTTTCTCTTTCACACTTCTGTTGTCAACGCGTTCATCACAGCTCCAATACTGACATAAATTACTTGTGGTTTCGTCTTGTGCTGGGGCGACAACTGACGAATGGACGTACTTTCAGGCAATACACGAGAACTGCGCCATTCCGAAAAAACAAGCTAGGACAGAAGAATGGACAGAAGATGGTTGGAAACGCGGATGAAATCAGGTTCACCGGAAATAAACACAATCCGAAAAAAAGGAGCCTCACGGAGGAGGTGCAGGTGGTGCTCAAAAACTGCAAATGAGGTCCACACAAAGTACACATGTGGAACTTGCAAGGTGCCCCTATGTCCCACTTGTTTTGGTGCCTTTCACTCTAAGTATGCACACAAGTGAAATCGGGAAGTCACCTAAATGGGACAATAGGGCAGTGTTGTTTCACTTTTCAAGAGGCAACGAATACGCCAATGGGACATATACGTCCCACTTTTTTCTAATAAAGTAACCATGCTATCAACCTCAAATTTTTTGCTTATCATTTCTATCTTGTTCACAACCTCAAAAAAGCAGAAATAGCTGATTTTTGTCTTCGGAAATATAGGCGACCACACAAAGGGTTAAACCTGTCTAAAGAATTGACCTAGATTTATAATCATGATTTACAGTTGGCCTGCAGTTATAGGCACCAATGTCGGGCTTAATTTTCTTTATGATTACGACGGCATACTCAGAATCGATTTCTCGGCCGGACCAGCCCTACGAAACTATCGGCGCTACAGAGGCGGCTCATCACACATTTCGCAGTTTACAACGTGCCATTGTGCCTTTTCATACCGCCACAAGGGCGCCACTGAAGAACCCACGTGGCATAATCCATACATTGGCCTGTTTCCCGCGTTATGATGCTGCGTAGGTGAGCAGTCTGCATGTGCTTGTGCTAGTCTGTACCCCATGCAAAAAAAAAATTAAGAAATGTGGGGGTGCCCGCACCACCCGAAGTTATAGCAGGCTTAAAGCCAATTAGTAAAATGAATGGAGGGGAAATATCCCAAAGATGAGTACTTTTCTTAAAATGAACAATGGTCTGAAAAGAATAGGGATTAGGAGGATAGGAATAAAACGGAGTGTCGGCACGAGGGTTCCGAGTGAAGCTTGTGCCAACTGTGTCACATCTGATGTTTCAGCGGGAATGTTCCCTAGGGTTGAGGGGCCTATGGGGTTTGGTGGTTCCACGCGAAACTGCTATTTGTGAGGCTAGATCGAGGGAGTGAAAGAATGTGAGCCTTTGGACAGTAGGCTTGTGGAAGTGTGGTTCTTAGGTTGTATTTTACATGATTAGAAGTGCTCTATTGTCATGGCTGCAGACATGCACGTATGGAAGAACCATGCCATGGTTGGCTTATGCCACGTGGATGTCGCGCATCATGCTTGTTAATAGAAAAAAATGGCTTCATTTGTGCGATTTCGAAGTGCTATTGGTGTGTTTGTGGTGACTCGAATGCATCCCCAGTGGTGTGTCAGTCATGTATAATGGTTGTAAGTGTTGTGATGTAAAAAGCAAGTTTGGCAAGGATGGCTCGTTTTGAAAGGTTTTGCATAATGGAAGGATAGTGTAAAGGGAGTATGTCGTTGCTGTTGGGACACTTTTTAAAGGCGTGACTATTGGGGAGGTCAGGGGACATGAGTTAAAATAGTGGTCCACATTTGCGCATATTGAGCCACATTTACAGAAGTAGGTGGTGGTTATGTTGAATCGGAATAGATAATATTGATAGTGCCCGTGGCCAGTTAGTAATTGTGTTATATGCTTTTTTGGTGGAAAGCTGTTTGGAATTGTAAATACACTGGGGATCCATTTGTAGACAGAGCTTTCTTTACCAACTGCTTGTCAGTAATTGTGCCAGAGAATTTTCATTGTTTTGTGTAGTTTTCTGCGGATTGATTTTATCGAAATTTTAGACATTCCTACTGTACCGTGCACGGCAGCGGATGAGGCAGCTATATCAGCCAATTCATTTCCGAATACTTCACTATGACCAGGAACGTGGAATAAGTGTATTTGGTAATTGGAGTTCACTAACTGTTGGAATGTTCGTTTAATGTGAACAATCCGGGTGTCTACATCTTTTAATGAGTTGAGCGAGGACAGTAATGATAAGCAGTCAGTATAAATGTGTATTGGTCTCTGGTTTCCTATGTGTGGTAGATATGCCAATGCTTTAGTTATTGCAATGACCTCAGTTGTGTAGGCGCCATGGTTGCTTATAATTTTAAATTTTTTGACTGTCGGTATTTGAGAGGACATAAAGATTACAAAAGCGGAAGCTGATGCGCTTGATTTAAATGTCCCATCTGTATAAATATGGACTGCGTTGCGTGTTGTGTATTTGGACGCTGTAGTGGGAGTTAACTTGTGAAATGGGAATGTATATTTCTCACTGGGGTGATGCGTCCAAGTGTTATGCGGATATTGTACTAGGTTTGGGTGATATGTCGTTGTGTGGTAAAGGGTTAAGTGTTTTTCGGTAAATAGGAATATTCAGCGTTCAGTCAGTGTAATTGTAGAGTTAACGGTGGACAGTTAGCAAGTATCTGAAGTAATGAAACACGGGTAGTATAAAATGCACCTCTAAGTGTTATTAGGAGGGATCGTTGAAGGGAAGTTACTCTAGCTTGAGGTAGGATGACGGATATGAGGGCCACCAACACGGAGATGCATATGTAAGGGCTGGGAGGATCACCGGTCTGTTTCACAGAAGGTGTTGCAGAGTGATGGAGTTCAAGAAACGTCAATAGTTTGGCTGTGGAAGTTTCTGCTTTGTTTGTAATGTACGTTACGTGAGATTGAAAGTTTAAAGTGTTGTCGAATAATATGCCGAGTCGTTTAATTTCAGATTTCATTTTTAAAAATTTGCCATCCATTCTAATGCTTGGTTGTCGTTTAGAAGTTCCCTTGTGACCATTATTGAAGAATATGAAGTATGATTTTGCGGTGCTGATTGTTAACTTATGGCGGGTGGACCAGTCAAGTACTGTTTCGATGACGTTTTCCGATAGCGTTTGGAGTTCTAGACGTGACGTTTCGTGAAATAATATTACGGTGTCGTCGGCGTAAGCTTGTATGTGTGTGTTTTGGGGAAGTGGGAGGTTGAGTATGTCATGTGTGATTATATTCCATAATAGTGGACTGATTGGTGACCCTTGCGGGCTCCCGATTGTTGATGTTGCTGTGGCTGTTCCTGAGTGCGTTTGGTATGTTACTTTCCGATGCTGCAAAAAGGACCGTAGGAGTTGTAATAAGTTACGAGGGCAGTTGTGTTTTTTGAGAAAAGCTATTATGGCATCGTGCCACACACTGTCAAATGCACTTTTAAAGTCTAATGATAGGAGAACAGCTGGCGTGGTAAGCTTGTTGCGAAGATTTGCTAGAGCCATCGTTGATCTTTTAGAGTTGGTGAAGCCATACGGATTTGGGTAGATCAGGTTATTTCTGTGTAGAAAGTAATAATGACGGGCCTTTAGAAGGAGTTCGCGTACTTTCCCAAAAAGGGAATTTATTACTATGGGACGGTAGGATGACGTTAAATTCCGTGGACGGTCGGGTTTTAAAATGAATGAAATTTTACATGTTTTCCAGATTTCCGGGAAGTAACCTAATTGCAATGATGAATTCAATAGAGTGCGGAAAGACGTGGGGTGCTAATGGGATAATTGTTGAATGAACTTGTGTGTGAGATTGTCTGGCCCAGGTGCTGCTCTGGGGTTGCCTAATGTAAGAGTGTGTCTAATTTCATTGTGAGCGAAAGGGCTGTCCTCAGCCAAATTTAAATAGGGGCTTCTTGATATGAATCTTAAACGACGGTGGTAGTCTGTGTCCTCGGTTACGATGTCCTTGGAAATTAATGTAAGGAGTAGAAGATTTGCAGAACTGAGTGTTGAGTTTGTTAATATACCGCCATCTTTTTGAAGAGGAGGAAGGAATGAGTGTGGTTGATTTTTCTCGAATGCCAATTTAAATGGTTGTCCGAATAGATTTCGTTTAGTTAGTTGGTGACATATGTCTTTTTTGCTGGCTTCTTTTGCTTTGCGAATATCATTTTTATATGATTGGAATACATTGGAATATTGTTCGCGATATTGAGTGCGTAGTAGGGGATCTTTTGTCTTTTGGTACTGACGGTGCATTGCACGAACTTGTTTCCTTATTTGTGCGAGGTCAGGTGTCCACCATGTATTTCCTTTCGCATTAGTTTGCCACAATGGCCGGGAGTACTTGTCTTCCAGTTTCTTGGATAAGGTGTAAGATTGGTTTAGTATGAGGTCTAAGGTTGTGGGATTGGAAAAGGAGCAATTAGCTAATTTTGAGATCTATTGCGTTTCTTTAAGCGTGTCCAAGATTTTTGCACGGCCGAAGTTGGTGAGTCTTTTAGTGGTGTGTACTTCGGGTACAGAGAATTGAAAAATTATGTGTTTATGATCTGATAGCTCGGTAATATCAAGAACTGCCATGTGTAGGATGTCATGAATGTTGACGTAACTAACGTCAGGTCTACCCAAGATTGCGCATATGGTGCTTCAAACGTAGGTGCGGTAAGTTGTATCTGTGGTAAAGGAGAAAACCCTCGATTGCGCAGTCCCAACAAGGCGCTGATGTAACCACGCACAGATAGCGCAGGCTTCGTACGGATAGCAGAGAAATCGGCAGACAGTATCACACCCTAGCATCGTGCGCCACGATTGTCAGAAAAGACAGCCGAGTGTTGGCTGCAAGGAGAGGACCGAGACCCTTTGCGCTTTTCAGGTGCAATCGCAGTTCTTCCACTCGGCATCCAAGCAGGAAGCTTAGGCTCGCGATCTTGGCGCTATCATCGATACTGAGCTCGTTCAGCTTGGTTTTCCGGTGAAGAAGCTCGAACCAGCTCGCAGTGAACATCAGGGGACGCTTGCATTCCTGGCACGGCTCAGAGGAGCCAAAGGTGTCAATTTACCTGACGTCGAGACGCACGAGGAGTTTGCAACCCTGAGCCAGGAGTTCGAGGGAGTTTTCGAGGCTCGCTCCGCATGGAGGGAGCGTCAACGCGCGCAGTTTTGTCAACGTCGATACCACGACGCAACAGCAATCGGAAGCAGCCTAGAAGTGACAGGTAGGCAGATTCAGTTCGGTAAGTTGAGAGACGCACGTCTTGAGGAATTCTCCCAACGGTTTTATGAGCACTCTGTGCACAGTCGGAGGTGTCCGAGTATCGCTTGCTCCGCCCGGTGTCAGGGCGAGTGTTAGCCGTGAGGAGTCTTCCCACAACTCAGGTTTGGCAGCTGCTTCTTCAAGCAGAGCCGCTGCTTCCCTGTTGGCCTTCACTGTGGCCATCACTTGTTCCATACAGCAGAGACGCCTTTTGCTTCACAACTTCACTTAGTCCGACGACGTTGAAAGAGGATTCGGGTTGCCGCCGCCAGGTGATGTTCCTTAATGTGGAGATCCGTCCTTCCGTCTTTGTTGCGAATGGCATTTCGCAAGTGTACTTCACTGTTTTTCCACTTCAATCCACTTCAGTGTTTCGAGGGTAGGAATGCCATCGATGATTCTCACTGGACAATATTTCTTCGAGGTGAATCTTCAAGGAAAATATCGGTGATTATCGTCGTAGTGAACCTTCCTGGGATGTAGTGTATGTGCAAATGACGCAGCCGATGGCAACGCATCAAGAAGCTGTCCGAAATTATGGAATCCAAAATTATGGGATCCCGAGTTCACCAAAGAGGCAGTGCCACGCGCAGTAGATTGTTTCGCGTTGTATTTTGACGAAGAAGTGATGTAGATGATATGAGGGTACACTAACCGTTCTGGTGTGCAAACGTACACGACGAAGCAGGCTGTGCTCACTGCAGATGAGCTGACAGCTTATTTTGCATTGCTTCTGCTGATGAGTAAGTCACCAAGACATGACTTTTACCATTAGTGGAGCTGCGATCCAATCTTCAACTGCTAAGAAATCGCCAAAGTGATGCCATTCAAGTGTTTCCAGTACATCATGAACTCCCTTCGTGTGAACGACCACAGCAAAGAAAAGAAGAAAGGGGAAGACGGTTACCACAGGCTTGGCGATGAGGTGCGGCACAACTCTGGTGCCTGTAGCGTGGAAAAAAGAATTTATCTGAAACAATGTTTTCCTCTAGTTCCGTAGGCGTGTAGAAGAGGAACTAGTTGCGGGATTTGCTACTTCACGTATACATCCCCGTCAAGCAGCCCGCAAAGTGTGCAGAAACTCATGTGGTTCCAGGCCGCTACCATCATACCAGCCTGGAAGAGCACCAGAACATGCAACACTCGCTCAAATACGGCAATAAACAAAGCGCACGGAATGCTGGGATCACCCGGTTCGCCTCTACGCTAGCGCCCTCTCGCTAGATTTCGGCGTACTAAGTGCTCCAGTGGCTCCGTTCGCTCCGTTCCGGTCCGCTCCGGTAAGTGCTCCGTTCGCGCTCCGGCTGAGCGCTCGCGATCTGCCATTGGAATGGAACATAATATTTTATACGTGTTTCCTGGCTTCCGCGTGCGGAGGGCTTTAACAATGCATGACTAGAAAAGGAAAAATGTATATTGTGCGCCGCCGCAAAATCGTGTCAATAACAACGGTTAAGGCATCAATTAAGCACACTTTCGCTGTTCTGCGCGGCCCGATGGCATTGCAGTACAAAAACATTACTGACTGGAATTATTACGCGCCTTTCGAGAGCTCCGCAATCGGGTAGCCTGGTTTTGTCTTGTACGAAAACATGTGCTAATTTGAACGCATAGACATGCGGCACGTTTTGTCGCAACTCCTTATCCGCTGCAAAAAAGAACAGCGATATACAAATTTACTGCGCCTCCTGTGACGCTGGCCCTGCACGTGATCAGTCAACGACTCGCAAGACCTACCTTCTGCGCAGTTGGCACGCTAAGCAATCGACACACGCTACGCTGCAGGAACACAAAGCGAAATATCCCCTATGTATTGCGAAGGTCTTTAAATTGTGGGAGATCACCCTTTTTGAATATGTTAAATGAGTTTTTCGACCTGATCTCATGAAAGCCTGTCATCAGATACTTGAGTCCGAGATATCTGCGCATTTGTCCATGTCGCACATTGTGCACACAGCGTTGCGCGATTGAGGCACCATATGTCACCGCCATATCTGCCACGCATACGGATGAGTCTCTCTGCGCCCTTAAAAAAAATTTTTTTTTCAACCCGCCGAAGCCTCACCCCGCACGAAGAAATGCTTCAAAAATACTTTGTCCCTGCCATCATCAGGGTATTTCCAGGGCCATCGCCACCTTCCCGCGATCGTGTTCATAAAGCTGCCATGGAATCAACATACACAGTAGTGCTTACAAGTAGAATGTAACCGCCGCGAAAGCACGCTCGCATACCTCGAGGTCCGGCTGGCCTTGAGTATAAAACACCCGTCTTTTTTCTGTGCGTGTGTGCAGCGCCACAGCGGCGCTGCACGCCCTATTCGAATAGTGTTCCTGTACTTCGGAACATATACAGGGACACGAGGCCTGTACAGGACAGTAAGGGAGATCTGTACTAAACTAAATCTACTATGAGAATCATTTAACTGTAAAAATATTTCCCTTTACGAGCACGAGGCCCACCCATATTGAATAAACCTCGTAAGTCATTGCGTTACTTATTGCAACAGAATATAACGTAACTAGTTCTAATTCATTACCTGCCTATCTGGGTCATCAATACATTTTTGTTCTTTGCAAGCAACTGGGAGCGGAAACTGTCGAAGTTCCCGTGTACTCGCACCATGCGGGCTACATTTATTCCGCTTTTCTCCCCAAGGATTACCGGTGCGCCGAGTGCGCCAAGTGCTTCGTGCAGATGTCTTCGCTGGTGACACACTGGCGGTCCCACACGGGAGAACGTCCCTACGGCTGCGAGCTCTGCCCGGTCACCTTCGGCGACGTCTCCTGCTACAGCAAGCACAAGTTCGTCCACAGCGGCGACCGCCCCTACACCTGCTTCGCCTGCGACAAGTCGTTCACGCAGTCTGGCAACCTCTACCGACATGAGTGCTTATACGTCCTAGCCCAAAGTAATGCCCCTAGTGTCTCATGAAAAAAAGAAAGACACCACTGCCTAGTGTGCCTCATGGTTTCGCTGGTGTTTTATGAGAACAATAAAACCTGCTCCTTTAGGAGCTGATGCGTGGGAAAGAGGGGGCGAGGAGCTGCAGTGGTAAGCGGAGGAGCGCTAAAATTCTGAAGCATTCAAGCCACGTGTTTCCCAAAGTCACCTGGGGGTTTCCCTTTCCAATGCAGGTCTTATGATCAACAAGTGGTCAACCCTAAGCTTGTGTGACAGAAGAAAGCACAGGAAGGAAAAAGCTAAATCCTTAACACCTTATTTCTGCAGAACAGACACTTATAAGTATTCATTTTCCACGAAGGGTCTCAGATTGGAACGAAATTACTCGGGTCCTAGTATCTATTCCTCCTTCGCATTAGTCTCTGCTTCCACAGTGAAATAGCAATGTATCGACATCTCAGTTTGCTCATCTTTGACTGTGTGGTTTATTTTATTTTTATTTTTTTATTATTTATTGTAGTATCTATTCCTACTATAATCGCAAAAACGTGATGTATTGATATGTAGTTTCCTTCTCGTTCATTATTCCCGTTCTTGCATTAATTACGAAAATGTCTTCCATGTCGCTTTTGTATTTGTCATGGCTGTATTTATACCAGTTACCCCAAACAAATTTGTTATGTCATTTTCTGTTAATCATGTCCTATTGAAACTGCCCACCTGCTTGGACCTACGTGTCTGCAGTATGTAATAAATAAACAAAATAAAAAAGAAAAAGAAGCCACTGTATGTCAAACGACTGCCACTGTGGGCGCAGCCAATGGTGCCGCTCTGGCATCCGTGACGCCCTCGCCCCACCATTTCAAAGACAGAGAAACAGAGGACGGTGCGGAGAGGGCTACAGCGATGTCATGATGACAGGCTGCACCATTGGTTCAAAAAGAGTCAAGGAGCAGTGGGGGGGGGGGGGGGGGGCTTCCTCTGACAGCTATGGGCCGGTTTTTCCTTAACTTTTACCCGCGTGTAGGGCCCATACAGCTGTGAGAGTTCGTCCGTTTTGCAAGCAGTTTTGGAAGGTGAAGGACCACCGCAAGCCCCAGGAAAGAAAGTGGTGCTGCGGTTGACCCTTGCGGAATTTTCAACCTGTCGACTCGACGCAACGGCTGTATCCGGAAGTCTCAGTTGGTGACAGTCTATCCCAAGCGACCCAGTCAACATTTCTGATCGTCTTGAACGCGTTGCCTGCTGTGGCTGCAGCCGAGGTCGTCCTGCCAGCGAAGGAAGTGAAGTTTATCGCGATACCAACTCACAAAAACGTAAGCAATGTCATCTTCCACTGCAGGGCTGAAGCTTTCACGGACAACCGAGAATGCCATCCCACGTTTGCCGCCCGAAATGCGGACGGAGATATTTCGGCACCTCGACATCGATACTCTCTTCAAAGTTGTCAAAGGAGTGCCCGGGTTGGAGTGCGTGGTGTTAATCCCCCGTTGGGAATAGGGTGACTTTCGATCCGGAAACATAAATCGTAAATACGGCACAGCCGTTCACACTGACCGCAGATGCGGAAATCGTTTTTGTGCTTTAGATTTAAACATGAGGGAGAACGTCCCATTCTCTCCACGAGTGTACATATTCAGGAACTGTGCTTCGAGAACCCTCCACTAACTTCCGAATTAATCCTCCGCTGTACCGAACGATATCGCAACATCTGAGATATGTGCTGTGTCGGCTGTGAGAGGGAACCCGATGGTCTGTTTTGCGACATCTGTAGGACATTGTCGTATATGCACAAAAGGACGCCCAGCCACGATCCCCAACGGGCTGCTCAAATTTGGGTCTATCCATCTGAGAAGCACCGCCACCGCTACAGAAGCACGTAGGGGAAACCATGACTTCAGTTCCTTCACCTATCCTTGACCCCACGAAATACTAGAGGCGCGCCTGAGGCCTTTTTCAGTGTCTGAGACGGGATCTGTTTGACAGTCACGGCCGGCTAATAACAGTCGTGGGCCGCAATGGACGACAGGAAAAGCACTTCCCGCCGTGCGCTCATGCTGTTTCTGCTAGAGAGTTTGGAGTCAGTCAGCACAAGTGCCGAAATCAGTAAGGATTCTTCGGACACAGAGAGCGAGTGTGAGGCTGCTGTGTAGAAAGGGCCATTCGACACGATTTTCCGCCTGACTGCCAAGAGGCCTAAAGTGATTGGCATCGTCGCGGACGTCGTTCGGCGATGTTCGGGCGATGAGGTGCGGCACAACTCTGGTGCCTGTAGCGTCGAAAGAATAATTGATCTGAAACAATGTTTTCCACTAGTTCCGTAGGCACTTCCGTTTGTCGCTGCGTGTAGAAGAGCAACTAGTCGCGGGATTTGCTACTTTACGTATACATGCTCGTCAAGCAGCCCGCAAAGTGTGCAGAAACTCATGTGCTGACCTTCATGTGGTTCCAGGCCGCTACCATCATGTCAGCCTGGAAGAGCACCAGAACATGCAACACTCGCGCAAATATGGGAATAAACAAAGCGCACGGAATGCTGGGATCACCCCGTTCGCCTCTACGCTAGCGCCCTCTCGCTAGATTTCCGCGTACTAAGTGCTCCAGCGGCAGCGAATGCACGTCAATAGCAGATTTGACAAGAGCAATCTTGCTCGGTACGGCGCGCTCCGTTCGCGATCTGCCATTGGACTTGAACATAAAATATTTTATACGTGTTTCCTGGCTTCCGCGTGTTGAGGGTGTTAACAATACATGACTAGAAAAGGAAAAATATATTTTGCGCCGCCGCAAGATCGTGTCAATAACAACGGTTAAGGCATCAAATAAGGACACTTTCGCTGTTCTGCGCTGCCCGGTGGCATTGCAGTACAAAACCATTACCGATTCGACTGATTTTCTTACGCGCCTTTCGAGAGCTCCGCAAACGGGTAGCCTGGTTTTCTCTTGTACGATTGTACGGAAACATGTCCTAATTTGAACGCGTAACCATTCGGCACGTTTTGTCGCAACTCCTTATCCCCTGCACAAAAGAACAGTGATATACAAATTTACTGCGCCTGCTCTGGCGCTGGCCCTGCACGTGATCAGTCATCGACTCGCAAGATGTACCTTCTGCACAATTGGCACAATAAGCAATCAACACATGCTACGCTGCAGGGGCACAAATCGAAATATCCCCTATTTTTTGCGAGGGTCTTTAAATTGTGGTAGATCACCCTTTTTGAATATGTTAAATGAGTTTTTCGACCTGGTCTCATGACAGCCTGTCATCAGATACTTGAGTCCGAGATATCTGCGCATTTGTGCATGTCGCACATTGTGCACACAGCGCGGCGCGATTGAGGCACCCCATGTTGTCACCGCCATATCTGCCACGCAAGCGGATGAGTCTCTCTGCGCCCTTAAAAATATTTTTTGTTTCAGCCAGCGGAAGCCTCACCCCGCACGAAGAAATGCTGCAAAAATACTTTGTCCCTGCCATCATCAGGATATTTCCAGGGCCATCGCCACCTTCCCGCGATCGTGTTCATAAAGCTGCCATAGAATCAACATACACAGTAGTGCTTACAAGTAGAATGTAACCGCCGCGAAAGCACGCTCGCATACCTTGAGGCCCGAGTGGCCTTGAGTATAAAACACCCGTCTTTTTTCTGTGCGTGTGTGCAGCGCCACAGCGGCGCTGCACGCCCTATTCGAATAGTGTTCCTGTACTTCGGAACATATACAGGGACACGAGGCCTGTACAGGACAGTAAGGGAGATCTGTACTAAACTAAATCTACTATGAGAATCATTTAACTGTAAAAATATTTCCCTTTACGAGCACGAGGCCCACCCATATTGAGTAAACCTCGTAATTCATTGCGTTACTTATTGCAACAGAACATAACGTAACTAGTTTTAATTCATTACCTGCGTGTCTGGGTCATCAATACATTTTTGTTCTTTGCAAGAAACTCTGCCTGGGAGCGGAAACTGTCGACGTTCCCGTGTACTCACACCATGCGGGCTAAATTTATTCCGCCTTTTTCCCCCAAGGATTACCGGTGCGCCGAGTGCGCCAAGTGCTTCGTGCAGAAGTCTTCGCTGGTGACACACTGGCGGGCCCACACGGGAGAACGTCCCTACGGCTGCGAGCTCTGCCCGGCCACCTTCGGCGACGTCTCCTGCTACAGCAAGCACAAGTTCGTCCACAGCGGCGACCGCCCCTACACCTGCGACAAGTCGTTCACGCAGTCCTGCAAGCTCCACCGACATGAGTGCTTATGCGTCCTAGCCCAAAGTAATTCCCCTAGTGTCTTATGAAAAAAGAAAGGACACCACTGCCTAGTGTGCCTCATGGTTTCGCTGGTGTTTTATGAGAAAAATAAAGTCTCCTCCGTTAGGAGCTGATGGGTGGGAAAGAGGGGGCGAGGAGGTACAGTGGTAAGCGGAAGAGGGTTAACCTTCTGAAACACTCGAGCCACGTGTTTCCCAAAGTCACCTGGGGGTTTCCCTTTCCAATGCAGGTCTTATGATCAACAACTGGTCAACTCTAAGCTTGTGTGACAGAAGAAAGCACAGCAAGGAAAAGAGCTCTCTGGTGCAGGTCAAGACAAAGAAGCCACTGCATGTCAAACGACTTCCCCTCTGGGCGCAGCCAATGGTGCCGCTCTGGCATCCGTGACCCCCTCTCGGCACCATTTCAAACACAGCGAAACAGAGGGCGGTGCGGAGAGGGCTACAGTGATGTCATGTTGACAGGCTGCACCATTGGTTCAAAAAGAGTCAAGGAGCGATGGGGGGGAGGGGGCTTCCTCTGACAGGTAGGGCACGGTTTTTCCTTGTACCCGCGTGTAGGGCGCATACAGCTGTGCGAGTTCGTCCGTTTTGGAAGCAGTTTTGTAAGGTGGAGGACCACCACCAGCCCCAGGAAAGAAAGTGGTGCTGTGGTTGACCCTTGCGGAATGTTCAACCTGTCGACTCGACGCAAAGGCCGTATCCGGAACTCTCAGTTGGTGACAGTCCATCCCAAGCGACCCAGTCAACATTTCTGATCGTCTTGAACGCGTTGCCTGCTGTGGCTACAGCCGAGGTCCTCCTGCCAGCGAAGGAAGTGAAGTTTATCGCGATACCAACTCACAAAAGCGTAAGCAATGACATCTTCCAGTGCAGGACTGAAGCTTTCACGGACAACCGAGAACGGCATCGCACGTTTGCTGCCCGAAATGCGGACGGAGATATTTCGGCGCCTCGACATCGATACTCTTCAAAGTTGTCAAAGCAGTGCCCGGGTTGGAGTGTGTGGTGTTAATACCCCAGTTGTGAATAGCGTGACTTTCGATCCGGAAACATCAACGGTAAATATGGCACAGGCGTTCACACTGACCGCAGATGAGGAAATCGTTTTTGTCCTTTAGATTTAAACATGAGAGAGAACGTCCCATTCTCTCCACGAGTGTACATATTCATC
>CM023484.1:6081527-6158292 GCA_013339685.2 Hyalomma asiaticum | reverse complement strand
TTGTCCCTGCCATCATCAGGGTATTTCCAGGGCCATCGCCACCTTCCCGCGATCGTGTTCATAAAGCTGCCATGGAATCAACATACACAGTAGTGCTTACAAGTAGAATGTAACCGCCGCGAAAGCACGCTCGCATACCTCGAGGTCCGGCTGGCCTTGAGTATAAAACACCCGTCTTTTTTCTGTGCGTGTGTGCAGCGCCACAGCGGCGCTGCACGCCCTATTCGAATAGTGTTCCTGTACTTCGGAACATATACAGGGACACGAGGCCTGTACAGGACAGTAAGGGAGATCTGTACTAAACTAAATCTACTATGAGAATCATTTAACTGTAAAAATATTTCCCTTTACGAGCACGAGGCCCACCCATATTGAATAAACCTCGTAAGTCATTGCGTTACTTATTGCAACAGAATATAACGTAACTAGTTCTAATTCATTACCTGCCTATCTGGGTCATCAATACATTTTTGTTCTTTGCAAGCAACTGGGAGCGGAAACTGTCGAAGTTCCCGTGTACTCGCACCATGCGGGCTACATTTATTCCGCTTTTCTCCCCAAGGATTACCGGTGCGCCGAGTGCGCCAAGTGCTTCGTGCAGATGTCTTCGCTGGTGACACACTGGCGGTCCCACACGGGAGAACGTCCCTACGGCTGCGAGCTCTGCCCGGTCACCTTCGGCGACGTCTCCTGCTACAGCAAGCACAAGTTCGTCCACAGCGGCGACCGCCCCTACACCTGCTTCGCCTGCGACAAGTCGTTCACGCAGTCTGGCAACCTCTACCGACATGAGTGCTTATACGTCCTAGCCCAAAGTAATGCCCCTAGTGTCTCATGAAAAAAAGAAAGACACCACTGCCTAGTGTGCCTCATGGTTTCGCTGGTGTTTTATGAGAACAATAAAACCTGCTCCTTTAGGAGCTGATGCGTGGGAAAGAGGGGGCGAGGAGCTGCAGTGGTAAGCGGAGGAGCGCTAAAATTCTGAAGCATTCAAGCCACGTGTTTCCCAAAGTCACCTGGGGGTTTCCCTTTCCAATGCAGGTCTTATGATCAACAAGTGGTCAACCCTAAGCTTGTGTGACAGAAGAAAGCACAGGAAGGAAAAAGCTAAATCCTTAACACCTTATTTCTGCAGAACAGACACTTATAAGTATTCATTTTCCACGAAGGGTCTCAGATTGGAACGAAATTACTCGGGTCCTAGTATCTATTCCTCCTTCGCATTAGTCTCTGCTTCCACAGTGAAATAGCAATGTATCGACATCTCAGTTTGCTCATCTTTGACTGTGTGGTTTATTTTATTTTTATTTTTTTATTATTTATTGTAGTATCTATTCCTACTATAATCGCAAAAACGTGATGTATTGATATGTAGTTTCCTTCTCGTTCATTATTCCCGTTCTTGCATTAATTACGAAAATGTCTTCCATGTCGCTTTTGTATTTGTCATGGCTGTATTTATACCAGTTACCCCAAACAAATTTGTTATGTCATTTTCTGTTAATCATGTCCTATTGAAACTGCCCACCTGCTTGGACCTACGTGTCTGCAGTATGTAATAAATAAACAAAATAAAAAAGAAAAAGAAGCCACTGTATGTCAAACGACTGCCACTGTGGGCGCAGCCAATGGTGCCGCTCTGGCATCCGTGACGCCCTCGCCCCACCATTTCAAAGACAGAGAAACAGAGGACGGTGCGGAGAGGGCTACAGCGATGTCATGATGACAGGCTGCACCATTGGTTCAAAAAGAGTCAAGGAGCAGTGGGGGGGGGGGGGGGGGGCTTCCTCTGACAGCTATGGGCCGGTTTTTCCTTAACTTTTACCCGCGTGTAGGGCCCATACAGCTGTGAGAGTTCGTCCGTTTTGCAAGCAGTTTTGGAAGGTGAAGGACCACCGCAAGCCCCAGGAAAGAAAGTGGTGCTGCGGTTGACCCTTGCGGAATTTTCAACCTGTCGACTCGACGCAACGGCTGTATCCGGAAGTCTCAGTTGGTGACAGTCTATCCCAAGCGACCCAGTCAACATTTCTGATCGTCTTGAACGCGTTGCCTGCTGTGGCTGCAGCCGAGGTCGTCCTGCCAGCGAAGGAAGTGAAGTTTATCGCGATACCAACTCACAAAAACGTAAGCAATGTCATCTTCCACTGCAGGGCTGAAGCTTTCACGGACAACCGAGAATGCCATCCCACGTTTGCCGCCCGAAATGCGGACGGAGATATTTCGGCACCTCGACATCGATACTCTCTTCAAAGTTGTCAAAGGAGTGCCCGGGTTGGAGTGCGTGGTGTTAATCCCCCGTTGGGAATAGGGTGACTTTCGATCCGGAAACATAAATCGTAAATACGGCACAGCCGTTCACACTGACCGCAGATGCGGAAATCGTTTTTGTGCTTTAGATTTAAACATGAGGGAGAACGTCCCATTCTCTCCACGAGTGTACATATTCAGGAACTGTGCTTCGAGAACCCTCCACTAACTTCCGAATTAATCCTCCGCTGTACCGAACGATATCGCAACATCTGAGATATGTGCTGTGTCGGCTGTGAGAGGGAACCCGATGGTCTGTTTTGCGACATCTGTAGGACATTGTCGTATATGCACAAAAGGACGCCCAGCCACGATCCCCAACGGGCTGCTCAAATTTGGGTCTATCCATCTGAGAAGCACCGCCACCGCTACAGAAGCACGTAGGGGAAACCATGACTTCAGTTCCTTCACCTATCCTTGACCCCACGAAATACTAGAGGCGCGCCTGAGGCCTTTTTCAGTGTCTGAGACGGGATCTGTTTGACAGTCACGGCCGGCTAATAACAGTCGTGGGCCGCAATGGACGACAGGAAAAGCACTTCCCGCCGTGCGCTCATGCTGTTTCTGCTAGAGAGTTTGGAGTCAGTCAGCACAAGTGCCGAAATCAGTAAGGATTCTTCGGACACAGAGAGCGAGTGTGAGGCTGCTGTGTAGAAAGGGCCATTCGACACGATTTTCCGCCTGACTGCCAAGAGGCCTAAAGTGATTGGCATCGTCGCGGACGTCGTTCGGCGATGTTCGGGCGATGAGGTGCGGCACAACTCTGGTGCCTGTAGCGTCGAAAGAATAATTGATCTGAAACAATGTTTTCCACTAGTTCCGTAGGCACTTCCGTTTGTCGCTGCGTGTAGAAGAGCAACTAGTCGCGGGATTTGCTACTTTACGTATACATGCTCGTCAAGCAGCCCGCAAAGTGTGCAGAAACTCATGTGCTGACCTTCATGTGGTTCCAGGCCGCTACCATCATGTCAGCCTGGAAGAGCACCAGAACATGCAACACTCGCGCAAATATGGGAATAAACAAAGCGCACGGAATGCTGGGATCACCCCGTTCGCCTCTACGCTAGCGCCCTCTCGCTAGATTTCCGCGTACTAAGTGCTCCAGCGGCAGCGAATGCACGTCAATAGCAGATTTGACAAGAGCAATCTTGCTCGGTACGGCGCGCTCCGTTCGCGATCTGCCATTGGACTTGAACATAAAATATTTTATACGTGTTTCCTGGCTTCCGCGTGTTGAGGGTGTTAACAATACATGACTAGAAAAGGAAAAATATATTTTGCGCCGCCGCAAGATCGTGTCAATAACAACGGTTAAGGCATCAAATAAGGACACTTTCGCTGTTCTGCGCTGCCCGGTGGCATTGCAGTACAAAACCATTACCGATTCGACTGATTTTCTTACGCGCCTTTCGAGAGCTCCGCAAACGGGTAGCCTGGTTTTCTCTTGTACGATTGTACGGAAACATGTCCTAATTTGAACGCGTAACCATTCGGCACGTTTTGTCGCAACTCCTTATCCCCTGCACAAAAGAACAGTGATATACAAATTTACTGCGCCTGCTCTGGCGCTGGCCCTGCACGTGATCAGTCATCGACTCGCAAGATGTACCTTCTGCACAATTGGCACAATAAGCAATCAACACATGCTACGCTGCAGGGGCACAAATCGAAATATCCCCTATTTTTTGCGAGGGTCTTTAAATTGTGGTAGATCACCCTTTTTGAATATGTTAAATGAGTTTTTCGACCTGGTCTCATGACAGCCTGTCATCAGATACTTGAGTCCGAGATATCTGCGCATTTGTGCATGTCGCACATTGTGCACACAGCGCGGCGCGATTGAGGCACCCCATGTTGTCACCGCCATATCTGCCACGCAAGCGGATGAGTCTCTCTGCGCCCTTAAAAATATTTTTTGTTTCAGCCAGCGGAAGCCTCACCCCGCACGAAGAAATGCTGCAAAAATACTTTGTCCCTGCCATCATCAGGATATTTCCAGGGCCATCGCCACCTTCCCGCGATCGTGTTCATAAAGCTGCCATGGAATCAACATACACAGTAGTGCTTACAAGTAGAATGTAACCGCCGCGAAAGCACGCTCGCATACCTTGAGGCCCGGCTGGCCTTGAGTAGAGAACACCCGTCTTTTTTCTGCGCGTGTGTGCAGCTCCACAGCGGTGCTGCACGCCCTATTCGAATAGTGTTCCTGTACTTGGGAGCATATAGAGGGACACGAGGCCTGTACAGGACAGTAAGGGAGATCTGTACTAAATTAAATCCACTATGAGAATCATTTAACTGTAAAAATATTTCCCTTTACGAGCACGAGGCCCACCCATATTGAGTAAACCTCGTAATTCATTGCGTTACTTATTGCAACAGAACATAACGTAACTAGTTTTAATTCATTACCTGCGTGTCTGGGTCATCAATACATTTTTGTTCTTTGCAAGAAACTCTGCCTGGGAGCGGAAACTGTCGACGTTCCCGTGTACTCACACCATGCGGGCTAAATTTATTCCGCCTTTTTCCCCAAGGATTACCGGTGCGCCGAGTGCGCCAAGTGCTTCGTGCAGAAGTCCTCGCTGGTGACACACTGGCGGTCCCACACGGGAGAACGTCCCTACGGCTGCGAGCTCTGCCCGGCCACCTTCGGCGACGTCTCCTGCTACAGCAAGCACAAGTTCGTCCACAGCGGCGACCGCCCCTACACTTGCTTCGCCTGCGACAAGTCGTTCACGCAGTCCTGCAAGCTCCACCGACATGAGTGCTTATGCGTCCTAGCCCAAAGTAATTCCCCTAGTGTCTTATGAAAAAAGAAAGGACACCACTGCCTAGTGTGCCTCATGGTTTCGCTGGTGTTTTATGAGAAAAATAAAGTCTCCTCCGTTAGGAGCTGATGGGTGGGAAAGAGGGGGCGAGGAGGTACAGTGGTAAGCGGAAGAGGGTTAACCTTCTGAAACACTCGAGCCACGTGTTTCCCAAAGTCACCTGGGGGTTTCCCTTTCCAATGCAGGTCTTATGATCAACAACTGGTCAACTCTAAGCTTGTGTGACAGAAGAAAGCACAGCAAGGAAAAGAGCTCTCTGGTGCAGGTCAAGACAAAGAAGCCACTGCATGTCAAACGACTTCCCCTCTGGGCGCAGCCAATGGTGCCGCTCTGGCATCCGTGACCCCCTCTCGGCACCATTTCAAACACAGCGAAACAGAGGGCGGTGCGGAGAGGGCTACAGTGATGTCATGTTGACAGGCTGCACCATTGGTTCAAAAAGAGTCAAGGAGCGATGGGGGGGAGGGGGCTTCCTCTGACAGGTAGGGCACGGTTTTTCCTTGTACCCGCGTGTAGGGCGCATACAGCTGTGCGAGTTCGTCCGTTTTGGAAGCAGTTTTGTAAGGTGGAGGACCACCACCAGCCCCAGGAAAGAAAGTGGTGCTGTGGTTGACCCTTGCGGAATGTTCAACCTGTCGACTCGACGCAAAGGCCGTATCCGGAACTCTCAGTTGGTGACAGTCCATCCCAAGCGACCCAGTCAACATTTCTGATCGTCTTGAACGCGTTGCCTGCTGTGGCTACAGCCGAGGTCCTCCTGCCAGCGAAGGAAGTGAAGTTTATCGCGATACCAACTCACAAAAGCGTAAGCAATGACATCTTCCAGTGCAGGACTGAAGCTTTCACGGACAACCGAGAACGGCATCGCACGTTTGCTGCCCGAAATGCGGACGGAGATATTTCGGCGCCTCGACATCGATACTCTTCAAAGTTGTCAAAGCAGTGCCCGGGTTGGAGTGTGTGGTGTTAATACCCCAGTTGTGAATAGGGTGACTTTCGATCCGGAAACATCAACGGTAAATATGGCACAGGCGTTCACACTGACCGCAGATGAGGAAATCGTTTTTGTCCTTTAGATTTAAACATGAGAGAGAACGTCCCATTCTCTCCACGAGTGTACATATTCATCAACTGTGCTTCAAGAACGCTCCACTAACTTCCGAATTCATCCTCCGCTGTACAGTACGATATCGCAACCTCTGCGAGCTGTGCTGCGTCGGCTGTGAGAGGGAACCCAATTGTCTGTTTTGCACCTACAGGACATTGTCGTATATGCAGAAAAGGACGCCCAGCCACGCTCCCTGACGGGCAGCTCAAATTTGGGTGTATCCATCTGCGAAGCACTGCCACAATAGCACGTACGGGAAACCATGACTTCAGTTCCTTCACCTATGCTTGACCCCACGAAATACTAGAGGCGAGCCTGAGGCCTTATTCAGTGTCTTTCAGACGGGACAATGTTCCCTCGGGCCCGCCACAAGAAGCAGACGCCGCCGACATTGCAAGCGAAAGGCCATCTCTTGGCGGTCTCTCCCCTGTTGCCGTAGAGCCGATCAAATGTTTCTCGTCTTCCAGAAGAATGCTCAAGGCCTTGCAAGCCTTTCTTTGTGACAGGATTAGAGATGCCTGAACAATGTTTTCTTTCTTGCTTGTGAGAATGGATGATGGACGCTATTTCTGGTTTGATATGTCCTTTCCGCCTCTACTTGTTCAGACAAGTCTGAGTAAAGCTCCGTGTTGTTGCTACACTATATCAATAGCGCTACAGCAGTGTGAGGTGGCAACTGTGTGCGTTGCCGTTTGTTTTATCAGCTCAGTAAAGTCCTTGCTATGAAATTCGTATGGAATATGTATGTTTCACACACCGACATAAGTTCTGTTAAAGTTGTTATGCATTTCGGCACATCATTGCCGATCTGCTTGAGTTGATAAATCATCACTTACGCCCCGTATCACTGGCTCCCTAAAGGGCTACGCGATAAACGAGAGCTTCTTGCAGATCTAAACTGTCCTGATTACGTGGAGGTGGACATTTGGGACAGGTCAAAGCCCTTACGAACCCGTTGTGAAGCACCATAACTGCGACCAGGTTCAAAGGGATCACACAGGCGCCAAACCACGTTTTCATGTTTGGGACCGTGAAGTTAAATCCAAGCGAAACTGATTTTTGTTTGCCAGGGCTGTATGAAAAAGTAGGAAACACGATAGCGAACTATGTATGTTATGGTTATTTTGGAATTTAAGCATTTTCACTCAGTATCTTGGCCATACAATTCTAGATGCATGTGGGCGTGCGCCGGTCTCTTGGTCTGCTAAGTGGCCACTTTGTCTTTGAATTAACTAAACATGCTACAGTAAGCGCCTATACGTTTGAACATGGGCGTACGTACGCGCTTGTCATTTGGGGACGTCACGACCTTTAAAACTGAGAAATCATTCGTGCAAAGCCTTGGCATGTGCCACCGTTTTAAATGTTGGAATAATGCATTGATCAGCATTTTATTCCATTTGGTATCGGAAGCAAATCGTTGCACATTCGAGATGCCGAAAACTTTTGGAATAGGTGTATGGTCAGCGCCGGTGAGAACACTTCAAAAGACAGAAACGTCGTAATTGCGAGGGCTTGTTATTTTTTCTAAACATCGAACTATCGTGAAGAATGTAGCCCAGGCTTTTATGTGACTATGGAGGCCGTACTGATCTAGGCATTTTTGCTTAAAATTTCAGTATCGTGAAAGAGAAGTCTCGCAATCAACAGATGGTTTCACAACAGCCTTTCTGCTCGTCCAGCCATGGCGACACATCTAAGTTGCCTCCAACAGGCTCCCGCGCGCGAAGAAAGAAATAAAGCTAGGAGAGTGCTTAATGTGACAGTTTCGAAGCCTACAATGGATTGAGTTTCCTACTAAAATATTAAAGGGAAATCTAGCGCTGCGATCGTGAAGCCGCCATGGTAATCATGGGTGACGGATTTGTCTGATCTTCGTGCCTGCGGCTTCAAACGTTCTGGTGGATTTGTTGATTCCTGTGTTTTAGCTTCAGTGACGCGAATGTCATTACTACATTTTTTTTCATTACGCGATTCAGGCAGCGTCTTTAGTGTACGCTACTGCTATCAGTTCATCAAACTGTAGAATGAGAGTGTCGCATGCACTACAGTCGTTTGCTGCGATGCGGTGTCATGCAGTCTTTTTCTTTGTTGTGTTTGTTGATGCCTACATATCTTATTTCCAGTGGTATTTTATCTAACTTTGGATATATTTGTGCTCCGTCTCGAAAACTTCATCGATGCGGTCTTTCTGTTTTTTACTTGCTTTTCTATCCGATCAGACAGAATCTGAAAACGTGAGGTCACTTTCACGGCTGATACACATTCCTTGTGACAAGGCTGCTTGTATATGTTGTACTACAGCATTTTGTTTCCGCCATCTGATTAAGTCAATGCTGCCCGAACGCGATAAGGAGTCGCACAGTTATCGTGCCTTTAGACAGGCGCCGACTGGGCGATAGGCAGACGCGCCTGTAGACGACGCTCAATCAGCTGAGATCGAGGCTCAGGCGCGGTTTACGGACGTAGTTTAAAGGGGCCCTGCGACACTTTTTCAACTGCCGTCTGCAGTACTGCAGTGTGTGTAGGATCGAATGCTGAGATGAACGCAAAAAGAATTATGCAAATCGGTGGTCTAGAACTGGAGTTATTAGCCTTCGAAGTTCAAAACACGAGCAGACAGCATGAAACCAGCATTTCCTTTCGTATTTCGCTCTCCCGCTGACGTCAGTGGAGGCGTCCAACAGCAACGAGCGACACCGGAAGACGCCGGGAGCAGAGCGCGCGCGCGCAGATAGCGTCCGGCCGTCAACACACCTGGTGTCATTTTGCGAGTAATGTCAGATACTTTCTCTCTATCTTACGGAGCATAAAAACTATTTTAGTACATTTAGGTACTGAATAGCGTGATCAAACAGACACCACACGTGTGTAACAAGCACCTTGGAGCGTCAAGCCAATCAGAACGCCCGGCCTGGCCCCTCCGATGTCGTCACTCTATGTCACTTCCTGTAACAAAAATCTCCGTTATGTGTCGCCTCAGTTCAAACAGAAGGCGCTTTTGGGCGGTTTGTTCGCTGAAATAAAATTATAACCACTCTGCTTTCGGCGTTTCTACTCTCGCTGCGACATCCCCGCGTGCAACACTTCTAGAATCAGTGATAAAAACGGCCTACTCAATTTGTGTCGCAGGGTCCCTTTAACGACACGGCTGTTTATTTAACATCGCATTTTGTACAAAACCAATCACCAAACGATGGACGATACTGCTATTCGGCTATAGTATTCTATGGACCATACTTTTGCTACGGGTCTACGGCCTCGCGCAGCGGTTTGGCACATATAGTTTGTAAAAATACAGGAGCCCTTGCGCCGCACTTGAAGAACCGAGCGAAAGCCCGTTGACTATATTTAGAAGACGCACCTATACTTTTTACACACTTGACAACACTAGTAGACGCTTACAAGAGCGAAAATATTTATTTCATTTCGAGTACAATTATACCTGCTCTTGAACTCCAAACTTTATGAAAGCTGCTTAATCTCTGCACAGGTATAGAGGAGCCAACTTTCCCATGTCGCATGATATTGCTAATTTTTGCGCGTTCCGTATTTTTCTAACCGCCACAAAACAAGAAGTACCTGCCACACACATATTCCAAAATTTTCCATTTTAATGCAACACGATTTATTTTCTTTTTTCTTTTTTTTTTGAGGAGGGGACACGGAGGCGTCGCAAAGTCGCATGAAGCCAGAAGGAGGTAGACTAGCCAAATCCATGCATATCATACACATCATTCCCATGCTGGCTGGATGGCCTTATTTGAAATTCCCATGGACACAAGCGCCACATTTCCTTCTAGTGTTTTAGTAGGACACTACACTGTAATCATAGTGACAAGAGGCTTCCCTCAAGTGATAGGCAAGCGGTAGAATTAAGGTACGCTCAACCGCCCCCTACGGTTACCTCAAAAGTCAAAAGCTGTGATGCACTGCCTTGTCCAAGCCTGTAGCCTATACTTCACATAAGTATCTTTCGACGGTTAAATGTAATCCTATGTTCCTTGATTAATATTTAACGATATTTCTTTCGAATAAGGTGTCTGATTTTCGGGCAGTTCTTAATATTTTTGCCTGGTTATTAGAGTAATGCGTTGACCAGTCGACCGCACAGCAATAATCTTAGTACAATAATACAAGTTCACATGAAGAATCCGAAGAACCAGCGCCGTCCGTTTTTTGCACTCTTTATCTTAAGTATGCACAACCAACTAGCCCCGTCAGCTACTTTGTTACCTCAAACATAGAAGCGGCACACACGCAGTGCTGCGAGCAATGCCGATGTGCTCAGACGCTGCAGTGAGGCCGATAATCTCATCGTGATCGCAACAGAACATGTGATGACTCCCGGAAACATCTTAACAATAATTGACCGGGTCGCCACAAGGCTGAGCAAATTGGTCTCATTGCAGAAACTAAGCAGAAGTACGCACTCGGTGACATCTGCATCAGCATGCTGTCTATCATCCCAAAACTGCATTACGCTTATAAAGGACGCTTTATAGTGGAAGACTCCGCGAATTTCGACCACCTGGCAATCTTTAGCGTGCATCTAAGTCTAAGCACAAAAGCCCGAAGCATTTTCGCCTCGATCAAATATAAGCTGGTCAAGTTTTACCAACCAACCAACCAACCTTTTCTTGTTGCTACTAGCCCTAAGTGTGCATCTTCTTTATCCGAGTGCATGAGTATTGGGAAAGCCAGACTGTGCCCACACGCACCTGTACTGCTTTCACCAGTTCCTACACGCGGAAGATATAATTAGCACGATAAAGTGGCCGGGTTTACCATACGAGGCGCATGCAGAGCAACGGGCTTTGAGGGGTTGGCTCGCGACGCCCTCACGCGGAACGCGCCGTCTTCACTGTATAGAAACAGATCCATTGTACGCGCAGCAGCTGCTGGGGCCGTAAAAGAGCGAGCGAACGCGCGCGTCCAGGTCGGCTGTGCTTCAGCTCATTCAGCTAGACATATCTACACATTCGACATGCACGCTGCCAGTGGAATCGGGTGAAGCGTGGCGGTGCTGCACATTCTGCAGTCTGGATATAGTGAACTAGAAGGAGATCTCCTAGTTCACTATAGTCCTAGTTCACTATAGCCGCAAAAACGTACAAATGACGCGGACGTAGTTCACCAAATTAGAGTAACTGATTTTATTGAAGAAAGCAAACCACTCCGCGTGGTACATACAAAATTACCTGCCAAGCTTTAAAACATGCTCTTAAAACCGCTTTCCAACAATAGAAATCCCAGGGTTCAACTCTTAAACCATTATGCCTGCCACCAATGGGAAGATGAACGACAGACGGTTTTGTCCACCCAGAGCAATCTGGTTCTAATCTCCCCTATCTCGGTAACCATGGTACCTCTTAGTTTTTCTTGTATAAACGGGACGAGGGTTTGTGTGAGTACGCTTAATAGTGTTTCCTTTTATTTTGTGTGTGTGTGTGTGTGTGTGTGTTGTGGAAATATACACAAAAGGTGCATAATGCCATATCTCTAGTGAAAAGCTTTTAACTAGAGAGATAGCATCGTAACTTCTCTACTTCAAGGGGGCTGGCACCTGAACAGCAGTCAGCAGCAAGTGGTCAATTATTAATGGAGCAAGAGAAACAGGAACACAATACTCGGAAAACAAATATCGTAATTAAACAAGAACACATTTACCGTAATTAATTACAGAAATAGTTTAATGTCTACACCTGACCCAGTCGACTCGCGTCTGCAATTAGCACTTGAGAGCCCCATCAACGAGGAACAATTGACGATCTTAATAAAAGTTTATCCTCCTCAACGCATCTAAACTGTAATTAATAAAGGAGCAAGTGCCACCCGAAATATTAGGTTCCAAGGTGAGTTCAGGGACCATAAAAGATGCGCAATAGGCCGGAAGACTGGTAGCACAAAAATGTGTGACCATTTCGTCAATCATTGAAAAAAGTGATTATTTTGTCAGTATGAGCAGCAGTGCCTAGAGAGGACTAGTAAGTAGCCATAAGCGACACAAGGCACAACCCCGATTCGAAGGGGGTACTTCCAACATTCATCGAACCATCCAAGCAATAGGACACAAAGTGCCAGGTTTGGTGAGGCGCCTCTCGCGAACGGCAGCGTCCACCTGGCTTCTAGGTCAATGATTGTGAACGATACGGAAGCAGTCGGTAAACAAAAGAAAAACACTAGTGTATATCTTCGACAAACATCCAATACAAACTCACATATTTCAAATGTTTGCCCAGCAGTATACGAGCATGTTTTTTCAAGCTCACAAAATGTAATATATCCTTGAGCCTTCCGGGGAGGCATTTATTGTTTCTAGCTCAGCGAAAACAACGCCCCACTCCTTGGTCGCGGAAGTACACAGCGCATACAAGAGCACTAGCTTCGGCACCATGGAACCTGATGTATGAAAACTCTGCGCTCGGACGGCTGCCTTTGCGCACGGAAGAAGCTCCCTGTGTGGCTTCGAAAGCACTGCAGCAAAAGAAGCGAGTCACAAGGGTGGTCGCCTGCACTCTCGCGTCCATGCTAATCCTGCGATTGGAATACTTTGTTTTTTTTTTCTTCCAGCAGTTGAAAGGATTAGCAATACCACCCTCCACTCTCCCCCCTCCCCCGATTTTTGCATTTTCTTGTCCACCAAGAAAGCTCCCTTTTTTTGGGGGGTCGTACCAGCTGTTCGAGGGACCACAGCACTTGCTCCCTTTAGAAAGGCCAACCCCTTGTCGCAAAACCAGCCGGTGAAAGGAAGAGGAAAATTCACAAAAAGCCACAAGAAAGGGTCGGTGCCAGCAACACCACCTCGACTAATGGAAGAGACGGGCGCATACAGCCGCGGGAGGGCTTCTTGCTTTTTTTTCGGGAAATGACAGACCAAGTCATAGGTATCTGTAGAGGGCCGACCACCGCTCGCGCCTGCACCGACCTTCTCCAACACTTCCCCATTTAGATACCTTGCCCCCTTCCCCTAAGGCGCTTAGCCGTGTCCCCAGATTGGGCGACAGAATTTAGCGTCCCTTCGTCTCCCAGAACCACTATATAAAGTACCCAAGCCACGGTGTGTTGCGGCAGTTTGAAGCATTCCGTGGACAGAAACGTCGAGTAGGGAAGTGTCCATGTCCTGCGATGGAGTCAACCCTACTGCACTCGTAGACACCTCGTCAGCCAAGCCTCGCATCCACAGGCCACGCGTCAACTGTGGTCCCCCAGACAGCAAGGGCGGTGAAATTTATCGTCCCTGGGATACAAAGTGCCACGGCAGGAAGCGATGTCGTCGTCCTCTCGAGCACCGCAGCTTACCCAGGTAGCCGCGAACTACATGCCACGTTTGCTGCCAGAAGTGTGGGCGGAGGTATTTCGCCGCCTCGACATCGAGTCTCTTCAACGTGGCCCAGGCAGTGCCCGAGTGGGAGTGCTGTGCGTTTATCGCCACAGTCGTGAAGAGAGTGACTTTCGATCAGGAAACAGACGAGCGCATCATCACGAAGTTCGTGGGGACGACACGCGAAGAACTGGTCCAGCACGGCCGCACGCAGAACGTGCCGATCTCTTCACATGCCCGAAGCTTCGCTTCACCAACTGCATCGCGCTGACCTCCGAGGCGATACTGGGGTGCGCCCAGCACTGCTGCAAACTCCGAGAGCTGTGTTGCATCAACTGCATCGTGGAACCAGCTGAACTGTTCATCCTCTTATCTAGGACACTGAAGTGCGTCAGGAAGCTGTAATGGACAATGCACGAGCGTCACTACTACGACTCCAGGCTAGGAATCCGTGCCCTCATGCAGATTGAAAAAGTAGCCGCGAACAGAGGGCAGGCAGACAGCGAACTTTATTTTGGTCCTGAGGTGCAGACTCTGAAAGGCCCTTACAAGGGTGGAGCCGCCGCGGGCCGCTCCCACGTCGGGACGGGCAGGCAGCTCTTAAGCGCCTGCTCCCACACTTCTTCAGTGGTGACGTGTTCGTCGTCCTGTAACAAAGGACACCGCCAAAGCATATGTTCTAGCGTGCAGGAGGGATCTCCGCACTCCGGACAATTGGGCTTGAATGAGTCCGCATACTTGCTCACACTGGCGAGGCTGGGATAAGACCCGGTCTGGAACATGCGGAATGTGGAACACTGAGGTCTGGAGAGCTTGGCGTGTGGCAGGGGATAGACCCTCCTGCCGAGCTGATAGTGCTTGATGATTTCGATAAATGTGTACACCGTGTCCTTGAGGAGCCCCGCGTCAGCACAGCAACTGATTTTATTTAAGAAAGCAAACCACTCCGCGTGGTACATACAAAATTACCCGCCAAGCTTTTAAACATGCTCGTAAAACCGCTTTCCAACAATAGCAACCCCAGGATTCAACCATTAAACCATTCTGCCTGCCACCAAAGGGAATATGAACGACAGACGCTTTGGTCCATCCAGAGCAATCTGGGTCTAATGTCCTCTATCTCGGTAACAATGCTACCTCTTCGTTTTTCTTGTATAAACGGGACGAGGGTTTGTGTGAGTACGCTTAATAGCGAGTGTTATTTGTGTGTGTGTGTGTGTGTGTGTGTGTGTGGTGGTGGCTATATACACAAAAGGTGCACTGTGCCATATCACTATAAAAAGCTTTTCACTAGAGAGATAGCACTGTAACTTCTATACTTCAAGGGGGCTGGCACCTGAACAGCGGTCAGCAGCAAGTGGTTAATTATTAAAGGAGCGAGAGAAACAGGACCACAATACTTGGAAAACAAATATCGTAATTAACCAGGAACACAATCAGCGTAAATAACTACAGAAATAGGTTAATGTCTACAGCTGACCCAGTGCACTCACATCTGCAATGAGCAATTGAGAGCCCCAGTCAACGAGGAACAATTGACGATCTTAATAAAAGTTTATCCTACTCAGCGCATCTAACCTGTAATTGATAAAGGAGCAAGTACCACCCGAAATATTAGGTTCCAAGGTGAATTCAGGGATAGGCCGGTAGACTGGTGGTACAAAAATTATCGGGCAGTGTGCTGCCCGACACAAATCGACAAGAACGAAGTAAGGGAAGTAACCCAGCAAGGTGTGGATGATACCTTTGAAATTCTTGAAGTAGGCAATGAAAGCAGAAAATGGAAAGGTTGGAAAGTAATGGCACGTGTTGCCAATCAAGTAGTGCTGTTTAAGGTTGATACTGGCTCTCAGGCTAACCTCTTACCCTTTGCAATTTACCAACAGATGGAAAAACGATATCACTTCACGCCTTCAAATTCAGTACTTCGAGCATACAACGGAGGAGTGATCAAGAATTCTGGGAGAGCGTCACAAACTGTCACTATAGGATACAACTAAGGACATCACATTCTTCGTTGTAAAGCATGGTCAGGCCCTACTTGGCTTGGATTCTGTTGAAAGCTTGGGTCTTTTTCGAGGCGCTGTCGGCACAGTTGACGCTTGCCACAAGCACAAGGTACTAAAGGACTTTGAGCACGTCTTTCAGGGCCTCGGATGTATGAAGCAACCTTACAGCAATGGTGCTGAAACCAGGGAGAGTGCTCGTCGTCCAGCCAGAGCGCCGGGTGCCGCTCGCATTACGATAGCCGCTTCGTGAGGAGCTTGAAAGAATGGAGCGTGCTGGGATTATTAAGAAGCAATCCGCCCCAACAAATTGGGTGAGTCCTTTAGTTTTGGTGCAGAGGAAAGACCGTAGTCCAAGGGTGTGCATCGATCCGAGGCGCATCATTGAACATATCAAGAGGCAGCATTATCAGCTTCCTAAACGAGAAGATGTCGAAGCAGATCTTGCTGATGCTGCTTACTTTAGCAGGTCGGATCTGAACTCCGGGTTCCACCATATTCCGCTAGACGAGCGAACATCATAAATATGCACTTTTGCAACCCCATTTGGGAGATACCGATATCTCCGGCTGCCTTTCGGCGTTTCGTCTGCGCCGGAGGTTTTTCAACAGACTCTGAGCCAGGTTTTTGACGGTTTGCCAGGCGTTCACATTTATATAGACGACGCTCTAGTTTGTGGCAAAACGAAAGCAGAGCACGATGACAGAATGGCGGCAGTTCTGTAGGCGGCTGAAAAATCTGGCATGACGCTGGACGCACAAAAGTGAATTTCGGTTGACAGAAATGCAGTTCTTAAGTGACATCAGTTCGAAAGGCATATCACAAAGCCCCAAGCTTATTCAGAGTTTGAAAAATGTGAGGTTGCCAGAATCGAAGGCTGATGTTCAGCGCATGCTCGGGGTATTAAACTACTTTGGAAAGTGCGTGCCCTGCCTGTCCGAAAGAACCATGCTACTGCGCGGTCTTATCAAGTCTAAAAACATTTTTGAGTTGACTGAAAACCACGCAAAAGAATGGAAAGAAGTTGCTCGCATCTTAACTTCAGTCCCAGTGCTAGTCATCTTTGATCCCAGAAAAGCAAGTAAGATGTCACGCGATGCTTCGAAAAGTGGTGTAGGCGCAGCGCTTCTGTGATATCAGGCGGACAGCAGCTCGCGACCTGTCGACTACGCTTCCAGTGTGCTGACGGAAGCCGAACAACGCTATGCACAAACTGAAAAGGAGGCACTAGGCATTGTTTTGGGGTGCAAAAAACTATCAGTTTGTGTACAGTCAGAAATTCATCATTGAAACCGATCACAACCCGTTAATTTCAATAGCATACAAAGAAATTTCGGACATGCCACCGCGCTTGCAGAGATTTTTTCTGCGGCTTATGCAATACGATTATTCTTTGGAGATCATCCCAGGCAAGGAGCTCATGCAAGCAGACATGCTGTCACGAGCGCCCCCATCGACTGGAAACGACAACACTTGGACAACGGAAGACGTGGACATTCATGCCATGCAACTCGTGGGCGCAATGGTCACAGAAGAAACCCGTCACAAACTAGCCAGCTCATCTGCTCATGACGACTACCTACACACGGTCATTAGCAAGGTAACCGCTGGCGAAGAAGTACAAGGTGAACTAAAGCCCTTTTCTACCGAATTGACAGTCGTGCATGTTTTATCGAAGGGCACCAAAGTCGTGGTACCGAGAAGAATACGGCGCGAAATCACAGGTAAACTTCACGCCGGACATCTCGGATTGCGGAAGTGCAAAGAGAGCCAGAAATCTTGCATTTTGGCCAGGACTTAGCAGTGACATAACTCAGCTCATTCAAGGCTGTCCCACTTGCAATAAATATGCCTATACAAGCAACCACAAGAGCCCCTTCTGTTGCGCTAAACGCCAGAATGCCCGTGGTATCGGGTTGGTGCTGCCATATTTCAGTAGGCCGGACGATCGTATGTCGTTGTGTTTGATGCTCTTTCAAACTTCCCAGAGGTGGAGGAAGTGCGTGACACAACGGCAAGGACCACGGTGGAGGCCCTCAGCGCTATATATTCCCGCCAAGGCGTTCCGGTCGAAGTGTGCACGGACAACGGGTCACTATTCGCCAGTCACGAGCTCGCGCACTTCGCAAAGCGGTACGACTTCGTGCATATCACATCAAGACCTGGCTACCCCCAGCCCAACGGACTGGCGGAGAAAGGCGTCCAAATAGTCAATCGCATCCTGAAAAATTGTGCCCACTCAAGGGGAGACTTCTGGTTAGGTCTTATCGAGTATCGCTCATCACCCTTGGAGGATGGACGGTCTCCAGCCGAGTTGCTACAAGGCAGGCGCCTCCGAAGTAATATTCCGGATTTTAACGAAGTCTTTAACACGGATGTGACAAAGCACCCGCAATAAAAGAAAGGACGATTGATGCCACTGCTGACGCAATGGACCGTGGTTCGAACACGCGACAATGCATGGTCGCGTAAGGAAAGGATCGTCAACGCAGCTGGCCCGAGGTCTTACATGGTGCAAACGGGGCCACACCATGGGCTCAGACGCAACAGACGTCACTTACCTCGCACAATCGACGACTATTGTCCCGAGTTAAGTGACGACGAATATAGTGCGCCTTCTACGCCCCTTCGTCCAGCTGCGACTACCTGCAGAGGAACTACAGAGTTCTCAGCCTCCACTCATGAGGCTGGCTCCGGCGGCTCTACAGATACGGAACACCAGACCTGCACGCTACCTCCCCACGAGCCGTTTAAACTCATCCAGGCTGAAGTCCAAGTAGACCAACCACTACAGCGCATGCTTGCGCATCGAATCCAGCTCCGAGAAGGTCGACACGCTCAGTCAAGCCACCGCAGCGCCTTGCGGACGATGCGAACTTTCAGCAGATAACGTAAACTCTGTTGTGTCAATCTTCTGTACCCGCAGAAGGATGTATCGGGCGCGTGCTCTTCATCTAGGGCCGATACGGCTCGCATATGCGCAGTCTACGTCCGCCAAAGTATAAAATACTGCGCATGCATTAAAACAACGTTCAGTCTTCTTCTGCACTCTACTGTTGCCTCAGTCATTTATCAGCGCGAACCAGCCGGCACCAGCGGGAAGTCTCGCTCAGACAAAAGCGAATGTTGAATGAGTAGCTATAGATACACACGCTAACCATGTCGACCGGTCGTGCTTAAACACCTAGCACAAGAGAACAGGAAGCACACACAAGATCGCTACACTCGCAGCTAATTTCTCCCCAGCTATCGTCAATGTGCCCCAACATCAGGCTCCGCAGTCGCAATAGAACGATAGCATGGCTGTTGTCAAGTGCTCTCGCTCGTACAGGGCAAAGCTCCACATAAAGAGTAAACATTACTTACGTGTTGTGGCAAGGTGGCACATTGCGGCGTACATACGTCAGCAAAAGGCTGACATAGCGAAGTCGCTACGGGCAAGCACTTCACATACTACGTGGCTAAATACCGGTAAAGCTGAAGGACGCGCGATCGGCATCGGTCGCTGTACAAAGAGCGACCCGTCGTCCGCGACTCACGGCGAATTTACAGCAGAAGGGGCCAACACCGGCCAAAATTGTCCAGAGAGCGAAATGCGCACATGGACGAGGTGGGCGTTGACATGCGCGCAATAGAAATTCTAGCACGCTAAAGCGCCGCCAACAAGTTACGGCGCCACTGTCGAAAATCCCTATACATTCTGTCCCTAGGTGCCTAGAAGCTGTACAGTGATGCTGGCTGAAAGAGCCCATTATCCGTGGTTTTCAGTGCTGTCTCTGAGAGCCGCACTATAGTGTTACATGACGCGAGTTTCCTTGTTTCGGTTTTGGCTTCGCTTGAAGATCTTGTTTCCCGCGTGTATAATTGCCCATACAGAAGCCAGAAAAATGACGCGCCTTCATAGTGCCTTTCAACGGCTTCTGATCTAGATTGCCCCAAGGCGTTCGTGAGTCGTCTAGGCCAGCACCTTGATGTGATAGGCAGGTGCGACCACATATGATCGGTTTGTAAAAGACCTCGCCTCCCTTTCTTCCTGTAGGCATTCCAACAGAATGGCAGCTGTCCTTGTTGTAATCTGACTACGCGACCCTTTCAAGAAAATACATAACTAGTAGAACGCACTAGGTCGGAATGTATACTTCAGGAAAAGAAAAGAACGAAAGAAAAGAAAGAGAAACTCGCTCCGAACGACATGTTTCGGTCTCATACCTGTGTTACACGAGCGTCTTTTACGTAAGCTCTCTTTTACGAAGTTAAAGGGACTGACAACCGGTTTTTAAGGACACTTCTTTTTATGGCGCAATGGAAAGCTGGCCCCCTGTACTGTTTCCACCTGCAGCGGTTGCTTCCAAAAGCGCGTGGATATTTCGCCTGCAGAATTTTTCGATCTGAGAAGCCTCTAAAAAAGGCAGAGTGCGCACTCTAGAAACGTTGAAAAGTGATCGCGATGCCGATAATCCGTCTCGCTTCCGGACATCGATCTGCTTTCGCAGGAGTGAACGTAGCTGTGATTAACGACCCACACTTTGACCTGTTGACTACTTTTTGAAATTAAAAGACGGTGCGACGAGCTGGCATTGTTTGCCAGGTGGATCTTGAATTTGTAAGGCGTTCTTTCGCATGTCTGCGCCTACTGCATGAATGGCCGGGCTCCGGCGCTGCCACTCTGGCCATAGCCGAGCCAAGCCAGCCAGATCCGAAACCACGCTTTCACACGTGACGACAGAAGCGTGCAGTACCAACGCGCGCTACAAACGAAGGGTTATCTGCGCATTGTAAGTGGCAAAAAGCTTACAATATCAAAAGTTTCATGCCGTCCGATACTAATAAACAGATAAAATATTGCGTAAATTTGTAGAAGGTCACGTGACCGCACTAACTCTAGTTCGTATGTTTGCCGCTTGAGTTACCAGACGTCAGTTTTCGCGAGTTTGCGTGAAGGAATAAAAACATAAACCCGTGTTTATTAATAAAAGCGGCGTCGTTTGAGCCAATGCAACACACAATCTTTCCGCCAGTGGCTTCATCTCAATTCAAGTTTTGGGTGGTTGTCTGTCCCTTTAAAAGACTTAACTAAGAGGCGTTCCGGCGCACACACATGGCACCAACCATCTCCTTTTAGTGTTTTCTTTCAAAGACGATACCGAAAGCGTGGCACTAGCAGTTAAAAGAAAAGCAATGAAAATTAAACAATGTATCTCGGTATACAAATGAAAGACTTATTGCATTGCTCGCTTCTTCAAATAAACTTAATAACAGATGAAGAAACACCAATGTGAAGGTTTGTTGCACTAGTTAAGGAAGCGTCCGCATAACTTGCGACGTGTACAAGCCCATCTCGCACCACTGGGCTTTTATTTATCATACCGATATTTTGTGCTCTCGACACGTTATTGGCGACCGTACCAAGCAAAAAGCGAGACTCGCAAGCTTTACGACCTGCAATGAGTGTAGGTTATCTTCCCAAGGTCTGGTTTAATTGAGCTTTTCAATAAATACGACACCTGGCGGTGGGCTTTTCGTCAGTTTCGCTTTGCAAGGAATGATTGGTTCGCAGGGCGCTATCATGAATGCTGCCCTGCAGAGCGGGGGCAAGGCGCGAGTGTGCTGGCAGCTGGTTCCCCTGTGATTCGCCGAAACCTCATCGTCTTTGTTGGCGAAGGTGTTTTTTTTTCAGTGCTTTCGTGCCCCCGAAGGGCTTCTCTAGAGTGAGTGGTATATTTTGTGCTCATTAAAGGGTCGGTCGGGCAGAGTGCCTCGGTCGCAGGACGATGATAAACCTGCAAGCGTGCGTTGTCAACGTCTGCGGCAGCGTGAACCATCAACACCTGGCACCACCCGAACGAGAAAAAGGGCTCGCCGTATGTAGGCGACGTTGACGTTGCCACATCAACTTTTCGTGCTTCCTAGGAACAAGAAAAGTGAGTCGCTACCGTTCTGTGCGTGCACATAAACATAATGACGGTGCTGTGTGCGCAGCGATGTTTGTGTTCGCACTGTTTACGAATGTTTTCGTTTTTTTTTTGTCCCGCAGGGAACACCGAGGGGGCACCATTGTATTTCGAGGGTCGTCGTGCACGTTACGCAGCAGGAAAGAAGCACCTTTGAATAAAGTTAATTGATTGAGCAAAGCTTGGTTGTTTTTGTAAGTTTTTTGTCGGGCCCCTCCGAACGGCATTGGTTAGTTTCCGCGTAGCTTGTTGGCAAAAAGGTTACAGAATGTGACCGCAGGTAAAAAAAGAAAAATCGACCTGAGAATTAAAATGGTGAATAACGCTTGTCTTAGCCTTAGTGACGAACTCTGCAAGAGCATTTGGCGAGAATACTGCGCAATCACTTGCCTTGCAAGACTCAACCTTTCTTGCATGCACCAATAAAAGCTGTCGTTATTCACGGTACTGTTGGTGGCTGTGGTCATCGCCTAGGAAATGAACGCATCTTTATTTTTGTTTGCATCGTATTATATTTGCAGTCGCCCTTGGCTCCGACTGCGCTAGCGAACCTTCAGGCTCGCGCATCGCAATCCACCACATGTAAAAAAACAATAAAAATGAAAAGAAAGCTGAGCTTGCCCCACTGAAACTTTCCTATGTGAAACGCGTTTACGAATGAGAGCCCATCGGCAAGTGTGTTTTTACTCATTTATTGTACGGAGGCGTTTCTCTACAACTAGGTTTTTAAACTTGAAGCCGTACGAGGCTAGGCTTTATGCTTGCCGTCCGTAGGGGAAAAACCGTCGGCCGATCTCAGAGGTAATGAAAAACCTTTTGACGTGCAGAAAGCTTCGGGCATTCCACCAAACAAGAATCGGTTCAAATAGTTTGGGCTACAAGAGTAGGTTAAGTGACTCAGCAACGGCCGTCTGTGCATATAAACTTGGCCAATAATCTATAAGGTTGTAGCCAAACGAAGTAGTGTGCATGCCTCCACAATCACAAAGTTATGGTCATGGCGATATAGTAAAAGTGAATGCACGCACCCTTTTCTAATCGCGTGTGGGGAGGCACAGCTCCTCTGGCTTCTAATTAAATTTATAACCTTTTCACTGTTTTTGCCAAGGCAACCTCAATGCCAGCACATCGGACGTTTGCATTATCGTACAACAGGTTCGAACAATTAAGCGCCCCAATAACAAACGGAGCAATTCAGTATTCGGCGGTGCTGAAATATCACCTACTCGCGCATTGACATTCGCCGGCTCGCGTCGTCTGCTAGTCTGCCCTCATCATGGCAGCTCGCTGTAGTACGCGCGTTCGTCGCTAGAGGCGCCCCTTTATGAAAAGCGTCTATACCAGGTGTGCGCCTCCGACCATTGCAGACGCTGCTTTTTCCGTGTGCCGACGGCTGCTTGGTCCCCGATGTTGGCCACAGACGCTCACACTACTGGAATGCCGAATCGAGCGTTGCGAATCGAGCGGCCACACACGACTGCCGAGCGTGCTTTCCCCGCTTCTGCAAAATAGCGCAGCGCGAGTCCAAGAGTAACCACGTGAAAACCCTTTTCGGAAGAAGTCTGCTTCAAAGACTTAAGTGCCCGTGTTTCACGCTGCCCGCAAGAAAGACAGAATGAAAGTGCAAGTGCAGACAGTGTCTGCTTCGCGTCGAACGTTCGACGAAGACAACAAAAAGGCTAGAGCGTACATGCCATCTGCTCATAAAGCAGGCTTCGCTGCCCGCGTGCCGGCCACCGAGCTTAGTTTGGAGTGATACATGCACTCATCTCAATAGGGTTTGACATTGAAACGTTGCAGCCGTGTACGAACTCGTCCAGAGAGAACGCACTACAACCACAGGCGGCATCGGGTTTTACAAAATATGAAAAGAGCCTGCTCACCGTACTCGTGAACGACTACGGGCACATCGTGGGAACATCACGTTGTTTGAAGCATATTGTCAAGCGGTTGTGACCCACGCAGCAGTTGAGACGAAGCACGCAGGACTCAAGGTGATGTCAGGCGAACTTGTGCCCAGCAAAACAACACCAATCGCAATTCACAGCGCCAGCGGCGTGAACACTCGTCGGTCAACGGAAAGACTGACAAGCGGCATACTGCGCCGGCTTTTATACACGCGTTCTTGCGTTATCTCTGGAGTTCTAGAAGTTACTGAAATGTGCGCTTCAAGCATGCAAATTTTCAAGAATGGTCGACACGGTTCCGGAAGTGGCATGCAAGTTCAACGCGGCCTGCGTTGCGCGTAACAGAAGGTGATAACAGCGCTCCTCGCAAACAATCAAAACAAGCGCGCGTGTCCCTGGGAAGTGATAACGGCTTTTCACATAAACCAAAACAACCGCACGTGTCACTACCCCCCTCTGAAAAAGCATCGTCCCGATACTGAAGACACAACATGAACGTGAGAGTACATGAAATTAGTTGTGTTAATAATGCGTCATAGTTAATCAGCGCGCGTAATGAGGTTTAAGTCGCACCACGTGTACGCCGACACTGGGATGGTGTTAAGCCATCGGGCACGACCTCATAGTCCAGTTCACCACGACGTCGAACTACCTTGTAGGGTCCAAAGTAGCGCCGCAAGAGCTTTTCACACAATCCCCGTCGTCGTATCGGCGTCCAGACCCAGACAAGGTCGCCAGGTTGGTATTCGGTGTGGCGTCGTCGAAGGTTGTAGTGGCGCCTGTCGACCGTCTGCTGGCTCTTGATACGAAGGCGGGCTAGCTGTCGAGCTTTTTCGGCGCGATCCAGGTAGCTGGCAACGTCGACGTCTGCTTCGTCGGTGCCGACCGGTAGCATGGCCTCAAGCGTCGTTGTTGGGCTCCGGCCATAGACAAGCTTGTATGGAGCAGGCTGCGTCGTTTTTTGCACGGCCGTGTTGTACGCGAACGTCGCATACGGAAGTATGGCGTCCCACGTCTTGTGTTTGACGTCGATATATATGGCCAGCATGTCGGCGATAGTCTTATTTAGACGCTCGGTGAGGCCATTCGTCTGCGGGTGATACGCTGTGGTTCGACGGTGGCTTGTCTGACTGTACCTCAAGATCGCCTGAGTTAGGTCACCGTAAAGGCCGTACCTCAGTTGGTGATGAGGACCTCCGGGGCTCCATGACGCAGGACGATGTTCTCAATGAAGAACTTGGCGACCTCGGCGGCACTGCCCTTGGGCAGGGCCTTTGTTTCGCCATAGCGGGTGAGGTAGTCAGTCGCTACGACGATCCATTTATTGCCGGAAGAAGACGTCGGGAACGGCCCCAGTAATTTCATGCCGATTTGCTGAAACGGCCGTCGAGGTGGTTCGATGGGTCGCAGGAATCCGGCTGGCCTAGTCGTCGGCATCTTGCGTAGCTGACAGTCTCTGCACATCTTTACGTAATGGGCGACGTCAGCAGTGAGGCGAGGCCAATAGTACGTCGGTTGGGCGACGTCAGCAATGGGCGACGTCAGCAGTGAGGCGAGGCCAATAGTACGTCGGTCTTCATGAGGTACGTCAGCGGCTCGGCGATCCGCGAAAAGTTCTTGATGAAGCGCCTGTAAGAAGCGCAGAGGCCAAGAAATCGGGGTACTGCTTTCTCATCGGTGGGCGTAGGAAAGTGGGCGATCGCAGCTGTTTTCTGAGGATCAGGGCGTACTCCAGACTTGCTAATAACATGGCCAAAGAACAACAGCTCCTCGTATGCGAATCGGCACTTTTCTGGCTTCCGGATAAGTCCGGAGGCTTTGATAACCTGAAGAACAGCTTCGAGGCGCCGGAGGTGTTCGTCGAAGCTGGAAGCTAATACGAAAACGTCGTCCAAGTAGACGAGGCAAGTCTGTTACTTCAAGCCTGGCAGTACTGTGTCCATAACCCGTTGGAACGTCCCAGGCGCCGATCAAAGACCAAAGGGCATGACCTTAAACTCGAACAGGCCGTCTGGTGTTATGAAAGCAGGCTTCTCTCGGTCTCTCTCGTCTACTTCCATTTGCCAGTAGCCGGTTTTGCGGTGCATCGACGAAAAATACTTTGCGTCTTAGAGTCGATCCAAGGCATTGTCTATCCGTGGGAGAGGATACGCGTCTTTCTTCGTGATCTTGTTCAGGCGACGATAATCGACGCCAAATGTAGGGTTCCGTCCTTCTTCTTCACTAACCCCACGGCTGATGCCCAGGGACTCGTAGACGGCTGAATGATGTCGTCACGCAGCATTTCATCGACTTCTTGCTTGATGGCCTCGCGTTCCCGTGCCGAAACTCGGTAGGGGCTGTGACGAAGAGGGCGGGCGAATTCGTCGGTTATGATGCGATGTTTCACGAGAGGGGTCTGACGAAGCCTCCATGACGACGAGAAGCAGTCCTTGTATTGCTGGAGTAAGGCCGTGAGCTCTTTTTGTTACTGCCTTGAAAGGCTCTGACTGATGTCGAAGGCGGGCGCGGACACTGCGGTCGTCGGTGCGGGTCCCCGAGAACCAGTGAGGGCGAAGGCATTGCTTACTTCTACGAATTCACTTAGGTGCGCTACTGTCGTACCCCTATTCATGTGCCTGTACTCGTTGCTGAAGTTCGTCACCATTACCTTGGCTTCGCGCCCCGCCACGGTGGTCCAGTGGTTATGGCACTCGGCTGCAGATCCGAAGGTCGCGGGATCGAATCCCGGCCGCGGCGGCTGCATTTCGATGGAGGCGAAATGTTGAGGCCCGTGCCCTGTGCGATGCCAGTGCACGTTGAAGAACCCCAGGTGGTCGAAATTTCGGGGGACCTCCACTACGGCGTCTCTCATAATCAGAGCTTGTTTTGGGATGTTAAACCCCATAAATCAATCAATCAACCTTGGCTTCGCCGTTATGCAGCTTGGCTATGCCTCTCGCGACGCACATCTGACGGTTTAGGAGCAAGTAAGTGCTGGTCGCCTTCGATGACGCCTTGTAAGTTGGTAGGCGCTTTGGTGCCGACGGAAATTATGACGCTAGACAGTGGCGGGACAGTTACCTGGTCTTCTCTCACATTCAAGGTATGATAAGCGACGTTGAAGTCTGACGGCGTTGCATTATCCGTGGACAGCGTGATTGACCTGGATCTTAAGTCGATGACTGTGCCGTGCTGGTCCAGGAAATCCATGCCTAAAATTACGTCTCGCGAGCATTGCTGCAGGACCACAAAACTCACCGATACGTCTGGCTGTCAAATGTGACTCTTGCCGTGCAGGTTCCAGTAGGTGTTATAAGGTGGCCCCCCTGCTGTTCGGATATGTCGTCCTTCCCAGCCAGTCTTTACCTTCTTCAGCTTGGCGGCGCAGAGACCACTGATGACGGAGCAGGTGGCGCCGGTATCGACTAGGGCGGTGACGCTGTGACCTTCGATAATCACGTCGAGGTCGGTGGTTCGTCGTCTTGCGTTCCGATTAAGTCGGGGCGTCGGACCACGGCTGCATCGGCTTGCTCTGGCGTGGCTAAGTCACGTCGGCGGCGAGGCTTCCTCATGAAGACTTTGGTCGGGCGGCGTGCTGCGACTACGTCGGGAGGGTTCGCGCGTCGTGGTCATCGTTATGGCGTTGGCGGCGACGGATGATCTTCGGCATTGCGTCGTGCAGCAACCGCACCTCCAACGGTTCCTATCTTTAGTTTCCTGGATAGGGGCTTGGAGATCGGCCCCGGGTGGGGCCGGTGTACTGGCGCCGGCCCGGGGAGACGTAGCGGCCAGGCGAAGGTGCACGGGATGGTCGTCGTCGTTGCCACTGCGATCCAGCGATATCGCGAGGTCGCTCACCTGGGCGAGAACGCGTCGCGTACACGTCGAAGCCGCGCAGTCCCATCTCACGGTACTGGCAGTAGCAGTAGGTGTGCCCGGCTTCGCCGCAGTGGTAGCATAGTGGGCGGTGGTCCGGAGTGCACCAAACGTCGGTTTTCCTCGGCGCGCACTGGATTACTGGCGAGCGGGATGGCGTCGGAGGTAGCGGCGGTGGCTGGCGACGAAGCTGCTGAGGCGTTGGATCCTGGCGTGGGCGAGGGGTGGCGGCAGGTCGTCGTGCAGCAGCGGCGTGGGTCGTCGCCTTCGTTTGGGGCTGCGTTGGTTCGGGTACGTTCAGCGAGCGCTGTACTTCCTCGCGAAGAACGTCTTCGAGGGAGGCGACTTGGGGCGGCGATGACGGGCACATTCGGCGCAGTTCTTCACGAACAATAGCCCTGATAGTCTCGCGTGGGTCGTCGGGGCCGAGTCCTCGGTCTTCTGCGACGTCTGGGGACATGCGCCGATCGTTTGGCGGGTGCCCATTTCAAGAGTCTTCTGAATGGTCGTCGCCTCGGAGAGGAACTCTTGCACCGTCTTCGGGGAGGGGGAGGGGGTGCCTTATTAACCCCGCGAAAAGTTCCTGCTTAACTCCTCGCATGAGGAGGCGAACCTTCTCTTCGGACACGTCGGCGCCGGCGTGGCGGAGAAGTTGCGTCATCTCCCACGTAAAAATCGTTACGTTTTCGTTGGGGAGCTGCACACCAGTCTCAAGGAGTGATGCGGCTCTTTCCTTCCGCATGACGCTTCCAAAGGTTGGCAAGAAAGCAGTGCGGAAGTCGTCCCATGTTCGAAGCGTTGATTCGCGGTTCTCGAACCAAGTCCTTGCTGCGTCCTCCAAATAGAAATATGCATGGCGCAGCTTATCGTCGGGGTCCCACTTCTTAAGGGCTGCGACGCGGTCGTAGATGTCTAGCCAGCTTTCCGGGTCCTCGTACGACGATCCGCGGAATGTAGGCGGCTCTTTGGGCTGGTGCACTACCACGGTTGCCGGAGATCTTGCTTCCGTCATTGTGGATGCCGGTTTCGTTGCAGCCCTTTTCTTGTCCTTGTCGGGAAGCGGCAGGTATTCTGGCGGTAGCCCTTGTTGTCTGCGGCTTGCTTGAAGGACCGGGTTGGCGTCGTCCTCTTGGCGGCTTGGGCTTGGCTCACGGCTGGACAGGGGCGTACGGTACATCGACCGAGAAGCACCTCCACCTGATGTCACGTGGTCGTGACACTCGCGGCACTCGAGACGAAGCACGCAGGACTCAAGGTGACGTCAGGCGAACTGTTTATTGGGCGAACTTGTGCCCAGCAAAACAAGGCCAATCACAATTCACAGCAACAGCGGCCTGAGCAGTCGTCGGTCGACAGTAAGACTGACTAGCGGTGCAATGCGTCGGCTTTTCTACACGCGTCATAACGCGTTCTCGCATTATCTCTGGAATTCCAGAAGCCACTGAAATGTGCGCTGTTGTTGCTGTTGTTTTGTAGGGTTTAACGTCCCAAAACCAGCTGTGATTATGAGAGATGCTGTCGTGGAGGTCTCCGGAAATTCCGACCACCTGGGGTTCTTTAACGTGCACTGACATCGCACAGCACACGGGCCTCAACATTTAGCCTCCATAGAAATGCAGCCGCCGCGGCCGGGATTCGATCCCGCAACCCCCGGATCAGCAGCCGAGTACCATAACCACTAGACCACCGTGACGGGGCCTGAAATGTGCGCGTCAAGCATGCAACGCTTCAAGAATGGTCCACATGGTTCCAGCAGTCCCATACAAGATAAACGCGGCATGCGTTGCGCATAATTGAAAGTGATAACGGCGCTCCCCGCAAACAATCGAAACGAGCGCGCGCGTCACTGGGAAGTGATAACGGCGGTCCACTTAAACGAAAACGTGTCAATATGAAGTCTTAGATTCTGTGAGCTTAGGAATGCTTAGTGTATGGTAGCGTATGCCACGTGGAACACAATATTTACTTGATGACAGCGCTTTACCTCGGATTGGGTTCACACTTGCGGCGACCAGAAGTGAGGCAACTGCGAAAGTACTAAGGCGCATAGTATCCGTACTGCAGGGCGAACGAGGATTCAGAAGACTCTGCCTTGGATATGCCCCAGGCTTCGGAAGCTTGACTCGTTATAAGCCCGTCTCAAACTGTCATTCGTGCATGCAAAATAAGCTCAAAAAGAGCACACTTGCGTACGTTCTTTTTTTTTTCTTTCCGAATTCGATCGCATCGTTAGGTTGGTCACGCTATTTCGTAAGTCGTCATTCTGTGGCGAGTGTTCACTTTTTTTAGTTTCCTTCTTCTGCGCGTGGGATCGATCTCACGCTAGAATCATGCAGTTTGGGAAATCGTCAGTGTGCTGGCCTTCAAACGGAATGCGCCTGAAAAAATGGTCGCAAGGCTCAACAGCCTCCGCGAGGTACATTGATAGCGCACTGCGAATTATTTACTATCTTCTCGTTGCCCTTGGCATCAGAGTTCCTAACCAGGTGACACACCCTGAAATCCTACCCTTAAATTTTAAGGAAAAGATGCTGCGCGTAAGTACACACAACTACAGCTAATTGGCTTGTACGATTTTAGTATAGTTCTTGCTTTCTGTGTCTTTTATGTTGTTCTGTGTTAACTGGGTCACATCGTACATATACTCTAAAGCTCGTTGGATACGGCACCGTGTAGAATCGCAGAGGATGACATGCGTGCGAATTTATTGGTTTATGAACGGTTTGTTATGTCACACAGATTTCGTCACAGTGAATATCCTGATGGGAGCGGCGTTATTAAAGCAAGAATTTTGTACATGTGCTTCCCTATAATAACAGTGCGCACACACACACAATTGTCTATATAGATATATATGAAGGGTGTTCAAAATTTGGGCTTGTGTTTTTCTTAAAATTAGCGCTGGGAGGCAAGCAAACACCGCTTGTGCATATGAGTTATGTGGCCAGGGCGACACAAGTTGATATGATAATCATCGCTGTCAGAAGCCCATTTAATAAAATTTAATAATTCACTTTTTATGGGCTGTAGTAAGCTCCTCCGTTCTATTGAAAAATGTGGAGAAGGTCTTGCTTTTACACACTTTCTCTTGTAAGGTTCCTTCTAGCACGTCCGTGCTCCGAGGTATCCGAATCCAAATTTCGATTGTCGTTGACATTATTATGCACACAAGAGGGTGAAGATAAGCGCAAAGCTCCTCCGTAAAGCGGAGCGGCTGCTGCGTGAAGCGTTCAGTCGGGCAACAGGGTGGAGGCGTAGGCAAAGTAATAACAGTTTCCCATCCCCTATCGGCTGGCGAAATCAAGGCGTGACAGCGCGTGGCGCCATGACCAGTACTCATGATCCTCATACATGCGACAACGGGAGACAATTTCTCGCGGCATTTTTCTGTATGGCTTTAGATCGCACTGGGACATCGTCCTGTGAACGCGTTAGCTTCACTGTCATCTAATAAAGCACTTCCGGTATATGCGGCGCCTCTGTACGGAAGGAAGACGAAGGAAATCCACACGTGGAGTCCTCTCGGACAAACATGGCTGCTTCTGGTGGGACAAGGTATTCTACCGAAGGAAAATATGTGCGGCTGATCCCTCGCCTGGAGAAATCGCTGTAACACGAATGTGGACGGAGTCTACACATAAGCAGTTGAATGTTTATTGTACATCGAGGTGAACTCGCCCCATTTCTATCGGTGTTTCGCTGGTACGGCACCGTTTGACGTGGATGAACCCACGTTCACCCATCGCCTACATAACACTGACGACCAACTCCTTGTGGTAACTGAAGTAGTTTACGTATTAACTGGATAAAGTATATAGTAAATGCACCGGCTAATTATTCAAAAAGGACAAGGACGGGATGTGCTAAAGAAGGTGAAGAACGTGTAGATACCACCCAGTGTTAAAACATTCTTTTTCAAGTTGCACACAAGGACGTTGCCGGTGAAACGTGGCTTGAAGAAAGAGGGATTTATGTACCATACGGAAGCAGGTGTTTTTTGTGCCATAAGCTGGAAACGATTGAACATGTGTTCAGTGATTGTAACAATGCCATTTTGTTTTGGCACGCATTACAAAACACCTTAAATAAACATTTGCCACTAAACGCGCATGGCATTCGTTTTCTGACCACTGCAGTGAGGTTGAACCAACTGATGTTATCTTCTTGCTTGGTCTACATGTAGTACGGCGCAGTTGGTTAGCATGTAGACATTGTGGCACAAAAGTTCCCTCTGTACATGAATGCTTTGCAGAAATGGTTATCAGAGTGCGAGACGTATATAAGAAGGTGGCCAAGATGTCGTATTATTATTCGGTTCTTTTAACGCACATGAAGCGTTTATGTTGAGCTGTTTTTGAATGCCTTGCACCTTCGTTTGTAGAAGTCAATAACCAAAAAAGAAAAAGCGCCGATAGCGCCATTGTAGAGAGCCGCTAACCTTTCCCCGTGGAGCGGAAGGCTATGAGCTCGATTGCCAGCGCATGAATGAAAACTTGTCTACTATTTTTTCTTTATTGTTCTTACGCGTACAGTTCACTGCGTACCTTCCGTTACGGATGTGACGTGGTGGGGCCGTGGGGGACTTCTGCACCCAAACGCTTTTGTATTAAAATAAATATAACGATTGCCATGTCTTAGATGAATAGCAACGGTTCATTCGCAATTAGGCTCTACGCGGTTAGCCGCCCACACGGCCCCTTCATACTAGGCCTAACTTCATAAATAAGTTTCGGCACTTTCGCAAAACAAGCTCCCTTCATCATCTGAGACAGCCCAGGAAGGCAATCCTTAACGAAGGCTTCGAAAACGACGTTGTCGACTGCGTAACGTCGGTTCCAAAGCTCTGCATCCGACAGATGGCCAATCGGTGTAGTCGCAGCTTTGTGACAGTGGCAAACATGCTACGAAAGCATGCCTCTCACGTTTACCTTCATCACGACCTAAGTCATGAAGAACCATGAAAGGCGGTTTGACTTAGCCAGTTGGGGCCTGATCAAAATTGATGAAAGAAACGACTCCTTGCAAAAATACTTTGGACTAATGAAGCTCTGATTTCCCGCAATGGAACCGTCGATATTCACGACTCCCATTATTGGTCCCAAGAGAAGCCACGCAAGCCGTGGCGGCATAAGCATCAAGTTCGCTGGAACGTTAAAGGGGCACTGACAACAAAATTTTCGTCTGCTGTTTTTTCGCTGCAATACGTAGCTGGGGACCTGTTAGCCATAACACGGCACATCATTTGCTCCAGCACGCGTCAGATAATTATTTACGGCATGTTTATTACCCACTAGTTTCAGTTTTGGTTTGGGAAACCTCAAAAAACGACGAGGCGCCCGGTGAAACTGGCGCCATCTAGCGCTCGCGATGGAGTAGACGAGTTCGGACACGTGAGCACACACAACTGTGGCGCATTTCCGCACGACAACCGCCGCGTGCTCGTTTTCTTTCGCCTGTCGCACGTCCTGCGCGTTGTTGTCGCTGTTGCTGTCATCGTTGTTGGGTGGCAACTATTTTCTTGAGGTCTCGCGTCGCCGGCAGTCTACTAACGCAGCCGCAGCGAATAAGCAATGGCGGCTATGACGTCATCATTGCTAGCTGCACTCTCGGAGCTCGGCTGCCGTGGTGACGTCGCGGAAGTTGGGGGTCCCCTTCAGGTCACCTTTGCTGCTGTCGATGTCGCGATGTACGGCATCTAGCGCTCGCTTGCGCATGCGAACTTCAATATTCATTTAAATTATCTTCGGAGCTGTGTTCGCCATTAAGATTTGGTAGATGTTATCTGTATGTCCACGAAAATCGATCTCGCAGGCTATCCAAGCAGCGAAATTTTGGTGTCAGTGCCAGCGTAGTTGGGCACAAGATCATTGGACCTTGCTTTTTAGAGGAAAACTTGAACGGAAAGGTTTACACGGAAGAAATATCAGGTGTTGTCGTTGATGACTGTTTCTGTAATATTTACCTAAATGACTTGCGCAAAATATTGTTACGAGAAAGACACAGAGGACGGCTATTTACAATGTATTTACAGGGAGGCTTTAACCAGGCAACAACCAAGATGGTGGACAGTCCGCTGTAATGCCAGGGCTCTCAACTCCAACCTTCATTGCTCCGGCAAAGTATTTAAGCTAGTAGAACGTCTGATGCAAGTGGCGTCAACATCGGTAGACTGTCTGATGCAATCCACGGCTACTCTTGCGGTGCGCCTGACGCAATCGACGGCAATTCCTCACGCACCTGCGCGCAAGCCCTCTCACCCACGGGTCGGATCCCGGCCAGCAACCAACGGCGGTTCCTGATTGGAGGCTTCGACCTACTGGCTGATGCAAGGGGTCAAAAGGGGCTATAAAAGAAGCAAGCCGCGGAGGGACGAGGGAGAGCGACTGAAGAAATCCCGGGTCGTCATCGCTTCCAGTGCGAGCCCAATAAGCTGTCGGCCCCAGTGCTGAAAATGTAACGCCTCTGTTTATTCTGTATATAAAGTTACCTTAACTCACCGTCGCGTTGTCCGCTTCGACTATCAGCTCTGCGCAGATGCAGCCGCAAGCTGAGACACCCGATACCCAACAGTGGATGGCAGCTGCGGGATCGGCCGGCGTCAGCTACCTCGATGCGGTGAGTGCCTGATGTTTTCCCCTCAGTTCACCAGACTTCTCTAGCACAGGTTATAGTAGTTTAGAGAAGGCTTGTGTGAAGCATTGGAGTGAGCTTTGATTGTTTCGAACCAAGGAGCGCTTTGAAACCAAAGTTAATGCGGAGGGCGTAAACACGGCAGTTTTGAGAATTGCTTGCGTGTCTTGCTAGTAGACTTATAGTGGGTTCGGCAAGTATATTCTAAACAAGGGCGAACACCAAGAGGCTAGTGTGAACGATGGAGAACCTTAAAGTGAAGGAACTCATCGAAATTTGTGAGGAACTCGGCCTTACTCTGGGCCGTGCGAAGCGAAAACAAGTGATCCTTGAGATATGAAGAAGGAGGGAGTAACGGCTGAGGAAGTCGATGAGGCCTGGGCGGATATCAAAGGACGCCGCGAGGAGGCCGAAAGAAGAGAACTCCGCGAGCGCGAGGAGGCCGAAAGAAGAGAACTCCGTGAGCGCGAGGAGGCCGAAAGAAGAGAACTCCGTGAGCGCGAGGAGGCCGAAAGACAAGAGCGCCTCGAGATGAAAAGAATAGAATTAGCGCTCCGACAGTGTTCGCAGGCGCCTAGCGTAGCTTCTGCAACGGTACCGGTCAGTGGACATAGAATTCGGGACCAACTGCCACCGTTCGTAGTAGGCGAGGACATGGCGAAGTATCTCGTCAAGTTCGAACACGTCTGTGAGCGAAATGCCATCGAGCGGTCTCTTTGGGCACAGAACCTGTTAGCTCTGCTTCCCGGGGAAGTATCCGACGTGATAACATGCTTATCGAGGGAGGCGTTTGAGAGCTATGACGAGGTTAAGGAGGCTCTCTTGAGACGATATAAGCTGTCACCCGAGGCTTTCCGACAAAGGTTCCGGTATGCGAAAAGGGGTAACGAGTCCCATGTTGACTTCGCGTTTCGTCTTAAAGCCGATTTAGTTGAATGGCTCAAGGGCGAAGATGTTTATGACGATCGCGATAAAGTGGTGGAATGCATTGCATTGGAGGAATTCTACCGCTGCATCGAGGATGACGTCAAGCTTTGGCTGCAGGATAAGCTTGGCGAAGTACAGCTAAACAAGGCAGCAGAGTTAGCTGAAGAGTACTATACTCGCCGAAACTTGCATAGTAGGGCAGTGCGCGTGGAAAAAGCTGAGACAAAGGAGGGCTTCCCAAGGAAGCCTGATGAACGGAAACCTTTCCCGAATCGTAATTTGAGAAAAGACCCGTCTCTTACGAAGGAGACTGTGAGGGATGGGCAAACGGAAGCGCAGAAATCAGGTGAGGTTCCCAAGCAGCGCACTGATACCACACGGGCGTTTGAGTCAAGGAAGCCGCTAATCTGTTATCATTGCAAAAAGGAAGGGCACATCGCGTTAAATTGTAAACAAAAGTTTGCTTTTGCAACAATCCGGGAATCTGAAAAGAACATACAATTGTTAGAGCCGTATGTTCAAGAGATTAGTGTCAATGGGAAAGCGTGTCGGGCACTTCGAGACTCAGCGGCAACCATGGATGTTGTCCACCCTTCGTTTGTGTCTCCGAACGATTTTACAGGAGAATGCGCGTGGATCAGGCAAGTCGCCGAGGAGCAGAGTACTTGCTTACCGATTGCGACGGTGGCCATTGAAGGCTCTTTTGGCAAGCTTCACACCGAAGCGGCTGTGTCTGCCGCGCTTCCCGATTGTTTTCCTTATCTTTTTTCGAATAACTCTGAGCAGCTTCTCAAAGAGCAGGGTAAATCGTTCTTTTCCAGCATTGCGTACATGGCCCTCACGCGATCGCAAGCGCGGAAGCTTTCACAGGAACTTGATCTCGTTCCATGTAGTAAAACATCACCTGCAAAAGCGGCCGAGCTGCGTGACCTTGGCTGCGAGTCTACTTCGCCTCGTACAGACGACTCTCGGGTTGGGTTACTCGAGCAGCCCGTAGCGCGAGCGGTTAGCGTCGTTTCCGTCGGCGGAGAAACCGAAGTGGCGCCGTTGGGCGAGACGGGCACTACACTCTCACCTGTAGCTGAAAGCTGGTGTGAGCTGTCGAAGGTTGATCGAGAGACACTCATTAGAGAACAGCGTGAGGATTTCTCGATTAAAGCGCTGATGGAAAGTGTAAAATTAGGTACTAAGAAAAAGAATGTTTCTTTTTATGAGAAATCAGGGCTTTTCTACCGTAGCTACACAGATGTGAAACGTCGCAAGTATGAGCAGCTCTTGATACCGCAAAAGTATCGTCGCCAGCTAGTGGAGCTTGCGCATGAAAACGCGTGGGCAGGGCATCTAGGCTTAAAGAAGACCAAGGCTAGAATTTCCCTTGAGTTTTACTGGCCGAAATGTTGGAAGGACACCGAAGACTTTGTGCGCTCTTGCGACACTTGTCAGAGGGTGGGGAAGTCCACCGACAAGTGGAAGGCACCCATGAAGCTTGTGCCACTTATAACAGAACCTTTTCGGCGCCTAGTAATCGACATCGTCGGGCCATTGCCAGAGTCAAGGCAAGGTTGTCGATACATCTTGATGGCCCTTTGTGTAGCCACAAAATTTCCAGAAGCGGTACCACTTAGGGAGCTCAATTCTCCTCATGTCGTGGACGCTCTGCTCTCGATATTCGCGCGTGTCGGATTTCCTTCTGAAATTCAATGCGACAACGGCAGCGTCTTCACCAGTTGCCTTACCTCTACCTTTTTGGACAGATGCGGAATCAAGGTGGTCCACAGCTCAATCCATCATCCGCAATCTAATCCGGTAGAGCGTATGCATTCAGTTCTGAAACGGATTTTGAGAGCTCTTTGCTATGAGCACAAATGCGACTGGGAAGCATGTATTCCTCCCGCTATGTTTGCTTTGAGATCTGCTCCCCATGAGAGCACTGGGTTTAGCCCCGCAGAGCTTGTATATGGCCGGAGTTTAAGAACGCCATTGCGAATGCTACGCGAATCCTGGGAGGGATTTGATGAGGACCCTAATGTAGTTGCCTATGTTTTGGACCTCTTTCAGAGGCTCGGAAAAACAAAAGATCTTGTGGAGAGCCATATGAAGGCGGCACAAGTATTGTCGAAGGAGTACTACAACAAATTAGCAAAAAAACGTACCTTCGAAGTGGGAATTCAGGTAATGTTGCTGCGGCCGTCCAAGAAGAACAAGCTTGAGGTTCACTGGGAGGGGCCCGCTAAAGTAATATCTAAGCTTTCCGATACCAACTACGAAGTGAAGTTAGGAAGGCGGTCTAACAAAATTTACCACAGCAACTTGATGAAACCATACGTTCAACGTCAAGCGGTCGTAAATCTGCTTTTGAATGCTTCAGAGGAGGAAGGAGCAGACATTCTTACTTCTAGGGATCTAACCGAAAGGGGTTCAGAGGTAATGTTGGAACAGCTGAACCTGGAGCCAAGGTTAAGTGAAGCCCAGAAGGAAGATTTGAGAAGGATTGTTTCAGAATTTAAAGAAGTGTTTTCCGACCGTCGCGGAAACACGACGGTGATTAAACACGACATCGAGCTTACGTCTGAGGAACCAATTCGTACTAAGCCGTATCGGTGTTCCCCTGTGCAAAAGCAGATCATGAAAGGTGAGATCGATAGAATGCTTGAGTTGGGAGTCATAGTACCGAGTGAGAGTGACTATACATCTCCTCTAATATTGGTTTAAGTGCCGGGAAAAGATCCTAGGCCATGCATCGACTATCGTCGTCTTAACGCCATAACTAGAGGCCAGACTTACCCGATACCAAATCTAGAGGAAAGGGTGGAAACGGTGTCAAAGTCAAATTACATTTCCACGTTAGACCTCGTGCGAGGGTATTGGCAGGTCCCTCTTACGGAGCGCGCTAGCCGCTACGCCGCGTTCGTTTCTCCATTCGGAACGTATCGTCCACTCATGCTGAGTTTTGGACTGAAAAATGCGCCTTATTGTTTTTCTAGTCTAATGGACCGCGTTCTTAATGGCCTGTCCGAGTTCGCACTTCCGTATCTAGACGATGTCGCCATCTTCTCAAACAGCTGGGAAGAACATATCGAGCATTTGCGAGTCGTGTTGAACAAGTTGAAAGAAGCAGGTCTTACCGCGAAACCTGCTAAATGCCACCTAGGATGCAGTGAGGTGTCTTACCTGGGACACGTTGTGGGGCGTGGCCGGCGTAGGCCTTCAGAAATTAAGGTAGCCGCCGTCATGAACTATCCACGACCTACCAGCAAATCAGAGATAAGGGCTTTCTTGGGCCTAGCTGGATACTATCAGCATTACGTGCCGAATTACTCTAGCATTGCCAGCCCTTTAACTGATGCACTTCGGAAGTCGGAGCCGGTTAAAGTGACGTGGGACTCAGAAAAGGAGAAAGCGTTCTGCACGCTGAAACAAGCCTTAAGCGAAAAGCCCGTTCTCATGGCACCCGACTTTTCCAAAGGCTTTATCATTCAGTGCGACGCGAGTGATCGCGGAATGGGAGCTATACTGTGCCAGGAAGACAGCGGTGGTAACGAAAGACCAGTTTTGTATTTCAGCCGAAAGCTGAGCTGCAGGGAAGAGGCATATAGTACCTCAGAAAAGGAATGCGCCTGCCTGGTTTGGGCCGTTCAAAAGCTGGCCTGTTATGTCTCCGGTTCGAAGTTTGTGGTCGAAACGGACCACTGTCCTCTAACCTGGTTGAATAACATGTCGTCTAAAAGTGGCCGGTTACTGAGGTGGAGCATGATACTCCAGCAGCACAACTTAGACGTTCGTTACAAGAAAGGAAAGCTAAATGTTAACGCAGACGCTCTGAGCCGTGCGTTCTAATCAGTACCATCTTCAGTTATCCTTTCGGTCTTTCGCTGGCGGATCGGGGCAAAATTTTGTCCTCATTGCGGCCTCAGCCGAGCGATCCTATCCTGAGTGATCTCAAAGGGCCAACTTCATTTTGTATTCTATTTCATTGCGTTTGTAGCACGTGTAATATTCTGAGTTCTGGTTTTAAGAGTTTTGTGTCCCACATGTGCCTCTTCATGTAGCGGGAACGAAATTTCGATAGACACAGCTAGGAATATATTATGCAATATTATGTCTGGTGATCTGTCGGGTGACTGAAGGCACTTGCTTGTGTCGTGTGTTGCCTGTTGTCGAACCGTTCTTGACAAGTTGCAGAACCATCAACAAGTCTTGCGGCCAAAGATCGTCAGAAGAGACGAGCGAAGCTAGTCGACTCATCTTGGCGACAAGCCAGTTGAGCTGGGATCCTGCCTGAAGAATGGGATCTGTTCACGGAACGGAGCCAGAGGCCATCTGTCCGGAGGGCACTGGAGGTGAACCTGGATGGACCTGGCGAACGAGCGCGCCCTGCATCCGAGCCACGTGGAAGCAGCTCGTCTTTCCGGCGCATTGTCTGGCGGCGGTGGTGCTGTAATGCCAGGGCTCTCAACTCCAACCTTCATTGCTCCGGCAAAGTATTTAAGCTAGTAGAACGTCCGATGCAAGTGGCGTCAACATCGGTAGACTGTCTGATGCAATCCACGGCTACTCTTGCGGTGCGCCTGACGCAATCGACGGCAATTCCTCACGCACCTGCGCGCAAGCCCTCTCACCCACGGGTCGGATCCCGGCCAGCAACCAACGGCGGTTCCTGATTGGAGCCTTCGACCTACTGGCTGATGCAAGGGGTCAAAAGGGGCTATAAAAGAAGCAAGCCGCGGAGGGACGAGGGAGAGCGACTGAAGAAATCCCGGGTCGTCATCGCTTCCAGTGCGAGCCCAATAAGCTGTCGGCCCCAGTGCCGAAAATGTAACGCCTCTGTTTATTCTGTACATAAAGTTACCTTAACTCACCGTCGCCTTGTCCGCTTCGACTATCAGCTCTGCGCAGATGCAGCCGCAAGCTGAGACACCCGATACCCAACACCGCGCATCAGCCAGTCCCGTCTTCGTCTTCTTCTTCATCGATGGTATGAGCCATACCCAGATGCTATGATCGCTTCGTAGCATTACCCCCGGTGGTAGAAGCGCCGTCTCGGCGCACTTTAAACTCGGTCGTCAGACGGGAGGTAGTAAGGCTTCAGTCTGGCCACGTGAACTATGTCGGTGGGACGAGCTGCAGTAGACAGAGTCGGGGAGACGGGAACAATCTCATAGGTAACGTCCGTTACTTGGCGGACTATGCGGTAAGGACCCGTGTATCTTGACAGCAGCTTTTCGGACAAGCCAACACGTCGATAAGGACACCATAGTAGTACTAAGGAACCGGGTGAGAAGGCAACGTCGCGATGGCGGCTGTCATAAAGGCGCTTCTGGCTTGCTTGCGAGGCGCACACCCGCGAGCGGGCGACTTGACGCGCGTGGTCGGCACGAGCGATGGCATCACGAGCATATTCGCTAGGCGGCGCGGTAACATCCGGAAGTAGGGTGTCCAGTGGTAAGGGCGGTTCGCGGCCGAAAAGCATATAAAATGGAGAATAACCGGCGGTGTCATGGCGTGAGGAATTATAGGCGAAAGTGACGTACGGTAGGGCCAGGTCCCAGTCGCGGTGGTCAGACGAAACGTACATGGAAAACATGTCCGTGAGGGTACGATTGAGGCGCTCGGTGAGACCATTTGTCTGGGGATGGTAGGAGGTGGTCAACTTGTGCTGCGTGGAGGAGGATCGCAAGAGATCGTCGATTACTCGCGACAAAAATGCGCGGCCACGATCTGTGAGCAGTTGGCGAGGGGCACCGTGGTGTAGTATAACGTCACGCAACAAGAAGTCAGCGACGTCCGTAGCAGTGCTGGTCGGAAGAGCCCTAGTGATAGCATACCGGGTTGCATGATCTATAGCAACGGCGACCCATTTGTTGCCGGAGTTTGACTCGGGAAAAGGGCCGAGAAGGTCGACACCAACACGAAAGAACGGTTCGGTCGGCACGGGCACTGGTTGAAGTAGTCCGGCAGGGGGTGCGGCAGGTCGCTTCCGACGTTGGCATTTTTCGCTGGAGGCCACGTAGCGTCGAACAGACCGGGCGAGACCACGCCAGAAGAAGCGGCGGCGAACACGGTCGTACGTGCGAGATACGCCAAGGTGGCCAGCAGTGGGTTCGTCGTGCAGCTCACGAAGGACCGATGCGCGCAGATGTTTAGGCACGACGAGGAGAAATTCAGGGCCATCTGGTTGGACGTTACGACGGTAGAGTACTCCATCTAGGAGGACGAACATGTGGAATGACGCGTCGTTTGGTGCAGATTCGAGACGGCCAATGAGCTACCGCAAGGAAGCGTCTTGCCGCTGTTCGTCACCAATACGAAGAAACTGAGACACAGACATGACGCAGGGGCTAGGCTCGATGTCTGACTCGTCCGGTGGGTCAACAGGGTAGCGCGACAGGCAGTCGGCGTCGAGATGGAGGCGACCACACTCGTCCAGTAGGGTCGTTCAGGGAAGATAACCAGCAAAGAGCGTAGTGGTCGGTAACAACACGGAAATGGCGGCCGTATAAGTAAGGACGGAATTTAGAAACCGCCCAAACAAGGGCAAGACATTCCTTTTCGGTAATCGAGTAGTTGCTCTCCGGTTTCGGTAGAAGACGACTGGCGTAAGCAATGACACGTTCAACGCCTTGTTGCTTCTGTGCCAAAACTGCACCGATGCCGTACCCACTAGCATCCGTGCGCAATTCTGTGGGTGCATCTGGGTCAAAGTGTGCAAGGATAGGTGGAGTGGTTAGTGCTGCAATTAGCTGAGAGAAGGCGTCGGCTTGTAGAGGACCCCAAGAAAACGGGACGTCGAGCTACAGAAGGTCAGTGAGGGGACGAGCAAGTGCCGCAAAGTTTTTGATGAAACGACGCAAGTAGCAGCACAGGCCCACGAAGCTTCGAACATCATGGACAGAGCGTGGAACAGGAAAGCTCGTGACAGCGTGTACTTTCGCTGGGTCTGGTCGAACTCCGGAAGCGTCAACAAGGTGGCCCAGCACGAATTTCACGAAGAGCAAAGAGACATTTCGAGGAGTTCAACTGGAGGCCAGCTCGCCGAAAAATTTCCAAGATCGTCGAGAGGCGCTCAAGGTGTGTTTCGAAAGACGGCGAGAAGATTATTGCATCGTCCAGGTAGCACAAACACGTCTGCCACTTAAATAAACCCTTGAAGGAGCGTGTCCATCATTCTCTCGAATGTTGCTGGTGCGTTACAGAGGCCGAAGGGCATGACCTTGAATTGGTAGAGACCGTCGGGGGTAACAAAGGCGGTCTTTTCGCGATCCATGTCATCTACGCAATTTGCCAGTAACCAGATCGAAGGTCTAGCGATGAAAAGAAAGCGGCACCATGGAGGCGGTCGAGGGCGTCATCAATACGAGGAAGAGGGTATACGTCCTTCTTGGTGATTTTGTTTAGGTGTCGATAATCAACGCAGAAACGCCAGGAACCGTCTTTTTTCCTAACTAATACGACGGGTGAGGCCGAAGGACTAGATGATGGTTCGATTATGTCCTTTGCAAGCATTTTGGCGACCTCTTTTTGGATCACGTCACGTTCCGTTGCGGATACACGGTAAGGGCGGCGGTGAATGGGCAAAGAGTCACCAGTATGTATGTGGTGGGTGACAATCTTCGTCTGGCTCAAGGGTCGATCGTGAACGTCGAAGATGTCGCTGTACGATGTCAAAAGCTGGCAGAGAGCGTTGGCCTGGTGGGGAAGGAGGTCTGACCCAATCATTTTTCGAAAAATGCTGTCGTCGCAATCAGGTGACCGTGTAACTGCAGCTTGGTCAGGAATGGTTGCGGCAACAACAGTGATGTCGTGGTCCGTCGCAGCTGCAAGCTGGGCAAGCGACATCCGTTGAGGCAACACTTGGGGGGTGAGGCCAAAATTTAGGAGCGGGAGGAACACACAGTTGTCTGCTATTGTGGAGACGGTATGTGGCACAGTAACATGGCGGGTCAGGCGGACGTCAGTTATAGGGGTCACGATGTAGTCGCCGTCAGGAACGGGTGGGTTCGACGACAAGCACACGTACGTGACGGCCCGAGGCGGTAAACGAACAAAAGTGGTGGAGTTTAGGCGGCTGATAGATGTTTCAGGAATATCTGAGAGCAGAGGAAGATCGAGGTGAAGTACTCCCGAAGAGCAGTCAATTAAAGCTGAGTGCTCGGAAAGGAAGTCAAGGCCAATTATAAGGTCATGTCGGCAGCGAGCAAGAACAGCGAAAATTACGACAGTGTGACGATCGGCAATGCTTACACGGGCAGAGCACATTCCTATGACGTGAACATCACCTCCATCGGCAACACGTATTGTCGGCGTCGTAGACGGCGTCATAATCTTCTTCAGACGGCGGCGTAAAGAGGCACTCATAATAGATATGTGCGCACCAGTATCGATAAGGGCTGTTACAGGAACATTGTCGACGTTTACTTTCAGAAGGCTGTGGTGCGTCGGGAGCGTCAGTAGAGGGTTTTCGAGCGACGGTGGTAATGCAGCTTCACCTCTGTAAGCTGCTATCTAGTTTTCCGGCTGCGAGCGTCCAGAGAAGGTCGGAGAGGAAAAGCGTCGAGGCTGCGGAGAGCGGGATTGGCGGCGTTGCGGCGACGGGAAACGGGAGAAGCGGCGAACATCGTTGGCATCGGCGGTAAAAAGCTCGTGGGAGGTCGACGATGAGTAAGTAGGTGAAGTAGGCGCTGACTGTCTCGCTGGAGGAGAGCGCATGTAGGTAGGGTAGGTCCAACGGCGACGGCAGTAACGAGAAATGTGTCCGGCTTGATGGCAGGAAAAGCATATGGGCTGATCGTCGGGCGTTCTCCATTCCGCGAGGTTACGGCGGGGCGAAGTGGAGGTAAAGGATCGACGAGCGGGCCCCGTAAAATAAGGGCGGGTATCTGGACGAGACACTGGACACGCTAGTGGAAGACCAAGGTTAGCAAACTCCTGCCTGACGACAGCTTGAATGAGAGACACCGAGGGCTGCGAGGGGTCGCTTGAGTGCGTTGCAAAAACAGGTGGCGGAACGGGTGCAGGACAGGCTGCTTCGAGCTCGCGACGAACAATGCGCGTGACGTTGTCATACGTAGGCGGTTGGCGCATCGCATCACACGATGAAGTTGCGGCCGTGTTGGGAAGCCGGGCGAACTTCTGCGTTATACGGCGGCTCTTGGCTTGTTCAAACCGCCGGCATTCTTTGATGATGGCTTCGATCGTGTCGACATGTGTGTAGACGAGCAAGTTAAAGGCGTCGTCTGGGATGCCTTTGAGCACATGGGAAACCTTGTCGGATTCGGGCATGTTTTCGTCAACCAAGCGGCAAAGTGCGAGAACGTCTTGAATGTACGCGACGTAGGATTCGGTGGATGTCTGTGCACGAGTCGCAAGTTGATTACGTGCCGCGGTCTGCCGGCCAGTGCTATCACCGAAAAGGTCGCGAATCTGTTCTTTAAACGACTCCCAGCTGGTTATGTCAGCTTCGTGCGTCTCGAACCACACCCGTGGCGGGCCATCGAGGTAGAAAAACACGTTGGCCAGCATAATGGTGGGATCCCACCTGTAGTTGGCGCTGATGCGTTCATAAAGGTTGAGCCACTTGTCGACATCAACCCCATCCTGGCCGGAAAAGACGCCGGGGTCACGGGCAGGAGGTAGGACTACGTAGGTGGACGACACGGAGACCGCGGAAGGGCCAGGTGGTTGTGCCTTCACCGTGTGACATGGTCAGACCCGTGATGAGGCGGCCGTTGCGGAGCTCCGTTTTGGGGACAGGGAACAACCAGCACCTCCACCACAAAGATGTTACGAGAAAGACACAGAGGACGGCTATTTACAATGTATTTACAGGGAGGCTTTAACCAGGCAACAACCAAGATGGTGGATAGTCCGCGCATCAGCCAGTCCCGTCTTCGTCTTCTTCTTCATCGATGGTATGAGCCATACCCAGATACTATGGTCGCTTCGTAGCAATATGGTTTCATCGTGAAAGAGCACCACCACATTTTTCCATCATGGCAATGAACTAGTTCGAAGCACCTTATCCACGATAGTCGATTGGGCACGCAGGAGCGATGTTTTGGTCACCTTTACACCCTGACCTTTCTTCGGACGACTATTTGCTTTTGCGCTATGTTAAAGACAGAATTTATGTAACTGAGCCCAGTAATGTCAATGACAGGGAAAATAGGATAACATCTTCCCGTGCAAATATTCGTCCAGAAGTATTGCCCCAAGTTATAGAGTCGACGGGAAAGCGGTTTATGCTTTGTGCAGCTGTGGAAGGCGCACATTTTGAACATTTAGGGCATTGAAATTTTGATGGATGAAGTGTTTCCATGAGATTTGTGCACGACCACAATGAGCATGATATTCTCGTCAGCATGGATAAAACTGTTTTGGTTGTTGATGGTGTACTTGTTCCTCTTGATTTCAATAAAAGCTACAGTACTTGGACATCAGCAGTCACTTAATTTGCGTTGCCCAGAAAAGGACCACGAACGCTTGTCTTGTCACAGTTACGCAGGCGCACTGGTCTGGGGCTTTTCCGCTGGTGACATTACCTTGTCATGGCAGCTACCGCCGTCGTCAGCGGCTGTGTGGTTCCGTGTTATGATAGTGGTCCCGGTTTCTGTCCTAACACTGTTTCACTCTTTCTATGCAGTGATAGCAAAGTAAATGAAGCAGACGCCCATCTCAACATGAACTGAAACAATTGTACTGTCAACGCGACTTCATCTCATATCTGCGCACATACATTCGCCATTCGTATCTGAGAACGATCATACATAATTATCAGAATGCTGCTGTGTATGCCGAGATCTACTACGTTCCACGTTCCAGCATAAATGCCGACACAACAATTTCAATAATACTGTATTGATATGCAATATTAACCGTGATTTTCCTTGCACACCTGCACATTGGTACCCCCATCGATAACTCCTATTCAGTGTTCTGATCGTTATGTGAGAAATATGAGAAAACCCTAAGCCTCTTCAATGCAGTTATTATTATCCCTTACGTAGCAGGCTTTCGCTTCCCTCAATGCCACGTGTAGGGATTACCCGATTATCCAGCGCTGGGATATGCTGCACACGTGACCTCAAATATCAATGCGGCATTTTTCATGGAATTCTTTTTTCTATCGGAAGCTGCAAATGTCAGTACATGGGCGTATCAAGGTCACTGGCATCGTTGACACATAAAGTATACGCCCTAATAGGCGAAATGCATAGCAACACTCGTGACACTTCTTCCTACGCACTCATTTGAAGCGAGCGATACCGTGTCAGTGTCATCGCAGGGAGGACATTAATGCTGAAAAATGCATGACCGGCACATTATGGGTACGTCCATCGCATACTGTGCTAAAGCTCCAGCACCAACACGCCAGTTTATCACTCAAATGACTGACTACAGAAAGTCATAAAAGCAAGCAGCATTGTCAGTCAAGATCATCAGATGATATCTTACGTATAACCGTACACTAAGTACTTCAAAAAAATACAGCTGGTTCACCGGTCCGTTCCCATGGCTTGGGGTGCTTTGTAGAAGATTCCTTTTCTTTCTAACATTCAAATGGTATCTTTGACACCAGCCCTGTTCATTTCTATTTCAGATGTTTTAAGCCTGTTATATACTCTAGTGGCCCAGGCAGGACCTACTCCCTTCCCCGCCCCCTCCTCCCTTTTTCTTAGGTACTTATATATTTCAACTCATCTGGCTCGTGATCCGTTACACGCTACAGTGCGTAACGAGGCAAAGAAAGAGCTTAAAGGGGCACTCACACCAAAATTTCGCTGCTAAGATAGCCTGCGGGATAGATTTTCGTGGACATACACATGTCATCTAGCAAATCTCAATGGCGAACAGAGCTCCGAAAATAATTTAAATGAATATTGAAGTTCGCATGCGCAGTCGAGCGCTAGATGCCGTACATCGCGACATCGACAACCGCAAAGGTGACCTGAAGGGGACCCCCAACTTCCGCGACGTCACCACGGCAGCTGAGCTCCGAGAATGCAGCTAGCAATGATGACGTCATAGCCGCCATTGCTTATTCACTGTGGCTGCGTTAGCAGACTGCCGGCGACGCCGGACCTCAAGAAAATAGTTGCCACCCAACAACGATGACAGCAACAGCGACAACACGCATGACGTGCGACAGGCCAGAGAAAACGAGCACGCGGTGGTTGTCGTGCGGAAGTGCGTCACAGTTATGTGTGCTCACGTGGTCGAACTCGCTTACTCCGTTGCGAGCGCCAGATGGCGCCAGTTACCCCGTGCGCCTTGTCGTTTTTTGAGCTCTCCCAAACCAAAACTGAAACTAGTGGGTAACAAACAGGCCGTAAATAATTATCTGACGCGCGCTGGAGCAAATTATGTGCCGTGTTGTGGCTAACAGGTCCCCAGCTACGTATTGCAGCGAAAAAACAGCAGACGAAAATTTTCGTGTCAGTGCCCCTTTACGGTACGTCGGCTATCTGAAACGAGTAATTGTCTCATTTGTGTTTCAATTTGTTTCGATACATAAACTGAGAGAAATCAAAATAATAAGAACAGTGATACAGGACATTTGCAGCATTATAACACTATTAAAACAAAAAACACTGTTATACAATTCCGGAAACTGACTTATATACACAGACAAGATTTGGGGTATATAGCTACGATATATGGCATACGTTTGGGAATGAAACTTTCTGCAACATTTTAGTAAGCGATGTGACAATCATCTGTAAAGTATTAGCAAGCAATAAGTTTACCATATAGAACAAGCTAATTCATTCTATCTACGAAACAATGATGCCTGCTTTATTGCGAAAATACAGAGCATCAGATTCATAAACTTTTTGCAACTAGTCAAAATTTGGGAATGACCGTTTCAATGCTCCATTTAAAATAGCTGGCATAATAAAGATCCTCGCCCCTTTTTCTTCCTCCTGACTAATAAGCTTTAGTCATCTCGGTTTCGCTGTCACTGTGTCTAAACGAAGCTTTTGCTCCTTCGAGATACATTGTTTAGCTTTGAGGCGGCAAAAAAAGAACAAACGGGTACACAAGTGCTTCGTCTCATTTGGCGCCTGAAGCTAAAATGAATGAATACGAACTAGCCCAGCAAAGAGTAGTGATAACTTTGAGATATGCTCGAATAGTGAAATCAACGTTCACACTCAAGCTAAATCTCCTGGCATCAAACTTGCATCAAAAAGCCGAATCGTTCCATGACAGCAACCGCTGTACAGCGTCGACTTCATGTTTACGCCTTTGGCAACTTTCCAAGCAGACTATCCAGCGAATGCCACGGATACATAGGAAGATTTAAAATAGGCTGCCGTCGTGCTCGTCTTGGCTCTGCGAGGTGTTGTCGTGGTCCTCGTCTTCGCTCTGCAAGGTGTTTTCATCGCCCTCGTCTTCGTTGGGGAAGGTGCCGTGGAGGTGCCTGAACAGTTCCGAGGTCTTGGCCCTGTCACTTCGGCTCAAGGCACACACGCAAGACGTTACCACGTCTATGGTCTTGTTGAAAAGCGCCGTGGGAGACTGAGCTACGGCACGGCACTTGGATCGGATCCTTCACTTCAACGCAGCAAAAGTCGCCGCGCGAACTGCACAGACTACCCGGGCACTTGCACCTCACGGTCGTTATAGCCGGTGGTATCCTCTGTTGGTCGATGTCGACGACTTTAGAGAAAGTACAAGTTGAACGCCCACCCACGTTGAAACTGCGGCTGCGGTGCACAGACTCCCGTGGCTCCTCTGAACAACGCTGACTGCGAGTTCAGAACGAACGTGAACATGACCGTCAAGTGCAGAAGCATTGGCAAGGACACTAAACAATGCATGTTGCGGCTCGGGATTCGTAGGTGGACCGGACTGGTAGACCTCCGCAGTGCATTCACTTCTTAGGGTAGCAGACCACCGCAACGTCAATTCAAACAGTATGTTGGATATACACGTCCAGTTTACAGGGGTTGTAATTCTCCCACACTCTGCATGCAGACACACGACCAAATAGGTGACAAACGAAACTATATTCACAATACAGGATGCGTTGTGCAACACCGTGTTCACGAAGCCGCTACAACACGCGCTCACATGTCACGCGCCTTTTATACAGTGCCGCCGTATGTCACACGTGCAAGACGGGAAATGCGCCTTTTGCGTGTATATGTGGCGCCCTCGCGCGGACACGGACACGAAACAAAATGTACGGCGCCGAGCCGAGTCTGTTGTCTGCTACAGCAGCGTTTCTTAATGGCACAGCATGGTCGGGCACCTGCACACATAGTTGGTGTACCCACTTCTGGGTGGCCTCGCAGGCTCTGTGAACACCGAAAACAGCGAAAAGAAGAGCCGACCGTGAGGGAGCTGGCGATATAGAAACGGGGCAAAGTGCAGTGATGTTTTGGTCACCAGGACCCCCTCACCTTTCTCCGCTCGACTCTTTCTTTTGGGGCTACGTTAAAGATTTCGTTTATATAACAGAAACCAGCCATACAACGATATGGACAGGGTAACATCTGCCTGTGCGAATATTCACCCAGAAGTACTGCGCCGAGTTATCGAGTCGCCGCAGGAGCGGTTTGTGCTTTGCTTAACTGTGGAAGTGGCCATCATTTTGAACTTTTAGGAGACTGAAACCTTGGCGGGTCAAGTGTGTCCACGAGATTTGTGCATGAACACAGTAAGCTTTTGTAACAGCATGAAATATTCGTTAGCATGGATAAAACTGTTTCGGTTGTTGATGATGCAGTTGTTCCTCTTGAATTAAGTAAAAGTGACATTACTAGGACCTCAGTAGTCACTATTTTTGCGTTGCCCAGGCGAGGGCCACGTACGCTGGTCTTGTCACCATTACGCACGCGCACAGGCGTCTGGCTTCTCTGTTCCTACAATTATCTCGGCATGGCAGCTGCGCCATCCTTTGCGGCTGTGCGGTTGCCTGTTATAACAGCGTTACAACAGAAACCAGAAACGCCTTCGTAACATGCAAGCGCACAGCAGCTAACGATGGCGGCATCTGCAATGCCGAGATGATGGATGAGGAGCCTTGCACCTTCACCAGGAAACAGAAGAAAACGTACAGGAATGGCTGAACCAATACAATTCGCTAAGCCAGTACTACACATGGAATGCTGCATCCCGGCTGTTTTCTATTTAATCGATATTGCCCTCGTACGGTATGATAACCATGAAGGATGGCTGATGAGCTGGGAGTGCTTCGTCGAGGAAATCTAAATGTTTTAGTAATTCAGCTGTGACAAAGAAAGGCGCTGACCCGTCTCTTGCTCAAATGGCGTAGCTACCCAGTGCAACACGTAGAACATGAAATGGAACATTAGCATTCATCTGTTTGTAGCACCAATCTACAAGAAAACCTCTACGGATTTCTGAGAAACGAAAGGCCCTTACTTGCGAAAAAATTGGTTATGGTCCTCGGTTCGAAGCCGGGGCCAACTCCTGTCTGGGGCGCTCGCTCTGCCAATTGTGCTAACCGGGAGGTTAGCGATTGACAGCGCGAGGGCACCTTAGCAATGCGTGTGGATTTCCTTCTAGCTTGGTGCTACATGTGTGTGGATGCTAATTTTCTCTTTCATAAACTTTACTCCACCTTGCGGGTTTCCGCAGAAATCATTTGCCATATTCATGTGCAACATATTTGCAAGAAATTTCAAGCTGTGCAGACAAGTGAATGCCGACATGTCCGAGGAAGACAAGTTCGGACATCTACTGAAGGGCATTGCTGAGGATGTTTAAAACTTTTTAATCGACCACGAAGACAAGTCCTGTGTCTGATGGGATACGGCATTGCCGCTCATTGGAAACATTAAAAAAGCGCGGAATAACGCCGAAGCTCGGCCGTCTTACAAATATCACAACGGTGGCCACCTCCTGTCAGATCACCTGCCCACGACCATGGGCAAAATTTTCGTGAAGAGCTGTTCAGGCACGAGGAAATGTCACCGGGCCGAGTAGCCATCTGGTTAAGGAAAGGACGCTAATTTCTGCAGCCCACGCCGGGAGCACGGTTAAGCGTCCGTAGGGGAAGGGCAAAGGGACTGATAGAGATAGAAGAGCAACGTGAAAGACGCCAAGGGTGTGCTCTCCTCTCGCCTATGCGAGAGAAGCGCGTGCTGTTTTTGGCTCTTCTTTTTCTTTCACTCCATTTCCCTTAGCCCCACGTACGCTTAGCCTTGCTCCTGACATGGGCTGCAGAAATTAGCGTCCTTTCCTTAACCAAACAACAGTAAATCTCGCATCTTACTTGGGCCTGAGTTAGCTGTGTTACACTGTACCTTTGACATTAAGGACAAGGAATAAACCAAACGAACGCTGCAACGAAGTGTTGTACTGTTCTCTCATTTTTGACGTTTATGGTCATGGACATAGTCACCCCAAACACTCCCATAAAATATTTGATTATGCATTCGAATTGTATATGCAGATTATATGCGGCAGTCGCTACCACACCGTCGTTGTTCAGTTGATGATTAACGTAACGTTTCCTTTTATTGCTCTTACGCGACATGCGTATTCACTTTGGTTTTCTTTTCTTTCCCTAGCTTCACGCGTATTAGCCGATCACGACAGTAGGCATGACCCTCGTTTCAAGGGACGTGACGAAGTTGCTTCTAAGACGCGATGGAGGAAAAGAAATCTGCCGCTTGCGAACCCAATGTGCGTGGAGTTGGTCTGACTTTCCGTCGGGATTTCGGGAGGCTTCCTCAAAGGTACGTCAGAAACATGTGCTTCTGTATCTTACACGTCTATCCCGTCGATTCTACTCATTTTCTTGGGGGCAGTCACACACGGCTGGTAGGAATTGATAGCAACCACGCAGGGGTCTCTCTCTAACCCCTGGTAAAATGAAAAAAAAAGAAAAAGACAGGGAGAGAAGTGAACCTACACAAAGCTACAACACAGCATATTCTGTCGTTTCTGGGGCTGTTCTCGAGGCAGGGCTCGCAGATTATTTTGAGCGTTCAGGTGAGCTTGTGGTGCTTAGCAAAGTAGCAAACTGTAGTGCTTGAGGAGTAGTGATAGGAACGGCTTTGCAATATGTGTGCATTTCAATAGGATGCGTTCATCTCTGCGTATCCGTATTTACATAGGTTATGCAACCACCGTCGCGGAATGGCCTGGGGTAAATGCGGTTGAGGTGTACTGGCTTTTGGAAGGTTCTTTTCTGGAAACGTCTCCAGTGTAGTTCTTGTGACCTATCTAGCTATTCGTGGGGTGGAGGGTGTAGTTCTCTGTTGTAGTGTGCTAATATGTCGTGAAAGGTGAGCAGCCTAGCCTTGTCGCTTTGAGTGATGTCTTCACCCCCTGAGTTGTGAGGTGCTCGCAGGCCGCGGATTGTGAGTTCGCGCGCAGGGAGGCCAGCCTCCTCACTCTAGTTTTAGAGAGGGGGGAGAGGTGTCCGGGTCCGCTTTATGCCCCCCCCCCCCTTGGGCGCTCTACTTATTTAGAATAAACTAGCCCCAATATCGCGCGTTCGCGCCAGCGACGCTACCGGCGTCACCGTCAGAGGAGTTCGTTGTCCTTGCTCTCGGCGTCCCTCCTCGTAAGCTCGTGGTTGCTTGGCGTACAACGAGTGCTCAACGAACACATGATGATAATTGTGGTTCGGTTAGGAAAGGACGCTAATTTCTGCAGCCCAATGTAGGGAGCACGGCTAAGCGCCCGTGGGTGTAGGGGGAAAGGGAGTGAACGAGATAGAAAGGAGAGAAAAGCCGTAGTGGAGGGCTCCGGAAATTTAACGTGCACTGACAGCGCACAGTACACGGACCTCTGGCATTTTCGCCTCCATCAAAAATGCCACGGCTGCGGCCGGGATAGAACCCGCGTTTTTTTGGGTGGCAGCCGAGTACCGTAACCACTACACCACCGCAGCGGACACATGACAAAGCTGACGCGAGAATGGACCATGCAGGTGCGAGCGGCGCGGGAGTGTAGCTACGCCACCAAAACACGGCCATGTGCATGTCTTGGTGGAACAGAACGCGCCACTCTCTCGCCTTGCGGCTTAACGCCGCTCCATTTCCGAATAAATGTTCTGCGACGCCACTTCTACCAAATCTCTCTACGCGTGCAAGTTTGGTCAGAACCTAGGCATATGTAGCGTCGCTGCAATGTATCTGGCCATAACCAACTTCGGCTTTGTACATGCATTTGCAAGAAGATACGTACCTTGATTATGGCTTCTTTTAGGGGCGAAGCTCCTTAAAGCGGCACCCGTTCGTCCCTCGTCGTAGTCGTAGTAGTGCGTAAACAGTCTTACGCTTTGACCTCCAAGGTGGTGCCGGTGGGAGATTTCTCCTGTGCGTTGTTGAACAATAAAAAATTCGCAGCGTGCGCGTTAACTAAAATCCGAATTCTTCTGTCTCTCATTCCCCATTAGCAGCCATTTCGTGCGTCCCCGATGTATGTAGTAGTAGTAGTAGTAGTAGTAGTAGTTAGTAGTAGGTAGCCACCGGCGCGTGCCTGCTGGAGCGCACGCACGCGCCGAGGGCGAGCGCGTGGCACCTGGCGCTCGCCCTCGCCGCGAGCGCCGGGAGCCACGCGCTCCCCGGCAAACTCGACACTGCCCCGGCAAACGCGAGAGACAACGTTGGCGCAGGCAGCGTCTCCTAGCGAGTTTCTTGATTGAGAAATACCGACTGCTCGCGTTGGAGAAGCGTTCACCGGCAAAACCCATATATATATATATAATATATATATATATATATATATATATATATATATATATATATATATATATATATATATATATATATATATATATATATATATATATATATATATATATATATATATATATATATATATATATATATATATATATACACACTGGATCTTGACTTGCAATGAAGTGCCGGTGGGAGATTTCACTTGTGCATTGTGCATAGTTGAACCATGAGGATTCGTAGCATGCGCGTTAACTAAATCAATCCGGAACTCGGCACGATCTACGATGCACATCCCGAGCTTCGCCCACTCATCATCATTCACTCCGTGGATATGCTGTAATTTTTTTTGTTATGCCTGTCCAGCACGTACGACCTTTTTTTCTTTCTGGCTTTCTTTCTTTGAGAGATGTTTCTGAAAATCTTCTAAGTCTCGCGTGCACCTGTCCGAAAACACCACGTAGAAGCCACTTGCGCCATCTTCTTATCTGCGACGCCGTGGAGGCGAGATTGTGCATATCGATCGGTTAAAGCCTTACGACGACCCTGCTTCCGCTTGCTGTCCTGAAGTAGCCAGGATTTCTCTTTTCTGGAGGGGAAGTGAATGTCGTGGAAGAATATGAACGCTAGTCAGAGATACAGGGCGCGCAATCGCGGAGGTAGAAGACGGCTGGGCAGCTGAACGCGTGCTCTGGCTCATCGATTGCCATGGTTTCGGTCACGATTGTTTCCTGCTGATCTCATAAAGATCCTTGCCTAAACGCCCTGTTTCATAATTTACTTACCTGTAAGGGCAACGCGACATTGTGGGCAAGATGGATGCGGTCAAACTTCATCTCTTTGTCAAAGAGAGGCGTAGGATTTAATGTGGAGGTTCCCACGATTTCGAGTCGCTTGATGATCATCTAGCACCCGGATGGAGAAACGCGACTATTATATCCGCACTAACATCAGTTGGTTTCGAGAGAAACGGGTACTGAACAAGGCATTTATATTTATCACAAACTGGCGCATAGTGTGAGGCCAAAGAAAAATTATTGTGATAGTAAATTATCCAAAGTGTCAACGATGTTTCAGTTTTAACTCTATCTCATTATGTGGTACAGAAAAAAGACAACCTATGTGTTGTGTAGATTGGACTAACACGGCAGTTCTGCTCGACCATGCTTTCATAAATCCGAAATGTACAACATTTGCAACACTTGGTCACTAGACAGACTAAAAGCACTGTTATGACAATGTGTTGAAATATTCCGAAATATCGGTTCACTTCATCACCTTATTACCTTCTTGATGAGACTGATATCTCACTTATGCTTTCTCTTGCATAATAATATACGCCACGTAGGTTGCCTGGCAGTGTGCGTGTCATATGCCACGCTGGTGACGTCACCTTGCAAGTGACGCTGCACTCAGTGTTGCTTCTTCAATATTGCAGCATGACTGCGACCCCGCTTTCTCCTCGTTTAACAATCGCATCATGACGTCCTTGTAACAGTTAGTCGTCGACACGTGTACACGTCTACACGTCAGCCACTTGAGAGGGATGCCACCGGAATGCAGTGGTAACGATAACGTGAGGATTCTACCTACGCTTCCTCGACGCAGGAACGACTGTGAGCTGCTCTTGGTTACACTGCTTGTATGTTCCGTGGCCGTGTTCGCGTTCCTCAAGGGCTACGGCCGTGACGCCTGCCTGTCAGAGCAAGGAGAACATCATCTAGAGAGCTTAACCGACAGCGAAGGCCGGCCAAAGAGCTTCTACGACACGGACGGAATCTCGGGGGTACAACTACGATATAGTGCCAGACATCGTACACCTGGTTAGGTAAGACTCCGTGGACATTTCTAAAAGTAGCACGTTGGCCAGTCGTTGTATGTAACACCCGTACATACTGGGTACAGGGGCCCGCAATGAAGTTTTGAACCTAGATTCTACGGTGGAATCACCTAAGCACAAGCTAGAAGTGAGGGCTAGAAGCGTGGGTCTAGGGCAAGAGTGGGTGCTTTTTTGACTTCTTTGTGACAATGACGCGTGTTCCGGGCCCGACTGTGAACAGCTCTGCCGTTAAAACATCGTGTTCTCAAGCACATTGATGAGCCCCACGTGGTCAAAATTGACACTGAGTCCTCCACTGCGGCGTGCGCCATGGTCCCGTGGTTGTTTTGGCACTCGAAACTTCGCAAATTATAATTACTGGGTCAATAAAGTCGTTTCAAATATCGCCCAAAGAGAGTTCGTAGCGGTTATTCCATGATGAGTTCGTACATTCATTTTTTTTTATTTATCACAGCTACCGAAGGAGCTCCCGGAGTTAGAAAACTGTCGGGGGGGGGGGGGGGGCAGAGACTTCCTATTAGTAATGTGACATCATTAAATTGTAAATTACTTCAACGCAGCTGTTAGATAATGTTAGATAAAATAAAGTAAGCAAACAATAGCTCACAACATATAAGAAATAATGAACAGATCGCTAAAAACGATTGAGAAGAGGGAATGTCGCAGGAGCCAACGTTTCGACAAGTGGACTTGTCTTAGTCAGGGCAGCGACGAAGACAAGTCCACTTGTCGAAACTTTGGCTCCTGCGACATTCCCTGTTCACAATCGTTTTTAGCGATCTGTTCATTGATTCAAGCCTCCATCCTCCCCGGAGCTTCTCTTCTAGTTTGCATATAAGAAATAGTAACAACAAAATAAAGCAACAAAACAAGCAGTGTGTTTAAAATATACTAAAAGTCATTTAAAGCGAACAATACAGACCACTTTATAGAAGCAAACAGAGAAGTTCAAAATAACAAGACATCAAAAACATTCAAAATTTATGAAAGTACGCGAGGTAGATGTAGCAGATTATGAGAGAGTACATCTTCGCAAATATGAAACAGCTAACATAACTAGGATTTTTAGAAAAAAAAGTAAAGAAAAACGAACAAGGAATATAATGAATATGAATGACAGTTTAGCAAACATAGATATAAAGAAAACTGAAATCAAATGGCTCGCGTTATATCATCAGAACAATCCATTAGTAGTAGGCAGCCATGTTGTAGGTATATCGCCATATACTTTTTTGACACTTCTCGGAGGCAAGCTTTAAAACAGGGAAGGAACGTATTCCAGTACTCAGTGGCGCTGAAAAAAAGCCGTAAAGTTTTCATAATCGGTGCACTATAAGCAAAAGTTGCCCGATATTTAGGTTTTTGCGGCTCACGCGCCCTTGTTTTCAAAATTACTACGTCTTGTTGAGGTAAAAGGAGCGTATGACATAGTTTTACTACCACCTGTTAGAAAGGTAGTAAAAGGACGTCATTGCCCTATTTTACTACGTAGGGGGTTTTGTGTCACGTGATAAAAAAACCCAAATCTAGAGTTTAAAGCCACGTGATCAAAAACTACGTACCACGTCACGTGGTAAAAAACTCCAAACCGCCGTGGCGCAGGGGTGGAGGCCGTGATAGCCCTCGAATGACTATTTAGGCCTAGCCACATGATACTCGTGTGCAAGCAACTGTTCGTCAAAAGCGTGGGTCGCGGAAGCGGGGACGCGACGTCTCGGGGCGTGAGTGTGAACGGCGTGAGTGTGATCAGCGCGTACGCCTATCGGCGCACGCGCCGATACGCGTACGCCGGCGTCCGTCAACCAGAACGTGATACCGTGACATCTCCGGCAGCTATGCCTAGTGACCGTCATTTCGAAGGCACCGCCGAGTTCTGGGAAAGCACGGAAACTACGGTCGCAAACGTTCCTGACTGACCGCATCGTCAACCAGTACGACAACGACACGGCGAACGACCCCGAGTGTTACCAGTGCTGCGTGGTTTTGTGCTGAGTTCGAGCGATGCTGGCTGTCCTAGCGCCGGTCTTGGTGGACGGCGGCCAAGTGAAAACGCACTTTCGAGTGTCCTTGCTCCCGCGCTTGTGCCTGTGTTTGTTGCGCTCTCAACGAGTAAAAACGTGCTTACAATGTTATAAGTTCGAAGGGTGAGTCCTCGTTTACTGCTCAATAAATTGAGTGATGTCTGCATTTTGCGTAAGCCTAGTGTTTACCCTGCCACAGTAAACCTCGAATGAGCTTTAAAGATAACTGTAAAAAAAGCCGAGAATACATTGTCTAGGCAGTAAAAAATTACTCCGCGTATAGTCGCTGAAAACCTCCAGGGGGGTAAATAATTACTGCCGTTTCTACGTTCAAAAACTCGGTTAGCGTGAGAGTAAATTTTTACCTTGACTGTTACGTAGTAAAAAAAAAAACCCAGAAAAGGTAGTGCGCTAGAGGACAAGCTGTTTACTCCCGTTCCTGGTTATTTTTGTTTAGTGTGTGTTTCTTTGAAGAAGTATCGCGTAAAAATATTTCTTTCTATTTCCCACTAAACTTTGCCGGCAAAACTTAGTGCTTTCACTATCCTCGTCGCAGGTACAATAGGCCCGAATTAACTTTCATTGACGTGGTGTGCCTACGATCCATGTACCTCAACCACCGCCCGGCGAAGATATACGTTCACTGCGATCCGTGTGGTTATACGGGCAACTACACCCGCTTGGTGGAAGGCATCAATTTCACGTTCATCAGCACAGTCTTTCCCAAGGAAGTTTTCGGCATAGAAATCAAGGTGAAGGAATTCTCTTCCATCACGCAGTGGCATCTTTACCGCAAGCATTCTTTAAGAATTGCAACAGCAAAATTGACGCTGCGATGACTTCCTTTGCACAGTAAACATCTCGCGCATACACGAGGTTTGCCTAGCATTTGTTCTGTTTGTAACGCGCATGGTGCGATGTCGCGATAGCGGACTTGTCGAGAAGATGGCAAATGCTCGGGTGTCCTGCATGGCAAAGAACATGCCATTTATTTATAGCACAAACCAGCTCCAACCGTTGGCGTTGGTTTGCGTGTAGTTCGTAATATATTTCGTAAAGGAAAACACCGATTTTGTGCTCAAAGGAATTGTCAGAAATGCACAGCACAGCTAGAGGTTCTGACAGCATCAGCTCAGGAGCTTTTCTTTTTTATAACTTCCCGAGGCATCCACAGCTACTGTCTCCTTCGCAGCCGCGTGCGATGAGCGGCAGTAAAGTGCAGTGGATGTCGGCCCTTTGTCCCCTGTCATCCTGGTCTCCGTGCCTCGTGCTTGTACTGTTATATTTACGATGTACGTAAAACATGCTTCTAATGCGAATTCTCATGCAAATTGGGACGACTGAAATAAAGACAAGCCAGTGCATTTGCAATTTATATCGCGACGGTGATTTGCCGTCGTCGAATTTCCCGCTCCGTATAAGAGTGAAGTTCTCCTTTTTACCGAAAGAAAAGTCCACATTCATTGGATATCTATAAAGTTTGTTAAAATTGATAGCTCTTGAAACAAACGCACCGTGTGATGCCGCGCGCACGGTTCCACTTGACGCCAGCGGGTCTTTCATTCCAGCGTACGGAAGCGTATACTTTGTTTCAGTAGTTCCGTGCAGCACGGTGGAAGCTACAGGCGTCTGTCATGATAGAGGTTCTAGAAGGATGTATTTAGGATGGGAACGCTCGAAGCGACGAGGCTGTTTGAGCGTTCCAGAAGACACTTTATACACACAGAGGGGAAACAAACACGCGCGCACTTTTACACAACACCTGAACATAAACAAGGCAACAAAACAAAGTTAGCGTCCCTATTAAAGTCTCTGCCGACACAGGCTCACCGTCTGGTGGGGCGGGCGACAGGTGGGAGCCGAGGTGGCGTTGCCTGCTGAAGAGCGTGCCAGAGAGCGACGAGGCGAAGTAGCGACACTTGAAGAACGCGGCCGGTCACTGCAGCCTTGGAGCAGGAGACGGGGAGGATGTACAGGCGGCCACGTGGAGCCCGGAGCTCCAACTCGTGGACCGCAGGAAGAATGTCGACACTCGGGCCCGGACACCCGACTGTATCGAAAGCACAAGTCCGTCTGATCTCTGTCTTCTCTCCCCGCTTCTTCCGCAACGCTCTCGTGCTCGAGCTCGCGCACGTTTGCGCGTGCGTTCACTTCGTCGGCGTCTCTGCCAGCTCCTCTCGGACACACACTTTTGCGCGCACATGACACAGGCCCCCCTTTCAGTCTTTTGTTCAACGTTCACGTAAACAAAAGACTGCATGCGCGCTAGACACTCCCTCACACAGCTGTACACATAACAAGCAACTAAACGCTCGAAAAAATCCGAAAGACATCACTGCATGTGCCCCTATAAAGAAGTCGAACATGTCACACAGTATTCAGACAAAATTCACCCAAAGATGCAAAACCAATCAGTGTTTAGTCGAAGACAGAATTAGCAGTAGCACTACGGTCTTGACATATGGGGGACACATCTCTGCAGAGGTGCTTACGAACAGGTAGAAAGTCCACAAAATATGTAAAAGTGTACAGTTCCGAGTCAAAACCTAAAGATGGCGGTCGGTTACTACTGGGCGTTATTCAATAGCGTCCCACAAGAGACGAATGTCACTTTGCATGCCTGTCCACAAAAACACAGGAAATGCTAGGAGGCATTTCTGGCGACAGCAGCATTTGCGCATTTGCAAGGAAACCCTCGGGGAACTGCCACGTTCAAAAACCTTGCTTTGGCAGGTGCCACTTGGAGGATGGACTTGAAAATGATTGTAACACGACCGAAGGCGCTGTTGCGACGCGAAACGAGTCGGAAACACATGATTGAGCTCTTCTGAAGAAATAACGCCCCGTTTAGTACGAGAAGCTGGCAGTGCCTGTGACATGCCATGAGAAATCTGTTCTGCAGCCAGAAACGCCGAAGAAGACGTATCGGCCTGCTTGTTGCTCACAGAACAATGCACCACCATTCTGTTCTCTCCGAGGTGACCTGCCAGTTCGTCAGTCATTTCCTTGGTGCTTTGGGTGCAATCGCATAGGTCGTCCTGCATACCCATTTCATCACTGCCAACTCCTGACGCTCCGGCCGAGTCGACTGCGTTATCTTGCATAAGCATTCTTGCGCTTTCTTTTTGTTCTTTCAGAGAAAGATCGCCTTTTCCGAATTGGGAGGTCAAGCTGCCTCCCTTCACGAGTGAGTCGTCCAAGTGCGATTTGGTCATATTTGCACCACCCGTCTCAGGTAGTGGTGGTGCGGAAGAAGAAACGGCTGCAACCGCCTCAAAGTTCTCTTCCAAACATGCACGATTTTCATGCGAGGGAGCTATCAGTGCTCCTGCAGGGGAGCAGTTTTGAGCCAAGTTCACCTCATCTTTCACTGCATTTGGCCTCCAAGAGGCGCTATAACAAAAGTGTTCCTTGACGGAACTTGTAGGATTCTTACCACTGAATCCTTTTTCAGGTTTATGGGGCTCAAATTGACCCTTTCTGATGCACTCGGTGTGCTTGATAGGCGTGCACGGGGAGATGGGGAAGTTGTCTTCAGGCCATTCCTGCCCCGTTACGACACCCTCTATAATTGTCGTCACCGCTTCGAACCGCTTCGGATATGCATCGCGATCTCGTTTTTCAGCAACGAGGGGCATAGAGTCCCGGATGCACACTTGCCCTAGCGCGGAACGATCGGTGACGTTGGACGGACCTGCGCGTCTACCCAAAGCTGCTTCGGCCTCTCTTACCCGCAGGCGAAGTAGCCGGATCCTTGCTTCTAATTCCGCGTTCTCGCGCTCTGCACGTTCATTTCGCTCAGCCTGCTCACGCTCTGCACGTTCATCCCGCTCAGCCTGCTCACGCTCTGCTTCGCGTTCAGCGGCACGCGCCTCCCGTTCAAGCGCTTGCTCTTTGTCTACCCACTGTGTGAGTGCGTCTCCGGTTAGGCCTAATTTCTTGCCAATGCTAACAAGCTCGTTTAGGTCCATTTTTCCAAAGAGCAAAGGGACGCTACAATCAGCCTCGTCCTGTCGCGGACGCCATTGTCATGATAGAGGTTCTAGAAGGATGCATTTAGGATGGGAACGCGAGCGTTCCCATCGAAGCGACGAGGCTGTTTGAGCGTTCCAGAAGACACTTTATACACACAGAGGGGAAACAAACACGCGCGCACTTTTACACAACACCTGAACATAAACAAGGCAACAAAACAAAGTTAGCGTCCCTATTAAAGTCTCTGCCGACACAGGCTCACCGTCTGGTGGGGCGGGCGACAGGTGGGAGCCGAGGTGGCGTTGCCTGCTGAAGAGCGTGCCAGAGAGCGACGAGGCGAAGTAGCGACACTTGAAGAACGCGGCCGGTCACTGCAGCCTTGGAGCAGGAGACGGGGAGGATATACAGGCGGCCACGTGGAGCCCGGCGCTCCAACTCGTGGACCGCAGGAAGAATGTCGACACTCGGGCCCGGACACCCGACTGTGTCGAAAGCACAAGTCCGTCTGATCTCTGTCTTCTCTCCCCGCTTCTTCCGCAACGCTCTCGTGCTCGAGCTCGCGCACGTTTGCGCGTGCGTTCACTTCGTCGGCGTCTCTGCCAGCTCCTCTCGGACACACACTTTTGCGCGCACATGACAGCGTCTCCTGCTCTGGCCAATCAGGAGGGCGGACACATGTTAAACGTGTCCTTCCGCGCCATCGCATCTGCCTAGAGGGCGGCGCAGCAGCAGCGGCATCCTTGAAAGCAGCAGGAGAAGTAAGAAGTGGGGCCGCTTTTCGTAGCAGCGGTTCGCAGCTGCGTGTTCGAACAATGACATTTCGTCTCGCTTCGCAAGAATTCTGCGGTCGATGGTCTCGTAGCCCTCGCTCTGCTGCAAGGAACTAGTGAAACAGGTTATAAGTAATGCCTCCTCGAAAAATTTGAGGCACACCAAGAAACAAGGACAAGAATGGCAGGACGTGCTGTCCTTCCCGTCCTGGTTTTTGGTGTGCATCAAAATTTTCGGGACAACATGAACCAACTAGCCTAAGAACGTGTTTGATTCAATTTAATGATTTTTGTCGGTTTGCTTACGGGTGGCAGCGCCGTGATGCTGAGTTAAAGATCGCGAGAGGGAAAATGGAGATGACTGTGTTAGTCAGGCCTACTGGCTCATGTAGGTAAACGAATTTTCGTCATGTACGATGTCAACATGTACGACATACGCGCAGAATTCACACCACTCAACCGACGTTGCCAGAATGAGGGCTCTGCTGTACTACGGAGGCATCTACCTGGACGGAGACGTGTTCGTGGTTCAATCCTTGAGACGCTTCCTACGGTACGAAGCCACTGTCAGCTGCCAAGAACATGGATCGTTTGGAAACATGATTATGATCTTTCACAAGAACTCGCGATTCCTCCGCCTCTACATGGACACTTACCGCCAGTAAGTCGCTAGTTGGCCATCTCGCTATTATGTACCACGATAGACACAAACCTCTTACAGTTGAGCCGCGAGCGGTTTTCCTTTCTTTTTGTTAGAATACATCGTTGGGTACGAAAGTACTTAAGAATGAATGGGAGCACAAGCGTTGTGGTGTCAGGTTTCCTCCTTTACAACGTGTAGTTATCGTGCCGTTTTGAAACTGTGAAAGAAAGCTGAAACATTCGCCGGAGCGGGCGAAGGGTTGACTAAGATGGTTGTCGTATTACTGCTGCTGTCTTTGAGCAGTTTGCCGAGAGTTCAAGTGCACTAAAAAACACGCTAGTCATTTTTACTACTAGACGAAATGTTAACTTTAATTTGTCGTAAAACAAACTCTGTCTTGTACTGGTTCGGCAAGAGGCGTAGTACAGTGAAGTAGCAGGGCCTTTACGAATGATGTCAAAACAAAAATTTGTTTCGGGATATTTACTTTTCACTGCTTCACAATTATTGCGTTTTGAATGTCTGGCGCACAATGAGACTAAATAAGGTGAACGGTTCTTCCGAAATGCGTTTTGTTGCTTTTGTGTTTTTTTTTTCTGGCCCACTAAGTGGCCTGCTGGACTTTCATGACCACGGGTGAGATGGCATTCCGCTGTACCGTCGACTACATCACGAATGGGCGCAATTTCAATTATGATTTTTGTCATACACGCACTTAAGGATAACGTAGCGTGACAGCTTAGCGGTGTTCTTCGCATAAGCTGAAAGATGTTCGGATACTTAGATTGCGGATACTTAGAAATTGGCTAAATTACAACGAAAACCATGCCCTCAGATTTAGGAGCGCCGTAAAGAACGGCCCTATGGACAAAATGATTACGAATAGCACCACATCTAAGCACCTAATGGGTGATAGATCGCACTTTTATCACGCAGAACCTCGGGATCCTTCATTTAAAAATAAAGCCCTAGCGTGGATTCGGTAACGCCACCTGCATCACCATTGTGCTAGGAATTTTCCACTTGACCCCGTGCCACGACAGCCCATTTTTCAAAAAGGGTCTCATCCACAGTAGACGGCATGATCTATGGTATAATGAGCAGGAATAATTAGCGTTTCGCGCATGTCATACAAATTAAAAGGAGCTGCCTTTCTAGGATGCAGCAAGTTCTCAAAGCTAGACGGCAACACCCGAAGTTTATGTGACTACATGCGATTATTCAAGCCATGATAAACGCAAGCTTTAATAATCACTGTGACGCGGTTAAGGACGGACGATATTCCATGCCGCTCTAGTTAGAATACACCGGTGGTAATGCGGAAATAGAAGACTAAGCACGCACAGCGCATGTTCGTCCGTGTCCTCGAAGCGCGTTCTCACACCGGTGTAATGCAATACAAATTAGCCCAACTGAGGGCTTTGCTCTAGTTGAAAACACGCCTCAGCGTCCATGGCTTCCATGGGCGTAAGGGAAGGGGAATGAAAGGGCGGACAGAAGAACGTGGCATTGACGGGCTTCGGAAATTTTCGGCATCTGTGGTTCTTTAACGAACAATGATAATGCATGGTACACAGGCCCCTATAGAATTGTCACCTCTGTCCCAAATGCGACAGCCGCGCCCAGGTTTCAACCAAGGTGGCATTGATGCGCGGCTAAGCACCATGGTCACTTGACAACGGCGCGGACTTCTCAGCCTTCCATGCGTTGGTGGCGCGGTCCCGTGAAAACACCGACTACCACTCCTATCGCACGCTCGCCGGATTTTACGCAACTGTCATGTGTTTCTCAAGCACAAGCAGCGTGAAGCTGTTATGTAGTACATGCCAACTTGTAGAGGCTTTTATTTGCTCTCTGTCACGTACGCCTGGCATTGTAGAAGGATAGCTGAGGCACTCAGCGTATAACCGTGCAGGATTTACGGAAAACAATGCTACAGCCGGAATTCCTTCGGCAGTGCCTCTGCAACGCTACGGCATTAAAGGGCCCTGAAACCATATTTTTCTCGCTAAGTTTTGCATTGAAGCGGGTTCTTTGTATTGTCCTGACGTAAATGCGAAAAGAATTTTTGAGATCGATGGAGGCAAACGCAAGTTATTCAACTTACAAATTCAAAATAAAAGCAGACGACAGATATCGGCATCCCGAGACGTGCATGCTGCTTCCAATCAAAACGCGGCTTACATCTTCCAGAACCGGAACCGTGATGCCCTCTGTGGCCTTCCTACCACAACCACCACACACGGGCCGCACAGCGATCCTTGTGTCAGTTACAAGGAAAATGAAATTGTAATGCACAAATGGTATCTTTTAGTAGATTTAGCAAGCATAAAACACGTTCTCAATTTGAAATTTCTTATATTCGATGCATTGTAAGCGTGGTGTGATGCATATTTTTATTCACTACTATTCCCGGCCAATCAGAACCTGCAGCAAAACCAGCGTGATGACGTCATATCCGTTCGGAGAAACTGTTGATGTATGTCGCTGTAGTCAGCGCGCAAACCGATGTCAGGTACAAATTAAAATATAATACGTTTCGATTTCGCCGCTTTCACTGGTGTTTCGGTCATTATCAAGTCCCACACAAAGCAAAGGTACAATAAGATCAATGTGCGTAAAATGCGTTTCAGGGCCCCCTTAACCGTATCTGCTATCGCGCTTAGAACAAGTGTAAACTATTTAGGGCAGTGGCACCCTAGTACGCGAGAGCTGTTGCAGCTGTCGGGTTATCCGACGTTCGAGGGCAAATGCCTACGCTCTATCACTGATAATTCCTCACAGAATACTCAAAAAAAAAATCGAAGCCAGTTTCATTGCAGCGAAAGCCGTATGAACTGCGGAGCACTGATTCGCCTGTTTCCCGCGTGTTTCTCTTGCGCTTATCGTCGGTGTTTTCAAATTATTTTCGCATAATTCGATCTCATTAGGTGACTAATTTCCCTTAACGTGAATTCTTTATTTTATTATACTACTGTGGCCTAATTTACCTATCCTTAAGCTTGATACAGATAGTTTATTTTAAATCAGTGAATGCCCCACGTAGATGCGTGTTTTGGCATGCGTGAAGTCGAACGAGGGACGATAGCCTGGGCCCATAAAGTGTTCCGCATTTAAAAGCTTTATGGAGACGAATTGTCCCGTGCACCTTGCTATGGAGAGAGCACATAACGAGCACGTTCTTAAAGTCGTAGAGTTGTGACGAAGAAAAAAAGATGATCCAAAACAAAATCCTTCAGCACATTCATGTTCGGCAGAACGCATGGCCGTTATGAGCGTCCCGTTTCGGAAGAGACGGTATCCCAAGTTCGACATTTAGGCCTAACGTTTTACAGACCCGAATTATGGCCCCTTTCTTTTTTTCAGAGAAACGTGAACATTTGCAACTTAACTTTATACGCGTTTAATGATAAAGTATATAATTTGCCTGTACGTTGCTTTTTCTTCACTGTCCCTGGCTTAGGGCCACCAGTAGTCACACCACCTTTGGCAATATCTATCGCAGGCCTGCTTATGTTCTCCCTCCTGTCCATAAATCCTAGTGTCTCTTTTAGGCTATGGCCCAAACCGACATTCGGAAAGATAGCTAGATCGATAGCGAGAGCAACCACGTGGGAGGCTTGATGCCCTTATTTAGCGTGGCGAGGGTGTGCTGTTTAGCTAGCATACCAGAAGAGATCATAGGCTACGTGGCAGCATCTGGCAGCGAAAAAAAAACAAAGAAATAAAAGGAACCTAGGGCTCAAGTTCTTTGTGTAGCCTCAAGAGCGCTCGTCACGACTAAAAGAGAGTGAACAAGCCCGAATGGTAAGACTGCCCCCGTACTTCACGCTGTAACTCCACTAAGTGCTCTAAAGGATTTGAGAAATTTTTTCGCAGCAGGCGATTGCGCAGGCGACGAAAATTGGGTGTATAAATATTATTTTGGAACTGGCGTCGTGTAATGAGCTCGTACATTGTGGCACAAACAAGTTTAGTGAGTTGAATGAGGTGTCATCTTTTCCTGTAATCTCGAAGAGTTTCTGTATAGAAGCAACCTTTTTAAATGTTCAGAAACATCCAATAATTTTTCCAAGCTTTCAAAATTATCAAATATTCACTTTCAGAAATCGCACTGCCACGCCTTTCACATTGATTTGTATTGCCAAGCGTGCTTATGCACTATCAACTTGGCGCTTCAGTGTACCTTTTGTTTTTCCACGCAGGTTTAATGACTCGATATGGTACTTCAACGGTGGACACTTACCGACCAGAGTTCTAGTTGAACCGCATCCACACCTCGGGCACCGCATGTACCACGGCCTGGAGAGTGAGACAGACATGTTGGGCATGGTGTACGGACCGCACGCCTACCCTCATTGGCGCAACATCTTTGCCGTGCACACCCTCTACGGTTTTCGGGGTGAGGTACCGACCGACCCGCTCTACAAAGTTACTCTAAATGAGTCCAACATTAGAGACTACGATACACCATTGGGACAGATGGCGCGGTCCGTTCTGTTCGGCACATCCGACTTCGTACCCCCGCATGCTCCAATTCTGAGCGTCGCCGAACTCGCCGCCAGAGTGGATCGGGGCGAAAACATTACCAAAATGAAGCCCGAACACCAACATCCATTTTTTCAAAATGTGTTAAAAGGAGAAAAATAAAGACTGCGGCGTAGTCACAAACCTGGAAGGGGAAATGTCTGATGTTTAAGCCTAAGCCTTTTAAACCACGAAGGAAAAGCCGTTTGGCTTCTGTTGATCCGGCGCCCCCATGCCTCGGTGTTTCAGGTGTCGTTGCCTTCACTTAAGAGTTCGCACCCTGCCGACTAGATATACCCGTGTATCTTGCTTGGGCTGAAGTCACGCACGAACGGTCTGGTAGTCACCAATGGAGAGGCTGAGCGAAGCAGTCACGTGATACCGCAGCGGCTACGTACCGAGAGAGCGCCGCTGCACCGCCTCTGCGCAGCGGATCACGTCGCATGACGTCACAAACTCGCGATCAGTAGGTTCAAGGTCGTTGCGAGAGGGTTGAACGACCTTATGGGGTGCGGAGTAGTGATAGAGAAAGAACGACTTTATTTTGTAAAGCAGGACCGGACATGTTTCCCATAAACGTGTCCCCGCGACACTTTTGGGCAGAACAACTCTGTAACCAGTCGTGGAGGTTCCTTTAAACGCATGACTCAAATATTATTGTACTTCACGTACCAGGGAATTTACCTTTCGTTTAAAATGGATTTCGCTTGCATTTCGTGTGAAACTTTGATTCGCCGTCTGCCTGTGCTGAGCACCATTTTAACACGTGTCCAACTGACTGCGAAGTTAACCGAAATAAAGAATTGCTTGTAAACTCAGTAGTGTTTTTAACCTTCGTGAAATGAGCCCTCTATGGTTCTGTTTTAATGAGTGCGCTTATCTAAAGCTGGGCACAGTTACCCATAATGCGCTTATCTCCGGCATGCGAATGGAAGGGAAATTAGACGGCTATCCCTTAGTCACTTTTCATTCACTAGACGCTAATACTCAAGCTGAAGGTCACGGAAATTACGTGCGATGGTCAACGTTTTAAATTATTAAACTCAATGTATACGCAGACACAGCGTCGCTGTTCGTTCATATTATTCTTATTTGTTAGCTGCCAGATATTGACATCGTGTAAGTAGCAGCACGATACGAACATCTATGTCTTCCTTGAATAGTACTTCAAAACCGAAAACGTTAATTCTTGAAACAACGCTACATTTGAAGTGGTTTTTCGAAGGCACGTTTTCTATGTCCGCATCTTTCGGTTAGCACGAACTTTTGCGTCGCCAACTTCCGCTAGAAGATGCCAGTCAAGGCGATTCGCTGCACAGTGCACTTACCCCTCCTCCTGACTCCTCCTTGTTCCCCCTGTCCTTCCTCTGACGCGTTTACGGTCAACTAACGGTCGCTAACTGGTGCGAAAAAGACTTGTCAGGACACCATACAAAAACAGCCTATTTTAAACATCCAGGACAGGAGCGCACTACTTGCTGCCTACTCCTACAAAATGTTCGGTCTATTTGTTGTCACGTACAACAACAAATAGGCCGAGCACACAGCGCAAGGATTCGGCACATTCTTTTTACTACACTTAAATTAGGATAAACAACAATCTAAGCAATGTTTATGACTAAGCCCTATAATTATGTCGAAATGCCGAAATTACTAGTACTTCCATGCACGGGCTCGCTAGTAAGGCATGGATAAGATTTTTCGAGGAAGAAAGCAACGAACGACACACCCACACGTTTTTAGAAATTTTATCCAATATGAACCTCGCACCTATACATAATGGTCAGGCACACTTTAGAACATCTTTACTAACAAGTGCAGAACACTCTCAACCAGGTGTGAAAGGAATGGTTTAATAAACCCTCTGTTGACTTCGCACAGTTGAAATTGTGCCCAGCTAACAACTCTATGATGTCTAATCATTTCCCAAAGTAGGCCAAAATTATCGCAGTTTTATTGCTTTTAGGAAGGGCTACGGGCTTGGAACAATGTTTGCGAGAATTCTTTGACACTCTGGATCGACTGTATATAAGTATTTAAACGCCTATAAGTGCGCACACCGACTAATCCTCCACAACACATGCCCGCGGTAAGTTTCCGTACTAGTTTTGGAAGGTGTGTGCACTTCGCAAAGTATCTTACAAGAAAACCAGAATTGACTGGATTTTCGGAGTCCCTAACCAGGAGACACACCCTGAAATCCTGCGCTTAATCTTTAAGGTTCCCCGCTCTCCACCAGTTTCCTACATCTACCGCACACGCTTCGTCCTCTGCAATGAAGCGCCAGAGTCGCTGCCATGTTTCGTTTTATCAGTACGCCGTAGAAATCTCAAACATGTTTCGCGACAGCGCTCAAAGTAGTATGGAAGCAAGTGTTTAAGCGTTGCAAAGTTATTATATCGCTTACTTAAATAACGTACTCCATTCATCACCCTTAGGCGTACATTCTCTGAGAAAAAGATAAATGCTGCAGATAATTATTGACTTGGCAACACATGGAGATCTTGAGTATAACATTGCGGAGCTACCCTATACACACCGAACGCTTCACATGCACAAAAAAGGAAATATTAATCGCGGAGACCATATGTGCCAAAACCGTTACATAATACTGAAGCACGCCTTAATTGAAGGCTCCGAAAATTTAGACCATCTTGGATTTCTGAAGGTGCGCTAACAGCGAAGAGTACATGAATATGAGTAAATAACACCATTTTAAATGAGAAGGAAGCAACTGTGGCCTGAATTCAAGGCTACACAAGAACACCACCCTGATGCCGGGCATTCATCCCCACTGAAGGGACGGAAGATTTTTATTATTATATTTATAGTCCTACATAACACGCGAATATACAGTGAAGGCTTGCATCTAACAAGGTTCGATAACGTTAGATGCAATTTCCACAGACATTTGTCGAATGCGTGCCTTCCGTGGTACAGTTACGTCCTGTAGTAAGAGACTTCACTGAAAGTCAGTACCAGGGGCAGTAGCGCACCCAGGATTTCTGTCAAAAGGGGGGGGGGGGGGGTTAAAATTTTCGCGAAGGGCATGCAGTTACATAGCTTTCGCGTGTGTTTGGAGGAGGGGGGGAGGGAGCGCACCTTGCGCAATACGTCATTTCCTTGCTTCAGCTGGAGGAATCGTAAAACAAATAAAATGCCATAGTAACATCACTTATGATGATGATGTTTATTAGTTTGGCATTTGCAGAGACATCTTGCAAGAGCTAGACACGGCCATGATGCCGTTCATCAAAGCAATACACGTGGAAAATGAACGGAAGCAAGCCATACAATGATAACATAGATCCAAACAACGTTGTCTAGTTGGTGGGTTGTAGGACTTGTGCATCTTTGCAAGCGCAGCGGAAAAAACCAAGAGAAAGAGACGTAGACCGGACGGCACGTGCTTGCCGCTCCGTGAAGTCATAAGGTTGCCGACAAGCCGACCGGTTGGCGGTCGTGCGATGCACTTTATAAAAACTCGGCGGGTCAGCATCTTCTAAATTAGGAGAGGGGATAATGTTACATATTATGTTTCCTTTGAGCCTTGTCAACTATATCTGAAAGTAACGACCCCCGCCACGGTGGTCTAGTGGTTATGGCACTCGGCTGTAGATCCGAAGGTCGCGGGATCGAATCACGGCCGCGGCGGCTGCATTTCGATGGAGGCGAAATGTTGAGGCCCGTGTGCTGTGCGATGTCAGTGCACGTTAAAGAACCCCAGGTGGTCGAAATTTCCGGAGCCCTCCACTACGGGCGTCTCTCATAATCAGAACTGGTTTTGGGACGTTAAACCCCACAAATCAATCAATCAAGTAACGAAAGGGAAGGAGTCAAGGGCTCGTTCTTTATTTGTTAGAAACAATTTAATGAGCAAACAGACAATGAAGCTTCAATGGGCTTCATTGTCTGTTTGCTCAATAAATTATATCTGAAAGTGAAATGTTGACCTATAGCAGGATTTGTACGAACGGCATAGTCTGAATAGGTACATTAAATCTATGACAACATTAATAAAATAACTGATGAAATCAATGAAATAATTCCTTATAGAGAAACAATGTGGCTAGGGTTAAAAATGCAGATAAGTGACGTGACACAGACTCAACCACGCGAAGAAATACTTTATTCAAGTATATAACACCTTACTGCTGAGCTGAGAAGTAACTCCCATTGTCTCTGTGTAGCAGGGCTTAGTTTCAGGATGTTACTGGAAGTCTGCTTGTTATTAGTATTACAAGGTCAACAATAAAGGTATTAAATTATTATTTTGGGACCCCTTTTCCCTGCGTCATGATTACGGTAACAAGTTCCCCAGATTTGTGGTCCTCTTTCAATTATCCTCTGCGGTTAACACTACAAAAACGTTTCTCACGAGGTAACGGCGCGAAAGGAGGCTCCCACACTCAAAATTACTACCACGAGACCACATATCACCAAAACATCGGTCTAATGATTTTCCGTGTGAGACGTTTGTGAGGTAAGTTTGGACAACAAGACTGGTTTTAGTTTTACAATAGGTACAAAGTAGCAATACATCGATAAATTTAACTCAAGGTCCCCTGGTACGGTTTAAATCAGAAAATTAAGCTGACATTATGAAAAATACTTCCGGAAATCCCTTTTGTAGGCTAGGAAAATCAGTTGGCCGTTGACGCGCATTATCATACATTGGTTGGCAAAATTAAGGTGGGATCACTTAAGTGCCTCAGTCGTGCTGTTCGATATTTTGACAGAAGGATTTGCCTGTCAAAGCGGCTGCGTCATCGTAGGCGTGTTATTACAGTGTAGTTCGTGTGCCTGCTCTCTTGTCTTGCTGCTGATACTGGCAACCTGCACAAGAGAGCTGAGCGAGAAGTAAATATTATACATTATTTAAGTCAGCAGCGCGGGCACAAGAAAAACGCCTCGCTTCATCTGGTAGAAAGGGCGTTAGGGTCAGAGACAAACTCTGATAAAAACTTCACACGCAGGGAAAGCACGCAAGTCGCGGTAGCGACAGACACTATAGCGGCGTATATGGTTACATTACAAAAGACAGCAAGTTGTAGAGAAGTGGTGGTCGTCCGTGCAAGCTCTTACCTAGACAGTCGTGGCAGCGGTGAGTTTTGTAAGCATTTTATAAGGTTGCTCATGACTGATAGAGTCGGTGAATTCTAGGATTGTGCAAGTTGAGTCAGTTGGAACAACGAAGAGAATACGCCAGCCAGACGAGTTCAGCTAGGGTCCTATACTCACCTTTGGGATAAATTGAAATTAACTGGTGAAGTGAGGGAAGAGGGATATAATATAGTGAAAATGGAGTCCCAGAGTAGTAATGTGTATGATTAAGCGCAAGTCTAAGAGCTAAACCAAACGAATAAAAATTTTATACCAAGAGCTATAGGCGCACGCATGTTGTAGAAGCTGGAGTAAAACCACTAAATTCAGAACGCAGCTTCCGTAAGTTGTGGGATCTCGCAATGTTCGCCATGCTCTCGGAACACACGGACAGTCACGCCGTCAGGTAACCAAACGCGTGTACATATATTACAGCTTTTACAAACGACGATATCGCCAGCCGAATCTAATACAGCATTGATGATACGCTAAATAACCTTATACAATGCGAATTCAATACATAAAACATGCAACACACACATAGTACACCAAATGCAAAAATGACAGCATATCCACGGGGTGACTGATGGAGAGTGGGCGAAGCTCTTATGTATTAAAGATACCTCGCCACACACCTCAATGAAACTCGTGAGTAACATGAGCGCTCGTACTGCAGGGTACTCGCGGCGCCGCCGCGCAGAATCACGGCTAGCTGCGGCCTCCCGCGCTCGTACTGCAGGGTCCTCGCGGCGCCGCCGCGCAGAATCACGGCTAGCTTCGGCCTCCCGCGCCCGCACGGCGGGGTCGCTTCTTCGAGCGCGAGCCGCCGCCGCCCTGCGCGCACGCCGCTCGGCAGCCTTGTCCATCCTCCGTCGACGAGCCTCTGTTGGCGCGCGCGCCAAAACGCCGCCGAAGAACACGCGATCGCAGTGGCGCGATCGTCTCTCTCTCCTTCCCTACGTGTGACGTAAATCCTGTGTTCATAAAACTCACCTTTTATTATCTTTTGCTACAAAACGCCCTCTAGTGTGGGCGATTTTGCATTTCTCAGCGTATATGCATTCGTTATATAGTACAAGTAGCGCCATCTCTGGCCGGATTGTAGACTCAACGAGCGGTGGTTACAAACAAACGACAACGGGGACGAACGGGTGATGCCATAAGGAGCTTCGCCCCTAAAATTATTCGCAAGGACCCAGCGACCTAGTGCTTTTTGTCTCATGGAACTCGCTGCAAAATGTGCTCCGGGAGCCGCATGTGAACACAGCATCCGCTGGTGACGTGTTCCAGTGCGTGCGCCAGTCAATTCGATATGCATGGGCTTTCCAAAGTCGTGGCTACGTATTCTGCTATGACAGCGTCTTGCAGTGAGCGAATAAACAAAAAATAACGGAGGCCTCTGCATATGCAGAGCATCGAGGATATCGTGCATTTCGAAATGGCCGGCGCAATCTTTGCTACACGTCAGCAGCAGTGGTTGCATTCGCACGTGGCTTTTGACGTTCTTCATGTGCCCTTTCGTACCGCAAAAAGCCCAGGATTTCTAGCGCTGCAGGGCTTTATACAATTCGTTTTTCTTTGTTTTAATGGCTCATATGGCATCGTCATCAGCGTGGCTAAAACTCGTCATTTGCAGTTATCACAAAAAGTTTAAGTAATGTTTCAATTAGTAAACATTACTTTGTTACCCAATTAATAAGTGCTTTTCTGAGCCTTCATGACGTTTGCCTCAGCGAACACTATCATTAGGTGGTGGTTTGCCTTTTTTTTTCTCGAACAACCCATTTTTTAAGAAATTTTGCAAGTTTTCACTGAAATGCCCTGCATATCCTAACATTGTACCTGTGTTGTGGGGGCGATTAATGCGATCAGTGAGGCTATTTTTCTGAGAATAATTTTGTTCCGGTCGCTGAAGCAAACGCACCTGCTTCGTCTTAAACATGTTTTGACATGCCTAACAAACGCTGGCTTGCAGCTCAACCTCAAGATGTGCCACTTTGCGCGCGTGAGCTGACCATCTTAGGCCACATTGTATCCAAACACGGCGTTCTACCTGATCCTGCTAAACTTCGTGCAGTCGCTGAGTTTCGGAAGCCTAAGACCATCAAAGAGCTCCGCAGTTTTGTTGGCCTATGCTCATATTTCCGACGCTTCGTTCACAATTTCGCATCTATTATGTCGCCGTTGACTCAGCTTTTACGCGACGCGTACCTTTCCTCCTGGTCGCCTCCGTGCGACGCCGCGTTTACTAAGCTGCGTAATCTTCTTACCTCTCCACCAATCCTCCGCCATTTCGACCCGACAGCTGCCTCTGAGGTACATACAGACGCCAGCGGAGTCGGCCTCGGCGCCGTCCTCGCTCAACGAAAGCCGGGATACTCCGAGTACGTTGTCGCCTACGCGAGTCGCACACTGACGAATGCGGAGTCTAATTACTGCGTGACGGGAAAAGAGTGCTTGGCTTTAGTATGGGCTCTTGGTAAATTTCGTCCATACCTGTACGGACGCCCGTTCGACTTAGTCACAGACCACCACGCACTTTGCGGGCTCGCCACTTTGAAAGATCCTTCTGGCCGCCTAGCCCGCTGGGCACTGCGCATCCAGGAATACGATATTCGCGTCGTATACCGTAGCGGACGCAAGCACTCTGACGCTCACGCCCTTTCCCGCTCACCACTACCTTCAGCCTCAGCCTGCGGAGTAATTTGTGCACACTCAATGTCATCTCTGGACATGGACTCCGTCGCCACTGAACAACGCCGTGACCCGTGGATCGCTTCTCTTTTGAATCTCCCTCTGGCTCATCGACAATCCCTGCATCACGATCCTTGCGACGCCAAGCCGTTCATTTCGTCGTTCGGGACCAGCTGCTCCACCGACGCAACTACGCTCCTGACGGATGTCGATGGCTTCTGGTGATTCCCCGCACACTAAGGTCACAAGTATGTGCCTCCTTCCACAACGATCCCCAGTGTGGCCATGCCGGAGTATTTAAGACATACGAACGCATTCGTCACAGGTACTACTGGCGCGGCATGTACACTTTTGTGCAAAAGTTTGTTCGGTCATGCCTTGACTGTCAACGTCGGAAACCGCCATCTTCCCGCGCGTCTGGTGTCCTGCAGCCGCTCCCGTGCCCTGACAAACCCTTCGATGGCGTCGGCATTGACCTGTACGGCCCGCTTCCCATGACGCCAGACGGAAACCGGTGGATAATAGTTGCTGTCGACCATTTGACACGCTACGCGGAAACTGCTGCTTTACCCAGTGCTGCAGCGCGGGACTTGGCTTCTTTCGTCCTACATAACATCGTCCTCTGCCATGGCTCACCACGAGAACCACTTAGTGACAGAGGTCGTGCATTCCACTCCGAAGTTGTCGAAGCTTTGCTTTCGGAATGCCATATCATTCATCGGACAAGCACAGCATACCACCCCCAGACTAACGGGCTCACCGAACGATTTAACCGCACTTTCGGCGACATGCTCGCAATGTACGTGGCATCGGACCATGGCAATTGGGACCGCATCACGTTCGTCACGTTCGCATATAACACCGCGACACGAGCCACTACGGGATTTTCGCCTTTCTTCCTCCTGTACCGACGAGATCCTTCGCATACCATCGACACCCTCCTGCCGTACCGTCCTGACGCGTCCGAGTGCCCCCTCTATCTGAAGTCGCCCGGCAAGCTGAAGAATGCCGCCAGCTCGCGCGAACCTTTACGGCACAAGAACAGCAGCGACAGAAAGGAAACCACACTGGCATGCCTCCAAACACCCCTGCATCCCAGGCTTTCTTGTGTGGTTGTCTGTGCCTCTTCAAACGCCTGGACTATCCTCCAAACTCGTGCCGAAGTACGAAGGTCCCTATCGCCTCTTGGAGCAAACGTCCCCGGTGAACTTTTTGGTCGAACCACTGTCACCGCCTAATGACATGCACCGGCGTGGACGTGACATTGTCCACGTCTCACGCCTGAAGCCTTATCACGACCCTCTGACGCCCACTCGTAGGTCGCCAGGATGGCTCTTTTCGCACGGGGGGCCACTGAGAAGAAGAAGCACCGCTATCGCCAGTCGCATTGTTAACGCTTGGCTCGCTCGGCGCGTGCTTCTGGTTGCCGGCGTCTCCTGGCTGCCTCGGCGCTTCATACGATCGCTATCTTGGTAGCGACGCCTTGTGAACACTCTCACCACAGCGCCAATACTTTGCGGCACGGATGGTGCTGGTGTTCCTTCTTGAATGCGCTAATCAAATTTTTGTATCATTGAAACGCCCCGTATATGATCCTTGTTTTTTAACCATATATGCCTATCTTTTTTTTTTGTCAAAGTTTCTAACGCAGTCTTAATGACTGTGCCCTGGAACCATT
>CM023484.1:5823796-6081427 GCA_013339685.2 Hyalomma asiaticum | reverse complement strand
AAGCAGGGTTTCGTATAGGCTGCTCAAGAGTACACCATATTCACACCATCAATCAGGTGATAGAGAAATGAGCGGGGTATAACCAACCCCGATAAATAGCCTTCATAGATTACGAGAAAGCGTTGACTTGGTCGATGCCTCAGTAGTCGTGCAGGCGTTGCGGAATCAGGGCGTAGACAAGCACTATGTAAGAGTGCTGGAAGGTATCTATAGTGGTTCCACAGGCGCCATAATCCTCCATAATGAGAGCAGAAAAACACTTATAAGAAAGCGCGTAAGACAACGGGACACGTTCTCTCCATTTTTATTCACAGCATGTTTACAAGAAGTATTTAGGACCCTGTATAGGGAACAGGTGGGTGTAAGGGTCAATGGGGAATACCTGAGGAACCTCAGATTTGGTGATGACACTGCGTAGCTAACTCGAGAGATGAATTACAAAGTATGATTACTGACCTAAACAGGAAAAGTAAAACAGTGGGCCCGAAAATTAATATGTGGAAAACTAAAGTAACGTTTAATAGCCTCGGGTGGGCGCAGCATTTGAGATATCTGGCGAGGCATTGAAAGTAGTAAGTGAATATAGGCCAGGTAGTCACCCCTGATCCGAGTCATGAGGCTGAGGTAATTAGGAGGACTAGAATGGGATGCAGTACATTCGGCAAGCATTGTGAGATAATGAGTTGTAGCTTATCATTACCTCTGAAGACGAAAGACTATAACAGCTGCATCTTACCGCTACTTACCTGCGGGGCAGAAACGTGGAGGCTGAGAACGTTCAGCTTAAATTCAGGAAGACATAGCGAGCTATCAAACGGAAAATGGTAAGTGTAACCTGACTGTTTAGGCACGACGAGGAGAAATTCAGGGCCATCTGGTTGGACGTTACGACGGTAGAGTACTCCATCTAGGAGGACGAACATGTGGAATGACGCGTCGTTTGGTGCAGATTCGAGACGGCCAATGAGCTACCGCAAGGAAGCGTCTTGCCGCTGTTCGTCACCAATACGAAGAAACTGAGACACAGACATGACGCAGGGGCTAGGCTCGATGTCTGACTCGTCCGGTGGGTCACAGGGTAGCGCGACAGGCAGTCGGCGTCGAGATGGAGGCGACCACACTCGTCCAGTAGGGTCGTTCAGGGAAGATAACCAGCAAAGAGCGTAGTGGTCGGTAACAACACGGAAATGGCGGCCGTATAAGTAAGGACGGAATTTAGAAACCGCCCAAACAAGGGCAAGACATTCCTTTTCGGTAATCGAGTAGTTGCTCTCCGGTTTCGGTAGAAGACGACTGGCGTAAGCAATGACACGTTCAACGCCTTGTTGCTTCTGTGCCAAAACTGCACCGATGCCGTACCCACTAGCATCCGTGCGCAATTCTGTGGGTGCATCTGGGTCAAAGTGTGCAAGGATAGGTGGAGTGGTTAGTGCTGCAATTAGCTGAGAGAAGGCGTCGGCTTGTAGAGGACCCCAAGAAAACGGGACGTCGAGCTACAGAAGGTCAGTGAGGGGACGAGCAAGTGCCGCAAAGTTTTTGATGAAACGACGCAAGTAGCAGCACAGGCCCACGAAGCTTCGAACATCATGGACAGAGCGTGGAACAGGAAAGCTCGTGACAGCGTGTACTTTCGCTGGGTCTGGTCGAACTCCGGAAGCGTCAACAAGGTGGCCCAGCACGAATTTCACGAAGAGCAAAGAGACATTTCGAGGAGTTCAACTGGAGGCCAGCTCGCCGAAAAATTTCCAAGATCGTCGAGAGGCGCTCAAGGTGTGTTTCGAAAGACGGCGAGAAGATTATTGCATCGTCCAGGTAGCACAAACACGTCTGCCACTTAAATAAACCCTTGAAGGAGCGTGTCCATCATTCTCTCGAATGTTGCTGGTGCGTTACAGAGGCCGAAGGGCATGACCTTGAATTGGTAGAGACCGTCGGGGGTAACAAAGGCGGTCTTTTCGCGATCCATGTCATCTACGCAATTTGCCAGTAACCAGATCGAAGGTCTAGCGATGAAAGAAAGCGGCACCATGGAGGCGGTCGAGGGCGTCATCAATACGAGGAAGAGGGTATACGTCCTTCTTGGTGATTTTGTTTAGGTGTCGATAATCAACGCAGAACGCCCAGGAACCGTCTTTTTTCCTAACTAATACGCGGGTGAGGCCGAAGGACTAGATGATGGGTCGATTATGTCCTTTGCAAGCATTTGGCGACCTCTTTTTGGGATCACGTCCGTTCCGTTGCGGATACACGTAAGGCGGCGGTGAATGGCAAAGAGTCACCAGTATGTATGTGTGGGACAATCTTCGTCTGGCTCAGGGTCGCTCGTGAACGTCGAAGATGTCGCTGTACGATGTCAAAAGCTGGCAGAGAGCGTTGGCCTGGTGGGAGGAGGTCTGACCCAATCATTTTTCGAAAAAGCTGTCGTCGCAATCAGGTGACCGTGTAACTGCAGCTTGGTCAGGAATGGTTGCGGCAACAACAGTGATGTCGTGGTCCGTCGCAGCTGCAAGCTGGGCAAGCGACATCCGTTGAGGCAACACTTGGGGGGTGAGGCCAAAATTTAGGAGCGGGAGGAACACACAGTTGTCTGCTATTGTGGAGACGGTATGTGGCACAGTAACATGGCGGGTCAGGCGGACGTCAGTTATAGGGGTCACGATGTAGTCGCCGTCAGGAACGGGTGGGTTCGACGACAAGCACACGTACGTGACGGCCCGAGGCGGTAAACGAACAAAAGTGGTGGAGTTTAGGCGGCTGATAGATGTTTCAGGAATATCTGAGAGCAGAGGAAGATCGAGGTGAAGTACTCCCGAAGAGCAGTCAATTAAAGCTGAGTGCTCGGAAAGGAAGTCAAGGCCAATTATAAGGTCATGTCGGCAGCGAGCAAGAACAGCGAAAATTACGACAGTGTGACGATCGGCAATGCTTACACGGGCAGAGCACATTCCTATGACGTGAACATCACCTCCATCGGCAACACGTATTGTCGGCGTCGTAGACGGCGTCATAATCTTCTTCAGACGGCGGCGTAAAGAGGCACTCATAATAGATATGTGCGCACCAGTATCGATAAGGGCTGTTACAGGAACATTGTCGACGTTTACTTTCAGAAGGCTGTGGTGCGTCGGGAGCGTCAGTAGAGGGTTTTCGAGCGACGGTGGTAATGCAGCTTCACCTCTGTAAGCTGCTATCTAGTTTTCCGGCTGCGAGCGTCCAGAGAAGGTCGGAGAGGAAAAGCGTCGAGGCTGCGGAGAGCGGGATTGGCGGCGTTGCGGCGACGGGAACGGGAGAAGCGGCGAACATCGTTGGCATCGGCGGTAAAAAGCTCGTGGGAGGTCGACGATGAGTAAGTAGGTGAAGTAGGCGCTGACTGTCTCGCTGGAGGAGAGCGCATGTAGGTAGGGTAGGTCCAACGGCGACGGCAGTAACGAGAAATGTGTCCGGCTTGATGGCAGGAAAAGCATATGGGCTGATCGTCGGGCGTTCTCCATTCCGCGAGGTTACGGCGGGGCGAAGTGGAGGTAAAGGATCGACGAGCGGGCCCCGTAAAATAAGGGCGGGTATCTGGACGAGACACTGGACACGCTAGTGGAAGACCAAGGTTAGCAAACTCCTGCCTGACGACAGCTTGAATGAGAGACACCGAGGGCTGCGAGGGGTCGCTTGAGTGCGTTGCAAAAACAGGTGGCGGAACGGGTGCAGGACAGGCTGCTTCGAGCTCGCGACGAACAATGCGCGTGACGTTGTCATACGTAGGCGGTTGGCGCATCGCATCACACGATGAAGTTGCGGCCGTGTTGGGAAGCCGGGCGAACTTCTGCGTTATACGGCGGCTCTTGGCTTGTTCAAACCGCCGGCATTCTTTGATGATGGCTTCGATCGTGTCGACATGTGTGTAGACGAGCAAGTTAAAGGCGTCGTCTGGGATGCCTTTGAGCACATGGGAAACCTTGTCGGATTCGGGCATGTTTTCGTCAACCAAGCGGCAAAGTGCGAGAACGTCTTGAATGTACGCGACGTAGGATTCGGTGGATGTCTGTGCACGAGTCGCAAGTTGATTACGTGCCGCGGTCTGCCGGCCAGTGCTATCACCGAAAAGGTCGCGAATCTGTTCTTTAAACGACTCCCAGCTGGTTATGTCAGCTTCGTGCGTCTCGAACCACACCCGTGGCGGGCCATCGAGGTAGAAAAACACGTTGGCCAGCATAATGGTGGGATCCCACCTGTAGTTGGCGCTGATGCGTTCATAAAGGTTGAGCCACTTGTCGACATCAACCCCATCCTGGCCGGAAAAGACGCCGGGGTCACGGGCAGGAGGTAGGACTACGTAGGTGGACGACACGGAGACCGCGGAAGGGCCAGGTGGTTGTGCCTTCACCGTGTGACATGTCAGACCCGTGATGAGGCGGCCGTTGCGGAGCTCCGTTTTGGGGACAGGGAACAACCAGCACCTCCACCACAAAGATGTTACGAGAAAGACACAGAGGACGGCTATTTACAATGTATTTACAGGGAGGCTTTAACCAGGCAACAACCAAGATGGTGGATAGTCCGCGCATCAGCCAGTCCCGTCTTCGTCTTCTTCTTCATCGATGGTATGAGCCATACCCAGATACTATGGTCGCTTCGTAGCAATATGGTTTCATCGTGAAAGAGCACCACACATTTTTCCATCATGGCAATGAACTAGTTCGAAGCACCTTATCCACGATAGTCGATTGGGCACGCAGGAGCGATGTTTTGGTCACCTTTACACCCTGACCTTTCTTCGGACGACTATTTGCTTTTGCGCTATGTTAAAGACAGAATTTATGTAACTGAGCCCAGTAATGTCAATGACAGGGAAAATAGGATAACATCTTCCGTGCAAATATTCGTCCAGAAGTATTGCCCCAAGTTATAGAGTCGACGGGAAAGCGGTTTATGCTTTGTGCAGCTGTGGAAGGCGCACATTTTGAACATTTAGGGCATTGAAATTTTGATGGATGAAGTGTTTCCATGAGATTTGTGCACGACCACAATGAGCATGATATTCTCGTCAGCATGGATAAAACTGTTTTGGTTGTTGATGGTGTACTTGTTCCTCTTGATTTCAATAAAAGCTACAGTACTTGGACATCAGCAGTCACTTAATTTGCGTTGCCCAGAAAAGGACCACGAACGCTTGTCTTGTCACAGTTACGCAGGCGCACTGGTCTGGGGCTTTTCCGCTGGTGACATTACCTTGTCATGGCAGCTACCGCCGTCGTCAGCGGCTGTGTGGTTCCGTGTTATGATAGTGGTCCCGGTTTCTGTCCTAACACTGTTTCACTCTTTCTATGCAGTGATAGCAAAGTAAATGAAGCAGACGCCCATCTCAACATGAACTGAAACAATTGTACTGTCAACGCGACTTCATCTCATATCTGCGCACATACATTCGCCATTCGTATCTGAGAACGATCATACATAATTATCAGAATGCTGCTGTGTATGCCGAGATCTACTACGTTCCACGTTCCAGCATAAATGCCGACACAACAATTTCAATAATACTGTATTGATATGCAATATTAACCGTGATTTTCCTTGCACACCTGCACATTGGTACCCCCATCGATAACTCCTATTCAGTGTTCTGATCGTTATGTGAGAAATATGAGAAAACCCTAAGCCTCTTCAATGCAGTTATTATTATCCCTTACGTAGCAGGCTTTCGCTTCCCTCAATGCCACGTGTAGGGATTACCCGATTATCCAGCGCTGGGATATGCTGCACACGTGACCTCAAATATCAATGCGGCATTTTTCATGGAATTCTTTTTTCTATCGGAAGCTGCAAATGTCAGTACATGGGCGTATCAAGGTCACTGGCATCGTTGACACATAAAGTATACGCCCTAATAGGCGAAATGCATAGCAACACTCGTGACACTTCTTCCTACGCACTCATTTGAAGCGAGCGATACCGTGTCAGTGTCATCGCAGGGAGGACATTAATGCTGAAAAATGCATGACCGGCACATTATGGGTACGTCCATCGCATACTGTGCTAAAGCTCCAGCACCAACACGCCAGTTTATCACTCAAATGACTGACTACAGAAAGTCATAAAAGCAAGCAGCATTGTCAGTCAAGATCATCAGATGATATCTTACGTATAACCGTACACTAAGTACTTCAAAAAATACAGCTGGTTCACCGGTCCGTTCCCATGGCTTGGGGTGCTTTGTAGAAGATTCCTTTTCTTTCTAACATTCAAATGGTATCTTTGACACCAGCCCTGTTCATTTCTATTTCAGAGTTTTAAGCCTGTATATACTCTAGTGGCACAGGCAGGACCTACTCCCTTCCCCGCCCCCTCCTCCCTTTTTCTTAGGTACTTATATATTTCAACTCATCTGGCTCGTGATCCGTTACACGCTACAGTGCGTAACGAGGCAAGAAAGAGCTTAAAGGGGCACTCACACCAAAATTTCGCTGCTAAGATAGCCTGCGGGATAGATTTCGTGGACATACACATGTCATCTAGCAAATCTCAATGGCGAACAGAGCTCCGAAAATAATTTAAATGAATATTGAAGTTCGCATGCGCAGTCGAGCGCTAGATGCCGTACATCGCGACATCGACAACCGCAAAGGTGACCTGAAGGGGACCCCCAACTTCCGCGACGTCACCACGGCAGCTGAGCTCCGAGAATGCAGCTAGCAATGATGACGTCATAGCCGCCATTGCTTATTCACTGTGGCTGCGTTAGCAGACTGCCGGCGACGCCGGACCTCAAGAAAATAGTTGCCACCAACAACGATGACAGCAACAGCGACAACACGCATGACGTGCGACAGGCCAGAGAAAACGAGCACGCGGTGGTGTCGTGCGGAAGTGCGTCACAGTTATGTGTGCTCACGTGGTCGAACTCGCTTACTCCGTTGCGAGCGCCAGATGGCGCCAGTTACCCCGTGCGCCTTGTCGTTTTTTGAGCTCTCCCAAACCAAAACTGAAACTAGTGGGTAACAAACAGGCCGTAAATAATTATCTGACGCGCGCTGGAGCAAATTATGTGCCGTGTTGTGGCTAACAGGTCCCCAGCTACGTATTGCAGCGAAAAAACAGCAGACGAAAATTTTCGTGTCAGTGCCCCTTTACGGTACGTCGGCTATCTGAAACGAGTAATTGTCTCATTTGTGTTTCAATTTGTTTCGATACATAAACTGAGAGAAATCAAAATAATAAGAACAGTGATACAGGACATTTGCAGCATTATAACACTATTAAAACAAAAAACACTGTTATACAATTCCGGAAACTGACTTATATACACAGACAAGATTTGGGGTATATAGCTACGATATATGGCATACGTTTGGGAATGAAACTTTCTGCAACATTTTAGTAAGCGATGTGACAATCATCTGTAAAGTATTAGCAAGCAATAAGTTTACCATATAGAACAAGCTAATTCATTCTATCTACGAAACAATGATGCCTGCTTTATTGCGAAAATACAGAGCATCAGATTCATAAACTTTTTGCAACTAGTCAAAATTTGGGAATGACCGTTTCAATGCTCCATTTAAAATAGCTGGCATAATAAAGATCCTCGCCCCTTTTTCTTCCTCCTGACTAATAAGCTTTAGTCATCTCGGTTTCGCTGTCACTGTGTCTAAACGAAGCTTTTGCTCCTTCGAGATACATTGTTTAGCTTTGAGGCGGCAAAAAAAGAACAAACGGGTACACAAGTGCTTCGTCTCATTTGGCGCCTGAAGCTAAAATGAATGAATACGAACTAGCCCAGCAAAGAGTAGTGTAACTTTGAGATATGCTCGAATAGTGAAATCAACGTTCACACTCAAGCTAATCTCCTGGCATCAAACTTGCATCAAAAGCCGAATCGTTCCATGACAGCAACCGCTGTACTAGCGTCGACTTCAGTTTACGCCTTTGGCAACTTCCAAGCAGACTATCCAGCGACTGCACGGATACAATAGGAAGATTTAAAATAGGCTGCCGTCGTGCTCGTCTTGGCTCTGCGAGGTGTTGTCGGGGTCCTCGTCTTCGCTCTGCAAGGTGTTTCATCGCCTCGTCTTCGTTGGGAAGGTGCCGTGGAGGTGCCTTGACAGTTCCGAGGTCTTGGCCCTGTCACTTCGGCTCAAGGCCACACACGCAAGACGTTTACCACGTCTATGGTCTTGTTGAAAAGCGCGCGTGGGAGGACTGAGCTACGGGCACGGCACTTGGATCGGATCCTTCACTTCAACGCAGCAACAGTCGCCGCGCGAACTGCACAGATACCCGGGCACTTGCACCTCACGGTCGTTATAGCCGGTGGTATCCTCTGTTGGTCGATGTCGACGACTTTAGAGAAGTAAAGTTGAACGCCCCCCACGTTGAAAACTGCGGCTGCGGTGCACAGACTCCCGTGGCTCCTCTGAACAAGCGCTGACTGCGAGTTCAGAACGAACGTGAACATGACCGTCAAGTGCAGAAGCACTTGCAAGGACACTAAACAATGCATGTTGCGGCTCCGGATTCGTAGGTGGACCGGACTGGTAGACCTCCGCAGTGCATTCACTTCTTAGGGTAGCAGACCACCGCAACGTCAATTCAACAGATGTTGGATATACCCGTCAAGTTACAGGGGTTGTAATTCTCCCACCCTCTGCATGCAGACACACGACCAAATAGGTGACAAACGAAACTATATCACAATAAGGATGCGTGTGCAACACCGTGTTCACGAAGCCGCTACAACACGCGCTCACATGTCACGCGCCTTTTATACAGTGCCGCCGTATGTCACACGTGCAAGACGGGAAATGCGCCTTTTGCGTGTATATGTGGCGCCCTCGCGCGGACACGGACACGAAACAAAATGTACGGCGCCGAGCCGAGTCTGTTGTCTGCTACAGCAGCGTTTCTTAATGGCACAGCATGGTCGGGCACCTGCACACATAGTTGGTGTACCACTTCTGGTGGCCTCGCAGGCTCTGTGAACACCGAAAACAGCGAAAGAAGAGCGACCGTGAGGGAGCTGGCGATATAGAAACGGGGCAAAGTGCAGTGATGTTTTGGTCACCAGGACCCCCTCACCTTTCTCCGCTCGACTCTTTCTTTTGGGGCTACGTTTAAAGATTTCGTTTATATAACAGAAACCAGCCATACAACGATATGGACAGGGTAACATCTGCCTGTGCGAATATTCACCCAGAAGTACTGCGCCGAGTTATCGAGTCGCCGCAGAGCGTTTGTGCTTTGCTTACTGTGGAAGTGCCATCTTTTGAACTTTTAGGAGACTGAAACCTTGGCGGGTCAAGTGTGTCCACGAGATTTGTGCATGAACACAGTAAGCTTTTGTAACAGCATGAAATATCGTTAGCATGGATAAAACTGTTTCGGTTGTGATGATGCAGTTTGTTCCTCTTGAATTAAGTAAAAGTGACCATTTACTAGGACCTCAGTAGTCACTATTTTTGCGTTGCCCAGGCGAGGGCCACGTACGCTGGTCTTGTCACCATTACGCACGCGCACAGGCGTCTGGCTTCTCTGTTCCTACAATTATCTCGGCATGGCAGCTGCCGCCATCCTTTGCGGCTGTGCGGTTGCCTGTTATAACAGCGTTACAACAGAAACCAGAAACGCCTTCGTAACATGCAAGCGCACAGCAGCTAACGATGGCGGCATCTGCAATGCCGGAGATGATGGAGAGGAGCCTTGCACCTTCACCAGGAAACAGAAGAAAACCGTACAGGAATGGCTGAACCAATACAATTCGCTAAGCCAGTACTACACATGGAATGCTGCATCCCGGCTGTTTCTATTTAATCGATATTGCCCTCGTACGTATGATAACCATGAAGGATGGCTGATGAGCTGGGAGTGCTTCGTCGAGGAAATCTAAATGTTTTAGTAATTCAGCTGTGACAAAGAAAGGCGCTGACCCGTCTCTTGCTCAAATGGCGTAGCTACCCAGTGCAACACGTAGAACATGAAATGGAACATTAGCATTCATCTGTTTGTAGCACCAATCTACAAGAAAACCTCTACGGATTTCTGAGAACGAAAGGCCCTTACTTGCGAAAAAATTGGTTATGGTCCTCGGTTCGAAGCCGGGGCCAACTCCTGTCTGGGGCCGCTCGCTCTGCCAATTGTGCTAACCGGGAGGTTAGCGATTGACAGCGCGAGGGCACCTTAGCAATGCGTGTGGGATTTCCTTCTAGCTTGGTGCTACATGTGTGTGATGCTAATTTTCTCTTTCATAAACTTTACTCCACCTTGCGGGTTTCCGCAGAAATCATTTGCCATATTCATGTGCAACATATTTGCAAGAAATTTCAAGCTGTGCAGACAAGTGAATGCCGACATGTCCGAGGAAGACAAGTTCGGACATCTACTGAAGGGCATTGCTGAGGATGTTTAAAAACTTTTTAATCGACCACGAAGACAAGTCCTGTGTCTGATGGGATACGGCATTGCCGCTCATTGGAAACATTAAAAAAGCGCGGAATAACGCCGAAGCTCGGCCGTCTTACAAATATCACAACGGTGGCCACCTCCTGTCAGATCACCTGCCCACGACCATGGGCAAAATTTTCGTGAAGAGCTGTTCAGGCACGAGGAAATGTCACCGGGCCGAGTAGCCATCTGGTTAAGGAAAGGACGCTAATTTCTGCAGCCCACGCCGGGAGCACGGTTAAGCGTCCGTAGGGGAAGGGCAAAGGGACTGATAGAGATAGAAGAGCAACGTGAAAGACGCCAAGGGTGTGCTCTCCTCTCGCCTATGCGAGAGAAGCGCGTGCTGTTTTTGGCTCTTCTTTTTCTTTCACTCCATTTCCCTTAGCCCACGTACGCTTAGCCTTGCTCCTGACATGGGCTGCAGAAATTAGCGTCCTTTCCTTAACCAAACAACAGTAAATCTCGCATCTTACTTGGGCCTGAGTTAGCTGTGTTACACTGTACCTTTGACATTAAGGACAAGGAATTAAACCAAACGAACGCTGCAACGAAGTGTTGTACTGTTCTCTCATTTTTTGACGTTTATGGTCATGGACATAGTCACCCCAAACACTCCCATAAAATATTTGATTATGCATTCGAATTGTATATGCAGATTATATGCGGCAGTCGCTACCACACCGTCGTTGTTCAGTTGATGATTAACGTAACGTTTCCTTTTATTGCTCTTACGCGACATGCGTATTCACTTTGGTTTTCTTTTCTTTCCCTAGCTTCACGCGTATTAGCCGATCACGACAGTAGGCATGACCCTCGTTTCAAGGGACGTGACGAAGTTGCTTCTAAGACGCGATGGAGGAAAAGAAATCTGCCGCTTGCGAACCCAATGTGCGTGGAGTTGGTCTGACTTTCCGTCGGGATTTCGGGAGGCTTCCTCAAAGGTACGTCAGAAACATGTGCTTCTGTATCTTACACGTCTATCCCGTCGATTCTACTCATTTCTTGGGGGCAGTCACACACGGCTGGTAGGAATTGATAGCAACCACGCAGGGGTCTCTCTCTAACCCTGGTAAATGAAAAAAAAGAAAAAGACAGGGAGAGAAGTGAACCTACACAAAGCTACAACACAGCATATTCTGTCGTTTCTGGGGCTGTTCTCGAGGCAGGGCTCGCAGATTATTTTGAGCGTTCAGGTGAGCTTGTGGTGCTTAGCAAAGTAGCAAACTGTAGTGCTTGAGGAGTAGTGATAGGAACGGCTTTGCAATATGTGTGCATTTCAATAGGATGCGTTCATCTCTGCGTATCCGTATTTACATAGGTTATGCAACCACCGTCGCGGAATGGCCTGGGTAAATGCGGTTGAGGTGTACTGGCTTTTGGAAGGTTCTTTTCTGGAAACGTCTCCAGTGTAGTTCTTGTGACCTATCTAGCTATTCGTGGGGTGGAGGGTGTAGTTCTCTGTTGTAGTGTGCTAATATGTCGTGAAAGGTGAGCAGCCTAGCCTTGTCGCTTTGAGTGATGTCTTCACCCCCTGAGTTGTGAGGTGCTCGCAGGCCGCGGATTGTGAGTTCGCGCGCAGGGAGGCCAGCCTCCTCACTCTAGTTTTAGAGAGGGGGGAGAGGTGTCCGGGTCCGCTTTATGCCCCCCCCCCCCTTGGGCGCTCTACTTATTTAGAATAAACTAGCCCCAATATCGCGCGTTCGCGCCAGCGACGCTACCGGCGTCACCGTCAGAGGAGTTCGTTGTCCTTGCTCTCGGCGTCCCTCCTCGTAAGCTCGTGGTTGCTTGGCGTACAACGAGTGCTCAACGAACACATGATGATAATTGTGGTTCGGTTAGGAAAGGACGCTAATTTCTGCAGCCCAATGTAGGGAGCACGGCTAAGCGCCCGTGGGTGTAGGGGGAAAGGGAGTGAACGAGATAGAAAGGAGAGAAAAGCCGTAGTGGAGGGCTCCGGAAATTTAACGTGCACTGACAGCGCACAGTACACGGACCTCTGGCATTTTCGCCTCCATCAAAATGCCACGGCTGCGGCCGGGATAGAACCCGCGTTTTTTTGGGTGGCAGCCGAGTACCGTAACCACTACACCACCGCAGCGGACACATGACAAAGCTGACGCGAGAATGGACCATGCAGGTGCGAGCGGCGCGGGAGTGTAGCTACGCCACCAAAACACGGCCATGTGCATGTCTTGGTGGAACAGAACGCGCCACTCTCTCGCCTTGCGGCTTAACGCCGCTCCATTCCGAATAAATGTTCTGCGACGCCACTTCTACCAAATCTCTCTACGCGTGCAAGTTTGGTCAGAACCTAGGCATATGTAGCGTCGCTGCAATGTATCTGGCCATAACCAACTTCGGCTTTGTACATGCATTTGCAAGAAGATACGTACCTTGATTATGGCTTCTTTTAGGGGCGAAGCTCCTTAAAGCGGCACCCGTTCGTCCCTCGTCGTAGTCGTAGTAGTGCGTAAACAGTCTTACGCTTTGACCTCCAAGGTGGTGCCGGTGGGAGATTTCTCCTGTGCGTTGTTGAACAATAAAAAATTCGCAGCGTGCGCGTTAACTAAAATCCGAATTCTTCTGTCTCTCATTCCCCATTAGCAGCCATTTCGTGCGTCCCCGATGTATGTAGTAGTAGTAGTAGTAGTAGTAGTAGTTAGTAGTAGGTAGCCACCGGCGCGTGCCTGCTGGAGCGCACGCACGCGCCGAGGGCGAGCGCGTGGCACCTGGCGCTCGCCCTCGCCGCGAGCGCCGGGAGCCACGCGCTCCCCGGCAAACTCGACACTGCCCCGGCAAACGCGAGAGACAACGTTGGCGCAGGCAGCGTCTCCTAGCGAGTTTCTTGATTGAGAAATACCGACTGCTCGCGTTGGAGAAGCGTTCACCGGCAAAACCCATATATATATATATATATATATATATATATATTATATATATATATATATTATATATATATATATATATATATATATATATATATATATAATATATATATTATATATATATATATATATATATATATATATATATATATATATATATATATATATATATATATACACACTGGATCTTGACTTGCAATGAAGTGCCGGTGGGAGATTTCACTTGTGCATTGTGCATAGTTGAACCATGAGGATTCGTAGCATGCGCGTTAACTAAATCAATCCGGAACTCGGCACGATCTACGATGCACATCCCGAGCTTCGCCCACTCATCATCATTCACTCCGTGGATATGCTGTAATTTTTTTTGTTATGCCTGTCCAGCACGTACGACCTTTTTTCTTTCTGGCTTTCTTTCTTTGAGAGATGTTTCTGAAAATCTTCTAAGTCTCGCGTGCACCTGTCCGAAAACACCACGTAGAAGCCCACTTGCGCCATCTTCTTATCTGCGACGCCGTGGAGGCGAGATTGTGCATATCGATCGGTTAAAGCCTTACGACGACCCTGCTTCCGCTTGCTGTCCTGAAGTAGCCAGGATTCTCTTTTCTGGAGGGGAAGTGAATGTCGTGGAAGAATATGAACGCTAGTCAGAGATACAGGGCGCGCAATCGCGGAGGTAGAAGACGGCTGGGCAGCTGAACGCGTGCTCTGGCTCATCGATTGCCATGGTTTCGGTCACGATTGTTTCCTGCTGATCTCATAAAGATCCTTGCCTAAACGCCCTGTTTCATAATTTACTTACCTGTAAGGGCAACGCGACATTGTGGGCAAGATGGATGCGGTCAAACTTCATCTCTTTGTCAAAGAGAGGCGTAGGATTTAATGTGGAGGTTCCCACGATTCGAGTCGCTTGATGATCATCTAGCACCCGGATGGAGAAACGCGACTATTATATCCGCACTAACATCAGTTGGTTTCGAGAGAAACGGGTACTGAACAAGGCATTTATATTTATCACAAACTGGCGCATAGTGTGAGGCCAAAGAAAAATTATTGTGATAGTAAATTATCCAAAGTGTCAACGATGTTTCAGTTTTAACTCTATCTCATTATGTGGTACAGAAAAAGACAACCTATGTGTTGTGTAGATTGGACTAACACGGCAGTTCTGCTCGACCATGCTTTCATAAATCCGAAATGTACAACATTTGCAACACTTGGTCACTAGACAGACTAAAAGCACTGTTATGACAATGTGTTGAAATATTCCGAATATCGGTTCACTTCATCACCTTATTACCTTCTTGATGAGACTGATATCTCACTTATGCTTTCTCTTGCATAATAATATACGCCACGTAGGTTGCCTGGCAGTGTGCGTGTCATATGCCCGCTGGTGACGTCACCTTGCAAGTGACGCTGCACTCAGTGTTGCTTCTTCAATATTGCAGCATGACTGCGACCCCGCTTTCTCCTCGTTTAACAATCGCATCATGACGTCCTTGTAACAGTTAGTCGTCGACACGTGTACACGTCTACACGTCAGCCACTTGAGAGGGATGCCACCGGAATGCAGTGGTAACGATAACGTGAGGATTCTACCTACGCTTCCTCGACGCAGGAACGACTGTGAGCTGCTCTTGGTTACACTGCTTGTATGTTCCGTGGCCGTGTTCGCGTTCCTCAAGGGCTACGGCCGTGACGCCTGCCTGTCAGAGCAAGGAGAACATCATCTAGAGAGCTTAACCGACAGCGAAGGCCGGCCAAAGAGCTTCTACGACACGGACGGAATCTCGGGGGTACAACTACGATATAGTGCCAGACATCGTACACCTGGTTAGGTAAGACTCCGTGGACATTTCTAAAAGTAGCACGTTGGCCAGTCGTTGTATGTAACACCCGTACATACTGGGTACAGGGGCCCCGCAATGAAGTTTTGAACCTAGATTCTACGGTGGAATCACCTAAGCACAAGCTAGAAGTGAGGGCTAGAAGCGTGGGTCTAGGGCAAGAGTGGGTGCTTTTTTGACTTCTTTGTGACAATGACGCGTGTTCCGGGCCCGACTGTGAACAGCTCTGCCGTTAAAACATCGTGTTCTCAAGCACATTGATGAGCCCCACGTGGTCAAAATTGACACTGAGTCCTCCACTGCGGCGTGCGCCATGGTCCCGTGGTTGTTTTGGCACTCGAAACTTCGCAAATTATAATTACTGGGTCAATAAAGTCGTTTCAAATATCGCCCAAAGAGAGTTCGTAGCGGTTATTCCATGATGAGTTCGTACATTCATTTTTTTTTATTTATCACAGCTACCGAAGGAGCTCCCGGAGTTAGAAAACTGTCGGGGGGGGGGGGGGGGGCAGAGACTTCCTATTAGTAATGTGACATCATTAAATTGTAAATTACTTCAACGCAGCTGTTAGATAATGTTAGATAAAATAAAGTAAGCAAACAATAGCTCACAACATATAAGAAATAATGAACAGATCGCTAAAAACGATTGAGAAGAGGGAATGTCGCAGGAGCCAACGTTTCGACAAGTGGACTTGTCTTAGTCAGGGCAGCGACGAAGACAAGTCCACTTGTCGAAACTTTGGCTCCTGCGACATTCCCTGTTCACAATCGTTTTTAGCGATCTGTTCATTGATTCAAGCCTCCATCCTCCCCGGAGCTTCTCTTCTAGTTTGCATATAAGAAATAGTAACAACAAAATAAAGCAACAAAACAAGCAGTGTGTTTAAAATATACTAAAAGTCATTTAAAGCGAACAATACAGACCACTTTATAGAAGCAAACAGAGAAGTTCAAAATAACAAGACATCAAAAACATTCAAAATTTATGAAAGTACGCGAGGTAGATGTAGCAGATTATGAGAGAGTACATCTTCGCAAATATGAAACAGCTAACATAACTAGGATTTTAGAAAAAAAAGTAAAGAAAAACGAACAAGGAATATAATGAATATGAATGACAGTTTAGCAAACATAGATATAAAGAAACTGAAATCAAATGGCTCGCGTTATATCATCAGAACAATCCATTAGTAGTAGGCAGCCATGTTGTAGGTATATCGCCATATACTTTTTTGACACTTCTCGGAGGCAAGCTTTAAAACAGGGAAGGAACGTATTCCAGTACTCAGTGGCGCTGAAAAAAAGCCGTAAAGTTTTCATAATCGGTGCACTATAAGCAAAAGTTGCCCGATATTTAGGTTTTTGCGGCTCACGCGCCCTTGTTTTCAAAATTACTACGTCTTGTTGAGGTAAAAGGAGCGTATGACATAGTTTTACTACCACCTGTTAGAAAGGTAGTAAAAGGACGTCATTGCCCTATTTTACTACGTAGGGGGTTTTGTGTCACGTGATAAAAAAACCCAAATCTAGAGTTTAAAGCCACGTGATCAAAAACTACGTACCACGTCACGTGGTAAAAAACTCCAAACCGCCGTGGCGCAGGGGTGGAGGCCGTGATAGCCCTCGAATGACTATTTAGGCCTAGCCACATGATACTCGTGTGCAAGCAACTGTTCGTCAAAAGCGTGGGTCGCGGAAGCGGGGACGCGACGTCTCGGGGCGTGAGTGTGAACGGCGTGAGTGTGATCAGCGCGTACGCCTATCGGCGCACGCGCCGATACGCGTACGCCGGCGTCCGTCAACCAGAACGTGATACCGTGACATCTCCGGCAGCTATGCCTAGTGACCGTCATTTCGAAGGCACCGCCGAGTTCTGGGAAAGCACGGAAACTACGGTCGCAAACGTTCCTGACTGACCGCATCGTCAACCAGTACGACAACGACACGGCGAACGACCCCGAGTGTTACCAGTGCTGCGTGGTTTTGTGCTGAGTTCGAGCGATGCTGGCTGTCCTAGCGCCGGTCTTGGTGGACGGCGGCCAAGTGAAAACGCACTTTCGAGTGTCCTTGCTCCCGCGCTTGTGCCTGTGTTTGTTGCGCTCTCAACGAGTAAAAACGTGCTTACAATGTTATAAGTTCGAAGGGTGAGTCCTCGTTTACTGCTCAATAAATTGAGTGATGTCTGCATTTTGCGTAAGCCTAGTGTTTACCCTGCCACAGTAAACCTCGAATGAGCTTTAAAGATAACTGTAAAAAAAGCCGAGAATACATTGTCTAGGCAGTAAAAAATTACTCCGCGTATAGTCGCTGAAAACCTCCAGGGGGGTAAATAATTACTGCCGTTCTACGTTCAAAAACTCGGTTAGCGTGAGAGTAAATTTTTACCTTGACTGTTACGTAGTAAAAAAAAAAACCCAGAAAAGGTAGTGCGCTAGAGGACAAGCTGTTTACTCCCGTTCCTGGTTATTTTTGTTTAGTGTGTGTTTCTTTGAAGAAGTATCGCGTAAAAATATTTCTTTCTATTTCCCACTAAACTTTGCCGGCAAAACTTAGTGCTTTCACTATCCTCGTCGCAGGTACAATAGGCCCGAATTAACTTTCATTGACGTGGTGTGCCTACGATCCATGTACCTCAACCACCGCCCGGCGAAGATATACGTTCACTGCGATCCGTGTGGTTATACGGGCAACTACACCCGCTTGGTGGAAGGCATCAATTTCACGTTCATCAGCACAGTCTTTCCCAAGGAAGTTTTCGGCATAGAAATCAAGGTGAAGGAATTCTCTTCCATCACGCAGTGGCATCTTTACCGCAAGCATTCTTTAAGAATTGCAACAGCAAAATTGACGCTGCGATGACTTCCTTTGCACAGTAAACATCTCGCGCATACACGAGGTTTGCCTAGCATTTGTTCTGTTTGTAACGCGCATGGTGCGATGTCGCGATAGCGGACTTGTCGAGAAGATGGCAAATGCTCGGGTGTCCTGCATGGCAAAGAACATGCCATTTATTTATAGCACAAACCAGCTCCAACCGTTGGCGTTGGTTTGCGTGTAGTTCGTAATATATTTCGTAAAGGAAAACACCGATTTTGTGCTCAAAGGAATTGTCAGAAATGCACAGCACAGCTAGAGGTTCTGACAGCATCAGCTCAGGAGCTTTTCTTTTTTATAACTTCCCGAGGCATCCACAGCTACTGTCTCCTTCGCAGCCGCGTGCGATGAGCGGCAGTAAAGTGCAGTGGATGTCGGCCCTTTGTCCCCTGTCATCCTGGTCTCCGTGCCTCGTGCTTGTACTGTTATATTTACGATGTACGTAAAACATGCTTCTAATGCGAATTCTCATGCAAATTGGGACGACTGAAATAAAGACAAGCCAGTGCATTTGCAATTTATATCGCGACGGTGATTTGCCGTCGTCGAATTTCCCGCTCCGTATAAGAGTGAAGTTCTCCTTTTTACCGAAAGAAAAGTCCACATTCATTGGATATCTATAAAGTTTGTTAAAATTGATAGCTCTTGAAACAAACGCACCGTGTGATGCCGCGCGCACGGTTCCACTTGACGCCAGCGGGTCTTTCATTCCAGCGTACGGAAGCGTATACTTTGTTTCAGTAGTTCCGTGCAGCACGGTGGAAGCTACAGGCGTCTGTCATGATAGAGGTTCTAGAAGGATGTATTTAGGATGGGAACGCTCGAAGCGACGAGGCTGTTTGAGCGTTCCAGAAGACACTTTATACACACAGAGGGGAAACAAACACGCGCGCACTTTTACACAACACCTGAACATAAACAAGGCAACAAAACAAAGTTAGCGTCCCTATTAAAGTCTCTGCCGACACAGGCTCACCGTCTGGTGGGGCGGGCGACAGGTGGGAGCCGAGGTGGCGTTGCCTGCTGAAGAGCGTGCCAGAGAGCGACGAGGCGAAGTAGCGACACTTGAAGAACGCGGCCGGTCACTGCAGCCTTGGAGCAGGAGACGGGGAGGATGTACAGGCGGCCACGTGGAGCCCGGAGCTCCAACTCGTGGACCGCAGGAAGAATGTCGACACTCGGGCCCGGACACCCGACTGTATCGAAAGCACAAGTCCGTCTGATCTCTGTCTTCTCTCCCCGCTTCTTCCGCAACGCTCTCGTGCTCGAGCTCGCGCACGTTTGCGCGTGCGTTCACTTCGTCGGCGTCTCTGCCAGCTCCTCTCGGACACACACTTTTGCGCGCACATGACACAGGCCCCCCTTTCAGTCTTTTGTTCAACGTTCACGTAAACAAAAGACTGCATGCGCGCTAGACACTCCCTCACACAGCTGTACACATAACAAGCAACTAAACGCTCGAAAAAATCCGAAAGACATCACTGCATGTGCCCCTATAAAGAAGTCGAACATGTCACACAGTATTCAGACAAAATTCACCCAAAGATGCAAAACCAATCAGTGTTTAGTCGAAGACAGAATTAGCAGTAGCACTACGGTCTTGACATATGGGGGACACATCTCTGCAGAGGTGCTTACGAACAGGTAGAAAGTCCACAAAATATGTAAAAGTGTACAGTTCCGAGTCAAAACCTAAAGATGGCGGTCGGTTACTACTGGGCGTTATTCAATAGCGTCCCACAAGAGACGAATGTCACTTTGCATGCCTGTCCACAAAAACACAGGAAATGCTAGGAGGCATTTCTGGCGACAGCAGCATTTGCGCATTTGCAAGGAAACCCTCGGGGAACTGCCACGTTCAAAAACCTTGCTTTGGCAGGTGCCACTTGGAGGATGGACTTGAAAATGATTGTAACACGACCGAAGGCGCTGTTGCGACGCGAAACGAGTCGGAAACACATGATTGAGCTCTTCTGAAGAAATAACGCCCCGTTTAGTACGAGAAGCTGGCAGTGCCTGTGACATGCCATGAGAAATCTGTTCTGCAGCCAGAAACGCCGAAGAAGACGTATCGGCCTGCTTGTTGCTCACAGAACAATGCACCACCATTCTGTTCTCTCCGAGGTGACCTGCCAGTTCGTCAGTCATTTCCTTGGTGCTTTGGGTGCAATCGCATAGGTCGTCCTGCATACCCATTTCATCACTGCCAACTCCTGACGCTCCGGCCGAGTCGACTGCGTTATCTTGCATAAGCATTCTTGCGCTTTCTTTTTGTTCTTTCAGAGAAAGATCGCCTTTTCCGAATTGGGAGGTCAAGCTGCCTCCCTTCACGAGTGAGTCGTCCAAGTGCGATTTGGTCATATTTGCACCACCCGTCTCAGGTAGTGGTGGTGCGGAAGAAGAAACGGCTGCAACCGCCTCAAAGTTCTCTTCCAAACATGCACGATTTTCATGCGAGGGAGCTATCAGTGCTCCTGCAGGGGAGCAGTTTTGAGCCAAGTTCACCTCATCTTTCACTGCATTTGGCCTCCAAGAGGCGCTATAACAAAAGTGTTCCTTGACGGAACTTGTAGGATTCTTACCACTGAATCCTTTTTCAGGTTTATGGGGCTCAAATTGACCCTTTCTGATGCACTCGGTGTGCTTGATAGGCGTGCACGGGGAGATGGGGAAGTTGTCTTCAGGCCATTCCTGCCCCGTTACGACACCCTCTATAATTGTCGTCACCGCTTCGAACCGCTTCGGATATGCATCGCGATCTCGTTTTTCAGCAACGAGGGGCATAGAGTCCCGGATGCACACTTGCCCTAGCGCGGAACGATCGGTGACGTTGGACGGACCTGCGCGTCTACCCAAAGCTGCTTCGGCCTCTCTTACCCGCAGGCGAAGTAGCCGGATCCTTGCTTCTAATTCCGCGTTCTCGCGCTCTGCACGTTCATTTCGCTCAGCCTGCTCACGCTCTGCACGTTCATCCCGCTCAGCCTGCTCACGCTCTGCTTCGCGTTCAGCGGCACGCGCCTCCCGTTCAAGCGCTTGCTCTTTGTCTACCCACTGTGTGAGTGCGTCTCCGGTTAGGCCTAATTTCTTGCCAATGCTAACAAGCTCGTTTAGGTCCATTTTTCCAAAGAGCAAAGGGACGCTACAATCAGCCTCGTCCTGTCGCGGACGCCATTGTCATGATAGAGGTTCTAGAAGGATGCATTTAGGATGGGAACGCGAGCGTTCCCATCGAAGCGACGAGGCTGTTTGAGCGTTCCAGAAGACACTTTATACACACAGAGGGGAAACAAACACGCGCGCACTTTTACACAACACCTGAACATAAACAAGGCAACAAAACAAAGTTAGCGTCCCTATTAAAGTCTCTGCCGACACAGGCTCACCGTCTGGTGGGGCGGGCGACAGGTGGGAGCCGAGGTGGCGTTGCCTGCTGAAGAGCGTGCCAGAGAGCGACGAGGCGAAGTAGCGACACTTGAAGAACGCGGCCGGTCACTGCAGCCTTGGAGCAGGAGACGGGGAGGATATACAGGCGGCCACGTGGAGCCCGGCGCTCCAACTCGTGGACCGCAGGAAGAATGTCGACACTCGGGCCCGGACACCCGACTGTGTCGAAAGCACAAGTCCGTCTGATCTCTGTCTTCTCTCCCCGCTTCTTCCGCAACGCTCTCGTGCTCGAGCTCGCGCACGTTTGCGCGTGCGTTCACTTCGTCGGCGTCTCTGCCAGCTCCTCTCGGACACACACTTTTGCGCGCACATGACAGCGTCTCCTGCTCTGGCCAATCAGGAGGGCGGACACATGTTAAACGTGTCCTTCCGCGCCATCGCATCTGCCTAGAGGGCGGCGCAGCAGCAGCGGCATCCTTGAAAGCAGCAGGAGAAGTAAGAAGTGGGGCCGCTTTTCGTAGCAGCGGTTCGCAGCTGCGTGTTCGAACAATGACATTTCGTCTCGCTTCGCAAGAATTCTGCGGTCGATGGTCTCGTAGCCCTCGCTCTGCTGCAAGGAACTAGTGAAACAGGTTATAAGTAATGCCTCCTCGAAAAATTTGAGGCACACCAAGAAACAAGGACAAGAATGGCAGGACGTGCTGTCCTTCCCGTCCTGGTTTTTGGTGTGCATCAAAATTTTCGGGACAACATGAACCAACTAGCCTAAGAACGTGTTTGATTCAATTTAATGATTTTTGTCGGTTTGCTTACGGGTGGCAGCGCCGTGATGCTGAGTTAAAGATCGCGAGAGGGAAAATGGAGATGACTGTGTTAGTCAGGCCTACTGGCTCATGTAGGTAAACGAATTTTCGTCATGTACGATGTCAACATGTACGACATACGCGCAGAATTCACACCACTCAACCGACGTTGCCAGAATGAGGGCTCTGCTGTACTACGGAGGCATCTACCTGGACGGAGACGTGTTCGTGGTTCAATCCTTGAGACGCTTCCTACGGTACGAAGCCACTGTCAGCTGCCAAGAACATGGATCGTTTGGAAACATGATTATGATCTTTCACAAGAACTCGCGATTCCTCCGCCTCTACATGGACACTTACCGCCAGTAAGTCGCTAGTTGGCCATCTCGCTATTATGTACCACGATAGACACAAACCTCTTACAGTTGAGCCGCGAGCGGTTTTCCTTTCTTTTTGTTAGAATACATCGTTGGGTACGAAAGTACTTAAGAATGAATGGGAGCACAAGCGTTGTGGTGTCAGGTTTCCTCCTTTACAACGTGTAGTTATCGTGCCGTTTTGAAACTGTGAAAGAAAGCTGAAACATTCGCCGGAGCGGGCGAAGGGTTGACTAAGATGGTTGTCGTATTACTGCTGCTGTCTTTGAGCAGTTTGCCGAGAGTTCAAGTGCACTAAAAAACACGCTAGTCATTTTTACTACTAGACGAAATGTTAACTTTAATTTGTCGTAAAACAAACTCTGTCTTGTACTGGTTCGGCAAGAGGCGTAGTACAGTGAAGTAGCAGGGCCTTTACGAATGATGTCAAAACAAAAATTTGTTTCGGGATATTTACTTTTCACTGCTTCACAATTATTGCGTTTTGAATGTCTGGCGCACAATGAGACTAAATAAGGTGAACGGTTCTTCCGAAATGCGTTTTGTTGCTTTTGTGTTTTTTTTTTCTGGCCCACTAAGTGGCCTGCTGGACTTTCATGACCACGGGTGAGATGGCATTCCGCTGTACCGTCGACTACATCACGAATGGGCGCAATTTCAATTATGATTTTTGTCATACACGCACTTAAGGATAACGTAGCGTGACAGCTTAGCGGTGTTCTTCGCATAAGCTGAAAGATGTTCGGATACTTAGATTGCGGATACTTAGAAATTGGCTAAATTACAACGAAAACCATGCCCTCAGATTTAGGAGCGCCGTAAAGAACGGCCCTATGGACAAAATGATTACGAATAGCACCACATCTAAGCACCTAATGGGTGATAGATCGCACTTTTATCACGCAGAACCTCGGGATCCTTCATTTAAAAATAAAGCCCTAGCGTGGATTCGGTAACGCCACCTGCATCACCATTGTGCTAGGAATTTTCCACTTGACCCCGTGCCACGACAGCCCATTTTTCAAAAAGGGTCTCATCCACAGTAGACGGCATGATCTATGGTATAATGAGCAGGAATAATTAGCGTTTCGCGCATGTCATACAAATTAAAAGGAGCTGCCTTTCTAGGATGCAGCAAGTTCTCAAAGCTAGACGGCAACACCCGAAGTTTATGTGACTACATGCGATTATTCAAGCCATGATAAACGCAAGCTTTAATAATCACTGTGACGCGGTTAAGGACGGACGATATTCCATGCCGCTCTAGTTAGAATACACCGGTGGTAATGCGGAAATAGAAGACTAAGCACGCACAGCGCATGTTCGTCCGTGTCCTCGAAGCGCGTTCTCACACCGGTGTAATGCAATACAAATTAGCCCAACTGAGGGCTTTGCTCTAGTTGAAAACACGCCTCAGCGTCCATGGCTTCCATGGGCGTAAGGGAAGGGGAATGAAAGGGCGGACAGAAGAACGTGGCATTGACGGGCTTCGGAAATTTTCGGCATCTGTGGTTCTTTAACGAACAATGATAATGCATGGTACACAGGCCCCTATAGAATTGTCACCTCTGTCCCAAATGCGACAGCCGCGCCCAGGTTTCAACCAAGGTGGCATTGATGCGCGGCTAAGCACCATGGTCACTTGACAACGGCGCGGACTTCTCAGCCTTCCATGCGTTGGTGGCGCGGTCCCGTGAAAACACCGACTACCACTCCTATCGCACGCTCGCCGGATTTTACGCAACTGTCATGTGTTTCTCAAGCACAAGCAGCGTGAAGCTGTTATGTAGTACATGCCAACTTGTAGAGGCTTTTATTTGCTCTCTGTCACGTACGCCTGGCATTGTAGAAGGATAGCTGAGGCACTCAGCGTATAACCGTGCAGGATTTACGGAAAACAATGCTACAGCCGGAATTCCTTCGGCAGTGCCTCTGCAACGCTACGGCATTAAAGGGCCCTGAAACCATATTTTTCTCGCTAAGTTTTGCATTGAAGCGGGTTCTTTGTATTGTCCTGACGTAAATGCGAAAAGAATTTTTGAGATCGATGGAGGCAAACGCAAGTTATTCAACTTACAAATTCAAAATAAAAGCAGACGACAGATATCGGCATCCCGAGACGTGCATGCTGCTTCCAATCAAAACGCGGCTTACATCTTCCAGAACCGGAACCGTGATGCCCTCTGTGGCCTTCCTACCACAACCACCACACACGGGCCGCACAGCGATCCTTGTGTCAGTTACAAGGAAAATGAAATTGTAATGCACAAATGGTATCTTTTAGTAGATTTAGCAAGCATAAAACACGTTCTCAATTTGAAATTTCTTATATTCGATGCATTGTAAGCGTGGTGTGATGCATATTTTTATTCACTACTATTCCCGGCCAATCAGAACCTGCAGCAAAACCAGCGTGATGACGTCATATCCGTTCGGAGAAACTGTTGATGTATGTCGCTGTAGTCAGCGCGCAAACCGATGTCAGGTACAAATTAAAATATAATACGTTTCGATTTCGCCGCTTTCACTGGTGTTTCGGTCATTATCAAGTCCCACACAAAGCAAAGGTACAATAAGATCAATGTGCGTAAAATGCGTTTCAGGGCCCCCTTAACCGTATCTGCTATCGCGCTTAGAACAAGTGTAAACTATTTAGGGCAGTGGCACCCTAGTACGCGAGAGCTGTTGCAGCTGTCGGGTTATCCGACGTTCGAGGGCAAATGCCTACGCTCTATCACTGATAATTCCTCACAGAATACTCAAAAAAAAATCGAAGCCAGTTTCATTGCAGCGAAAGCCGTATGAACTGCGGAGCACTGATTCGCCTGTTTCCCGCGTGTTTCTCTTGCGCTTATCGTCGGTGTTTTCAAATTATTTTCGCATAATTCGATCTCATTAGGTGACTAATTTCCCTTAACGTGAATTCTTTATTTTATTATACTACTGTGGCCTAATTTACCTATCCTTAAGCTTGATACAGATAGTTTATTTTAAATCAGTGAATGCCCCACGTAGATGCGTGTTTTGGCATGCGTGAAGTCGAACGAGGGACGATAGCCTGGGCCCATAAAGTGTTCCGCATTTAAAAGCTTTATGGAGACGAATTGTCCCGTGCACCTTGCTATGGAGAGAGCACATAACGAGCACGTTCTTAAAGTCGTAGAGTTGTGACGAAGAAAAAAAGATGATCCAAAACAAAATCCTTCAGCACATTCATGTTCGGCAGAACGCATGGCCGTTATGAGCGTCCCGTTTCGGAAGAGACGGTATCCCAAGTTCGACATTTAGGCCTAACGTTTTACAGACCCGAATTATGGCCCCTTTCTTTTTTTCAGAGAAACGTGAACATTTGCAACTTAACTTTATACGCGTTTAATGATAAAGTATATAATTTGCCTGTACGTTGCTTTTTCTTCACTGTCCCTGGCTTAGGGCCACCAGTAGTCACACCACCTTTGGCAATATCTATCGCAGGCCTGCTTATGTTCTCCCTCCTGTCCATAAATCCTAGTGTCTCTTTTAGGCTATGGCCCAAACCGACATTCGGAAAGATAGCTAGATCGATAGCGAGAGCAACCACGTGGGAGGCTTGATGCCCTTATTTAGCGTGGCGAGGGTGTGCTGTTTAGCTAGCATACCAGAAGAGATCATAGGCTACGTGGCAGCATCTGGCAGCGAAAAAAAAACAAAGAAATAAAAGGAACCTAGGGCTCAAGTTCTTTGTGTAGCCTCAAGAGCGCTCGTCACGACTAAAAGAGAGTGAACAAGCCCGAATGGTAAGACTGCCCCCGTACTTCACGCTGTAACTCCACTAAGTGCTCTAAAGGATTTGAGAAATTTTTTCGCAGCAGGCGATTGCGCAGGCGACGAAAATTGGGTGTATAAATATTATTTTGGAACTGGCGTCGTGTAATGAGCTCGTACATTGTGGCACAAACAAGTTTAGTGAGTTGAATGAGGTGTCATCTTTTCCTGTAATCTCGAAGAGTTTCTGTATAGAAGCAACCTTTTTAAATGTTCAGAAACATCCAATAATTTTTCCAAGCTTTCAAAATTATCAAATATTCACTTTCAGAAATCGCACTGCCACGCCTTTCACATTGATTTGTATTGCCAAGCGTGCTTATGCACTATCAACTTGGCGCTTCAGTGTACCTTTTGTTTTTCCACGCAGGTTTAATGACTCGATATGGTACTTCAACGGTGGACACTTACCGACCAGAGTTCTAGTTGAACCGCATCCACACCTCGGGCACCGCATGTACCACGGCCTGGAGAGTGAGACAGACATGTTGGGCATGGTGTACGGACCGCACGCCTACCCTCATTGGCGCAACATCTTTGCCGTGCACACCCTCTACGGTTTTCGGGGTGAGGTACCGACCGACCCGCTCTACAAAGTTACTCTAAATGAGTCCAACATTAGAGACTACGATACACCATTGGGACAGATGGCGCGGTCCGTTCTGTTCGGCACATCCGACTTCGTACCCCCGCATGCTCCAATTCTGAGCGTCGCCGAACTCGCCGCCAGAGTGGATCGGGGCGAAAACATTACCAAAATGAAGCCCGAACACCAACATCCATTTTTTCAAAATGTGTTAAAAGGAGAAAAATAAAGACTGCGGCGTAGTCACAAACCTGGAAGGGGAAATGTCTGATGTTTAAGCCTAAGCCTTTTAAACCACGAAGGAAAAGCCGTTTGGCTTCTGTTGATCCGGCGCCCCCATGCCTCGGTGTTTCAGGTGTCGTTGCCTTCACTTAAGAGTTCGCACCCTGCCGACTAGATATACCCGTGTATCTTGCTTGGGCTGAAGTCACGCACGAACGGTCTGGTAGTCACCAATGGAGAGGCTGAGCGAAGCAGTCACGTGATACCGCAGCGGCTACGTACCGAGAGAGCGCCGCTGCACCGCCTCTGCGCAGCGGATCACGTCGCATGACGTCACAAACTCGCGATCAGTAGGTTCAAGGTCGTTGCGAGAGGGTTGAACGACCTTATGGGGTGCGGAGTAGTGATAGAGAAAGAACGACTTTATTTTGTAAAGCAGGACCGGACATGTTTCCCATAAACGTGTCCCCGCGACACTTTTGGGCAGAACAACTCTGTAACCAGTCGTGGAGGTTCCTTTAAACGCATGACTCAAATATTATTGTACTTCACGTACCAGGGAATTTACCTTTCGTTTAAAATGGATTTCGCTTGCATTTCGTGTGAAACTTTGATTCGCCGTCTGCCTGTGCTGAGCACCATTTTAACACGTGTCCAACTGACTGCGAAGTTAACCGAAATAAAGAATTGCTTGTAAACTCAGTAGTGTTTTTAACCTTCGTGAAATGAGCCCTCTATGGTTCTGTTTTAATGAGTGCGCTTATCTAAAGCTGGGCACAGTTACCCATAATGCGCTTATCTCCGGCATGCGAATGGAAGGGAAATTAGACGGCTATCCCTTAGTCACTTTTCATTCACTAGACGCTAATACTCAAGCTGAAGGTCACGGAAATTACGTGCGATGGTCAACGTTTTAAATTATTAAACTCAATGTATACGCAGACACAGCGTCGCTGTTCGTTCATATTATTCTTATTTGTTAGCTGCCAGATATTGACATCGTGTAAGTAGCAGCACGATACGAACATCTATGTCTTCCTTGAATAGTACTTCAAAACCGAAAACGTTAATTCTTGAAACAACGCTACATTTGAAGTGGTTTTTCGAAGGCACGTTTTCTATGTCCGCATCTTTCGGTTAGCACGAACTTTTGCGTCGCCAACTTCCGCTAGAAGATGCCAGTCAAGGCGATTCGCTGCACAGTGCACTTACCCCTCCTCCTGACTCCTCCTTGTTCCCCCTGTCCTTCCTCTGACGCGTTTACGGTCAACTAACGGTCGCTAACTGGTGCGAAAAAGACTTGTCAGGACACCATACAAAAACAGCCTATTTTAAACATCCAGGACAGGAGCGCACTACTTGCTGCCTACTCCTACAAAATGTTCGGTCTATTTGTTGTCACGTACAACAACAAATAGGCCGAGCACACAGCGCAAGGATTCGGCACATTCTTTTTACTACACTTAAATTAGGATAAACAACAATCTAAGCAATGTTTATGACTAAGCCCTATAATTATGTCGAAATGCCGAAATTACTAGTACTTCCATGCACGGGCTCGCTAGTAAGGCATGGATAAGATTTTTCGAGGAAGAAAGCAACGAACGACACACCCACACGTTTTTAGAAATTTTATCCAATATGAACCTCGCACCTATACATAATGGTCAGGCACACTTTAGAACATCTTTACTAACAAGTGCAGAACACTCTCAACCAGGTGTGAAAGGAATGGTTTAATAAACCCTCTGTTGACTTCGCACAGTTGAAATTGTGCCCAGCTAACAACTCTATGATGTCTAATCATTTCCCAAAGTAGGCCAAAATTATCGCAGTTTTATTGCTTTTAGGAAGGGCTACGGGCTTGGAACAATGTTTGCGAGAATTCTTTGACACTCTGGATCGACTGTATATAAGTATTTAAACGCCTATAAGTGCGCACACCGACTAATCCTCCACAACACATGCCCGCGGTAAGTTTCCGTACTAGTTTTGGAAGGTGTGTGCACTTCGCAAAGTATCTTACAAGAAAACCAGAATTGACTGGATTTTCGGAGTCCCTAACCAGGAGACACACCCTGAAATCCTGCGCTTAATCTTTAAGGTTCCCCGCTCTCCACCAGTTTCCTACATCTACCGCACACGCTTCGTCCTCTGCAATGAAGCGCCAGAGTCGCTGCCATGTTTCGTTTTATCAGTACGCCGTAGAAATCTCAAACATGTTTCGCGACAGCGCTCAAAGTAGTATGGAAGCAAGTGTTTAAGCGTTGCAAAGTTATTATATCGCTTACTTAAATAACGTACTCCATTCATCACCCTTAGGCGTACATTCTCTGAGAAAAAGATAAATGCTGCAGATAATTATTGACTTGGCAACACATGGAGATCTTGAGTATAACATTGCGGAGCTACCCTATACACACCGAACGCTTCACATGCACAAAAAAGGAAATATTAATCGCGGAGACCATATGTGCCAAAACCGTTACATAATACTGAAGCACGCCTTAATTGAAGGCTCCGAAAATTTAGACCATCTTGGATTTCTGAAGGTGCGCTAACAGCGAAGAGTACATGAATATGAGTAAATAACACCATTTTAAATGAGAAGGAAGCAACTGTGGCCTGAATTCAAGGCTACACAAGAACACCACCCTGATGCCGGGCATTCATCCCCACTGAAGGGACGGAAGATTTTTATTATTATATTTATAGTCCTACATAACACGCGAATATACAGTGAAGGCTTGCATCTAACAAGGTTCGATAACGTTAGATGCAATTTCCACAGACATTTGTCGAATGCGTGCCTTCCGTGGTACAGTTACGTCCTGTAGTAAGAGACTTCACTGAAAGTCAGTACCAGGGGCAGTAGCGCACCCAGGATTTCTGTCAAAAGGGGGGGGGGGGGTTAAAATTTTCGCGAAGGGCATGCAGTTACATAGCTTTCGCGTGTGTTTGGAGGAGGGGGGAGGGAGCGCACCTTGCGCAATACGTCATTTCCTTGCTTCAGCTGGAGGAATCGTAAAACAAATAAAATGCCATAGTAACATCACTTATGATGATGATGTTTATTAGTTTGGCATTTTGCAGAGACATCTTGCAAGAGCTAGACACGGCCATGATGCCGTTCATCAAAGCAATACACGTGGAAAATGAACGGAAGCAACGCATACAATGATAACATAGATCCAAACAACGTTGTCTAGTTGGTGGGTGTAGGACTTGTGCATCTTTGCAAGCGCAGCGGAAAAAACTCAAGAGAAAGAGACGTAGACCGGACGGCACGTGCTTGCCGCTCCGTGAAGTCATAAGGTTGCCGACAAGCCGACCGGTTGGCGGTCGTGCGATGCACTTTATAAAAACTCGGCGGGTCAGCATCTTCTAAATTAGGAGAGGGGATAATGTTACATATTATGTTTCCTTTGAGCCTTGTCAAACTATATCTGAAAGTAACGACCCCCGCCACGGTGGTCTAGTGGTTATGGCACTCGGCTGTAGATCCGAAGGTCGCGGGATCGAATCCCGGCCGCGGCGGCTGCATTTCGATGGAGGCGAAATGTTGAGGCCCGTGTGCTGTGCGATGTCAGTGCACGTTAAAGAACCCCAGGTGGTCGAAATTTCCGGAGCCCTCCACTACGGCGTCTCTCATAATCAGAACTGGTTTTGGGACGTTAAACCCCACAAATCAATCAATCAAGTAACGAAAGGGAAGGAGTCAAGGGCTCGTTCTTTATTTGTTAGAAACAATTTAATGAGCAAACAGACAATGAAGCTTCAATGGGCTTCATTGTCTGTTTGCTCAATAAATTATATCTGAAAGTGAAATGTTGACCTATAGCAGGATTTGTACGAACGGCATAGTCTGAATAGGTACATTAAATCTATGACAACATTTAATAAAATAACTGATGAAATCAATGAAATAATTCCTTATAGAGAAACAATGTGGCTAGGGTTAAAAATGCAGATAAGTGACGTGACACAGACTCAACCACGCGAAGAAATACTTTATTCAAGTATATAACACCTTACTGCTGAGCTGAGAAGTAACTCCCATTGTCTCTGTGTAGCAGGGCTTAGTTTCAGGATGTTACTGGAAGTCTGCTTGTTTATTAGTATTACAAGGTCAACAATAAAGGTATTAAATTATTATTTTGGGACCCCTTTTCCCTGCGTCATGATTACGGTAACAAGTTCCCCAGATTTGTGGTCCTCTTTCAATTATCCTCTGCGGTTAACACTACAAAAACGTTTCTCACGAGGTAACGGCGCGAAAGGAGGCTCCCACACTCAAAATTACTACCACGAGACCACATATCACCAAAACATCGGTCTAATGATTTTCCGTGTGAGACGTTTGTGAGGTAAGTTTGGACAACAAGACTGGTTTTAGTTTTACAATAGGTACAAAGTAGCAATACATCGATAAATTTAACTCAAGGTCCCCTGGTACGGTTTAAATCAGAAAATTAAGCTGACATTATGAAAAATACTTCCGGAAATCCCTTTTGTAGGCTAGGAAAATCAGTTGGCCGTTGACGCGCATTATCATACATTGGTTGGCAAAATTAAGGTGGGATCACTTAAGTGCCTCAGTCGTGCTGTTCGATATTTTGACAGAAGGATTTGCCTGTCAAAGCGGCTGCGTCATCGTAGGCGTGTTATTACAGTGTAGTTCGTGTGCCTGCTCTCTTGTCTTGCTGCTGATACTGGCAACCTGCACAAGAGAGCTGAGCGAGAAGTAAATATTATACATTATTTAAGTCAGCAGCGCGGGCACAAGAAAAACGCCTCGCTTCATCTGGTAGAAAGGGGGTTAGGGTCAGAGACAAACTCTGATAAAAACTTCACACGCAGGGAAAGCACGCAAGTCGCGGTAGCGACAGACACTATAGCGGCGTATATGGTTACATTACAAAAGACAGCAAGTTGTAGAGAAGTGGTGGTCGTCCGTGCAAGCTCTTACCTAGACAGTCGTGGCAGCGGTGAGTTTTGTAAGCATTTTATAAGGTTGCTCATGACTGATAGAGTCGGTGAATTCTAGGATTGTGCAAGTTGAGTCAGTTGGAACAACGAAGAGAATACGCCAGCCAGACGAGTTCAGCTAGGGTCCTATACTCACCTTTGGGATAAATTGAAATTAACTGGTGAAGTGAGGGAAGAGGGATATAATATAGTGAAAATGGAGTCCCAGAGTAGTAATGTGTATGATTAAGCGCAAGTCTAAGAGCTAAACCAAACGAATAAAAATTTTATACCAAGAGCTATAGGCGCACGCATGTTGTAGAAGCTGGAGTAAAACCACTAAATTCAGAACGCAGCTTCCGTAAGTTGTGGGATCTCGCAATGTTCGCCATGCTCTCGGAACACACGGACAGTCACGCCGTCAGGTAACCAAACGCGTGTACATATATTACAGCTTTTACAAACGACGATATCGCCAGCCGAATCTAATACAGCATTGATGATACGCTAAATAACCTTATACAATGCGAATTCAATACATAAAACATGCAACACACACATAGTACACCAAATGCGGCCCATGCGCGCAACCCACGGAATCGGGTAAGCACGGACCCTTCCGTCCGTCCACGTACGCTGCCGACTCCGAAAGAGAACTTTCCTGCTGGCACTTCTGCTCCGGCTCAACTTGTGGGTTGCGCTCTTTCAGTTTATAAGTAGATTAGCCAATACAATGCATTTCTAGGGGTAGGAAAAATCGAGCTCGTTCCATATCGTGAATTTAAATTACAACGTCAACAGGGCCCTTGAAGGGCCATTGAGAAATTAGTAGCCGAAAGACGACGATCCTTATCTGCTTTTAGTCTAAAACAAAGAAAAAAAATGACAGCATATCCACGGGGTGACTGATGGAGAGTGGGCGAAGCTCTTATGTATTAAAGATACCTCGCCACACACCTCAATGAAACTCGTGAGTAACATGAGCGCTCGTACTGCAGGGTACTCGCGGCGCCGCCGCGCAGAATCACGGCTAGCTGCGGCCTCCCGCGCTCGTACTGCAGGGTCCTCGCGGCGCCGCCGCGCAGAATCACGGCTAGCTTCGGCCTCCCGCGCCCGCACGGCGGGGTCGCTTCTTCGAGCGCGAGCCGCCGCCGCCCTGCGCGCACGCCGCTCGGCAGCCTTGTCCATCCTCCGTCGACGAGCCTCTGTTGGCGCGCGCGCCAAAACGCCGCCGAAGAACACGCGATCGCAGTGGCGCGATCGTCTCTCTCTCCTTCCCTACGTGTGACGTAAATCCTGTGTTCATAAAACTCACCTTTTATTATCTTTTGCTACAAAACGCCCTCTAGTGTGGGCGATTTTGCATTTCTCAGCGTATATGCATTCGTTATATAGTACAAGTAGCGCCATCTCTGGCCGGATTGTAGACTCAACGAGCGGTGGTTACAAACAAACGACAACGGGGACGAACGGGTGATGCCATAAGGAGCTTCGCCCCTAAAATTATTCGCAAGGACCCAGCGACCTAGTGCTTTTTGTCTCATGGAACTCGCTGCAAAATGTGCTCCGGGAGCCGCATGTGAACACAGCATCCGCTGGTGACGTGTTCCAGTGCGTGCGCCAGTCAATTCGATATGCATGGGCTTTCCAAAGTCGTGGCTACGTATTCTGCTATGACAGCGTCTTGCAGTGAGCGAATAAACAAAAAATAACGGAGGCCTCTGCATATGCAGAGCATCGAGGATATCGTGCATTTCGAAATGGCCGGCGCAATCTTTGCTACACGTCAGCAGCAGTGGTTGCATTCGCACGTGGCTTTTGACGTTCTTCATGTGCCCTTTCGTACCGCAAAAAGCCCAGGATTTCTAGCGCTGCAGGGCTTTATACAATTCGTTTTTCTTTGTTTTAATGGCTCATATGGCATCGTCATCAGCGTGGCTAAAACTCGTCATTTGCAGTTATCACAAAAAGTTTAAGTAATGTTTCAATTAGTAAACATTACTTTGTTACCCAATTAATAAGTGCTTTTCTGAGCCTTCATGACGTTTGCCTCAGCGAACACTATCATTAGGTGGTGGTTTGCCTTTTTTTTTCTCGAACAACCCATTTTTTAAGAAATTTTGCAAGTTTTCACTGAAATGCCCTGCATATCCTAACATTGTACCTGTGTTGTGGGGGCGATTAATGCGATCAGTGAGGCTATTTTTCTGAGAATAATTTTGTTCCGGTCGCTGAAGCAAACGCACCTGCTTCGTCTTAAACATGTTTTGACATGCCTAACAAACGCTGGCTTGCAGCTCAACCTCAAGATGTGCCACTTTGCCGCGCGTGAGCTGACCATCTTAGGCCACATTGTATCCAAACACGGCGTTCTACCTGATCCTGCTAAACTTCGTGCAGTCGCTGAGTTTCGGAAGCCTAAGACCATCAAAGAGCTCCGCAGTTTTGTTGGCCTATGCTCATATTTCCGACGCTTCGTTCACAATTTCGCATCTATTATGTCGCCGTTGACTCAGCTTTTACGCGACGCGTACCTTTCCTCCTGGTCGCCTCCGTGCGACGCCGCGTTTACTAAGCTGCGTAATCTTCTTACCTCTCCACCAATCCTCCGCCATTTCGACCCGACAGCTGCCTCTGAGGTACATACAGACGCCAGCGGAGTCGGCCTCGGCGCCGTCCTCGCTCAACGAAAGCCGGGATACTCCGAGTACGTTGTCGCCTACGCGAGTCGCACACTGACGAATGCGGAGTCTAATTACTGCGTGACGGGAAAAGAGTGCTTGGCTTTAGTATGGGCTCTTGGTAAATTTCGTCCATACCTGTACGGACGCCCGTTCGACTTAGTCACAGACCACCACGCACTTTGCGGGCTCGCCACTTTGAAAGATCCTTCTGGCCGCCTAGCCCGCTGGGCACTGCGCATCCAGGAATACGATATTCGCGTCGTATACCGTAGCGGACGCAAGCACTCTGACGCTCACGCCCTTTCCCGCTCACCACTACCTTCAGCCTCAGCCTGCGGAGTAATTTGTGCACACTCAATGTCATCTCTGGACATGGACTCCGTCGCCACTGAACAACGCCGTGACCCGTGGATCGCTTCTCTTTTGAATCTCCCTCTGGCTCATCGACAATCCCTGCATCACGATCCTTGCGACGCCAAGCCGTTCATTTCGTCGTTCGGGACCAGCTGCTCCACCGACGCAACTACGCTCCTGACGGATGTCGATGGCTTCTGGTGATTCCCCGCACACTAAGGTCACAAGTATGTGCCTCCTTCCACAACGATCCCCAGTGTGGCCATGCCGGAGTATTTAAGACATACGAACGCATTCGTCACAGGTACTACTGGCGCGGCATGTACACTTTTGTGCAAAAGTTTGTTCGGTCATGCCTTGACTGTCAACGTCGGAAACCGCCATCTTCCCGCGCCGTCTGGTGTCCTGCAGCCGCTCCCGTGCCCTGACAAACCCTTCGATGGCGTCGGCATTGACCTGTACGGCCCGCTTCCCATGACGCCAGACGGAAACCGGTGGATAATAGTTGCTGTCGACCATTTGACACGCTACGCGGAAACTGCTGCTTTACCCAGTGCTGCAGCGCGGGACTTGGCTTCTTTCGTCCTACATAACATCGTCCTCTGCCATGGCTCACCACGAGAACCACTTAGTGACAGAGGTCGTGCATTCCACTCCGAAGTTGTCGAAGCTTTGCTTTCGGAATGCCATATCATTCATCGGACAAGCACAGCATACCACCCCCAGACTAACGGGCTCACCGAACGATTTAACCGCACTTTCGGCGACATGCTCGCAATGTACGTGGCATCGGACCATGGCAATTGGGACCGCATCACGTTCGTCACGTTCGCATATAACACCGCGACACGAGCCACTACGGGATTTTCGCCTTTCTTCCTCCTGTACCGACGAGATCCTTCGCATACCATCGACACCCTCCTGCCGTACCGTCCTGACGCGTCCGAGTGCCCACCTCTATCTGAAGTCGCCCGGCAAGCTGAAGAATGCCGCCAGCTCGCGCGAACCTTTACGGCACAAGAACAGCAGCGACAGAAAGGAAACCACACTGGCATGCCTCCAAACACCCCCTGCATCCCAGGCTTTCTTGTGTGGTTGTCTGTGCCTCTTCAAACGCCTGGACTATCCTCCAAACTCGTGCCGAAGTACGAAGGTCCCTATCGCCTCTTGGAGCAAACGTCCCCGGTGAACTTTTTGGTCGAACCACTGTCACCGCCTAATGACATGCACCGGCGTGGACGTGACATTGTCCACGTCTCACGCCTGAAGCCTTATCACGACCCTCTGACGCCCAACTCGTAGGTCGCCAGGATGGCTCTTTTCGCACGGGGGGCCACTGAGAAGAAGAAGCACCGCTATCGCCAGTCGCATTGTTAACGCTTGGCTCGCTCGGCGCGTGCTTCTGGTTGCCGGCGTCTCCTGGCTGCCTCGGCGCTTCATACGATCGCTATGCCTTGGTAGCGACGCCTTGTGAACACACCTCGTCACAGCGCCAATACTTTAGCGGCACGGATGGTGCTGGTGTTCCTTCTTGAATGCGCTAATCAAATTTTTGTATCATTGAAACAGCCCGTATATGATTCCTTGTTTTTTACCATATATGCCTATCTTTTTTTTTTGTCAAAGTTTTCTAACGCAGTCTTAATGACTGTGCCCTGGAACCATTTCCACTGTGTGCGCAGAAAATTTACCGCCCAATCGACATATATAAAGACGATTAGAGAGTCAGCAAAAAAGTTCATCATTTTATGCAAATGCAGTTACACACGAATGCAAGTGAAGTTGCCAGTAAACATATATAAATGTCAGCATAATTTTACGTTGTGGTTTCTCTACATACGAATAAGCAGTCATACAACGCCACGGCAACTTACATTGTGCTATGAGCTGCGAGTCGAGTTACCTTTGCCCTGTGTTCATCGTATCTCTGTGATTATGTGAGACACCTTGAGAAAATATGTGCTAAGATCTTATATACACGGAACACCGGATATTTGTGTGGTTCTTGCGGAATTGCTTCTTTCACGGCAGCGCGCACTGTAATATGGTAGCAGTGAAATCAAATAGTATGACAAGATTGATTAACTTTATAGCCTGAAAAGCCACGCGTTCAAGCCATATTGAAAATGGAGTTTACTTATAGTGGTAGTCCACGCCGAAAATAATTGCTAAAGCGCGATGCCGCTAATCTCTACATATCGATAAAAATCTGACTAATTTCACTCAGGAAACACAAACTTAATGGTGTAAGAGCGCAGTCGCAGCTCCACTTGGAAGTGCACAGTGTGACGTATACTGTGCTCCCGTTGCCGGCTAGCGACGATGGGCAAGTGTTATCAAGCGGCAATTTTTATTGTTTCTTTGCTACGACTGATCACGCTTGCTAAAATAGCCACTTTACAACGACACTTGTTCACTGTTGCGCGGCATAGTAAGGGCAGCAACTATGTCGCATAGAGGACCGCGGAAAGTACCGACAACAGCGCTTTTTCACCATTCAGTTTCGGTTTCCTGAGAGAAATAAGCCGGATTTCATCGCGCTGCAGCAATTCTAAAAAGGGGCCATTTTACAAATACTATAACGGATATCGAATTCCCGCGTAACATGCATCTTTCAATTAGGTTTGAGTGTCTTGCTGTTATTGCCATTCTAATATTGTTAATTACCTTTAACATCTTAACGCCCTTTACACGGTGTGTGCTGCCATGAAGGAAGACCGCAAAAATTTTGCTGATGGTTATCTATGTTCAAAACATTGTTCGACACATTTTCTGAAATACCCTCTATAGCTATACGTAGACCACTATTCATCTCAAATTTTAATTATTGCTTTGCTTTCTGGTTTATGCAAATGGGCATGAAACGTCCGCATTGTGTTTGAAATGTTGAAAGATTTTTTATTAGGGGTGTGCGAAGACCAAATTTTCCAAATACGAATCGAGTAAAAATATAAAATTTTATATATTGAATAAATATCGGATATCAAAAAATGCCTAATCCGTAATAATAACTGCGAACAAAAATTTACTTTGAGAAAGTACATTATTAAGCTGTCAGCATAAAATGCAATGTTATCTAGATATGCGATATTCAAGAATATTCTAAACATTCCATTATTCGCAAACCCCTATTCTTGATGTGCACGTACCTTTCTGTACTTATTTCGTACAAGTTTCACTTCTCCTTTAGAGCAGTGATCTTTTTAGACTGATGAGCTTGCAAATTTTGCTGAGTGTTTGAAAACCATTAAATGCTTTTAAATTTCTTCCTGTAGTTATTTGCAAGGGCGATAATATAATGGAAAAATACACATTTTCGACATTTCCTTCTCCTAACAATTTGGCTCACTAAACAGCGCGCCCTAGCTTTGCAGTACGTCAAATGTGGGATTTCTTGTTGGGATACACCATTCTAGTTTACTTTTCACAAGGATTAGTAATGCAAGTATTCACATGAGTTGGTGTTGTTCTGGAAGCCTTCGTTGGCATTTAGTATTTTGCAGAACGTGTTGCCCTGTGTTTGACTATTATTGCGGCTCTTGCAGCTCACATCTGTCGTGTGTTCTGCTTTCCTTTGCCCACTGCACCTAAAACTTGGTGGGCCATACCTTCTTGCGCTCTTTGAAGAAACCACTGGAAAACAGAAGGGAAGTGCTGTCATGAATATTCCATTATGTAAAGATAGTGCTGTTGCGTAACACAATATACGATCAGGACGCAGTAAAAAGTGGCTACAGCAGAGAAAACATACAAAATATACTCCCGGCGTACCAAGCGAAAATTCTGTCCGGCACGGAGTACAAAAATTGACATATATACTCCTAATGTGACTCTTGAAAACTCCGCCAAACAAGGAGTATGCAAAAAAAAATACTCCCGAGGAACCACGCAGGAATTCCGGCCACAAGGGAGTATTGCGATATAGAACATACTCCCAATGCTCCGCCGAAAAACTCCGTCAGGCACGAAGAAAAAATAAAAATGTACACTCCCACGGCAGCATGCAGGAACTCCGTCAGGCACGGAGTAAAAAATAAAGGTATATACTCCCAAAGCACCACGCAGCAACTCCGTCAGGCACGGAGTAGAAAAATAAAAACATATACTCCCAAGGCACCACGCAGGAACTCCGACCGATGTGGAGTAAAAGTTTAGTCGGACCCTACGGAGTAAAATTAACTCCCAATGGGGGGTCGCTGAGGACACGTCATTTACTCCCACCTGGGAGTAAATTTTTTACGGTGTAGAACAAACGATCACCGGAGCTCACAAAATACCCAATCCTGTGCTGTTTCTGTAGTCGTTGTTCCGTACACAAATGGAAAGGAAGTATCATCGTCACTCTCGCGCCTAAAATGTGATGTACTTACCCCCCTCACTACGAACGAGACGGCTTGCAGTCACGGTATGCAGTGTAGTCGCAGCGCGCCGGCGGCAGCACGCTGGTTCGGTCTGCCACGTATCGGGGCTCACCTTCGCGATAGCTGCTTGACAGTGGTCGTCGCACATGGCGAAGTACACACCTTTAACTACCCTTTATTCCATGACACAGACAGTATTTCCCGGAAAACAAAGGCGACGTTTCTTTTAGGGGCGAAGCTCCTGTTAGTCTAACCTTGTCCCGCGTCGGGCGTAACCGGCAGCATCTCCCGGGAGGCACGCGCTCGCCCTCGGCGCGTGCCTCCCTGCGCGCGAGCTCTCACTCTTCCATCTGCTGTCTTGTGAGAGAGAGACAAGAGAGAGAGCGAAAGGCGCCCTTTCGTCGTAGTAGTAGTAGGTAGCCACGTCTACTTTTACGAAAAAAAAAATCCGAAAGTTGTGTCCGAAGCGGGGAATCGAACCAGGGACCCCTCACTTCTGAACGCGCGGCGCTAGCCACTACGCCATGAAGCTTTTTTTTTCTTACTTGTTGAACAAAGTACAGAAGGAATCAAAAGCGCACACGCAAACATTATTTACGCACTGGTGTGACCATCTCTAAAGCTTTTTCATGTCTTTCAAAACATCAAGGATAGTAACCCATTGTGGTGGTTCAGGCTGGGCTCTATAAATCTCCCTAATTTGCCCAACGCTATCAATGAAGGTTTCCCGCGAGGATTTTACATGCACATCTGCATGCCGCACTTGCATTCTCGTTTTCCACAAAGCATGAAGGCCCAGGACCATGATCGTATCAAACGGCTCTTCTACTGGTAAAAACCTTATGCCAAAAGCATCTAGTGGTAAGTCTTTCTTTAATGTGCGCTGAAGCACATCCCAGAAAAATACTGCATCCCAGCAGTCTACAAAAGCATGTTGTATATCCTCTGGTTTATTACATAAAAGCCAGTTAATTGTCCAAGGTACTAATAAGCCTTTTTCCTGAAGCCATGTTTTTACAGGTAGACTATTCGTATGTAGCTTGAAAAAGAAAGTTTTGGCAGCTGGACTTATTGGCACTTTCCTGACACTTTTCAAAATATTCTGTCCTGGGTATCCATGATATGGCAAACGATACAAAGGAGTCGGGAGGAACACTTCAATTAGATCCTTATAAAGTTTCTTTCTGGTGACGTCACCCAAGTACTCTAAAGAAAATCTCACTTTCAACATTCTGTATGAAAGTAAGACCTCCCGCAAAGATCCAGTTACAGTACCCTCCAAATCACCACAAGAGGAAATTATCAAATCTGGGATTGATCTCCGTAGCCTGCTATGTATGACTCTTCGTAAAAAGGGATCTTCCACATTCCTAAGGAACATAAACCTAGAAACAATCTGACGTAAAAATAAATGAACAAGGCCAACACCTCCGCGTTTAACAGGAATGAACAAGTTGGTTCGACTGATTTTCTCCCAAGTCGATGCCAAAACAAAAACTGCAAAGACACGATGTATCTTCTGGATACTAGAACGAGATGCACATAAGACATTCATAACATACCGTACACGTGACAGCAGAAACACATTACACACAGCAGCACGCGAGAACATAGATGCCTGCCTTGCCATGCATCTGCTTTTTCTTTTAGTTTCAATGTTTGCTCAGCCCAATGTTCATCGGCACGTCGATACCTATCAAGAGGCACACCCAGATACTTTGTTGGTAAAGGCGACATACGCAAGCGTGAAAAGGTATCTGGCGTACTTTCCCAATTACCGTGCCAAAAGCCACAACTTTTCTGCCAGTTTATCGTACACCCTGTGTATAAGCAAAACTTTTCAATCACAGTTGTTGCCTCAATGATGCTGTCTGTGTCAGAGAGGAAAACAGCAATGTCCTCCGCGTATGCAAGTAACTTTACCTCAGCTGAACGCAAGCTATACCCACGGATATCTTCGTTTTGAATTACTGCCAAACAAAGAGGCTCAATGTAGGCGGCAAATAGCAAAGGTGACAATGGGCACGCTTGGCGTACTGAAGATCGTACAGGTACAGTATCAGTCAACTCTCCATTGACGATTACTCGAGTCGAACAATTTGCATATGCCATTTTTACACCCTCAAAAATTACACTGCCCACGTTCAAGTGCTCAAATACAGAAAATAGAACATCATGAGAAACTAGATCGAATGTTTTTCCCAGGTCCAACTGAATCATTGCTACATGATCACCAACTACATCACATATTTCAAAAACACTTCGTGCAATATGTATGTTTGTTGCGATACTACGACCTTTAATACCACATGTTTGATGGGACCCGATAAGCGTTGTAATTACACTTTGAAGTCTTTTTGCCAACACTTTCATGAATATCTTATAGTCGACGTTAGTAAGACTTATCGGGCGATAAGAGCTCACAAATCTTCGTGTCTCAGCGTCATCTGTTTTAGGGATCAAAGTAATGTACGACGTCCTAAAAGATAGAGGGACCTCTTTTTGTTCATACGCATCATTAAAAACATTGTGCAAAATCTGGGCTATCTGAGGTTTGAAGAATTTATAAAAGGCAGCTCCAAATCCATCGGGCCCTGGCGACTTCCCATTTGGTAATTTTTTCAATAGCGCATTCGATTTCGTTGACTGTAATAGGCAACTCCAGTCTAGTCTTAACGTCTTCGTCAAGTGTCGGTATGCGTCGCATGAATTCCTCCCTGAAGCGTTCGTCCATTGTGTGTTTACAGCCAAAAAGAATGGAATAATGATCAGCAATAAGGCGTCTAATATCCGCCTCGTTATCGACTATTTGTCCGGCGTGGTATAGTTCGCGTATTTCTTTTTTACATGCATATCTTTTTTCATCAGCCAATGCCCGCTTAGTTGGTGTTTCTCCCATCAAGAAATGCTCAGCTCGTGCCCTTATAGCAGCGGCATTATACTTGGCAGTATCAATACGTTCTAATTCGCACTTAACCTCTCTTATTAGTTTCGCATAAGCACCTGGTTGCATCGTATACATAAATTGTAGGTTCTCTTTAAGTTCTCTTTCTTTTCGTTTTTGTTCATGCTCTCTAACGCTGCTCCGTTCAATTGCTTTTATTTTAAGGTTCTCTTTAAAATCCTCCCACTGTAAAAAAAGAAAAAAAACACTACACCACGAAGCGCACATGGACACATGCACCACGATGACATTAAATACCCAACATTAACGAAAGACTGCCCGTTTCTAACGCATTTGTGCTAGCGCGTTACGGCCCGTGTAAGAAGCTGGTGTAAGACGCTGTGGCCTCTCCGCCTTATACTCTCTCAGCAGTCATGTGATGGCATCGGCAAACGCGGTGCGCGTTCCGGCTTGTGTAAGGGGCTGCGTAAAGGCCGTTTCACATGACGCAGAAACACAGCGATTTTGCTTCGGCGACTAGAGCGATCGCGATTTTTTTCAAAAAAAATCGCTCTCGCTCTTGTCGCAACGGTCTGCGACGAGCGACCAAAAAGTTGGAATTTCGTCGCTCTGATCGCAGCGATCCGAACGATTTCCCGTCGAAATTGCGCCGAGCAGCAGCCCCCGAGCTGTTTCGCTGTCATGGCGGTGGAGTGTGTGTTTTATGATCGGAGCGATCGGAGCCGTGGATTACCGAATCTGGTACGTAGTACTATTAATAGCGACACGAGAAGGAAAAAAAATAAAACCTCATACTTCGGCATTCCTCCACTTGTATGTTTTTATTGATGCACTGGGTTGGTGTTTTAGCTTTCTTGTGTACTACGTCGAGCTTTCGCTTCGACGTAGTACAACACACGAACGCATTTTGTTCCGTGCGCGGAGAAAGATTCCCGCTGGTTGATGTACTCGAGTTGAGACTCGACGCTATCGAATGTGTGCGACTTGCCTTGCATACACAAGCATTCTTTTTTTCTCTCTCTCTCTCTTTTTGAGATTGCCTGTTGTTGCCGCACAGCCAAGGTATTACAGCACATACCTTGCGTGCACTCACACGCGCATTTCGCGTTGTAAATGCTATGAGCCTGCGATAATAATGATTGAGCACGACGTGGTCGCGAGGCATCCGATGGCGGGCTGCTTTTTTGTGCGCCAATTCGGCGAATGCTCTTGCTTTTCTTCCGCATCGAAATGAGGCCGCCGTGGCCGGAAATCGAACTCACATTGTAGCGGCGCGACACGAACTTACAATTAAGGTGCTTTGTCAAGAAGCCGAGACCTTTGTATGTCGCCGGAACTTTCTGAACTGTTAATGCATGCAGTTTTCATGGATACGGGGCGCGCTAATTAACCAGAAATACTTCGCCTTACACCGACGCCGTAAATCGGGCACGTCATTGTTGGACTGACTATGCAACCAGTAACTAAATTTAGATAATTTTTGGTGTATTAATGTGTGCTTTTATAACGTACCATATCAGGAATGCTAGCAGCGTCGTTGATTTACTTTGAAAGCGTTGATGCGCAACAAGTATTATTAATAGCAGCTTTTTCTTCTTTTCTTATCTCGTGGACAACATTTTTTCCTTCACATATATTTATACGCATATATTTATAGGATTTGTATATTTCCTGCACCGGTTCTCACTTTATATAGTTATAATTAATTGTAAAACCTTCATGGCATGTAACAACACTTCAAATAAGATTACTTGTGCACGTAAATGCTTGCAGTGTACTTGTTTTGTCTTGTTTATGATGTTCATTATAGCACATCACTTAACACACACACAAAAAAAAAACGCGGGCAAGCAGCCTGCAACGTTCTTATACAGTTCTTATATAGAAGAAAATGTGAAAGATCACAGCTAATCAAAATCATGCAGGGAGGTTGCGTTGTTGCATCCTTTTTCTGTAGGTAGTTTCCTCTTGGGTATGGACCAGTGTTGCACTTCAATAGCCATTCAGGTGTGAACGTGCATATTTAGGTGTGAAGCCATGCCAAACTAAATAGAAACAGCTTGCCGACATATCTGAGAATGGTTTCATTATTACATAAATCCTGCTTTTACAAGTGCATAAGTTTATAGAATTATGCATTTTTCGAACATATCATGTGATGAAATTAAAACACCATGTAACTTTGTCATGGCATTATAAAACTGATTTCTGCAAATGAAGTGTGTACGTTTGCACATTATGTAGTTTAATTTTATGTAATACGTACTGAAAACAAATAAAGGTCCAACCAGGAAAGAAATTGTGAGAACAACACATGTACATGAATCTCTCTATTAAAATTCATGAAGGAAAAGCAAGTGTGCATTAATGCGTAAACATGACCCAACTAAAGTACGGCACAATGAACTAGGGATTCATGGCAGAAATGGTGTGTCTCGGCAGTGCATGCTGTTTTGCAGCCATGCCTGGGAAAAAAATATACATCTTAAACAAGCGTGTTAAAAAATCTGTGCACTAAATGTGCATGTTAGTCGAGGGACTCTTTAAGTGTTGCCTCTTTACTGAAGACATTACAAGGCCTAATTACCAGCTTAATAAAGTATAGGAAAAGATTGCGATATTTATAACATTTGAATGCAAATATTATATCACACAGAAGGGTCTTTCACTGCTTGTTCTTATGGAGTTGCAAACAACACTTTAGCAGTGATGCCTCAACTGTCGCATTTGTCTTTCACAAGACTGTTGGCCTAGTTGATATAAAACAAGAAGAGAACAACAGGAAGAGTGGCACTTCCAGCTACTTTATTCAAGGCGCTAACCCAAGAATATATACAAACAGCAAGCATGCGCGGTCCCTTTCCAACCTCATATCATGCAGCAATCAAGCAATCTCGTCTCTGGTGCATATAACATAACTGATGTATAGCTGATAACTGACAATTTGTACAGGCAACAAAACATACAATGATTCTTTTTTACAACTTGCCATTTTTATATATTGTTTTAATCTGTCACTTGCCATGGTGGCTGTGCCAGTTTGCAAAAACAGAAAGTAAGCTAACGCTATATTAAGGCGAAAACCTTATATTACTATGTTTCAAGGCTGTGTTGCGCAGTACAAAAAACCAGAGTGTAGGCGAGCATCGAATAGGTGGAGTGCATCTCGCGCTTCACTGTAAAGCTGATTAAGTATATCTTGCTGGTGCGGTCAGCTTTGTTGCCTTCGTATTACAACAAAGTTGACTGTGTCTTGCTGCAAAATCTCATGCCACATCATTGTAAGTGAAGGTGCACAAGGCTCTAGTTGCGAGGAAGACCGAGAAAGCACAACACTGCAGAAGAACCTTAAGCAACTCAGAATGTCATTTGTCACCACTGCTGCTGTAACAAAGCAGCTATGGGTGAAACTGCAGCAGCACAAGAAACAGATCAATGGAACTTGGCATTTGCCTTTCACATTCCCTTGGAAATTTCTAAGCACCTGGTATAACAATACAGCGTAAACCGGTATGGGCTTGTTACAATGCTCAAAATTGGTGACAATGGTGCCTGAAGCAGCTGTCCGAAACCGCTATCGCTCATAATGAGAAGAAGTCCATACCCCAACTCACCTGAAGGAAAACTAGCAATCTTTCAGTAATGTTTATCTCCCTCTCTGCATGCCTGTGCACATTTGAACCCAGCCCAACAGGAGTAGTAGCACCCACCCCCGACTCTGGGCCTTATATGTTGTCAGTCGTCAGCTATGGTTCTATCGACAAAGACGAGGAGAATTGGGGGCCGGGGGAGAAAACACAGAAGAGCAAGGAGATGACGACGGCAAGGAAGGAGAGGATGCAGATGACAAATGAGAAGGAATTTGAAAAAGAAGACAATGGAAGAGGAAGAACAAGAGGGGGAGGAGAAGCAAGAATGGAAGAAGACCTAAAGAGAATAATAAGAGCACATGCAGGAAAGCTTACACTGTCAATGTGCTGTGTTCTTTGCAAAGGCCTGAGAGTGTTCTTACAATGCTGCCCTAACTTGTCCCAGTGGCCCATTAAAGAAATTCTGTTGACATTGTGCAGTGGAGCTTCTCCTCTGAAAATGCGCACCTATCAGATTCATGATAGCCACCATTGGTGATTACTTCTCTATGCAAGTTACTTCAGGCAGTAAAACCTTTGCCAGGACAAAGAAATGGAAAAGGCATCAAGAGAGTGCAGGCGATTGCTTACCCGCAAGGGTTGTTATGCAACACCAAAAAAGAAGCATCAAAATTCAATGTGAATGTTGTTTTTGTGCCCCTAACAAGCTCTCAAAGGTGTGTTCTCTAGACAAAGTGGCTGAAATGTGCAAGATGCACAGGAACAATTTCAGCACTTGCCAGTCACACAGAGCAGCTTGGTTGCAGCAGACAAGAAAACCTGGCATCCTACGAGCAAAGTGACAATGTAGGTGGAGACATGGTATGTCCTCGAGGCATGGAGAAGGCAGTATTTGAGGAGAGGAATCTGCTAGGCTGTGGCAGCGCGCGCCATGGCCCATTCATGAAATGGTTTGGCAAGGAGGAAATTGAATTTTCTTTGCATCACGACAGATGAAACTTCCGGCAAGTGGTCATCTTTTACATGTCATCCTATGGGTGCAATGCATAAAAACTGCGATACCGTCTCATATATTGCAAATATTCTCAGTTTTCTCTCTGCAGCATCAGTAAGTAAACTCTGTGGGCATTTTGGCTGTAGTTTGTAATAAATAATCACTTCAATATGTGCCATACAGCACTTGTAATGAGCTGCATGTAGTGACTTCAGTGCAGGTGACACCTGCCGCTGCAAGTCCCTCGTTTGCATGTTGTGAACAGGTATGGGTAAATGGCCTTGGGAAGAAAAGGCATGCAGGATGCTGCATATTCTTTGTGATCTGCTGACTTTACAACTCTCACGGCTTCTCAGACTTTTAAGTGCACTTTTCGTGTGGCAACAAAGGCTTGCGCACTCTGGGGTTTCCACCAGTGCCATTTTAGGATGGCACAGACATGTGTTGCGCCAAACTACAACAGTAGTGCATCTAGCAAAGTGAAGCCGATTACTTTCGACGTTCTCAGTGGCTTGATGAAAGTGGAGGCATGGACTTGTACAGTACTAAGGAAAGGTCGAGAGCTCATGCCCCATAACTACGTTTGCTAGAAGCATTTCTCAAACAGTGAAATGGAGGCGCAATGAAGGTGATCTTGGTGGTGACATCTCTCTTGACAAATCTAAGCGGCCTGTTTTGTTACTAGATGCCATGCTGTCACTATTTTTGCACTGTCTCAGCTACCTGTCTCCTGTTCTCAAAAAGAGAAAAGAAATGAGCCAATTGGACCTGGCGTGAAGTGTGGAGAGCATGCAAAGACAGAGACTTTGGTGATTAATGACACAAATATGCTCGCTGCTTGCCACTTTGAGGAAAATGAGATGGTGCATCCTCTCGCCTCCCTTTGCCATGAGTCCAATGCCTCGAACAATAAGCAAACAACGGCATATGTGTGGTGGAAAGACAAGGAACGACACTGTACCAATAGTTCTGGTAATGACCAAACCAGTCAAGCCAGAGTTATTGAATAATTATAAGTTTTACGTTCCAAAAAAACATACTGTGCAGATAATTAGGTAATTGCTGTACATGCAACACCTTTTTTCGTTTATATAACAAATAATTTGCAGCCACCAAGGTCGCACAAGAAGCACATCAAGTACGATGAATCGGCACTGGCTAGCCTTGACAGGTTGAACCGGGAAGCTTCTGCAGAAAGCGTGAAGTGTGTGTTTCTCTCTCTGCGCCAAGCCGACTCGCACAACAGAGGGTGTGTTGGCACCATGCCCTACAGCGTGATTTCACTGAGCTTCACTGAGCCACCCAAACGAGTACTGTTTCGCCTTCTGAAGAAATGCTCTGTGCCTCGAGGCCAATACAGCAGTTTTCTATATAGCGGTGACCATCACACAAATGCTTCTCAATTCCAACAAGCGCATTTGATTGAGGAAATGCTACGGCAAGAAAACATTCTAAACTTCGAGAGACTCCCGAGATGGAACAGGATGGAGAGCAGTTTCTGAACCATTAGACAATGAATGCATGTCACAGAAACACAGTGAGCCCTGTTAATATTTCTGCTTGTCGACAGAATCCTTTTATTGCAGTAAAACCACGTGTCTAAATATATAGGCTGTTTGGGGATAGTACTTAATTCAGGCCCTTATTGGCTGTTTTTCTCTTTTGCAAACAATTCGGTTCTAGCAGAAAAGAGGCATAGCAGGGGAACAGTCTACTACAGCTCTAAGTGCATGACTACGCTAACTTGTTATAAGACTATACATCAAAAATACATTTCGTGCACGGCGTGGGGAGTGCAACGTATTTTGCTTCTTTGGACAGACTCCCAGTAATCTACTAGCATTAGGAAACTAAACGACATCCGTGTCTTCACAATGTAGTGACGCAACATACAGGCTTCAACACAGGTGACTGCAGCTCCTTATAAACTTGTGATGCTAGTTGTTACACATCCACACCACAGATTCCACGACGGACGATCCGTGATATCGATGTTCACAAAACAAACTATTCAACATCATGCAAGCACACACGCGCACGCACGCGCACACACACACACAGAGGCGTCATTTTTCGCGGCCTTCAAGATGCGAGTTTTCGGTTACATGCGTGTTGCCGCGTTCGGTCACAACACAAACTAACCGTATTCTGTGCACAGACACACACATATATATCATTTGCAGATCCATAAATGTGGGCTTTGGTTAGATGCCGGCGTCGTCCGGTTCGGAGGCACTACAGTGTAGTAGGCACTTGCGAGCAAGATACCAGAACCATTCGTTGACAAGTTGATGCTGAACGCGGAGGATCATTCTTCGCGTGCACGACGACTTCGAAGAAGAATACGCGGACCCTTCCTAAGCGGCTACATCCATGGCGCAAAGTTTTTTTTTTTTCTTCACGACGCGAAGCAGCCGAAGCAGCTGCTGCGCCGCTGCGCTGCTGCCACCGCTATTTTCACGTCTTTACTGATGTGCGGGAGCCGCTGTTGCGCACACCAAAATAATTTACCCACTTGCAGCCGTTTTTAAATTACAATACATGCATGTTCTTCAATCCTGTAAAACAAAAGTTAATAATATTATAACGCACGGTTATTTAAACACATTTGAAGATAGCCGGTCGCTACTGTCGCGGGAAAAACAGTCGCTGCAATCGCAAGTCATCTGAAACGAAACCGCCATTAAGCGACGGGAGCGAACAGAGCGATTGGAACGATTTTCGTCGCTGCAATCGCAGCATGTGAAACAGCCTTAAGACGCTGTGGCCTCTCCACCTTACTAGAGTGCTGCACGTTTCTAACGCGTTTGTGCTAGCGTCCCCTTAAACGCGAGATCCCAGCGTTCGAATACAGTGTTTCTCACGTCTTTACATGATGATCGACTGGGCGAATTACACGGAAGATGCACGGTTTACCGGTCATTCCCTCCGGAGCTTCGCCCACTCATCATCATTCACCCCGTGGATATGCTGTGATTTTTTTTTCTTGCGCCGGCGATATCTCACATCGGCCGCCGTCGGGCTCGATGCCGACGGCATGCGAAGCCTCTTCGCTTACAAATTGCAGCAATTTGCTTTTCGGGCATTCGGCAACCAACCGCTAACGATCAAGACAACTTACTTTTGCTATCGATGTAAATATATTCCTTTTGATAGTACGCGTTTAGCGTTGAGCCAGTGAGGCGTTTATTGAACAGAGCTAAGCTCAATCGACCAGCCGTTCAGGCGAAGCAAGCGCGAGCACCAACAACTGTCCTCGTCTTCGTCTTTTGCTGGCTCTCCTATCTGCGCCCTATTTATGTTACAATTACTCCCCCGCTGAAGAGGAGCCATCCTGGCGACCTAAGGAACAGGTACAACTGGCGGGTCATAGTGCGGCTTCAGGCGGTCGACATGAACAGTTTCGCGGCCCCGACGGCGGCGGTCTGTGGATGGGTCGACAGGCTCAATAATATAGTTGACCGGAGATGCTTGATGTAGGACACGGTAAGGGCCGTGATACTTGGGAAGTAGCTTCGCGGAAAGGCCAGGAACGGACGAGGGGACGCGAAGCCACACCAATGCTCCTGGCGAATATGACTGTGAAGGCAGGTTTTGGTCATGACGGTCTTTCTGTCGCACTTGGTCTTCAGCGGTAAAGGAACGAGCGAGCTGCCGGCAGTCCTCGGCATACGTGGCGACTTCCGATAGAGGCGTGGATTCTGACGCGTCCGGGCGATACAGAAGAATAGTGTCCATAAATGACGAAGGTTCGCGGCCCTAAAGAAGAAAGAAGGGAGAGAAGCCTGTTGTAGACTGAGTGGCGGTGTTGTAGGCGTACGTGACAAATGGTAATATGCGATCCCAGTTGGTATGATCAGCTGACACGTACATGGAGAGCATGTCGCCCAGCGTACGGTTAAAGCGCTCAGTCATTCCGTTGGTTTGTGGATGGTATGCGCTGGTTGTACGGTGCACAACGTTGCATTCACGCAAGAGGGCTTCGACGGCTTCAGAGAGGAACGAACGTCCGCGATCGCTGAGTAGCTCACGAGGCGCGCCGTGGCGAAGAACAAGTTTGTAAAGGATGAATAAGCCGACTTCGCGTGCTGTGGCCTCTGGCAGCGCGGCAGTTTCAGCATAGCGCGTCAGGTGGTCAATAGCGACAATCACCCAGCGGTTACCGTCAGGTGTGTACGGAAGGGGACCATACAAGTCAATTCCGATACGGTCAAAAGGTCGGGATGGGCATGGCAGTGGCTGAAGTGGTCCAGTGATGATGTTAGATGGGCTCTTCCGACGTTGGCACTGGGAGCATGAACGTACATACTGTCGGACAAAGCGGTACATTCCACGCCATTAGTAACGCAGCCGGAGGCGCGCATATGTTTTGACTACACCGGCGTGGGCACATTGTGGGTCCGCGTGCAAGGAGGCGCAGATATCGGCCCGCAGATGGCGAGGGATTACCAGCAACCATTTGCGCCCATCAGATAAGTAGTTGCGGCGGTACACAAGGCCATCACGGATGGTGAAATGCCGAGCTGTGCGCCGCAGTGAACGGGGAGCGGTACGTGGGGACGGATGAGATAGGTACTCAATTATAGAGACTATCCAAGGGTCCTGACGCTGCTCGGACGGCATGTCAGCGTATGCAAGTGACACCAAATCGTAGCTGGAAGCAGACGCGGCGCCATACTCATGGGGAAGTGGAGAGCGGGAAAGAGCGTCGGCATCTGAATGTTTGCGGCCTGACCTGTAGACGACGCGGATGTCGTAGTCTTGGAGACGTAATGCCCAACGGGCTAAGCGGCCAGATGGATCTTTCAGCGACGTTAACCAGCACAGGGCGTGGTGATCAGTCACGACGTCAAACGGACGGCCATATACGTACGGTCGAAATTTTGTGATCGCCCAAACAATGGCCAGACACTCTTTTTCCGTGACCGAATAATTCGCTTCAGCTCTGGTGAGAGTTCGGCTGGCGTACGAGACTACATACTCGTCGAAACCAGACTTGCGTTGAGCAAGAACAGCGCCAAGGCCAACTCCGCTAGCATCCGTGTGGATTTCAGTAGGAGCAGCGGGGTCGAAGTGACGGAGAATCGGCGGGGATGTCAGAAGGTGACGCAGCGTTGTGAATGCGTCATCGCAAGCGGAAGACCACGCCGATATGCCTTGGCTGTTAGCGAGTAACTGTGTCAGAGGGGCTATTATCGACGCAAAATTGCGGACGAACCGGCGAAAATAGGAACATAGCCCTATAAAACTCCGGAGTTCCTTGAGTGTTGACGGCTTAGGAAACTCGGCGACGGCGTGAAGCTTTGCGGGGTCGGGCAGAACACCGTCCTTGCTGACAACGTGCCCTAGGATGGTAAGCTTCCGGGCTGCGAAATGACACTTTTTCAAGTTCAGTTGCAGCCCAGCATTTGTAAGGCAATCCAAGACGGCTGCGAGGCGCATGAGATGGGTGTTGAAATCTTTGGAAAAAACTACGACGTCATCCAGATAGCAGAGACACGTGTGCCATTTGAGACCGCGAAGTAGGTTGTCCATAAGACGCTCGAACGTAGCGGGGGCGTTGCAAAGGCCAAAAGGCATCACGTTGAACTCGTACAAGCCGTCAGGAGTCACGAACGCAGTTTTGGGGCGGTCAGCTTCATCGATAGGCACCTGCCAGTACCCCGATCGAAGATCCAAGGAAGAAAAGAACTCTGCGCCTTGCAAGCAGTCGAGTGCGTCGTCGATTCTTGGGAGCGGATAAACATCTTTGCGAGTGATCTCATTAAGGCGCCTATAATCAACACAAAATCTGATGCTACCGTCCTTCTTTTTGACGAGTACGACCGGAGAGGCCCAAGGGCTGCGGGAGGGCTGTACAACGCCGCGACTAAGCATATCGTTCACCTGGGCGTCTATATCCTGGCGTTCAGCGTGGGAGACCCGATATGGACGCTGGCGCAGGGGCGCGTGGGTGCCGGTGTCAATACGATGAACGGTTGCAGATGTTCGGCCCAAGGTGGTTTGATTGTGGTCGAAATAATTCCGATAGCGGTCGAGGAGTTTCAAGAGTTCCATCCGGTGAGCACCAGACAACGCCGAATCAATTGACGGAAGAAAGACGTCTGCGGAGGATGAGTTGGACGTAGTAGCGGGATTAATACTGGCGACCGCGAGACTTGCCGTATGGTCGGGCACTTTACTGGCGCAAACAGAATCAATGTCCTCAAGTCGGCCAATACATTCACCACGGAATAAAGTGGCTGGGGATGAAAGCGGGTTCGTGACATAAATGTTTCCGCAAGAGTTTTCAATCATCAGAACTGCATAGGGAAGAAGGAAGTTTTTTCGTGAGGTAAATGCTTCGGATGGGGCGAACATGGCGCTAGAGAAGGGAGCATAGTCGCAAGTGATCGGCACAAGAACACAAGACAAAGGCGGGACGTCAGTGTCTGCTGCGACGACCACACGAGAAAGAGAGGAATCGCTAGAGCCAACGTCAGAGGTCGCTGATAATTCTAGTTGTGCACGCGCACAATCAACAACGGCTTGATGTGTAGCGAGGAAGTCCCAACCCAATATAACGTCGTGCGAGCAACGTGATAAGACGACGAATTCTACAACATACAAAACGTCCTGAATGATTAGCCGAGCCGTGCACGCCATAGAAGGTTTTATGTGATGCGCGGTTGCTGTTCGTAGGGAGACGTCGGAAAGCGGAATCGTAATTTTCTTCAATTTGCGGCACATTTCTTCACTCAACACAGACACAGCGGCTCCGGTATCCACCAATGCTTGCACGGCAACACCTTCAATGAATACCATTATTTCGTTAGCAGGCAGAGATCGAGGGCTTGTAGATTTCGACGGCGGCGCAGTTCTTGCCTCCGGAACTGCGGCGGTCAGTTTTCCGTTTGGACGGGTGGTGGACGACGAACCATCGGCGAAATGGAACGTCGTCGTGGAGAGGGCGACCGACGTGTGTTGAAGTTTCGGCGAGTAGGCGAAGAGGTGTCGGAAGTTGTGTGGGAGGGAAGCGGCGGTGCTGGATCAGTACGGACGTAGCTGTAGGCTTCGTCCACGGTAGCTGGACGAGGGACGCGCCGGTAGCAGAAACGCTCGACATGGCCGGGGAGGTGACAGTAGTAACAGATTGGCTTATTGTCGGGTGTGCGCCAAGGATTACTAGGCGAAACTGCGGGACGGCGATACTGGGGCACGTGCGGTGCTGGCGGAGCGCGCGGTGCATAGATGATGTTTGGCTGATGGGCAGCATCCGTGACGTGGGACAGCGCATATGGCTGCCTCCTCGCGACGTCGGCGTAGCTCAAGGGTGCGGATACAGGGGGCGGCTGGTGCGGTGGAGGAAGCGCCTCGGATACTTGCTCTTCGATGGTTTGTCGCAAAGAAGAGGCGAGCCCGTGAGTATTGTTTGGGATAAATGGCGCAAGAGACAACTGTCGCGCCACTTCCTCTCGTATAAACTGCTGTATCTGCTGCGTTAAAAGACCAGGGTCCGCAGATATGGCACCGACGGTCAAAGCAGACGTGGCGGGCGAGTTTAAAGCGGGACGTCGAGTTGCAATGCGCTGCTTCCGCAACTCGTCATAGCTCTGGCAGTGCTGTATGACATCGGCAACTGTTTGAGGGTTTTTGGCCACCAGCATGTGGAACGCATCGTCCTCGATGCCTTTCATTATATGGTTGACTTTGTCAGCTTCGGACATTACAGGATTGAAGCGGCGGCAGAGGCTTACGACGTCCTCAATATAGGAAGTGAAGCACTCACCAGACAGTTGGGCGCGATCACGTAAGCGCTGTTCTGCACGGAGCTTGCGAACTGTCGGTCGGCCGAAGACGTCAACAAAGGTGGTTTTGAAAGCGGGCCAGTTGGAAATCTCAGCCTCGTGGTTGTTAAACCAGAGCTCTGCTACTCCTCGCAGGTAGAACTGGACGCGGCCAAGTTTGTCTCTATCGTCCCACTTGTTGTTGACGCTTACTCGTTCATACGAAGCGAGCCAGTCCTCGACGTCTTGCTCGTCAGTGCCGTTGAAGAGGACGGGGTCGCGCTCCCTTGGAACACCGGAACAGCGGATAGCTTGAGGGGCGGTAGCATTCTGCTGCGCAGCGTCATCGGTCATGGCTGAAGGTGAAGGTAGAGTCCGGGTACGGAGTTCCAGGATGGAAAAGAGAACCAGCACCTCCACCACTTGATAGTACGCGTTTAGCGTTGAGCCAGTGAGGCGTTTATTGAACAGAGCTAAGCTCAATCGACCAGCCGTTCAGGCGAAGCAAGCGCGAGCACCAACAACTGTCCTCGTCTTCGTCTTTTGCTGGCTCTCCTATCTGCGCCCTATTTATGTTACACTTTCAATGTATCCACAGCGTGTAGGCTCGGAGGCTCTCACTGGGGCGTGCACACTACACCGGCAAACTCGCCGTAACCCTACGCCGGCCTCCAGAGGCCTGAGACTGCAGGCGAGCGAGTGGTGTCCAAACAAACGGCCAGTCCAGCCAGTGCCGCGAACCGCATGACGCTATGCAGCCTCGTACAGTCGATGTATGATCGTGAGACGGAGATGGTTCACGCACTTCGCGTTTTCTACGAGTGAAAGAACCGTCTAAATTCTTCCTGATGCACTCGAAAACATGGCGCGGCTAGGCAGCGCGGAAGCGGACGGTCCAACGCAGAACAATGGGTGTTTTTTAGTCGCCCCCCCCCTCCCCGCACTGGTATTTTTCGTGGAGGGATTTTGCGCACAACACACACTGGCGCGAAATTTGGTCCTTTGGGATGAACCGTTCAACCGGTGGTCTAAATGTATGCAGTTAGTCCAATTTTGCCTAATTCTAGTTTAGAGTGAATGACAGAGCTTCATGGATGTCACTTGGAAGGCACACGTGTTCAGTCATGTGCACACGGCTGTGGTGTTCAGGACCATTTTTCGGGAGACGGCTCCTCATCCTTCTGAAGCAGACGTGCCACTGAGGCTCTGTCTTTGGGGCGAGCCCGCGCGAAAACGTACGCAGTTTCCTGGCTGTGCATTGTAAGACATGTGTGGTGCATCCCGGTGTTGGACCGCTGTATCGTTTTGGGCCGTAGTAGTAGTCGGTTAACACGTGGTATTATTGGAGCAAGTGATACCTTAAAATGTCTGACATTGTGCCAAATTACGCCATCTGTAGGCTTATCTGAAAATAAAGCTAGATTTTCTTGGGCGGACTGCACCTCTTCAGTGAAGAGCTGATGTAGACCTGTAAATTTGATATTGACTTAAACTGCGTTTATTTTATTTTTATTTTTTGGTGATGTGTGCTGCGCCACACGTTTCGTTGTTATGCATTGGTCATGTGTGCGCCACACGTTTCGTTGTTATGTATTGGTCATGTGTGCGGTGTCACGTGCGCTGTAAGCGAGCTATATAATGTGCTGTAGGTCAAGGGAATAAACACAAGTTGCAAGCTAGCGCTCTTCCTGTTGCCTGTCATTTCCTTCTTTGCTATCATCTTTTCCCTTCATGCTCCAACTGAGCTGCGATATAGCGTTCTTTCAAAGTGCGGTCACGCTCGCACAAAACTGTTGCCATCTGTGTTCGGGACAAAGAGTAGGTCGTTTCGCTCGACCATGTGAAGCCTGCTTACCTGTAACACTAACTGGTGCATCTGTTCGTTCTTTACGTGCTACGCGGAATCAGAGGACGTGGGGGGGGAGGCGGAGCCTATGTGGCAGTCGCTGTTGCCCGAAGCCTTCCTTTTCCAAGAAATGCAGAAACATAGCTTGTAAGGACATCCGCACACACGTGTTCCTTGTGCTTTATGTACCTGCGGCATACCTGGCCCACTCTCGCAATGGCGAAGAAAGAGCTCATCCTACGGCCTTATCTGACAAGCGCTGCAGCCCTGCGCCGCCCTTTGCAGGCAAGTGCCGAGAATAAAGGTCATCTCTTCCCAAACTGCATTGCCAGCAGTCGTCTCCCGCTCCCGCCGGGGCGAGCTCCAGACACAGCTAATATCCTGCCTCAGATTTTACTAAAAACGTCTGGCCTGCAAATTCCTTCTGCCGAGATACTCGAATGTGAAAGGGGCGCAACATCGTGAAGCTGCTTTCTAAAAGAATCAGGGCGTGTAAAGGTCCAGCAAGCGATTCGCTGCATCCACCATTGCAACGAATGCGTAGTCTGATTTCGCATATAAAAAATACACTTAAGAGGGCTCACCAGCTCCAAAGCAACGCAGATTTGAACTTTTTGTGTCCATAGATGGCAGCACTTACACACCGCCAAAAGTAGGGAAGTTAGAGAACACTCTAGGTGTGTAAATCTCACCAGGACCTTAAAGCATGTGAAAAGGTCCTCCCGCGCGCCAAAAGTAGTGCTGTTTGAAACTTGCCCGGCAATACTTCAAAACACGGTGAACGCTTTGTCTAGCCATCCCTATGTTTTCTGCCAACATAGCCGTAGCAAATGCGACGGAGGGGCTTCCACTTTGTCCTCCCCGTACCGTGGGGTGTAAGCCATTCCCTCCAACTTCGTATCGCCACACCGCCCCCGTAGTAACCCACACGATGGGTGGACAGACAGCTGCCTCCACAGCTGCGTGCCGCTTATTGTCAGAGGCTATCGAATATTTTCAGCAGCTGGCTTGGAAAATGTGCAAAAGGGCGCTGTTTACTACTTTCAGCTATGAGTGCGAAACCCACCGCCTTCAGGTGTTGCCTGCAGAATACCCTGTCTATTTCTAACGCACTTCGCGACGAGCATGCGAATTATTCACGCACGTCTGCACCTGCTGTACGAAGCCAACACTGTGTCAACTATTCCGCGAAACAAGATTTTTAGGGGAGAGCTAAGGGGTGTCACCACGTGGTCTTAGCCTCACAGTAGAAGAGAGAGCGGCTATGGAGCCCCGAAAACACAAAGTAGCTTACACTTGTTTGGGCACAAGTTTGCGTTCGTAGACCTCGATCATTTTGCGACCTCTTTGCGATCATCTTGCGATCATCTTTCTCCCTGTTTTATATAGTACATACAGCATGCTTGCTAGGCTAGCGTTTAGAAATTTAAGATGGCAAACTAAAAAAAATTTCTCCTCGCTACATACAAGCGATTATAATGTTTGCCACGGGAACAAAATGAAGTATAATGTTTAAAAATTACATCGAAGGTGGCCGAACGCGAAGACGGGGTCAGTTCCTTGGGAATGTCCCTGCGCTATCACCCCGTTGCTACGTTATGAAAACAGTTCGTGTCGAGTCATACACTTGCCAGCGACCGCTCAACTTCAGAAATGTTTTCTTTCCAAAAAACAAGGCTTCTTCTGATCTGCGCATGTGCACTTGGCGCCGGGACGAACCTGTTCGTGGTAGCTTTTATGTCTATTTGCCTGCTGCTTTAAACTTTTCTAAACAGCCGCGGTGCAGTGCTTGCCCATCTTCCTGATCCCCAGAACGCAGGAAAAGCACTCAAATCTCTCCTGCAGGTGTCGCTGCTGTTCCTTTTGCCACTACATCACATCCTTGCGGGCGCCGATTAGGACGATTAGCTACGGGTAGAGAACAATCTCTGAACACCGAGGATCTTTGGACAATCTGCTTGGAGGGCGAGCTGGTAGCCAGGACGCAATCGAGACGCCGTGGAAACACTGCTTTGTGTTTGGGCGGCACGCCTGCATTAGCCACGCATTCCAATACGTTGTCGCGTGGAACACGCACGAGAGATGGCACGAAAGCGCAAAAAGGAGAACAAAAGCAGCAGTACAGCACCCCCTAGGAGGATATTGCTCCCACAAGCACACAAATCGGAAAAAAAAAGGCTCGTTCAAGCTCACTAAGCGCATCCCTTTTCGCCGGTGCGCACGAATACGGTCATGTGAGAGGTTGTAGGTGGAGCGTAAAATCGCCGAACGTAGGCGGCACCAGGTGGAGCCACATCGCGCCTGTTAAACTTCGCGCGAATTTTAAATCCACGTTGAAAGTACAGACGACGCTTTTGGAGCCTGTAAAATGCGAACCAGATGGTTGATATCCATGACAGTTATACCATAGCAATAAGGAAAGAAAAAGGGAGGAAATGTTGCGCATGAAATTTACATAATTAGGCTATTTTCTTTAGGAAACAACAAAAAACAGCGAGAAGTTAAAAAGTACAATTTTTCGGCATATTTGCCACTGCTTTGTAAAAAAATCAAAGCTTGAGTAAAAAATATATCCGCAACATTTCCCTCATATACTAAAAACGAATACAGTACCGAAAACCCCGTGTAAATCTGACTAAATTTGGGCGCGCTAGAGCTTCTCAAAGTGCGCCTGTATTCTCTATGGGAGCGCGCACTGGTGAGCCCTCTTAACTGGCCGAATTGTCGTTAGCATAGCTGAAGATGCACCGTTGCTCGTTGGCACGTATCATGGTGCTGGCGACCAAGCGCTGCAACTGATACCGGCTCTTTCCAGATGGGACTGGTACCAAGTGGTCCCACATGCTTTCTGTCAGACTGGGACCAACTAATACCAATCCGAACTGCGACCAACTGAGAATTTCACCATAAAGCAGGTCACAGTAGATAAACTAGGACCAGCTGAGACCAGTTCAGACTACTTTGGATATTTTCACCTAGGCTGAAATAATCCCAGGAACAATGACCACAATCCAGCTTTGTGAGGGCGGCAATCTCCTACTTGAAATGCACAAGCGAAGCACTCGCAAGTGTCCTTTCGGCAGAGGGAATCAAGGTCGCTCAGAAGTCACCCCCTAGGCTCGGGCTCTGCTTCCTAGGGATGGAAGATAGGCCTCCAAAAGAATGACCACAAGGGATGACTCACTGTATCTCGTGACACGGCCGGTCTAGAGCCACGCGCTCGCTGTCTCCTCTACGATCTAAGCAGATGCCGCGCGTACAATGGATCTTTTTTTATACAATGAAAATGGCGCGCTCCTCGTGAGGGCGTCGCGAGCCAACCCCCCAGAGTGCGTTACTCTGAATGCGCTTCGTATGGTAAATTACCTGTTCCCGGCCACTTTCTCGTGCTATTTATTTCTTCCCCATGTAGGAAGTGGTTAAAGCAGTACGCGTGCGTGTGGGGACAATCTGGATTTCTCGCTGCTCATGCACTCGGCAAAAGAAGCGCACACTCAGGTCTACTGGTAGAAAGGATGGGGTGGTTGATTGGTTAAACTTGATCATCTTATATTTAATGGAAGCGAAAATGTTTGGGGTTTGTGTGCTTATATTTAGGCGCACACTAACGATTCCCAGGTGGTCGAATTTCCCGGAGCCCACCACTACAGCGTCCTTCATAAACATAACGCGGTTTTTGGATGCTAGACGTAATGCTGATGTAGATACCACCGAGTGCGTCCTTCTACTTAGTTTCTTCAATGAGACGGATTTACTCAGCCTTGTGGCGAACCACTCAATTGTGTGGTTGTCCAGAAGTGTCCCAGAACCGTCATATGTTCTGTTGCGATAACGACGAGATTACCGGCCTCATTGTAGCGACTGAGCACATCGGCGTTACTCGTAGCACTGCGTGTGTATCGCTTTTATGTTAGAGGTAACAAAGTAGCTGAGTGATTCTTCTTCGGAATCCCTGGATTCTTTTTGTCAACTACACAAAAAAGCTAACTGATCAGGACGACAGGCCCTTTGCCTATATTCACAAGCCCACGCGGAAACATTTCCGGCTGTGAACAATGTGGCTACTTTAACTAGCTGTAAGCATCTCGACAGTGTTTTAACCGCAGTGCCTTTTTTTTCAGTTCTTCTTGTGCATTATCTTATTTTAGTGCCGAGGAGAACATTCTGTGTAATCTTGAACGGTTTCTGTGAAAGTTCTTTATTTTTCCTTTTCGCCTATGGCGTGCAATACTGCATAAGAAAATTTTTCTCTTCACACGCGTTGAAGACGGCATCTGGCCTCTTGAGGGCTTGGGAATTTGTACGCATGCAGGGACTCAGCGTGTTGGGGTGCGACTTATTATTATTATTAATATTATTATTATTATTATTATTATTATTATTATTATTATTATTATTATTATGTTCATTCTACTGTGATTGCGACTCCGGCTACTTGTGCGAAAAAGGTGACTTTCCTCCTTTCAAGGTGTTTATTTTAATATTAAAGCAAGAATATTGATACCTCCAACAACAATGTCCATATTTTATCATTTTCAAGTACAGTAATGGTTGGCCTATGTGCATTTGAAGTAAACGTTTTGAAAGCCACTTTCCTCCAAAAAAGAATGTTTCTTGTCATTTGTTCTGACGGTCGCTGACGAGTCACGTGGCCGAGCCTTCTGAGCGCGACGCGAAATGGTAAGCGCTCAAACGAGCAGCAGAAGCGGGCGGATCAGTGGCTTGTGGCTCTCTCTCCGAAAAGCGGAAATCACCGGAGTTATCATATATGCTTGCTACCGTGTTCTCATCGCATTGGTACCATGCATACCATATAGAGGAGCTTCAGAAAGTGACACGGCAAGTCTGAAGCTGAACATTGCCGGCGCGCACGAGGCTCCGCAACGGCTGGGAGCTGTTTTAGACTGGGTTGGCTCCGAGCACTCCCGCCAATTTGCGGCGATAGGTAGAAAGATCCCGCCCGTGCGCAGTCTGTAAAGTAAGGATCGAGCGCGCGCCTCCAGACCGGCCGTGCTCGTGTGCGGATGGCGACGCCACCTACACAGAGGAAACAAACTTCCCTAAAAGACTGCAGCAGCAGGATTATGTGTGCAATCATAGAGTTTCCTACTAAAATACTAGAGGGAAAACTGGCGCTGCGATCATGAAGATGCCATGGGAATGATGGGTATGACATGGATTTGTCTAGTCTTCGTGCCTGCGGCTTCAAACGTTTTGGTGGATTTGCTTATTCGGGCTTTTTAACTTCAGTGACGCGAGTGACGCTACTACACTTTTTCATTACGCGACGAAGGCAGTGGCTGTTGTGTACGCTTTACTGGCTTTACTGCTAGAGATCATCAGACTGTCGCATGTACCAAAGTCGCTTGCAATGATGAGGTGCTATGCAGTGTTTCGTTGTTGTGTTTGTTGATGGATGGCTACACATATTATTTCCAGCGGTATTTTACCCAACTTTAGAAATGTTCGCGCTGCGTCTCGCGAACCTTATCGATGCGGTTTCGCTGCTGTTTTTTTTTTTCCTTTCTTTTGCATCAGATGGGATAGAATCTGTAACTGCAGGGTCGCTTTCACGGCTGACATACAGCCCTTGTCAGAAGGCTGTTCGTATATCTTGTACTACGGCATTTCAATTCGGCTGTCTGATTAATTCAACGCCGACCGAACGCGCCAAGCAGGCGCACAGTTATTGCGCGTAGTAGACGCCCAGTGCGCGATAGGCAGACGCGCCTGCGGACGACGCTCAAAAAGTCTGCTCAGATCAAAGCTCAGGCGCAGCTTCCGATGGAGTTTAACGGCACGGTTGTTTATTTAACCTCACGTTTTTTTCACAAACCCAAGCACCAAGCGATGCTGCGCTCCCACTACGGCCTCGCGCAAGGACTTGACCCATGCATATAGTTTGTAAAAATACAGTGGAGCACGTGCCCTGCACTAAAAGAAGCGAGCGAAAGCCCGTTTGTTATATTTAGAACACACATCTACATTTTACATACTTGAAAATGTCAGCACCTCACTTACAAGAGCAAAAATCTTTATTTTAAGTTCGAACACAACTGCATCTGGAACTTAAACCTGTATGGATGCTGCTGAATCTGGGCACGAGCAGAGGAGGCAACATTGCCATATCGCAAAATATTGCTAAATATCTGTGCGTTCAGTATTTTTCTCATCGCGAAAAAGCAACTAGTACCTGCGCAAGTACATAGTTATTCCAAAGTCTTCCGTTTAATGCAACATGTTGTCGTAAACCGCCCATATTTTTTAAGTCGAAAAGCCATATGAAGCCAGAAGAACGAAGACTAGGCAAATCCATGTCATACCCATCATTCCCATGCTGGCTCAACCGCCTTGTTTGAAACTCCCATAGACACTAGCGCCAGTTCTCCCTCTAGTATTTTAGTAGGAAACTATGTGTGCAATAGACCGATCTCACCGCGCTGTTTCACTGCGCCGCCGCTGCCGCAGTGCATGCCGGAACTTGTAGTTCTCGCAGCAGTCGCAGGGTTGCAGGTTGGGCTACAAATAGCCAAATTTGGGCTACTTTTCTTTCGAGTTGACTGGATTTTTCATCGTTGGCTATTTGGCTATATTTGGGCTATTGCCTGCCTTCGCCTCCAACACTCGTATTGCATTGCCTTTCCTCCCCCTTGGGTGCTTAATCGTTGTTTAGCGTCAAGATCTTCGTGAATGTGCATCAGCAGAAATCTCGCGCCCCTTATTTCTGCCAAAAAAAGCAAGGCGTGCCTTACTCCTAAACAAATAAGAAAAAATCGGGGGGTGCTGGGTCGTACAGTTGGCACTATGTCGCTCTGCAAGCTGTTCGTGTCCCTCTCAGAAAGGATGAAGGCAAAACGGAATGTGCCGGCTCTTAAGTCGTGTCGCGCGTCAGTATCGCTAAGCCGTGCCCCCCCTCCCTCCCCCACCAACAAGAAGCAGAGAGTAAAGACAATGGAGTTCAGGAAGGATCGTCGTCTTTCACTGTGCTCGCGAATCATCATCTTTCACTCCGCTCACGAAGAAGAGTGGTTCAAATGAGAGGAAATAGGCGCATGTTTCCTCTCATTTGAACCACTCTTCGTGAGCGGAGTGAAAGATGATGATTCGCGAGCACAGTGAAAGACGACGATCCTTCCTGAACTCCATTGTCTTTACTCTCTAGGCAAAGTCCCAAACCCCTCACGAGAAAGGGGGAAAGACACGCACCGATCGTCTTACCCGGAGGGGGCATCACACACAAAAGCACGGCACAGCTGGCACGGTGCGTTGACCTTGAGCTCACGCGCAGAGTAGATTCTTCCGGTTTGGCATGGTTCTAGGATGACTCATGGAGGAGGCCTCGCCGCCGGGCAGTCCGTGGAGCGCAGGAAAAGAACACTTCGAAAGGCACTCCGATGATTGATGATGATGATTGTGGTTCGGTTAGGAAAGGACGCTAATTTCTGCAGCCCATGTAGGGAGCACGGCTAAGCGTCCGTGGGGGTGGAGGAAAGGGAGTGAAAGAGATAGAGAGGAGAGAAAGGCCGTAGTGGAGGGCTCCGGAAATTTAGACCACCTGGGGTTCTTTAACGTGCACTGACAACGCACAGTACACGGGTCTCTGGCATTTTCGCCTCCATCGAAAATGCGACCGCCGCGGCCGGGATCGAACCCGCGTATTTTGGATGGCAGCCGAGTACCTTAACCACTACACCACCGCGGCGGACCAGGCACTCCGGCGCCTCCACCACTCGGTTCATTGTCAGGTGCATTCCGACGACTCCAACAACGCACAGGGGACCGGTCTTTCTAGGCAGCCCAGACAGCAAAACAGCCCTTTCCAGGTAATCTGTCGGCCGTACGGGCCCAGACGGCTTGGGCCAAGCCGTCGGACCTAAAGAATTCGCTATGCTGTCGCTTTCTGGACGCCTCCGGAAGCGTGGCAGAGTCAAAGTCCTTCCACGTGTCCAAGCGGGGCCAAGACACGTGGGCCGATCACAACAACAGTTCTTTCTCTAGCGCTTAGAAGTGTTTGAACATCTGCGGCCACCCGGAGTGGTAACTTCCTGCCAGAAAGGTATAAAAATCGGAGAACATTTTTAACTGCACCGATTTCTACTGAGGCCAAACTCAAGGATCGTTCCCGACAGCGCACATCGTTGAGACAGCACATCAGCAAGCGCTCCCCGGCATCCCGATGGGAAAGTGGGCGAAGTACACTCGGACGTACAGAAAAGAATGGGAAAACGACCCTTTGTTCAAAGGTAAGCGCAATTTAAAGCCTTCTTTCATATTTATTTAGGTCATGTTGCTTCGTCCTCGATATTTGTCTCGCTGTTCATGGTCTTTTGTCTTAAGCAAACTTTTTCTTTTATAGAATGGCTTGCACCATCCCAATCAGGCGAAATGGCCCGCTGCACCGCGTGCAACGTTGATCTGAGAGCACACGTGCAGGATTTAAAGGCGCACACAACTACAGCGAAGCACGCAAGGAACATGCGCTCCCGAGCGACATCCGCTGGACAGACCCCTTTGGCGAAGTTCGTCACGTCACAACCAAGGGCCCCCAGCAGCAGCAGCAAGGAAGTGAAGATTACCGAGCTACGTTTGGCTGCACACATCGCCGTCCACGGCTCGATCGTCACGGCGGACCATTTGACGCCACTCGTTCGTGAGTGCTTCAAAGACTCTGGTGTAGCATCCTCGCTGTCAATGGGGCGAACAAAGTGTACAGCGCTGATAAATAAGGTTTTAGGGCCAACGTTTAAGCAGATGCTGCTAGACGACATCAAAGGCCGGAAATTTTCTTTGATTTTAGACGAAAGTACTGACGTGTCTTCCGAAAAAGAGCTTGCTGTTGTAATAAGGTACTACTCGCACAAGAAGAGTGCCTTTGTAACAGCATTTCTTGGGCTTGTTCCGGTTTTCGACTGCTCAGCTAGTGGGCTTTTCACTAGCTTGAAACAGTTTCTTGAAAAGTGTCATTTGCCCATTGCTGACTGTGTTGGCATCGGAACGGACGGGGCTAGCGTGATGTGCGGGCAGTACAATAGCTTATATTCGAGGATGAGGGAAGTGAACCCAAACTTGGTGTTAGTTAAATGTGTCTGCCACTCATTACAGCTTGCCTGCAATGAGGCTGTGGACGTACTGCCTTCACAGATAGACTACCTGGTCCGGGAAACATTTAACTGGTTTTCCCATTCCCCGAAGAGACAACAACTTTATAAGGGCATTTATGGGGCCATTAATTCTGGAACGGTCCCCAGAAAGTTAGTTGGTGTATGTGCAACGCGTTGGCTCAGCATTGCCGGAGCTCTCCCAGCCGTTTTGGAGCAGTGGCTCGAGCTGAAAACGCACTTCAATGTCGTCAAAAGGACTGAGCGGTGCTACTTAGCGAGGATGCTATCTGAAATGTTTAATGACGAACAAAATTTTTTGTACGTTCAGTTCCTTAGCCCGATCGTGAACGAGTTCGACAGGATCAACAAAATATTTCAGGGGGAAGATCCCGACCCTTCGAAACTGTATACGGATCTGAGCGCCTTTGTTAAATGCTTGCTTCGGCGGGTCACTCTTCCAGACTATGCATCGCCCGATGCCAGTTGGGAAGATCATTTGCTGCACGTTCGGGCGTGCAACTTAGGAACCACTTTTCGCGACTCACTAGAGAAGTCTTCTCTTCGTGAGGAGGAGAAAAATGCTCTCCTCGAACGGTGCCGCAGTTTTTTAATTGCATGTATAAGGAGCGTAGTGAAGCGCTTGCCGTCAAATATGCAATTGCTTAGTGACCTGCACCTCTTGCACCACAGCAGCGTTAGAAAGTTCCCGTTCACATTATACAATGCTTTTGAGCGCTATATAAAGTCATCTGATGTAGCTGCAATGGACCTTTCCTAAAATCGCAGCGCCGCGCCTTCGCCTGGTGGGCGCGCGCAAGGCACTATGGGAAAAAAGAGCGCAGGCGGGTGGCGAGCCCCTCGCCCCGCCGTCTCCGTCGTCTACGTTGCCCGGTTTGTCGGCTTGCTGACTGATGTGCTGTGTTGCTGGATCCGATAACAACACAAAAAAGCATACGCACATCTTCCATTACTTTCCCAAAATCGAGAACCCGAAGATGGGGTGGGTACGGTCCAATTGTGAGTCCACGGTCCGGTTTTTAGTCCATTCCGACGTACGGCGATGTGATCCGGCAGTCGTATCGGGGTGCTTTGCTGGAACCGCGTAGAAAATATTAATTATGATTTGTTTCTGACACGAAATAAACCCCTATTGAATAATGTTATGCTTACAGTGGGCCAATCTTCAAAGCAGCCCCCGCTTGCAGAGCACTCGGGAGATCGTAATCGGCCGCGGTTGGACGGTAAACATCGGTGGGAGTCGTTTCACCGAAGCGCCTCGCTTCCTTTCTACCATTCCGCTTTACATCGAGGCTTCGCGAAGAATAATCGTGTGTGTTAACGCACGACATATGAGCAGGGATGTTAATCGTGTTGCCAAAAATGAGCGTTTTGTGGCGAGCGCACGACTGATTGCGAACGACGACGGCCACGGCGTCGGCCTGTGGCTAGGCCTACCCTCGGAGTCGTCGCTGATATTTAGCTGTTGTGATGTGTTTGTCACTCGCGAAGGCAGTATTTTATGGACGATGTTATTTAGTGCGGTTACATAACAAAACAGGACTTTGCAAAACTGTTTACATTGTACTTAATGACGGGGACATGATGTCTTACGAGCGTGTAACCGACGCGCTGGATGCGTGCAGATCGCTCGTGTCCCCGTGTGTGTGTGGAACCGGCGTGTGTCGCACGCCTGAGCGCACGGCATCGGACGTAGTATTGGACGCAAAATCGTACCGTACGTGTGCTTAGCGCTTAAACCGACAAGGACAAGAAGGGCGGTTTTCGCGTCGGCAGTCCGCTGCACGTAAGACAGGCAGGGCCCACTTCAACCCAAGCGGCCGCAAAGGCTACATCGACTGCTTACCAACAATATTCCCTCATCGGGTGTTCGAGGAACGAGCGTACGTGGCCGAGATAATACGCGAGTTTACTCAATCCATACGAGTGCGGGGCCGAAAAACGGCAACCGGCGATGCGTGTTCACTGGCATACTGCCGAGGACGTTGTCATGCTTGATGTTTACTCCATAACCTACGACAAACCGCACAATGCAAGAAGAAATGAAAACCGCGTAGTGCTTTCCAAATGGAGCGCGTAAATCGACGAGCCTCGTCTGCCCCAACGAGCCTGCAAATACTATCCTGCGAGCGCGGCCGGAGCAGACGACGGAGCTCAGCGCTCTTTTTTCCCGTGATGCGCAGCGCCGACGCGCGGTGGCTCACGGTATTTTTAGGAAAGGTCCATTGAGTGTGAGTACGGCCTCCTTCAGTGCAGGTTGAGTGAGCTTCGTGACGACTCCGTGACGGATTTCTGGAAAAATGTTTACCTCGCAAAAAACAGTGCTGGTACCCCTATGTTTCCTGTACTCTCAAAACTAGCCATGTCTCTCCTCACGTTGCCATTGTCGAATGTCTCTGTTGAGCGGGTATTTAGCCACGTCACTCTCACGAAAACGGATCTCAGAAACCGGATGAATTTGGAAACCCTTGAAAATATCTTGTTTGTAAAATTTAGTCTGTGGGGCGAGACACAATGCTGTAAAGAGTTCGTGCCGTCGGACGCATTTTTGGAACGTTTCACTACCGCCGTGATGTACCCAAGCTCCGCCACTGGTTCGGACACCTAGCGATCTTTATTGATTTGTTCGTGATGTGAATTGTCAGATGTTGTGTCGATAACTGCTCGGTGGTTAGTGGTTCGAAAAGAAAAAAGAAGACGCTAATTTCTGCAGCCCTTGAGGGAGCACGGCGCAGTGTCTTGGTGAAATGGGAGAAAAGAAAGATAAGGGTAGATGGCTGTCATTTGGCTGATTCCCCCTCTCGCCCCCGAGCGACCGCGGCAATATTTCCACAATCTAACGATAGGTGGCACTAGCTGTCCTGTTAGTAGTTTTTTTATTTCTCGTTTGATAATTTTCTACATGTCGTTTTGTAAGTTGTTTATATTGCTTGTACTTCTTTTATTTTTGTTTGATTTAATTGTAAAAATTATTTTAGTGTTCATATAACTGACTTTTTGCTACTCCACAAGTTTGCACGCGTAACCACATTTCAGAGATATTAATTTTGCCTGTACTTGATTTTGTTTATTCTCGTTAGGTTTATTTTCTTGTGAATGTATAACCAATGTATAACATCTTTCACTTATCCTGACACACAAGTTTTTCATGTAACCACATTTTTTCCCTTGTACTTGTTTTAAGTGCTTGATCTGTCTGTTAATACATTGCATATTTGTTTTCTTTGTGTATGAACTCGCTTTGTGTCAGTTTGTAATAAATAAAAACGTTTTATCTGGATTTATTGTCTTTGGCTATTTTGGGCGATTTTTGTGAGTTACGTTTGGCTATTTTGGGCTACTAATGGGCCTAAACTTGGCGGGTTGCTCTCCGAGTACCAGGCAACCCTGGGCAGTCGCGGTACGCTCAAATGCGTGGCCGCTGCATGGGAGAACGGCGTTAACCAGCATTATCAGCCTTATTTCGAAAAATTTTGATGGTCGGGTTTAAGTCCTATGTCCCGGGATGCTACCAGAACAGCCTGAAACAAAAGCGCTTCGGTTTTCTCGCGTTCGCGAAGGATGTCAAGCTCCGGCACGAACTGGTGCGTCGGACAGACCGGCCCGTACGGCGCACGGCTTGTTCAGCAGTGTTTGTGAATTTTGTGTTTTTTATGGGTGGCATTTTATCAGTGTCCTAGAGCAGCGTCATAATAGGTTAGGCACATCACGGACGGACCGATCAGTGACTGCAACGATTCATAGCGTGTGCACGATGATTTTTTCCGGCCGATCATTGTTAGCGGGGTCGGAGTGAGTACAGCTTGTCTGCTGGACAAAATCGTGGTCGCTAGAAGATGCCTAAATTGAACTCTTACAGCGATGGCGACTGTCAAGCGTCTGGCGTGAACGAGATATCTGATACAAGCCCAGCTCAACCGTAGCGCATACTTCACGCTGCGCACGCCGATTGCTCAGCCACGCCGGCATCGCAACCATCGGCGCTGCCAGTGTTATGGTTTTCAGTGTGTAATATTATTGCGAGCGCCAGTTAAATCGTAAATACCAATAACAAAACGTGTCATCTTATGTGCGCGAGTGGCTTGCATAGGGTCATATGCCTACTGAGGTAATGTCCGACGCCGTTTTGAAGCGGTAAGGCCTAGCGACGACATCGGCGCCGAGCCTTCGGGCGTGAGAGCGGCGGGCAGAGCGAGCTGCCGCTTTTTAGTCGTTTTTCATCTGTTGTCAAAGTTACTCAACGACTCATCCGCACTTTATGCAGCAGGAACTGCTTGCTGTTCGCGATATTAGAAGCGGCCCGTAAGTGTTCGCTAACGGTGTGCGGCAAGTCATCGTTCCGCTAATGTGGACGTGCCTTTAACAGCTTCATCGCGATCGTTTTCTATCCATTCACATCTAGCGCATCACTATGATCGAAGTCACGTATATAAACAACACACTGCGCATGTGAAGTTTTGCTTTGACAAAGCAAACGCAAAATCGTTCCTTTGACTGAGTCTTCGGTTTTCACCATTCTCGTGCTCTTGGCGTCCCACCTCGGCACGATACGTGCACTTCCTTACTTGTCTTTTTATTGCGATTAATTAAGCGAATATGGTAACAGCAATTCTAAGCGACACGGGCGCACGAACTAACGATGTGATCACGACCAGGTCGCATGTTTACATTGTCAGCCTTTTTTTTTCGTTACCAGCGTCACATCGCGTGGTAAATGTAAGTGAAACACGGCCACAGGAGGTCCAGACGTCGTTTTCCGACGCGTCCAGGCCAGAATTTGTGAAAAACGCGAGTAAACTTATAGCACGCAGCAAGCACAGCCGTAGCAGCTGTGCTCTGAGGACAACTAAGATGGCGGCGGCGCCGCTCTCGGAAACTCGTGCATGGGCAGATCGCGTGGTGGGATCGGTCTATTATCAAAGACAGAAAAGCAACCTCGCGGAACACAGCGAGGTCAAATGCGAGTACGCGTTGTAAGTGTTTGTGTGTGTGCGGGAATGGGGCGGGAGGAGGCGCCGCGGACGCCCTTCCCCAGCCACCTACCATGACGCAGCAACCACGCCTCCCAAAACAGGCGCCTGGGTCCGCCTCTGGTGCTCTGCTGGTGTCGGGCCGTGCGGCGACGTTCTTTATTTCAGATTCAAAAATCTTTGGTTTTAATTATCGCTGTGACAACAATAGAGCACAGACCACTGTGTGTAACATTGCTCTGCAGATATAACTTGGTCAACACCGCCCTTCGTCGAGAATCAAAGGACCAGCTTGACATTACTTATTCATTTACAACGTCTAATGCAGTCAAGCGTGGTGGCGTTTTCCTCACGCGCCAGCTTTTGTCTTATTAAGAAAGCCATTCTATGAAGAGTCTCGACGGGTTTTTGCCGTCGCCGTCATGTCCCGTATAAAGTCTAAATTGATAACAACCTGGCGCATCGTACGTTCTACCCGTCGCTCGGAGGATGCATGCGATAGCATCACGCCTCTTGATAGGCCTGCGTCGAAGCGGAGAGGAAACGCCCCGCCCATCTTTAACGAGCATGAAAAGACGCGAAGGGACGGGGTGGGGGTAGGGCTAGGTCAGCTAGTATACCCCCCAGGTAAGCGATAATAGCACCACTAGCGCCAGTTTGTCCCCTGGTGTTTGGTAGGCCAAACTGCGAAACCAAAAAACAATAAAAAAGTTGCTGATGCTGCTATGGCAACGCTTTTGTTGATGAGAGAGGAGGAAGTGCCGAGCTGCTTGTCGTCTGCTATGCGATCGACGAGCGCGCGACCGCTTGCAATTTTTTTCAGGTTGCGTTGCTGCCGCATATCTTGTTTTCAACAACTTTCGTTTGCTATTTTCTCGAACTTTCAGCCCAGCCACAAAGCATTTGTTTGTAACTATTTCTCGTTTCAACGCGCACGAGCCAGCAAGCCTTGAAGCGTGATAGTTTTGTTTGAGCAAGAAAACGGTGTAGTCAGAAAATGTGGTTGATTCACTCATTTTATTAGCAACGCATTGAAAACGATAAAACTCAACAGACGCCACAATAGCACAGAGCAGTGTATCTCGTACGATAAATACAAATGTTCGCATTCTGTATCGTTACACAAGCATAAGAGAAGTCTTCAAACAATTCATCGTATACAGAATATCGCTGCAGGGGTCACCACGTTTATTGACTGTAGACAATTCTCCAGAAACGACGGTTCATAGTAACACGTTTGTGAATAATGAACTGATCATGCAGTGCAGATGACCTGCACGTTTAGCCCAACACTACCAGCCCCTTTTTCTATGAAGCTTGCTGGTAGAAATCACCTTCTATAGCAAGCTAACTTCCTGTATAACTCAGCTTGTGCTAATGTACCATTGCATACTGAGCAAATTATATTTACGTTATAACACTTGGCTATGTTTCTCGATACGTCGCGTAAACCGTCGTTCAAAGCTGTAGCATTGCTAACAGGGCATCATTACAGAATTTTACAGCAGTACATTGCAGTTATTCCTAGCAATTTGTAATGCCCATATATTCTATCACAGTTTAGGCATGAGTATCACAATCCTACAACATCAAACAACAAATGACACCCTGTAGACAGAGCTTTCCATTGAGAAAAAAAATGCAGTATAGGTAAGTGTCTATGGTTAACCATCATTGGAAACTGGGCTAGGACAGAGTCATGCGCAAAGGTATTACGGAACGCGCACCTTCGGGACATGGAAAAATGTTTACAAAAGTAACTCAGATCTACAGTATTTAATTAATCAGCCTGGGCAGATATCTCAGAACAAGCCTACTCTGACCGGTTTTCAAAACATTCCTCTAATATGCATGAATCATATAAAGCATTTATTTTATAGAGCTCATAAGCTCAGCTTCGTGCATAATGTTGGAAGCATAGGACAAATCTGAGCTGTACTATTACTTTTGTAATTAGCTGGAGGTAATTTATCATTTGACTTTCGAAGACGCCTTAACAAACCGGTGAAAGCGCCTCAACTTTGCTCGTACACTTGCTTGTGGCACAGCGTGCTTTCTTGACCTACAGAAATATTTGACTTTTCTAGAAGGAGCTTCTTCCTCCTCATTTGATATTAAAATTAAAGTATGCCTGGCAAGAATGCCGAGTACTATTAGTACTTGTGCAACTTCACCACATCAAGTACAATATCTCAAAATTCGTGTTCGCAGCAGTGAATTATAGCGCAACAATGTGAGCTATGAATGTCTGCACAAAGACAATACCTTGCACGCTGTTTGCACAGACATCGAAATGCGCTAAAGTGTTTTGTTTTGGCAGGTTTCGCGTAGGCACTTTCGGCGAAGTGGTCCGAACAGAGGCAGTAGCCGTCGTACAGTTGCTCCTGTGCGAGTCCCTCGAGGTCTGCCCTTTTGGCGTAATTTCGCCCTACGTCACACCTAGAAAATGAAACAAATACCACCATGGAAATCAATAAACAACACGTAAAAGCGACACTAATATAAAGAGTGCGAAAAAGGGAGAAAAGAATGTGTCACAGGTTCAAAAGCAAAGCGCAGCTTGGCCTTAGCGCAGGTAACACGAACTTCACGTTACACGGAACGTAAGCAGTCACTGCTACGTAAATGATTTTTGGGGCTTGTTTCTTAAGCATTCAAATGTGGTAGAGCCGCTACAAGGAACTGGTCGTCGGAATGATCTAAAGCCGAACCAGTTCGTCGAAGAAGCGCATTCAGCGAACATACTTTTCACGATTTCTTCTCGAAGAAAAAGAAATTAAGAGCCACCGCTAACAAAACCGATACCGAAGCGAAATTTCCGTCTGCGCGGCAGCTGGCATCAATCGGCTCACGAGAAACTGTCCACAAGTAGCTTTACATGCTTGCTACATTACTGAAAAATGCGCAGTGCCAAACAAAAACCCGCTGTAAAGCGCCAACAGCAATCTTTCGGTTCGCCCTGTAGCTGATTTGAATGAATGAATGAATGAATGAATGAATGAATGAATGAATGAACAGATTTTATTTCTGAAAGGTTACAGAAAAGCGAAGCGAAGCTAAAGGCCATTCGGCCTGACGTGGCTTCGCTACGCGAAACTTCAAAACGTTCAGCAAACAGTGCTACATTGAAGAATAATTATCGAAATACAAGGAGCAGCGAAATAACAGAATACAAGAATAGCATAAACATTTAGAAAATAGGCTACATAAACATACAAAATCAGACATCGAGGCTCTTTCCATTACATAAAAATAAATTCAGTAGACACACACTTACAATATTGTATTACATATTCATACATTCATATAATACACTCATATATTCATACATACATGTGCACATATGTACATACGTACATACTACTGTATAAACACGAGTTTTGTACCTAAAGGTGAGATAGTTTAATATATATAGAACCTAGCCAGGAATGTAGTGTAGACAATGTTTACTTTAATCCATTAACGAGCACATCTTTGAGGTGATATTTAAATTGCGTCAATGAGAGGTTAAAGTTTAATTGTTCACCTAAATGATTTAGAAGTTGCGGGGCGCGATATGCAATTAGTGCTCTACCATACCCAGTCCTGGTAGCAGGAACGTGAATTAGTTGCCTACGGAGCGAGTATTTGAGTGCGCCTTCCTGTGCTGTCATAGTGTGGAGTTTGTTTTTATAAATGAAAAGTAATAGCTTATATTCATACACCTGTCTTGCTTTGAGTATACGATGTTTTATAAATAGTGGACTGCTAGACATCTCCCTTGGGTTGCCATAATAATTTTCGAATAGACGGAGGACCTTTTTCTGTAAGATTTCCAGTTTGTTTAAATTTTTCTCACTTGTGGTGCCCCATACAAGCATACTATAATTCAGACGCGAATAAAAAAGAGCGTAGTATATCTTTTTTTTCAGCCAAATTGGTATAAGTGAATTTAGTTTAAATATACACCCAACAGTCTTGCTTAGTTCGGATTCGAGTTTATCAACATGGGTATTCCAGGACAAATTTTCTTGGAACCAGACTCCGAGAAATTTTTGTGATTTAACCTGCTCCAGCCTTTGGTTTTTGAAAAAGATGTTAATGTCGTCCCCGTGGGGCTTGTTGATAGGCTGGAATACGATGTACTTACTTTTAGATATATTAAGCATAAGCTGATTTTGATGAAGCCAATTTTATAATTTGAGTAGGTAGTCATTTACCTCATCTTCAAGGTGCATGAGTATTCTACCTGTAAAAAATATGTTTGTGTCATCAGCATAAATAATTAATTTTGGTGATCGTGGAATGTCACAGAGATCATTAATATAAGTTATGAATAGTAACGGTCCAAGGATTGAACCCTGCGGTACGCCACTTTTTACAGTTTTCATTGGGGAAACAATGTTACCCACCCTTACATACTGTTTTCTTTCGGTAAGATAACTTTTTATTAGTTTAGCTGCCACGCCCCTTACACCATAATCATGCAACTTGGATATTAGAATTTCATGTTTGACTGTGTCGAAGGCCTTCTTCAAATCAATGAAAAGACCTATGGTGTACGTTCTGTTTTCCATGTTTTTTAATATCTCCTCTTTCGTATCTAATAGCGCCGACTCCGTAGACTTACCCTTTTGAAACCCATACTGTGCTTTATTGATTATCTGGTGCTTAGTGAAAAAGCATTCAAGTCTGGTATGTATGATTCCTTCAAAAACTTTTGAGAGTACCGGTAGAACCGATATTGATAAGGATAGCCCTCGCTTCTTCGTACCGAACAAAAAGTGTACTTACCTTTCGTCCGCTGCGAATTGGAATTTCGCTGCGCTGTTTCTTCCCGAGTTGTGGCACCAAAATGCACCGCAGCACGCCTTGTGTCCTTTTCCTAGTTTCGCCGACATTTTGAGCGCGTTCATACTCACAAACACCGAAATGTTCACCTTCAAGGCACTTTAAGAAATTCCACACGTGCACAGTGAAAACGGCAGGAGCAGACAAACGGAGTGGCAGCAGAAGAGATAAGAGCGAAAGCGCCGCCCGTCGGCGCAATGAACGCTGCGTCTGGATAAATATATATTGTGTTAAAAAAAGAAAATACCTGAGGACACATTTTATTTCTACACATAATTGCATAACTTTACTTTATTCATGCGTAGGTTGCAAAGATAAGGCCACACATGCAAACATTGCTGAATTTTCGCTTCCTACCAAAACAATGGCGGACGCTTTATTTCGAATACCGAAACTAGTCGAAGTGTCCGGCCCCTGGTGGGGGTGCCACTCGAGCATCAACTGTCGACTTCGCACGGTAGAGCCATAGCTAGCGCGTGCTATCTCGGAAGCCATCAGGCGTTCTGCGTATTTTCGTGGCAGCGCCTTGATCGCGTGCCCCATCTCAGGCGCCTCGCATATCGTCGCAATACGGCAATGCCCTAATCGCAGAGTGTTCACGCGAATGCGTCTGCGAGTGCCGGAAGGAACGCCCTCGCTTGATTCCACTGTGCTGGGTCAAACTTCTGAATCGTGAAAAGCGCACGCTGCTTAGCGCTGTGTGAAGCGCGTGCCAGAACACATCAGAACAAGCTGACTTAGCTCGCAGCTCGGCTGGGCATTTGTCTTTTCCACTTGACCGTCGCATGGTACTTTACCCACCTACGTACTTCCTTAATAAGCCCACGTTCTCTACAATTCAGACTGCCCATAAACCGCCTAGTCTTACTTCGCATATCATGCAATGGCATCGCATTAATTGCTTCGCCTTTCAGGCGAAATTGATTTTTTATGATGTATTGTTTTGTATTAGTGTAGTGGTTGTGTTTTGTAGGATTTGGAAAATTTATTTATTGCTGTTTTGTCTGTTTGTTCTAGTGCCTATCAAATATTTGTTCTCTATGTTACTGCTTTTCGTATTATTTTCTTAGGAAAGCTCTCAATGAAGTTCAGACAATGGCTTCTACTTTGTTAAATTTGCATTGTACTCATTATCAATAAATCTGTTTTATAAAAAGCTTAGTCCTTATTCGTGGGGTCGATGAATGTACGAAATGAAGGAAAGGGGGGGGGGGGGGGGTCATCGTGGCTTCTGCACACAAGGATCTTGGCTTCTGCAATTTCGTTGCCTTCGAGGCCACAAGACCTTTATAAATCCCTAAAAAATGCACCCAACAAGTTACAAATCCGAAACAATTACTGAAACTGGTCGCTTATATGCGGTATATTGAATTATAAGAACTGAAATGTTTTTCCATAATAAAGGGGCTCTCGACATTCAGCTGTGGGTCACAGTAAAGCTAGGCCTTATGATAACCGAACACTCTTTGACTGGCGCTAAAGATAAGAAATTCGACCTGTGGAACCATTCATACATCATCTCCGCTGACCACCACCGCATACGACAGTATTTTTTGTTTCCTTATGGTCACATATTTCCACGCACGCCTAAGCTTCGTTGACGCAAATGCGAAGTATTTCAGATAAGGTATGGAGATGTGCTTCAAAGCTGCTTTCGAGTGTTTCCTTTGGCTTCGTGGCATAGAGAAGCGCTTGTAAAATACCGCTGTTACTGTGCCATAATAAACGTAAAAGTGAACATCTCCGGGTGCGGAAAGCACTCCATAACAGACAACAGTGCTTTTATAGCAGCGTTGCTTGAAGCGGCAAAATTTCGTGATGGGTGCTGCCTCTCAATACATGGCCCGTTTCAAAGAGAAAAACAGAAGATCAAGGCAGTGCGATTCGCTAAACCCGATATCGGTGCTGTCAGCGGCCAGCTTTTATTTTTGCCTACTTATACTATCAAGGCTCGGAAATATCTCTGTCTTCTCAAACACATACAAAAGGAGACGAAAAAATCCCGCAGATTCCAGGGAACTGGTGCCACCCAAAGCAGTCAGCGAGGAAATTGCATGTGGCGGATCTTCTGCCACTCAGCGAAGTATTTCGGGCATGTTGAACATCATTGTGCCATGTGAACGAGTAAGCGTACGCTTAACATGAGCTAACCAAGAAAGTTGACAAAACTGCCGCAATCCTATGGCATACCTCGCGGTAGGGCATGACGTTGACACTGCAGCGTCATAGTGCACAGCACGGAGGCCTGTTTTGTCGAAATAAAAATACTGGCTACGGTGGGCTTAAGCGCGTATCATGGGCGTCGTTCGAGGAACTATTGCCACGAGGTCGAGCAATGTGTGACAAAAGCATGCCAGGTGATAGCACGACTTATATGTGTCTATTACATTGCTAAGGTTACGTTTAACACACGTTAGAGGGACCGTGATCCCGCGGGTACATTCGGCCTACTATTTACTGTACTCACTGCTTCGGAGTAGCAGCCGTACTGTATTGATGGTAACGTGCTTTTGCGCCTTGGAGCCTCGGGTTCGATGCCTACGCACCGCTTCATATAGGTTGCTTTCGGAGATTGCCATGCTCTATGTTTGTTATGTGTACACTTTACTCCCATGCTACAACGAACGCCACCTCTTTGTTGTTTTTTAGTGCTCTAGTGATATGTTAAATGTCTATTTTAGGTGGCCCGAAATGGGCATGGCCGGCTGCATAAAATTCTATCACCAGTGGCGCATACCGGCCGAGCTACGTGTATGAGGCATGCATGATTGCAGTATTGTGATTCGTGACGTGCATGATGAGTATATGATGACGAGTGTATCATGTTAGTGACGCAAATATTAATCATGACGTCCTTCATATATTAGTGCCGTATCTTCCAAATTTTGGTGTATGGGAACGAGACAACCAGCAGAGCAAAGAGGCGTAGATAGATAGATAGATAGATAGATAGATAGATAGATAGATAGATAGATAGATAGATAGATAGATAGATAGATAGATAGATAGATAGATAGATAGATAGATAGATAGATAGATCGTATCTATCTGGTTCAAGTTTGCCAACAAATCCCTCGCGTTTAAAAAAGCAAGTGACGCTAGAAGCAATATGGTTAAACGATCATCATCAGTCATGGAATTCGCTGGCGCAGTAGGCTTTGCGGCAGCTCAGCGCCGCTCATTATTTATTTCAGCTTAGGATGCCGTTTCAGAACGCACGTAGCTACACACGCCACGCACAAAACTATCTGCCCATATGGAGCAATCATATCTCTCGTTAGCAACATTTTTGCGATAGAGTACACGTAAACGATGAGGATATGCACCCCTTCACGCGACTTAGTAACAGCTAGTTAGCGGGAGGCAAAAATCGGACCGAAAAGAAGAAAGGAATGTCCGCATGTGAATATGCACAAAGATTCACTTATTGATCTAGCATAAAATTTTGAAGCCGCATCCAGATTCTATTAACCCAGATCCACCTAGATCTACACTGGTCTGTTTCTTCGTTCTGTTTACGCCCGTCGCTTTTTGGAAGCCCCTATTTTATCCTTTAAAGCGCTGAGTCATGAAACACGTGAAATGAGCGATTCGTTTCTCGCAATTTACCTAGAATGGTGTTTTCATTTTATATTTAAAATAATGTTCCTACCCATATTAAAGGTCAACGAAGAAATTATAACACCACTTATGTCTAAACTGACAGTTTATTTCTTTGTTTGGGTCACCTTTTCCTTTTTTTTTTTTTTTTGAAGCGGAAGTCGTTGCGCCAGCGAGGCACATTAAACGAGCTAGCAAGCGCACGCCGCCGTTCAGCCGCGCCGTCTTCTACATACGAAAGGTACGGCTTTCTTGCATGACGCGAATGGATGTGCAAGATGGCGGACATCTGTGCAAGTCGCTCCCATAGGGAGCATGTACAGCAACTCCTAAAAGGGCACCACAGCTGCCACGACCACACCGATGAAAGCATATCAAATTGGCGACGGGCCATCAACATATAAGCCCGTGACCTCGTCTACCAAAGAGCGCGTCGCGTTAAATATAGAGAAGTAACAAAATATTTTAGCACAGTTGGAAAACAGAAAGACCGTAGGTTTAAAGGGCCCCTAAACAACCCCGAGGTGTAAAATTTGTTTTAAAGATATAACTGCGCTCCTGTGCGATGTGAACATGCTCCCGCAAGAATTTTGCGAATAGGTGCAATAATAAAGAAGTTACACGGGTTTAAGTGGCCGCTTGCGTCGGTTTCGTTTTCTCGGTCGGCCTCCCCACCCTTCTCTGCTGAGGAGAGGGTAGGGGCGGCGCGCCGTCGAGACTCCGCCCACTTTTGACACGTGACCTGACGTGAACATTTGACGTCATTGACGCTTGCGCTGCGGAACCGGTTGCTCCCGTTCTAGAAACGTTGGGTTGCTCCTGCGCTCACGCTAGTGGGATGGCCAGGGGATCTCACAATGGACGTTTCGACCAATCAACGAGACACAACTACGCAAAGTTGTTCGCCGTAGAACATGACGACAACTAGGATGCGAGCCCGACTGGTCAGTCGCCGGAAAGAAGCGCGGGAATTCTTTTTTGAAATACGGCATCTGTGTGGCGCGCAGCGCTGTCATATTCGCAGAATGTGATCGCCGCAACCTTCTCTATGATTGAGTTAGCTTGTTTGGGCGGCTTCGAAAAAAAGTAGGAGCCTGTTTAGTGGCCCTTTAAGGGCTGATGCTTCTCGAACGCAACACTGCTGTCAATGGAAGATGGCCTGGCGGAAGTGCCGCGTTAAGCCGCGCGAACAACTTGAGCATTGTTGCAGAGCCATTGTGGTAGATATAGAGCTATCATCTGCGGGTGATGGACAGGAAGCTTGATAGGGGAGCCGTAGAGCGAACCAAGCGGCGGCTCCGAAGATGGACAGCCGTAACAGATAGCGAGGAAGTGGCTCAGGGGAAGGTCGCAAAAGTGCGCGAAGAGAAATTACACTACACTGTTCCCCCATTTGCCATTTCTTTTTCTTCTTATCATTTTTACTTGTGTTCTCTTGAATGTAGGTATCTTTGGTTGTGGCGCCTGTAAATGGGTCAACGCTTTACAAAGGGAAAGGCACCCCTCCATCGTTTTTATCATGTTAAAGCCTCTCAATCTAGGGGCTTCATCTCATCGGCCAGGCCGCCCCTGCTGACAGCCGGCCGCTAGGGGCACGGAGACAATCAGACGAGTGCGGGTGTTTTGTTTCTTTGTTAGAGTCTTATTGTTGGGGTCGCCAAGCGCTAGTGGCACCACGTGATCGGGTGCGTATGTTGTCTTCCCAGATTTTTATATTCGCCAGACGCCTTCGCGTGGTATAGAAAAGAGTACAAGACCTTGCCCGTAGGCTATCCACCCTTCGCTGCGCCTGTAACGAGAAGGGAATCTATTGGCCTCGAGGGCCCCCACTGGAAAGACCGGCGCTGCTGCCGTTGTGACGTAGTAAACGACATCACGTGACGCTTTCGCTGCCGGCGGCGAAGCTCGCTGGCTTTCTTCACCAAACCGGTTTCTTTTCTTCTTGCTTTTGCGCATGGAAAACTGCTCGACGCCACAGCATTTGACATATTCGACCGAGCTAGATGTAATTTTCACGCGTATTTAGCCCAAGACGAAGCGTTTTTGCTGAAAAAGCTGAGAATGAGGAAACAGGCAAGTGCTCATACATGTGGGAAGCATTCCGTGAAGTCAATTTTGTGCACGGCGCTGGAGCTAGAATGTTCAGTGAGTACGGCATGAAATTTCTCGGAGTGTAGGCATTCAAATTTACGACGCGTATTTGCTGCTGTAGAGGAAACGCGTCTTCTTTACAAAGCAGCGACATCACAAAAAATAACAGGCTGTTTTGATTCTGTCATTAGTGAAGATACTGTGCACAGAGATACATGCGCGCACATGGCAGAACCGCATGCATGAATTTAAGATACAATTTAATGCTGATAAATATGCTCGTGATGAATCATTGCCCCGCGATAATACTGGCAAAAGTGCCAAACCGGGCGTCCATTCTGCATGTCCATTCCCTTATGAATGGACACGCAGGCTGAATTAGCAATATCAAGACCACAGATATATTGCTCGCTTAATCACGCGCCCACAGATGGGCCGAATGGATGAGAAGGTATGCCGTGAACCACGTACAGCTGTCAACGTAAATCGAAATGTCACCTATCACCCGTGCACCGTCCGCGCAAGAGCATGACATTTAGCGCCTATTCGCGCTTCAATAAGTAACTGTACGCGGGAGTATTGCCGCTGATACCAAACTAAATTTCCCGAGCACCTTTTACGGGAGCGGCCTCGTCACTTTCGTCGCGCATAGCACCGCGGGCACACGTTTCCGAAAAGTGTGGACGGTGCGGCGATGCCTCTTGTTCGCTCGCAAAATACTTTGATGACCTGTAGAACAGGTTCTTTTGTAGCTAAGAGATACACCGAGGCAATGCTTGCAGCACGAGAAAACCGTGTCTGAACGAGCTGCAACATTGTAGACGTCGTACGCTGCGCGGCCGCTATCGCGTGATATCCTTTTGTACGTCACGGAGAGGTTCCGGCAGATGGCGTCACGGTATGTCCTCGAGACCAATAGTCTGTTTCAGGAGTTCTGTGCAGCAGCGCCCTGGCTACGAGACCATCGAGCGTAGAATTCTTCCGAGGCGCGACGAAATGCCATTGTTCGGACACGCACCCCCCGCTTGGTCTTCCTTCTTGCAGGGCTGCAGCTACCACTGCAGCGTCCGCCACTAGTAGATGACAAGCCGCGGAAGGACACGTTTAACATTTAAGAGGGCTCACCAGCTCCAAAGCAACGCAGATTTGAACTTTTTGTGTCCATAGATGGCAGCACTTACACACCGCCAAAAGTAGGGAAGTTAGAGTTATGTTGAATTCCAATGGCAGATCGCGAGCGCTCAGCCGGATCGCCAACGGAGCGCTCCGCTCCGAGCAAGATCGCTCTCGTCAAATCTGCCATTGGAGGGCATTCGCTCCCGCGGGAGCACTTAGTACGCGGAAATCTAGCGAGAGGGCGCTAGCGTAAAGGGGACCCGGATTATCCCAGCATTCCGTGCGTTTTGTTTATTCCGGTAGTTGCGCGAGTGTGTCACGTTCTGGTGCTCTTCCAGGCCGGTATGATGGTAGCGGCCTGGAAGCAGATGAAAGTCAGCGCATGAGTTTCTGCACACTTTGCGGGCACTCCACCGTGGCTGCTTGACGGTCACGTATACGTGGAGTAGCAAATCCCGCAACTAGTTGCTCTTCTACACGCCGCGACAAACGGAAGGGCCTACGGAACTAGAGGAAAACATTGTTTCAGATAAGTTCTTTTTTCCATGCTACAGGCACCAGAGTTGTGCCGTACCTCATCGCCCGAATATCCCCGAACGACGTCCTCGAGGAAGCCAATCACTTTAGGCCTTTTGGCAGGCAGGCGGAAAATCGTGTCGAATGCCCGTTTGTACACAGCAGCCTCAAACTCGCTCTCTGTGTCCGAAGAATCCTCACTGGATTCGACACTTGTGCTGTCCGACTCCAAACTCTCTAGCAGAAACAGCATGAGCGCACGGCGGAAAGTGCTTTTCCCGTCGTCCACTGCGGCCCACGGCTAGAGTGTACTAGAATATTTTAGTACACTCTACCACGGCTGTTAAACAGCCGGCCATGACGGGAAGAGAGCCGGGCTGAAGCGGGCGCACAAATGACGTCACGCGGACTTCCGGCCAAATCCGCCGATTTAGACGGAGCAAGAATTGTTGCTCCACGGAGCGATCCGGAATCCGCGGCTGCTCCCAATCTGCCATTGGAATGTAACTGCTCCGTACAGAGCAGAAAAACATGATCTGGATCTGCCATTGGAATTCAACATTAGAGTGTACTAGAAAGGTTGAGTGGCGCGGCCGCCGCTCAGCGTCTGAGGCGCGGCGCACGGACAGCATAGAGGGGGGCGCTGTGAGCGAGGTGGTTTGGTGGACCAAGGCACGCTGCGGCTAGCCGTGCCGGCCGCGTTCGTAAGCTGCTTTTCTGCAGCGACTGGTGCTGTTCAGTGGCAACGTAGATAAAGCCGTCATGCTTTAGCACACGTAAAGTGCGCACGCACAATATATAAGCTGTGAGTGCCGGGATAGACCGAATTGTTTTTTGCGAGAGCTGTTTGGTTGAAGCGTCTGCTACGGCACTGTAGGGTGCAAGCTAAATAGGATGTTCCATTTGGTTCTGCCTGAATAGCCACCTGCACAAGCTTGGATCGACAGCGTCGTCGTCTTAGAGTACAAGTATATTTTGACTTTGCAGATGGCATAAACTTCAACAAGAACGGGCTCTTCCTTTTTTTTTTTTTTCGCTCGGCAGCGCTAGAACAGCGTGCGCTCAGTTCACTCAGCCTCCAAGGTAAATGAACGCACTGAAATTTACAAGACGACTGTATTTCCTTTTGCGCCACTAATCACTTGCCTAATCATTTCTGCTTCAACCCACTGAAATTGCAATCTGGTGCCTCATATAATGTATGCGTGAGTCGACTCACGCATACATTATATGAGGCGATCGCAGACACGCCATAATTTATTAAATATATTAACACATTTCCTTACGAAACAGTCAACGTTATATCCTCCTTCGAAAGGTAAAGCATTGAGTGCTTGTCCTTCGGGACGCTGAAGGGAGACAGTTTTCGCTTGAATTTAACACCTGAATAGGCGGTGCGACAGCCTGGTGCATAGCAGTGCCGATGGCGGTACTTCGGCATATTATACTGAGAGGGCCAGGGGAGGTCGTGGACAGGGCACAGTGAGCATCAAAAAGAAGCCAAAACCAACGAGCGGCGAGGCGTTCCACGCAGTCATTACCACTTTTGACAGCGCACGACTCGGCGCGTCCCAAACCACCTCGACCGCAGCGCCCCCACATAAATTTTCCGTGTTTGGAGCGTCGCTTGAAAGCATGGGCGCCAGTGGGGGATCGCGGCACTCAACCTTTCTAGTACACTCTAGTTAGAGTACACTCTGGTGTGTAAATCTCACCAGGACGTTAAAGAGTGTGAAAAGGTCATTCCGCGCGCGAAAAGTAGTGCTGTTTGAAACTTGCCCGGGAATACTTCAAAACACGGTGAACGCTTTGTCTAGCCATCCCTATGTTTTCCGCCAGCATAGCCGTAGCAAATGCGACTGAGGGGCTTCCCCTTTGTCCTCCCGATACCGTGGGCTGTAAGCCATTCCCTCCAACTTCGTATCGCCACACCGCCCCCGTAGTAACCCACACGATGGGAAGAGAGACAGCTGCCTCCACAGCTGCGTGCCGCTTATTGTCAGAGGCTATCGAATATTTTCAGCAGCTGCCTTGGAAAATGTGCAAAAGGGCGCTGTTTACTGCTTTCAGCTATGAGTGGGAAACCCACCGCCTTCAGGTGTTGCCTACAGCATACTCTGTCTGTTTCTAACCCACATCGCGACGAGCATGCCAATTATTCACGCACGTCTCCACCTGCTGTACCGAGCCCCCACTGTCTCAACTATTCCTCCAAACAAGATTTTTAGAGGAGCACTAAGGGGTGCAACCACGTGGTCTTAGCATCACAGTAGAAGTGAGAGGGGCTATGGAGCCCCGAAAACACGAAGTAGCTTAGACTTGTTTGGGAACAAAATGAAGTATAATGTTTAAAAATTACATCGAAGGTGGTCGAACGCGAAGACGGGGTCAGTTGCTGGGGAATGTCCCTGCACTATCACCCCGTTGCTACGTTATGAAAACAGTTCGTGTCGAGTCATACACTTGCCAGCGACCGCTCAACTTCAGAAATGTGTTCTTTCCAAAAAACAAGGCTTCTTCTGATCTGCGCGTGTGCACTTAGCGCCGGGACGAACCTGTTCGTAGTAGCCGATCGCGCTTTTATATCTATTTGCCTGCTTCTTTAAACATTTCTAAACAGCCGCGATGCCGTGCTTGCCCATCTTTCTGATCCCCAGAACGCAGGGAAAGCACTCAAATCTCTCCTGCAGGTGTCGCCGCTGTTCCTTTTGCCACTACATCAAATCCTTGCGGGCGCCGATTAGGACGATTAGCCACGGGTAGGGAACAATCTCTAAACACCGAGGATCTCTCGACAGTCTGCTTAGAGGGCGAGCTGGTAGCCAGGACGCAGTCGAGACGCCGTCGAAACACTGCTTAGTGTTGGGCGGCACGCCTGCATTAGCCACGCATTCCACTACGTTGTCGCGTGGAACACGCACGAGAGAGGGCATGAAAGCGAAAAAAGGAGAACAAAAGCAGCAGTACACCACCCCCTAAGAGGATGTTGCTCCCACAAGCACACAAATCGGAAAAAAAAAAAGGCTCGTTCAAGCTCACTACGCGCATCCCTTTTCGCCGGTGCGCACGAATACGGTCATGGGTTGGTGGTGGAGCGTAGGATCGCCGAACGTAGGCGGCACAAGGTGGAGCCACATCGCGCCTGTTAAACTTCGCGCGAATTTTAAATCCACGTTGAAAGTACAGACGACGATTTTGGAGCCTGTAAAATGCGAACCAGATGGTTGATATCCATGACAGTTATACCATAGCAATAAGGAAAGAAAAAGGGAGGAAATGTTGCGGATGAAATTTAGATAATTAGGCTATTTTCTTTAGGAGACAACAAGAAACAGCGAGAAGTTAAAAAGTACAATTTTTCAGCATATTTGCCACTGCTTTCTAAAAAAATCAAAGCTTGGGTAAAATATCTATCCGCAACATTTCCCTCATATACTAAAAACGAATACAGTACCGAAAACCCCGTGTAAATCTGACTAAATTTGGGCGCGCTAGAGCTTCTCAATGTGCGCCTGTATTCTCTATAGGCGCTCGCACTGGTGAGCCCTCTTAAAGCTGAACATTTGACAGAGATCTATCTGGTTGTTCCCTTGAAGCCGATTGTGGATTTCACATCTTCTCCACTTCGAGCCCTGTCAAGTTTTCTACACAAGACTTTGGCCTACGTAAAGGACAGCAGCCATTTTGTTGAACTCCTGTCCCCTGTTTCTGTTTCCGAAGATGAACGCCTCGTATCCTTTGACGTGGTCTCCCTGTTCGCAAGCGTTGCCGTTCAGCTGGCGGCGACCACCGCGCGGGAGGCAGTAGAGCGTGACAAGAACCTCGGGGAAAGAACAAGCCTGAGCGTCGACGAGCTGAGCCGCCTGCTGAACTTTTGTCTCAGCAGCACGTACTTCTCTGTCAACTGAGAGTACTACAAGCAGCGAACTGGTACTGCAATGGGTGCGTCTGTGTCTGTCACAACAGCGAACCTCGTGATGGGAGCGGTGGAAGGAAGAGCATTGCAGTCGGCCGACATCACTCCGAAGATATTTTTGCGGTATGTCTACGACTGCTTCTGCATTCTTAAAACTTATACCGTAGACGCATTCACGGCCCACCTAAACTCAATAGAGCCGGCCATTCAGTTCACCGTGGAACGGGAAAAGAACAACTGCTTGCCGTTCCTTGATGTCCTTGTGACAAAGGTGGACGGCATGCTCCAGTTCTCGGTGTACCGAAGCCCCGCCACGGTGGTCCAGTGGCTAAGGTACTCGGCTGCTGATCCGAGGGTCGCGGGATCAAATCCCGGCCGCGGCGGCTGCATTTCGATGGAGGCGAAATGTTGAGGCCCGTGTGCTGTGCGATGTCAGTGCACGCTAAAGAACCCCAGGTGGTCGAAATTTCCGGAGCCCTCCACTACGGCGTCTCTCATAATCAGAACTGGTTTTGGGACGTTAAACCGCACAAATCAATCGGTGTACCGAAAGCCGACTCACACCGGTCGCTATCTCGACGCTAGCTCGAACCACCCTTTCTACCATAAAGCGGCGGTGGTTTCGGCTCTGCTGACCCGCGCACAGACGGTTTGTTCTTCGGAAAATAAGCGGATAGAAGAACGGGTGGTCAGAAGTGACCTTCTAAAGAACGGCTACTCGAAAGCATTCGTTGGAAAGGTTGCTCGCCGCCAGACCCGCCGACCCCTTCGAAAGGACACTGATCCACCGCCTTCCAAGCCCATGCGTGTGTGTATTCCCTACGTTCAGGGTACCAGCGAAGCGTTCGCACGTGTGCTGTCTGAGCAGGGATTAAGAGTAGCACACAAGCCAATTTACACGCTTGGCCGTTTCTCTCCGCGCCCGAGGAACAGGCTGCCGAGGGAGAGAGCGCAAGGTGTGAGTTACTCCATTCCCTGTTCAGATTGCGGCGCGTCGTACGTGGGAGAGACGAAGAACTTTCCAGAGAGGCTACCACAGCACAGGAACGATGTCCCCAAGCTCGATAGACAAAGGAGTGCGTTAGCTGAACACAGCGAGGTGCACGACCACCGCATCGACTTTGACAACTCCCGCGTCCTCGACTTGGAAACCAGTTTTCACAAGCGGCTTTTTGTGGAATCATGGCACATTCAGGCGACACCTGGTAACGTGAACCGGTCTGCAGGTGCAATGCCAAATGTCTATTTTAGCGGACTCCGGCACCTGGTTCAACACTAGCATGACTCCCCTCAGTTTGAAGAACTGGAAAAAGAGAAAGTGATAAAGGAAGGAGGAAAGAAGAAGAAAAATAAAAAAAGAAAGAAACAAGAAAAAGAAGGCCATAAGCACTGCTGCTGTCTGGTGCCCTCCAGTCACCCCTGAAGAAGGGTCCAAGTGGGACCCGAAACGTCGGGTTTTTTGTCATCCTTAGGAGAAAATTTTACTTTTGATGATTGTAATTTGGTTGGTGTTCCCCCTTTTTTTCACCTTTTTTCCCGTTTAACATGTGTTTGCCGTCCGAATTGGCCGAAGAGGGCTGTAGCTTCCGCAGTGCTGCACGGAACTTCTGAAACAGGCTATAGCTGTAGAGTGCGTGACTATTGTGTGAATCATCACAGCTGACTTAGCAAAGAAAAAAGAAAATGTAAACCAAAAAAAAGAATACACGATTGTCTCCTTAAGATATGTTGCTGGGCGAGTTCGTTCATTGTCTGAAACGAATTTTTAGGCGTGAAGAGCGCTCGTCCTGTCTTCTTTTGTGCGGTGTTTTTCGCGCTCAAATAAGTCCTTGCCTTTGTTTCCGTTTAATGTCACCATCACCTCCGTGATGTTCTTCCTTTCTGAGTGGCGGAGGCTTAAGTACAATTACATGTAACAGAAAGAACCATGAAACATTGTTCTTCACGCACCAACCACCAAAAAATGGGCGCCATATTTCCTGGCTCAGTTTCACCAGTCCAGTAAAGCACAGCCAAGGCTACCAGGCCATCCAGCACAGAATACTTCCGAAACGACATGAAGTTCCACTGTTCAAACAGGAGCCTGGGAACAGCTAGGTGCCTGAAGTTCCTTGTTGTTGTTTTGTGGGGTTTTACGTCCCAAAACCAGTTCTGAATATGAGAGACGCCGTAGTGGAGGGCTCCGGAAATTTCGACCACCTGGGGTTCTTTAATGTGCACTGACATCGCACAGCACACGGGCCTCAACATTTCGCCTCCATCGAAATGCAGCCGCCGCGGCCGGGAGTCGATCCCGCGACCCTCAGTTCAGCAGCCGAGTGCCTTAGCCACTAGACCACCGTGGCGGGGCCCTAAAGTTCCTGTATAACTGCTTTTCCAAGAAGCAAAAGTGGCAGATGCCACCGCAGCGCCCGCCATTGGCAGATAACCAGCCACGAAAGAAAAGGACACGTTTAACATGTGTTCGCCCTCCGGATTGGCCGATCAGGCCTGTATCGTGCACAATGCTGCAAGGAACTTCTGAAACAAACTATGGCTAATGTGCATTATGACGAGCATCGATAAAATGCAGTCAAACAGCTTAAAGCAATTACTCGAATGGAATCTCAGTAGCCATCCTTTTTTTAACAATTTGTCATGCTTAGTCGCATGACTTATCAAGGATAATCAGCCCGCATGAACCCACACATCGTTATAAAGAAGTCCATCTCAGATAATGGCCATATCTTTTGCGCCTTGTTCCCTGGCATTATCCACAAAGGAGCATATGGATTTGCATTATGACCGCGACCATGATCATCTATTCCTTGTTCCCGACGTCCACACAGGGTTCCATGTCCATGGCTTTGTCATAGAGCCGCGAACCTATAGTCTGTTTCAGAACTTCCGTACAGCACTGTAGAAGCTACAGCCCTCCTCGGCCAATCTGGAGGGCGAACACATGTTAAACGCGACCTTCCGCGGCTTATCTGCCAATGGCGAGCACTGCAGTGGCAGCTGCAGCCCTGCAAGGAGGAAGACGAAGCGGGGTGTGCGCGTCCGAACAATGGCGTTTCGTCTCGCTTCGGAAGAATTCTGCGCTCGATGGCCTCGTAGCCTTGGCTCTGCTGTACGGAATTCCTGAAGCAGACCATAAATATCTGTAGTGCCAAACTCTCAGAATATACACGCAGTCACGTGATTTTCAAAAAACCGCCTCTTGTTACTTAAGGCGCCTCAGCCACGAACGTTGCTCATTCCCGGCCTAGAGTGTCCGCCTCGACAGCTGAAACGTAGCCCTTTTTTGATCGCGATGGTTCACCCCGTCCCTGCCCGGCGTGGTCTCGCAGCTCCCATTGCGAAGCCTGACGGAGCTCGCAAACGAACACAGTCTGGAACTCGCCCGCACTGGTACGCTAAAGTTTTCCTTTTGTTTTTGCGTGGAGTAATGTATGGGAATTTAACGTAGCCTATGAATATTGCCAGCGAGAACGATAGATGAGATGGATGTTGGCCGTCACCTTGAATGTTTTTGCTCATTCTACATTCTCGTGTGATCTCGGGCATATTAAAGAAGCTATCTCCTCAAAATTAGCGCTCCGCCCCCTGAGACATGCATGCCTCGTAACGAAACCGCTGTTCTGGCGCGTAAAATTCCAGCAGTTGTTTTATTACATTGACGTATTTTCGAAGACGAGTTCGATGCACTGATTCTAACCCAAATTCGCTACTCAATTCTGTCATGAGCGCATCTCTCTCACCTTTAAACAAGGCTCCTCATTGGACAAATATGAGCGCCACGTGTATGCAGTAGGCCATGTGTGAAATCGTAAGACGCAGGAAGAAGGCCACTTCAAAGTTATAACGCGCTAGGTTTTCCCTGTCGCAGGCAGAGGGACAAGAAGGCAAGTGCCTGTCAATTGCTGTCCTTACTTCGGTGTGACCAGTGCACTTACAGCAGTGAAAGAAGCTACAACCTCAAAAGGCACAAGCAAAAAAGTCACAGGCAGTTGCGGGAACCACGGAAGTGCTGCAACAAGGAATTCAGCACGCTCCACGAATTCAATGTTCACAGGACATTATTGCACCTGAATCGTGGCTACGCCTGCACATTCGAGGAATGCTGCAAGACATTCACGAAGAAATCTCTTTTGGAAAGGTAAGCAGCAATATGTCGAATGCTTGTCATTAGACTAATAATACTGCCCTCTAGGACAACCCTTATGTTTCACTGCTAGGTACATGCCCAAGATGCTTAACTCTTGCCATTGTGCCCAAGCCGGAAAGCTGTGATCCTGTCCATCGCTTCCCTTTTTGTGTTGTTTTGTTCCTGTAGCCCCTCACTAGTTGCACTGGTCAGTCATGGTCATTCAGGCCATCAGTGCTGCCCCTGACTAAACTTACTGTATAACCACTTTACCAAGTAGGGAGGAGTGCTTTTTCCTCCTCTTCCCCTCAATTTTGTCATTTGCTACAGTGCCGTCCACACGGGCTTTCTAACTTTGCCTGTTCTGCAAGTCCATGCACGCCAATCTTGCATAGATCGCGACAAAGGCGACAAATCAACCTTAAAAACACAATCTTGCATTCCTCTATACTCTCTCCGCGGGTGCCTTGCGAGCAAAATAAGGCTGGGAGACAACAAATGTGCCCAGCAACAGGAAGTTTCTTGCACTGGGGGACGCCAGTAATAGGCCCAGTGACACGGTTGGCACTTGGTCAGATCTTAGGAAGAAAATGGCTGCAGGAACCGGAAACCTACGTGCCTTAGATGGAAACCCTCAGAAGTAGTCAATGGGGAAGCTTGTTTCCCCATTAATCGCTTTGGCTTCTTGGCAAAGCGGTTATACGGGGACTTTACCCCTGACCACAGCAGTCGCAACTAGTTCTCTCTCTGTAGTATACTTCGCAAGCATGGAAGGCATGACACCTGACTGTGAGAGAAGACTGTGTGTTTTTTTTTTGTTGATTTGTTCAAAAACACTGGTGTTTGCGCTTTTGTGCTTCGCCTATATTACGGTAACACGAGAATTACAAATCCTCCAAGCACGCGCAACTGTTGCAGTGTTCAACGCATGCACCTCACAATCTAAGATACAGCATTGTCTTTGCTTTCATGTCGCATCTCTTGTCGCATCACTTGTCGCAGGTAATTTGTTGGCGAAATGTATTATTGATTTTGAGCAAAAGTGCGGTTGGGCGTTAGGTGCCTTGTGAAATGCAGAGAGCTGAATGTTGGTCAGCACAGGTAAATTGAAATCAGGTGTTCCGTTAACAGAATTTCCATTATATTCAAATGTTCTGGTCTCTTGGTGCTGTCGGCTTGAAGCATTCCGCCGCTAAGCACAAGCTGCTCCAAAAATGCGCCCATGCTCTCCCTATCAGCCGGCACGCCATGCAAGTAGCAGGAGATCAGCGGGGCACTTCTTTGAGGATGGGTGATAGTGGCGTGCTTCTCCGCGACATGCTTTCATTTCATCCAAGGCACTCTGGGTATGACCTCGCACGTGCGATTTCGTCCGCTGTCTACGAGCTGCCACATTCCAGGACAGGAGCAAAATATTAACCTGTCCAATCACAAAGGGCAAACTTTAGCAACTCACTTTCCTGTTTTCACTAAAGCACATATATATGCAATTTTGCGATGCTCTCTTTAGCACCACTCGATTTGACCATTTGCAGACCATTTGCAAAATAGTGAGCGCCACCTGGATTTTCCCAGCCAAGAACTCTCGTGCACAGGTTGCTTTCTTGTTCTACGCGCCTGCAGATGTCCACATTCGTCACGCCATTCATCCCGTTCAGCGTCCGTCCCCGCTTTTCCTTTCTTTCGCTTCTGCCCCTGTCTCTCTAAATCGTGGAACTGGCTTTGAGTCGTCTCACTCCCCGCAAAATTCCTGGGAAGCTTGTGTGGTGCTCGTGCACGTCGGATGGAGCGTGCAGACATGAATGCGCTTAGAGCAGAAAAGCAATCTGTAGACGAGGGTTTTTGGCTGGGAAGCCTCCTTGCGGGAAAGGCAACTTACAGATTTTTGCAAATGGTCAATTTGCTCTTCCGCAAGGATGTTCTCCATGCAAGAACTCTTGTCCACAGATCGTTTTCCTGCTCGAACCGCTCTCAAACGTGCACATTCGTTCCGTTCCGCACGCGTCCCTGCCTATCATTTCTTCCCCCTGTGACTCTCTTTTGTACATTCCGGAACTAGAACTCGTGTGTCAGGGCACACTGCGCGGAAAATGTTTAAATGAAGGTTTTGTGGTGCTGGTACACTTTCGTTGCAGTGTGCAGGTGCGAACGCGCCTAGATCACGAAAGCAATATCTGAACGAGAGTTATTCGTTCGAAAACATCCTTGCAGGAAAGATGATTTGATTGATTGATTTGTGGTGTTTAACGTCCCAATACCAGCTAGATTATGACATAGGCCTTAGACCTCCGGAAGTTTCGGCCTGCTCTTCTTAACGTGCACATCGCACAGTACACGAACCTCAACATTTCGCCTCCATAGAAATGCAACTGCTGTTGCGGGGATCCGATCCCGCGACCTTTGGATCAGCAGCGGAGTGCCATAGCCACTAGACCACCGGAGCGGTACTTGCGGGAAAGGGATAACAATACAGCACCCTCTCACGTCTCTTCAGCGTGCATTATACAGACGGGGCACCACACACGCGCTAAAGAATAACAAATAAATAGAAGAAATAAAATGAAGACGTGCCCATTCAGTCATATGAGAGTTATGATCAAGGGAGCAGGACACGGTCTACACGATACCACAAGCTGTCTGGAGGAGGTTAATGTATCAGCTCTCATGATTGGTGGTGACTGGCTCCATATCGAATCAGGGAAATATTCAAACGTATTCCTGAGGAGAACCGCCTCTTCAATAGCGTTGACAAGCGGCGCCATTTACTTTCCTTTGCGCAGTGTGGTAGGCAGACAGATGCTAACTTTTCTGTCATTCTGGTCAACGTCGGAAACGACGAAGCACTCATGCTGAGGAAAGTTGAACTCTGTCGTAGGTAGTCGTGCGCTGGACGATTTTACTCCACAATGTTCCGTTTTCGAAACAACCTTGAGTGCGTTTAGACTTCTGACTCGTATAACGCATCATCAGAAGCAGCCTATTTTAAGTCCACTGCTAGCAGGAAGGCCTGTCAAAACCATTTCAAATTCGCCCTATCCTGAGCGAGTTAGTTCCACTTTATGCCCGCGAACTTCTTAATTTCATCGCTCCATCTAACCTTCCGCCTGCCCATGTAGCGTTTTCCTTCTCTTGGTATCCAGCCTTCGTTCGTACACAATCCATCTATTATCTCTCGTCCGCATGATATGCCATGCCTAGGTACACTTTTCTTTTAATTTGTATAAGAATATCAGCTACTTGTGTCTGTTCCCTGATCTACTCCGCACGCTTATCACGTAGTGTTACACCTACAATTTTTCTTTCCATTGCACATTGCATGCTCCTTAATTTTATCTCTAGTTTTTTATTTATCCTCCACGTTTCTGCACCGTACGATAGTACTGGGAGAATGCAGTGAATGAACGCTTTATGCTTTAGTGACAGCGCCAAGTTTCCCCTAATGATTTTGGAATGTCTCCCGAATTCTTATTCTGCGGAGGATTTCCTTTTATGGGTAGGCGCTCCTATCCCCAGATATACGTATTCGTTCACACATTCTATGGGTTAATTGCTATTTTAAATTCCCGTGCTTATAGTTAGACAGGCCTGAAGCATTACGTACAGGTGGCACATGTAATGGTCCAAAAGCGAACGCAAAGTTAGGCTAAAATAGCGAAACAGCTATGGATACCACTCTGCAATGACCTGGGTGACTTACTAGAAAGCCACTGCAGGAACCGCATTGTTATACCAAATAAGCTGGCATTTGAGAAGCACAAATGGCCCGACTTTTGACGCGGCAATCCTGGACAACATATCCGAGCACGTATAAAGCTTTCGTGAGAAGCGTTGATTCATAATAAGGAAAAGATACTATTTTCTACAGTCCTTGTCTAGAGCACGTCTCAACGTCCGTGTGGATAGGATAAAAGGGATGAAAGAGATAGCCCCCCGCAACCCGGTGATCTCGTGGCTATGGTACTCGGCTGCTTTTCCGAGGGACGTGGGATCGAATACCGGCCATAGCGGCTGCATTTCGGTAGAGGCGTAATGTTGAGGCCCGTGCACTGTGCGATGTCAGTGCACGTCAAAGGACCCCAAGCAGCCCAAATTACCGGAGCATTCCACTACATCGTCTCTCATAATCACAGGTGGTTTTGGGACATAAAACCCCAGAAATCAATCAGATCGATCAATGAAAGAAAAAGAAATGAGTTAAGGGCTCGACACATGGTCCGATTTTCTATGCGATCCGACGTCCGATGCCATGTGCTCCGACACGCGGCATACGACGCTTCAAGACACAAGGGGTGATGAGCGATCAGCGAGGAGGCTCCGCCCACCTCCGGTGCGTCGGCATACACGCTCGTAAAACATCGCGTCCCTCTCGCTAAGTACAAAATAAGCAGTCTTGTACAGTCTCGTACATAACAGCACCAAAAACATTGCCGATAAAACTATGCCTTCGCGAGCGACAAGCACATCACGACAGCCCACCGGCAGTGACGACTCCGACGGTAGGCCTAGCTGCCGACGACGTACCCGTCGTCGTTCACAATCAACCGTGAGTTCGCCACAACGCGCTCATTTTTTGCCAGCACCATTAACATTTGTACTCATATGTCGTGTGTTAACGCATACGATTAGTTTTTTCGAAACAGATGCGAAGCGCAATGGTAAAAACGAAGCTAGCCGCTTCGGTGAAACAGCCCCTGTCGATGTTCGTTTACGTTCACGCCGCGGCTGCTTCCGATCTCTCGAGTGCTTAGGAAGCGAGTGCTGCTTTGCAGTTTAGCTGACTTCAGGCGTAACATTACTCAATGAGAAATAATTTCGTGTCACAAACAAATCATAAGCAATATTTTCGACGCGATTCCATTGACACCGGCAATGCCTCGGTCGCCTCGGCGGGTCAAGAACGAGCGATGAGTGCGTAAGCTCCGCCCTCACGAAGCGCGTCTGCGTACGCGCTTCTAAGACATCGTCCTAGTCAATTGCTCCGCTCAGGCTGAGCAGTTGCGGCCAGGTCTGCCAGGCTAACACCGCCTGTAGCCACAACACCACTACCACCTGCCTACTATACAATAAACATTTTTCTACTGTTGCTTGGTCATACAACACAGAAAAATACTGCCGATGCCTTCGCGAGCGACTAGCACATCACAACAGCCCACCGTCAGTGACGACTATGAGGGTAGGCTTAGCTGCTGACCCTCGGAGTAGTAGTTGTTCCCTGTCAACCGCGAGCTCGTCACAACGTGCTCATTTTTACCTATAAGATTAACATTTGCACTCATATGTCGTGCGTTAACACATGCGATTAGTTTTCTCGAGGCGTCGTTGTGAATGAAGCCCTGTGGCAGAACCGAAACTAGCCGCTTCGGTGAGGTGGCCCTTGCCGAGATATTTGTATACCTTTCCACGGCGGTTGCTTTCTATCTCTCCGCTGGTTTGGAAACGGGCGTTGCTTTGCAGATTGATTCACATTAGGCATATCACTACCGAATAAGCATTTATTTCGAGCCAGACACAAGCCACAATCAATGTTTTCCACGAGATTCCGGCGATACCGGCAAAAGTCACGGTGACCTCGGCAGGGCGATCGGAGCGGAGCAGTGAACCAATGGGCGGCCAGCAGCACGACGTCACGCGTCTCCCGCGTTGCCGTCCGGCGACGAGAAAATCTGCGCGGTTTGACGCGCGCCGGACGACCGGAACAGGGAACCGGTGGAGCAAAAACAACCTCGGTACACCCGGTACGACTGCCGGATCGCATCACTGGACGTCGGATCGCATGCAAAATCGGATCATGTGTCCAGGCCTTAATGCCGTGGTGAACGGATCCGGAAATTTTGACCAGCTTGGGGTACTTTAACGTGCACTGACAGCCCATAGTACACGGGGGTCTGTCATTTTCGCAGCCATCTAAAATGCGACCGCCGCGGTCGGGATCAAACTCGTGTTTTTTGGGTCCATCCAAGTACCATAAGCACCCTATCAACAAGGGTTGATTGAAATTTCTGTAGGTACATTCAAGACACTCCACCTCACGGGTAGCTTTGAGAAACATATTCTACATGCATCTGCATGCTTGGCATCATCTTCCTTTACCCGGAACAGATAAAAAAATACAAGCATCTTTACGAAGTGAGCCATGACGAGTGGGCGAAGCTGGGGAGCGTTCTGTGTTACCGTAAATCACCCGTGACATTGCCCACATGCATGTAAATGATTGACAACGCGTGTGTATATTTACACATGCTTTGACATTTATTCTCCTGGTGTTTATGAGGTTCCTGTGCTCCCACGTCGTAGATCGTGCTGAGTTCCCGATTAATTTAGTTAACGCGCACGCTGCCAATACTTATGGTTTAACTATGCACAACAGAAATGTACCACCGGCGCTGCATTGCAGGTCAAGATCAAGTGCCCATATATATGGGGTGTCCGGTGAACGGTTGTGCCGCGCGAGCAGTCGGTCTTTAGATGCCAAGCAGCTTATGGCGGGCGCTTTGTCCGTCCCTCCCTCCGCCGTGTGCTGTCCACACCCGCACTGCGCACCTTCCTCCCCCTCCTCTCCTTTTCTCATCTCTCCTCTCGGCATTCCTGCTCTCCTCTCCGAACGGCACGCGTTGACTATGGAAACGCTCTTTTATTGATGAAACCTTTACCAGATCGCAAGGAACGAGAACGTACCCTCGCCCGCGAGAGACAATGCTGACGCAGGCAGCGTCTGCTAGCGTCAAACTGATGCAAACGCCGTGTCACCCCCCGTGCTCCTTTTCATCGTCTCATGGTCCCCTTTAGCGGGAAATGGAGTAATCTTCTTTTTCAAGAAACTCGCTAGCAGACGCTGCCGGCGTCAGCGTCTGCTAGCATCACCAGCAGGCAGGTATTGGAAGACCAACGACTGATAAGACGGAAGTACGCTCCTCCGCATTCGAGCTTAAGCAACAACAACATCACCAGCATCAACAACATCAACAACAACATCAACAGCAACAAGAAGCATCAACAAGCTAGCGATTGGCGCCGCCTCCAAACCAATGACTCCTTTACTAGATGCCAGTCGCGTGGTCCGAAAACCGTGTTCCGTGCCTTTTCCCTCTTTCGTCTCCCTGAAATGCAACGAGCGCCCCTTGTGTTCATTGAAGCGTTCATTGAAGAAAGAGCATTTCTATAGTCAACGCACGTCGTTCACTCTCTCTCAAGACAGCAGCTGGAAGACAGATCGCGCGTCGGGAGACATACGCCGAGAGCGAGCGCGAGCGTGGCTACGACGCGACAACGGACAAGCCTCGACCTTAAGGAGCTCTGCCTCTAAAAGTCAGTCAGCCAGATCAGGCGACAGTGCTGCTTTGCGAAAAGGAGGCGTGCTCCCTATTAGGGTTGGAGATGGGACGTCCTTTCAGTTAACACTGCTTCGCCCCTTTGTCCTCACCATTCCCCAGCTTAGCGAACAGGATGGGACCACCGAGGCAAGTTCCCGTTTTTTGTTGTTCTTTTTTCTTCTTTTTGGACGCCACAGCGGGAAGAACGCCGCCGCGTGCGTGGAAGCCTTCACGAAAATTTGCTAAAACTTTGCGCTTTGAAGCAAAGTAAGGTCCCTGTGTTAAGGTAAAGTCGTCCTTGCCACCACACTCGGCGAGGCCGGGAACCTTTGAGTTCGGTGTTTCCGTTCAATTCGTGTAGGTAGCGCTAGCTGAAATTTTTTTTGTACTTTTGAAAGAAACAGAATATTATCGATATTCCCCCAATATTTAGGCGCGATTTTTATCAATAAATGTACGAGAGGACCCTGTGTTAGCTTTTGACCAACGTCTGCTCTGTTTCCAACGTGGTTCGCGGATTCACGGAGACCTTAATGTTTACAGTGCAACGATTTGGAAATTCTGAGTGCTTCGCTTTGGAGTTCTGCTTCCTTTGTGTAAAATTACCCTTGTAGGAACTAGATTTCTAAATCTACACTCTTCGCGCGCCACCTCAGGCCCAGTGCTTTAGCAGCATTCCGGTAAAATAGGCACAAGTCGGACCATGAACGCAGACATCACCTTGTTTATATCTTAACAAAACACGTACTGCTCCTACGTTATTGGAACTGAGCAGTCGGACTGAAGATGTGGTCTTCTATATCGCCTTCAAATTAAATTTGGTCTGGGGAAATAGTTCCTGGACAATTTTCAGCAATATTTTCTATGTTTGGCTACATTTAAAAGGCAATCAACAGTAAAGCAATGAGACAACAAACTTTTCCTCCTTTACAGGAGCTAGAGTCCGCATTTTCACAACTGGAACATCAAGTGGAACGGTCACAACTGGAACACAGTCCGCGAACACAGTCCGCGAATTAGCGGAACACAGTCCGCTAACTTATGGTGCTCCTCTAAAATGGCCCTGTTTATTTATTCTAATAGTGCTTATTTGAAATCTACAAACGCAAAGATTTTAATGACGTCTAAGGAAACTATATACAGCAAATACAACATCCGGCACGGCCGCTAAAAAAGTTACTAAAACGACTTATTCGAGCCTCGACAGTAGGACCATCAACTCAAAAAATCGGCGCTCTTTTCTTGTGGGTTTTCACTGACATCGAACTATTGCGCACATGACTAGCCCACCAGTCCATGTTGTGAAGTTTTCTCGAGCGGCATAAACTGCAAATTGTTAAATGCTATCATTTTGATTTTATACTCATTTATTATTATACCAAGGAACAAAGTCGCTCTTGGAGACTAGGTTCTTAGGTCTTCCTTTCGAGTGAAAATGTCTGTCTATACCAAAACAAAGGGAATGGGTCAAGGGAACAACCTAACAGATCCAAGAGCCGATGAAGCCGCAGAACGCCCAGGGGATATCAATTGCAGTTTTTAACTGAAGTGTAGTGATTATAACGTAAGCGGAAAGAAATTGTCGTAAAAGAATGATGCAATGTAGCCAGTTGTGCAACGCGGTAAGACTTCATTGTAAAAACAGTGCAGCCACTCTTACAGAAAGAAGGAAGCTCTCTTGGCGTTCTTTTTCCTTTTTTTGTCTTCGTGTGTGTGCTTTGTTTTCACAATGACGAAGAAACACCATTCGTCGGCAGGGACCGTGCACGAGATATTCGCATAGCGTGTCCCATGCTCTACCAACATCGATACAACGGTGTTCTCTTCGCCGTCCACTTTATTGAGTATTTCTGTACATTTCAACGATGTACAGAGCCACTCGTGTCAATTCCTGTCCCTGCAGCTTTATATCTCAGCCAGTACCCACATGACTTCGTGAGTAATGCTAATCAATTCGGAACACAAAGTGGTGTCAGTTTGTCACTTTTAACGAAACAGCTCTCTAGCGCGAAATTTCGCGATAATGATTTCGCGTGAGGGTACTTGTGCCAAGCAAAAGGCGCAAGGTTCTCTCCCCTTCATGTGGGCTTTTCGTGGTGCGCCCAGTGAGGTGCGGCGTCGTATTTCTGTTATTAAGCTGTGTTACTGCTCCCGCAGATTCAATGTGCCTCAATGCGGACAGCATAGTCAAGACAAGTTGGATCCTATTCACGCGGCCAAGCAGAGCCGTTGTCCGAACTATAGAACTGAAGTGTCAGAGGGCTCTGTTCGTGCCCGTAATGGCGTGACGTCGTGCCACCATCAGTACCACTCGGCTGTAACGACATGTTAATGTGAACAGTCACAGTTCTGCAAGAAGGACGAAGCAATGCATGAATTAGCAATGCATGAGATAAAATGTCAAACGAAGTGAGGCTGGCTATACTAACTCTTTTGTGTACGATCTCACGTAGCTCCACAAAGCGCTGGCGTAAAAACTACGGCTGCTCCAGGGACACTTTCCGCTTTCCGTCACGTCTCCTCGCGTTCAGAGCGCAGCACGTAGAACGGTTTACCAGCTGCCCGCTGATGGGATAGCGCATGCGCCATCGGTGGCCACCAAGCGATGTCCACGGTTGCTGCTCTAGGGAAAAGCCATTTTAACCACAACTTCTAGCCAGCCATTTTAAAAGGCGGAAGGAGCTGTGACCCTTGAGACGATGTAAGGTCTTCCTACTTTTTGCAGGCATGTCAAGGCGCACAAGGGGGAGTACCAGTACTCCTGCGAGAATTGCAAGTACCAGACGTGTGTCTTGAGCAACTTCCAGCGTCACAAGAAGGCGAAGAAGTGCTTGGCGAATCAAGGAGTTGGGCCCCAATCAGACGGTATAGAGGCGGAAGGCCTAGCAATGCGGCCAGTCTGCAAGGATGCTGAAGCAGAGGAACACAAATCAGAGCAGGAGCAGCAAGAGTGCAAGCATGGAGTGAAGGCACGAACCCACGACGAATACGAGGCTGCCCTGGGCCTGCTCTTGCTTCACGAGACTTTGTATGCGCGTGAAAGCGAGTCAAATGCAGCCCTCTGCGCCCTTCAGGCTGACTGCTTTGTAGATTGCGGCGTTCCAGGGCTAGTCGTGTTATGAAATCCTTCTTTTCTACTTAGATTATCCTTGCTCGGTTGCTTTCTTTCTCGTTGTTTGTTACTTGATTGGGTAGAGGAGTGCATGCAGGAAATGGTAAAAAAAAATGGCACAGAGCCTGATTGCAACGTGCTTCGTACGTAAAAGCCCCACCGACATGTGAACACTGCAACTCCATACACCACCCTCGCCCACGGGCGTCCACGAGCCTTCCTTCGGGCGCCTGCCTCTGCAGGCTTTTGGTGAGTGGCGATGCCAGTGCACACCACCTCATGGTAAAGAAGACGATGGGGGTGTTTTCGGCACGCGCTGGTTCGGCACCTTTCCACGGCCAGCCGTGCGTAGCGGAGAGCGGAACCGTGTGCCAGGGAAAGGGGATCCTGAGCGCTGAGCTGATGACCTGCGACTTAAACCTTCCCGTTTGAAGGTCACACACTTATTCGAACTGTGCTTCACGTCATACCCAAACTATGAAGTCACTCAGAAGCGGGAAAGAGAGAGAAAAAAGGACACATGAAGCAAAGAAGGGCACAGGCACACGTCACAGGCACAGGCACACGACACAGGCACAGGCACACAGGCAGGGCACAGGCACACAGGGCACAGGCACACGACAGCAGCTCCAGAATGTACAGCATGGCGGATGGAAGAAGCAAGGCTGCAGCGAGCGCGTCTGACAGGTCGACTATGACAGCAGATGTCCTACTTTCTTCGACGCATGCGTGCGCTGTCTTGAGCTCTCTTGTGTTCCCCACGGGGGCGTCAAGGCGTACAGAAGAATCATCATCATCAGCCAATTTTAGGTCCACTGCAGGGCGAAGGCCTCTCCCAATGATTTCCCATCCACCCTATCCTGAACGGGTTGGTTCCACTTTGTGCCTGCAAACTTTTTAATTTCATCTCCCCATCTAACCTTTTACCTGCGTCTGTTGCGCTTTCCCTCTCCTGGTATCCATTCCGTCACTATCACTGTCTGTCCGTTATCTTTCCTCCTCATGACATTCCTGCCAAGGTGCAGTTCTGTCTTTTAATTGATATCATAATATCAGCGACTACTGTCGGTTCCCTGATCAATTCCGCTCGTTTTTTATCTCGTAGCGTTGCATCCATCATTTCTCTTCCCGTTGCACGTAGCGTGCTCCTAAGTTTCGTTTCTGGTTTTTTTTCGTTATGCTCCACGTTTCTGCACCACTGAGGGAATGCAGTGACTGAATACCTTTCGCTTTAGTGACAGCGGCAAGTTTCCAGTCATGATTTCGGAATGTCTTCCGAAAGCACTCCAGCCCATCCTTATATTCGACGGAGAATCTTTTTTTTCATGTGTAGGTGCTCCTGTTAGTAACTGTCCAAGGTATACGTATTCGTTCACACATTCTAAGGGTTCACTGTTAATTTTAAATTCCTGTTCTTTAGCTAGGCTATTTAGCATAACATTGGTCTTTTGCCTATTCATTTTAGTCCAATTTTTAATACTTTCCCGTTTTAGGTCATCAACCATGTTTTGCAGTTCGTCCCCATAATTGCTAAAGAGTACAATGTCATCTGGAGATATTAAATTGTTGGGATATTCTCCGTCTATTCTAATTCCCTTTTCTCCCCAGTCTAGACGTTTAAACACTTCCTCTAAACATGCAGTGAATAGCATCGGGGAGATCGTGTCTCCCTGTTTGGGATTTCTCTGCTTTTCTCATGTAGGAGTAGTGCGACTGTGCAATCTTTGTATATATTGTTTATGGTTTTCACGTGTACGTCAGACGTAAAGCTTCTAGAACTGCTTGAATTTCTATGAAGTCAAATGCTTTCTCGTATTCCATAAGCGCCATATAAAGAGCTTTGTTACATTCAGCGGACTTCTTAATTACTAGGTTGATAGCACGGCTGTGGTCCATTGTTGAGTAACCTTTCCTAAAACCAGCTTGTTCTCTTGGTTGGTGAAAACCTAGTGTTTCTCTGATCCTCGTAGAAATTACTTTAGTAAATAGCTTGTGTATTACTGGGAGTACGCTAATTCTTCTGTAATTCTTTTACTCCTTTATGTCACCTTCCTTGTGCATTAGGATTATTTTGGCATTTTTCCAACTGCGCGGTACACTACATGTCTTGATACATTTCGTGAAGAGCGATGCAAGTTTTCTAAGTACAATATCTCCTCCATCTTTGATCAAGTCGGCTGTAATACCGTCTTCACCTCCTGTTTTACCGCGGGACATTTCTTTGACAGCTTCTTTCACTTCGTCAGCGGTTATACATGGAATTCCAGTGTCCTCCTCCGATTCTATTTCTATTAAGGTTGTATGGTCTGTCTTAGAGCTGTACAGTTCAGAGTAGAAATCTTCTGCTACATTTACTATTTCGTTGCAAGTGTTGATAACGTTACCTTGCTTATCTTTAAGTGCATGCATTTTGTTTCGTCGTAAGTGCAGTTTCTTTTTGACCGATTTAATGCTATCGCCTTTCTCTACGGCTTTCTATATTTCTCTCATGTTAAAGTTTCTTACAGCTGTTTGCTTGGCGTTACTGATCAGTTTTGATAGTTCTGGGAATTCTATTTTATCTTTTGACAAAGTTAGTTTTATTTGTTGGTGTTTTTTATTGTCTTCGTTAGATTGCGGCAACTTACTTTTTGCTTGCTTTCTTGCTTTTCTGCCTATTTCTATCGCTGTTTCAAGGACTGTTTTCGCTATGGTTTTTGTTTATTTCTTCTGAATCTTCATCGTTTTGGCCTAAGGCCTCGAACTTGTTGTTTAGGGCGACCTTATTTTCTTCGTTCCTCGCTCTGATTACCTCTAGATTTGCGTTTTTTTCCAGTAAATAATCAGAACAGAAGAATATAGGGAGAGCAAAGGAAGCGAGAACTAGACGCCCCTAGCCATTGACGCCCTGAACAATAAAGCTTTCTAACAAACTCAACACCTGTGCGCGTTTCATTCTTCGCACCCCTAGCGGTCATTTTCAGCGACAATGGGTTACAGGATGAAAGCGACGTTGCACACTCTGGGCATTTATGGCTGCATGAGTCATCCGTAAACAAGGCCCGAATGGGAGGAGTGTGAGCTTCACACTTAGCTGCAGCGGAGTGCTAGGCACTCCTTTCAGGAGAGTAAACGCGTGTCCCATATTTCACAATCTCTTCAGGAGTGCTGGGCACTCTCTGCAGCACAGAGTTCTGCCACTCTGGGTGAAGCGGAGTGCGGGAGAGTGAAGTTATTCATCTGTAGGGAGGAGCATCACTCCCTTCGCGCGAGTTCAAGCACCCTTTTTAGGACGTAACAAAAAAAAAGAAAGAAGCTTTGGATCGTACCAGGCAACAGCGAATACGCCAAGTCAACGTGCCTGAAGCGAGAGATCGCATATATAAAACATGGATCCCTTAACAACGTACACGCAACACAGCAACGTTGAACACACAAACACCCCTTGCGCAACGTATCCACAGTGCGTCGACTTTCCCTGCATTGCCAGCGGGAACAGCGGTCTTCTGGGAAATTGAGCAATAATATCGGCAAAATCCGCGAAAACGACTGGTAACTGCTAGGGACATTAAATACAGGAGCTGTGAAGAAAAAAAGAGCATAATAGACGACGTCGTTTTTACTAGCAAACACCGTTATCAGCTGTTTTCCTGATAGCAATAAAATGTCTAACAGCAATAAAAGCTGGTCCAGCGTACGGCGTAGCGGCACGCAACCTGGGATTGATCAAGTTGCAAAAGCATTCATAGACAACGCTGCATCAAAAAAATTACAGCATGTCCACGGAGTGAATGATGGTGAGTGGGCGAAGCTCGGGAGGTTCATCGTAGATTGTGCGGAGTTCTGGATTAATTTAGTTAACGCGCACGCTACGAATCCTGATGGTTCAACTATGCACAAGTGAAATCTCCCACCGGCATTTCATTGCAAGTCAAGATACAGTGCCTATATATATACCTATATATGGGTTGCCGGTGAACGCTTCTCCAACGCGAGCAGTCGGTATTTCTCAATCAAGAAACTCGGTAGGAGACGCTGCCTGCGCCAACGTTGTCTCTCGCGGGTGAAGGCGCGTTCTCCTTCTTTGCGAGATGGTACAGCGTTCCTCTAAGAAAGAGCGTTTCCATAGCCAACGCGCGCCTTTCACTCTCTCGCTCTCACACAAGAAAGCAGAGGCACGCGCCGGGAAGCAGCGCCAGGAGAGAGAGAGGCACGCGCCGGGAGGCACGCGCCGAGGGCGAGCGCGTGCCGGGAGGCACGCGGTTTACGCCTGACGACTGACGTGTGACAAGATTAGACTAAGAGGAGCTTCGCCCCTAAAATACAAATGAAAAAGATCATGCTACACAGCTAGCAAACATGTAAACGAGTCGATTCGTGCACGCCCGATAGATATCTGCATGATCAGTGCCTCCTCTATTAAGTGCGAATGCACTCCTTAAGCGACCCCGAAAACTCCGCCGGCATCCGCGCTCCTCCTCCTCTCCCCTAGCAACGGCGCGAGGAGCGGAGAGGAGCGCCTGTAGCAACGGCGCAGCGACGTCACGCCCCACGTGACTGCGCGCGCCCCGCGCCGGCTCCGCACCGCTCTCCGCGCCGTGACGTCACGGCGCGTTGTGCAGCTGGCGCCTGCGCACCGTGGCTGCGCGCGCCGCGCCGGCTCCTCGCACCCTCTCCGCGCAGCTGCTGTGCCTCTCCCCCCGTTAGGTTTGCACTCACCCTCGGCCGCCGAATAGGTACTGATCTGTAGTGACGTGTGTAGTGTGTGTATGTGTGTGTGACGCACTCGCGAGGTGCATTAATGCATCATACGAAAAGCGTGAAGTGTAAAATAAATAAATAATACTTCATATATAAATGTGTGTGTGTGTACAAATGCATCATGACAACAACACTTTAAATCATTAATTACACTTAATCATCATCATCAGTAAAAGTGCTTTGCACTTAAAAACGGCCAGACCTCCGTGGGTCGGCTGGCGCGTGCTCTCTCGCTGCCGTCTCCTTCGCTCGGCTCTGCAGTTTAGTCGCGCGCGCCCCCTCATAGCATCACCCCGTGCGTCGCACTTCCTCATACTCCCCTTCGGGGAAGTGCGGGTATTTTTTTTCAGTGCCTGCTAGGTTGCGGAGAGAACAATGGGCGCGCGCCGTCGGTCTAGTTGCGCGCCGCCGCCGCTTACTTATGGGGGGGGGGGGGGGGGGGGAGGCGCCACTCACGTAGAGTATGTGTCAACGGCGGATGAACGCGCGCTGGCTCGCGCGCGGCTAGGATCCGAATAATAGGGAGTAATAGCTAAGGGGCTCAGCGGGACAGCGGGCCCAGCGAATGAGCGGAGAGGACAGCGGAGCGCATGACGAAGAGTAATAGCTGAGCGATGCCCTGCGCTTGTTTCAGCGGAACGTTCTGCGGCGCCACCTGTTGAACAATGTTGAAGTTACTGTCGATCGAGCAGAGGTTTTACCTGTCGAATAAATTGAAGTTACTGCGAACAGGATATCGCAAAAGTCATTTTTCATTAGATCACAGGTGTTATGTGGGAACACATCTTCGTTTTTGCTACATGACATGACGACATGCCGCCGCCGCTTGTTCGGGGCTGCCATCTTGCAGAACGCTCGCACGCTGGCCCGCTGCATATGCTCCGCTGAAGAGGCGAAATGAGCGGGCGAGCGGCTCGCTCCGTAAATTCGCTGGCTGTCCCAGCGTGCCGAGCATGCGCAGTTGGCGTTTCCTCTCGTTCGCTGGGCCCGCTGAGCCGCTTAGCTATTACTCTCTATTTGCGGTTCAGCTTGGCTCGATGGAGCAGCTTCTAAAACGTACAGGCGCTCCCAGAATAATTCGGAACGCCGAGCACGTAGTCGCTCGCCGGCGGAGCGCACCGGCGGATAAAGGTGGATTCGCACGAGGGAACGGAGGAGGGATTTTCGCAGCGGACGGCGCACCACGTGACGCGCGCGTCATGGAAACTCGCCGCCCTCGCTTCGTCCGGCCTACTCCGCTCGCGGCACGGATGGAAATGTGTCGCCGCTATTTCCATCCGCCCGTTTGACGGTCGTCTGCTCTCGATCGAGAGGATTTAGCGTCAAGTCTGTCAACATTGGTCGGATTGGCGTGGCTAGGAAGCAGGCTGCCGGCTTAAAGTCGCGTGTTGTTGTTTTGCGGCAATGACCGAATGTGTTTTGTTGCGCGAGATTGGAACAGGCGAGTGGTTTTCCCGGCTGGGGGGCTATCGGAGATAGCATTTTAGCGAGAGCGTTCGGAATCGCCGCACGCGATTGGCCAACGCCGCTCCGCTGTCGTCATCCGCGGGGCGTGCCCACGGACACCTACCTATAACCACATTAGAGAAGAGAAACTGTACCGTTGACCGTGCAACGAAAAATAAAAGTAGCGGTGGCGTCCTAAACTAAGATACACGATCAAGAGATGGCACTGCATGTACTATCATCATTACTGTTTAGATGCAACATGTTTGTTTTGTTTTTGACGCCTACGCCTTCTGGCCTTATTGAGAGCCCCTAGCAGGAAAATTTCAAACTAAAATATGGGGCTAGGTTAGTAGTTCCACTATACGCGCAACTTGATGGAACGCGCCGCGGCTGGTTTTTTTCGCCACCTGTAGCGACTTGTGGAACGTCGAATCTTCCGGGGCCCCGAGATTTCGGTGTCGTCAAATTGACGTCAATTCCCTGTCAATCATTTTCAAACCGAGCGTGTCGTCTGCTACGCGGAGAACGATTCCCGAGGCCGCTCGCTCAGCGAACGGTTTGCGAACGATTTACGAACACTTTGCGAACACCGGCCGCGGCAGCGGCTCCGCTTGGATTGAAACGGCGGCTGCGGCTGCGCAATGTTGCGTCACAGAGGGAAATGGTGGTCCACTTGGGCGCTGAGTCCTCGCATTGTCGTCGCTGAAATAGGACGCGGAGCAGCTGGAGGTTCGCGATGTATTTGAGGATTTGACAGGAAGTGAATTCCGGCCTCAATTTCGTCTGTCGAAGCGAACAGTACGTTGGCTGTGCGCCGAACTTGATCCCGAGAGAGAGAGAACAACTTTATTTTAGGCAAAAAAAAAAAAATCCTCGCCGCCACCTCCTCTGCTCGTCTGATAGCCTGGAGTTGTTTCTCCAGGCTTGAGTCGCGGTGAACGGTGTCCCACGCTCCAGGCGAGGGAATGGTCAAGAGATCGGAAATCGGGTGCCAAAGTGCCCGTGGAATTTCGACGGAGAGAAAAGAGCTGCGCATGTTGATGTTCTTTAATTGCTCCTGGAAGTTTCCAGCGCGCTGTCGGTAGTGAAGAGTTTGTCGGGCTTTCACAGTTCGGGTGCACCTCCAAAAATGCGAGAAGGAGCTCCCTCTGCCTCTGAGCACCCGCGGGCCGAGATGCACCTTTTTGTGCGAGGAAATGGCAGCAGCAGACGACGACACGAAATTTAGATATGACGCCACTTACGCGCACGCTTCTTGTTTTTCGCGCCCGCGACACCGCTTAGCGAACCTGCAGAGAACGATATTGATGCTTAAGAGCGTGTTTACGTCTGAAAAGAAGAAAGCACCGTTTTTAAAAGGAGCAGATTTCTTAATTTCTCAGGAGAAACATTTTGGCTTTCAGAAGCAGACGACAAACGGAGGACGTCATCATCCGAGGAGCGCGCCGCTTCCCCATTGGCCGCGCCGTCCGCGCTCCTCCCATTCTCAAAGCATTGCTCAAAGCTATCGCGGACCACCCACTTTTTGACGTCAGTGTTCGGAAAGCGTTCTCGAGCGAACACCCGGGGGGCTATCGGAGATCGGGTGTTCGCTCGAGAACGCTTTCCGAACACTGACGTCAAAAAGTGGGTGGTCCGCGATAGCTTTGAGCAATGCTTTGAGAATGGGAGGAGCGCGGCCGGCGCGGCCAATGGGGAAGCGGCGCGCTCCTCGGATGATGACGTACTCCGTTTGTCGTCTGCTTCTGAAAGCCAAAATGTTTCTCCTGAGAAATTAAGAAATCTGCTCCTTTTAAAAACGGTGCTTTCTTCTTCTCAGACGTAAACACGCTCTTAAGCATCAATATCGTTCTCTGCAAGTTCGCTAAGCGGTGTCGCGGGCGCGAAAAACAAGAAGCGTGCGCGTAAGTGGCGTCATATCTAAATTTCGTGTCGTCGTCTGCTGCTGCCATGTCCTCGAAAAAAAAAAAAAACGTGCATCTCGGCCCGCGGGTGCTCAGAGGCAGAGGGAGCTCCTTATCGCATTTTTGGAGGTGCACCCCAACTGTGAAAGCCCGACTAACTCTTCACTACCGACAGCGCGCTGGAAACTTCCAGGAGCAATTAAAGAACATCAACATGCGCAGCTCTTTTCTCTCCGTCGAAATTCCACGGGGACCTTGGCACCCGATTTCCGATCTCTTGACCATTCCCTCGCCTGGAGCGTGGGACACCGTTCACCGCGACTCAAGCCTGAGAAACAACTCCAGGCTATCAGACGAGCAGAGGAGGTGGCGGCGAGGATTTTTTTTTTTCCTAAAATAAAGTTGTTCTCTCTCTCGGGATCAAGTTCGGCGCACAGCCAACGTATTGTTCGCTTCGACAGACGAAATTGAGGCCGGAATTCACTTCCTGTCAAATCCTCAAATACATCGCGAACCTCCAGCTGCTCCGCGTCCTATTTCAGCGACGACAATACGAGGACTCAGCGCCCAAGTGGACCGCCATTTCCCTCTGTGACGCAACATTGCGCCGCCGCAGCCGCCGTTTCAATCCAAGCGGAGCCGCTGCCGCGGCCGGTGTTCGCAAAGTGTTCGTAAATCGTTCGCAAACCGTTCGCTGAGCGAGCGGCCTCGGGAATCGTTCTCCGCGTAGCAGACGACACGCTCGGTTTGAAAATGATTGACAGGGAATTGACGTCAATTTGACGACACCGAAATCTCGGGGCCCCGGAAGATTCGACGTTCCACAAGTCGCTACAGGTGGCGAAAAAAACCAGCCGCGGCGCGTTCCATCAAGTTGCGCGTATAGTGGAACTACTAACCTAGCCCCATATTTTAGTTTGAAATTTTCCTGCTAGGGGCTCTCAATAAGGCCAGAAGGCGTAGGCGTCAAAAACAAAACAAACATGTTGCATCTAAACAATAATGATGATAGTACATGCAGTGCCATCTCTTGATCGTGTATCTTAGTTTAGAACGCCACCGCTACTTTTATTTTTCGTTGCACTGTCAACGGTACAGTTTCTCTTCTCTAATGTGGTTATAGGTAGGTGTCCCGTGGGCACGCCCCGCGGATGACGACAGCGGAGCGGCGTTGGCCAATCGCGTGCGGCGATTCCGAACGCTCTCGCTAAAATGCCATCTCCGATAGCCCCCCCGATCTCCGATAGCCCCCCTGGAACCGAGACGAGCGTTGCATAAGCGTTGGAGTCGAGAGTATGCACGAGGATTCCGCGAGCCGCGCTCCGTCTCGTGCGCTCCGGCTGTGTGCATGCGACGTCTCCGCGGCTGCGCCGGATGCAACTGATCACGTGACTATTCGGTCCGCGGGGAAGCGGGATTTTGCCCTCGCGTGTGAATCGGCCTTAAGGTGTGCGCATGCGCGGCCTCCCTAGCGAGCTAGTTTCCCTCCCTAGTGCATCTAGATTGGCGTTGGCTTGCACCAAAAGAGCAGCGCTAGGTACCCTTTAGCATTATGACAAGGTTGGCTTGACGGACTAGGCGCTGTATCATACTGCGCACCGCAATCTCGAAATATAAAGGCTTGTCGATTCCTTGCGGCGTGTTCTCGTCATTATCTGCATCCATTCTGGCATACTACTTGCGCTTGAAGCGGCAAGGCCACAACGTCATCCTTGCCTTCTTTTCAACCGTGTTGGTATGTTATGCGAAGTTCCTGCTTAGTTATCTTTCAATCCCTGGTAATACAGGGTAATAACAGCTTGGTAAAAACAGGACAATTTGGACCATTACACTACCGCTCCCTTGCAGGTGTCGGCGATCGCGGTATTAAAACAGTTCCCGAAATTAAATAACGCGGCTTGTTCCTCAAGTCCAATTTCATGCAGAAGTGACTGCATGAGTACTATGATACTAAGTGTTCCGGATTAACGTCCCAAAACCATTGATTGATTTGGTTGATTTGTGGGGTTTAACGTCCCAAAACCAGCTCTGATTATGAGAGATGCCGTAGTGGAGGTCTCCGGAAATTTTGACCTCCTGGGGTTCTTTAACGTGCACTGACATCGCACAGCACACGGGCCTCAACATTTCGCCTCCATCGAAATGCAGCCGCCGCGGCCGGGATTCGATTCGCGACCCTCGGATCTGCAGCCGAGTACCTTAGCCACTAGACCACCGTGGCGGGGCGTCCCAAAACTATGAGATTATTATGAGAGATGCTGTAGTGAAAGGCTACGGAAATTTCGACCATGCACCTGATCTCACTGGCGTGCACCTAAATCTGAGCACATGGGCCTCGGCCATTTTCACCTCATTCGAGAAAATACTCTCTTAGGCTCTACACGACACCGGAATCTTTTATTTGCGCATCAGATTAGAATGTTTGCATATATATGTGCACCAATAAGTTACGGAATATGGAGTGTTTGGTATGGAGTATTCTTACAGTTTTATCACATGTCTATTTGTTGCCGCAGGTAGCTATTTTATTTCGCTCAGTGGGAGCTTACAACGCAGAGACAGTAGGGTGTGTGAGCGGAAAGCAAAATAAATAGAATTAAATGTCAGGAAGAACATTGGGTTCATTTTCACATAGAAAACGAAAGAATCAAACGAAGCGATTGCTATTCTCAGCTTCGATATCGCGTGAATGGGCCGTCCACGCGAACTGCAGCTTGTATCCGGCGTGGCATAGACTCGTAGAGCGCTTCTACAAATTCCTTATCACCAAGGCGCTTCCACTCTCGGGTTATGACGAGCCAGAGCTAGTCAGCACTGGCACCTCCCATATTCATGTGGGACAACCTTTCTTTCATTGCGCCCCACACGTTCTCTATCGGATTGAAGTCTGCACCTTTTGGAGGCCAGTCAAGGACACACACAGGACGCTCTTGAAGGAGATTTTGCACAGCTCTGGCGTTGTGCACCGGGCTGAGGTCTTGTTGGAAAAAGTTGCAGCCATCTTTAAATGGCCCGTCCAGAGCGTATGGCAAGAGGTGGTAGTCCAGAATTTCACAGTAGGCGTCAGCTGTGAGAGATGGGGACAGCCGGACTAGCGGACCGGGGCCTTCTTTGCTGATTGCTCCCTACACGTTGACAGCACAGCAGCCGCTACTGTAGGTCTCGGAAACATATCCGGGTTCGTACCTACACGATGAGAAAAAATAAATATTGGTCTTTCTAGCTGAAACCTTTTTGCGCGCCGGAAGAATTTTTGTGCCAAGGATCAAAAAGAAAAAAAAAGCTGCAATTGTTCGGTCTCCATACACGGCGCTCTTGATCCCACCGCGACGTAAATGTGGATTCATCCGAGGATATCACTTGCGTCCATTCTTCTGTAGTCCACTGCTCGTATGCCCTGGCAAACTGTAAGCGTTGAGCTTTTTGACGATCTATCAGGTGCGGTTTTTGCGCGGCGACAAATCCACGAAGGCCAGCTTCTCGCATGCGCCTTCTGATTGTCTCCTCACTAGCTTGCAGGTTCGGTGCTGTCTTAATCTGGCCGGTGCTTTGAAAAGCATCGGCGATTGCTGCAGCAACAATGAGAAGGCCGCATTCTTCCGACGTGCATCTGTGCCTTCCGGATCACGGCGCATCTGTTAGTCGGCCGTCTTCATCCCTGTATACTTGTATAATGCGGTTGACCGCGCTGACAAACTTCCCTGTGAGGCGGCATATCTCGCGCTGCGATTTCTGATTTCTCTTGTAACCAGAGCTCAATTACTTTTCTCCGCACATCGATCAGCAAGCACTCTTTTCGTGATGATGCCTTTGATAAGAAAAGGTGAACTTTGTATCAGTGGCACGATTCAAATATATTCGCATCTCTATCAATCTGGCCACCGACATGCATGCTGCCCTGATAGAAAAAAGGCGAACTTCGTGTCAGTGGCATGGTTAAAATATATTCGTATCTCTTTATCAATCTGGCCACCGATATGCTAACGGTTGCATCAGATGAAACCACCGTCCTTTGCGAGCGCTAGTCACCGTCGCCTACCGGAAATAATCACGTCAAATATAAATAGGTAGCAAAGTAGCAAAATAAAAGTCATCCAAGTGCACGAACACGCACGCACGATGGTTCCTGCTCCAACGCGCGTGCATGCGCACACGCGGCTTATCATACACCACCAACCCAGCCCCCGTTATCAAAACGCTAAGGGACACATAGGGCATCGTTTTGTGGCAACACAACGCAAATCTCGGTGCAATACGGAGCAACGTTTGCTTGCTGGGGAGACCGCGCACGCGCAGACCATCGTACTACTTTTCTGCGCGCATACTCCGCCGGCGCACTGCTGCGTGTCCGGCGTTCCGAATTATTCTGGGAGCGCCTGTACACGGCCGCCGAGTGCTGAGAACGCATGTTTAAATGATGACGTTTTTATCTGAAAGCTAGCGATGGACGGAACTTATGTGATCCTCGAGAACTGAAAGCACATGCATAGTTGGATTTTTTCTGTCTGCTTATCGCGCTCGTTACGTTCTTTGATATGAAAGGCCTTCAAACCTCGGTGCGACGCACTCGTGGCGTGTAAATTTGCAATGCACGAGCACCAACCAGGACACTGGGAATTAAAGAAAACAAAAAGGCACGCAATAAACGGGAGTGCAGGATGCAATATCTCCGTGAACTCACAGAAGGGGCGTAGCCAGAAATTTTATTTGGGGGAGGTTTAACCGCCCTTTCTATATGTTAGTGCATGCTTTGTATGCGTTCATGTAAATATACGCATGCCAAATTGAAAATTGTCCGGGGGGGGGGGGGGGGGGTGGATTGAACCCCCTCTTTTTGGCGATGCCCATGACTCGCAGGGTCTTGGCATCATCAGAAAAAAAAATTAAGGCGTCTTTCACTCGAAAGAACACGAAGAGTTTATTCACAGTGTTGCTTAAAAGAAATAAATCACAAGTTACGCCACTTCTTATAGCTTAACATATTTTCTTGAAAGGGGCTTTTGAAAAAAAATGTTTTGAACACATCACTCTTGTCGGCGGCTGTAGTGGCGTAGTTCACAAGGAGAGGCTTTATGAACTTTGTGCACACCAATTCAGCGAGATCCTGGTGGTGCTGAACATGGCAGCAGTGGAGGAGACCCGAGTCTGAAACAGCTGGAACAGCTGACTCTAGAAGAGTCTTCAGGGGCTTCTGAAGCAGTGGTTTCTCTTCAAGAGCCGTTTGGACAAAGCGCCGCAGGGTCTCCAAAACATGAAGCAGTTTATCAGTTGGGTATAGCAACCGACCTCGGTCCTGGTGTGAAGTCAGCTGCTGCAGTGGTTGCTTGGTCAATGGCTTCGATGTCACTGCACAGCAGCTTTCACATTCCATATGCTCCCTTACAACATGGGCAACATAGCCACCTACGTAGACAACTGCACACAGCTGCAGCGTCGGAAAACTTGGTATACATGGCAACTTTAAGCACTTCAGCACATTGGCAGCTGCCACAGGAAGCTCAGCTGAGCCCTCACAAGCTTGTGTGAGCAGGCAAAACTCCTTTGCTCGGTCCAGTTTCTTCAGTGCGGACTACATTGCTGTCTTGAGATGCAGCTGCAATGCCCGTCTTTAGAACCTTTTCTAGTCGAGAGATAACAGCTAGGACATCCACCTGGTCATTACAGCCTACTTATCGTCTCAGTGTCCCAAAAAGTGATTCAATGGGATCAATACTGAACTTCCTTGTTAACACAAAGTGGAACTTGTGGGTTGAGAGCAGGTAGCGAATGCAGGACACAGTGGAGTATGTTGTGAGCAGGAGTGCTTCATAGGTCTCTGTTGTAAAGAATCCACGAGGAGATGAGAGATCCTTCTTCAGTTCCTCTATGTACATAGGAAATGAAACTTCGAGCCACTCCATGCGATCATCATTTGGGTCGTCATAATGCCCGACATCAGGAGAGCGTTGCAGGACATGTTGCACTGTGTTACTAGTGTCATGCAATAGAAACCACCGATACATGTTTCTCATGAACACTATCGTCGGTCCCGCAAAAGCAAAACAAGGGTGGCAGCTGTGGCCGCCTTGCTCCTTTAGAACTTCCAGTGCAGATGTAGCATCAGAGGCAAACACTTCCACTGCCCTTAGGACGTTCATCGTTTCGATATTATTGGAGTACACATGTTTCCTGGTTAAATGCCGTACTCGCTTGACAAGCCAGGATTTCTGCATTTCGTAGAGCTTTTTCAGGTATGAAGAAATTGGGACCGAATATTCTTGATTATGTGGCAGTAATCATAACTCAGAAGAAGTAGCCTCTCGGGGTCGCATGGACGTTGAATTCGATAGGTCAAAAACACACCACAGAGCTCTTTCATAGCACTTACATTGACTTTATGATTGTCTGTGACTATGCGTGCTATTTTGAACCCAGTTTCTTCAATTTTTCCCAATACATACACAAGCAACTTCGACAACTGGGAGCCATTGAGACCTTTTGTAAAAAAATATGAAACTGGAATTCTGTAAGATGCGCACAGCCCGTTGATGACGAAGCAAAGAATGGAGTTCGCCAGCACAACGTCATTGCCAGATTCGTCCACTATGCCCATATCAACTTGGCCGACAAAGCAGTCTTTATTGCTTGTTGTACTGAAGTTTGGGCTTTATCCGCATCTCATCAACTATCAGTGAACAAGTTCTCGACTGAGGTGCATCAAGCTTTTCCACTTCAGCTTTAAGTCTGGCTTGCACTAATATTTTGAAGCCTGTCTCTCCGGAATTGGTTCCTATGTAGTTCTGCAGAGTACTTCTGCTTGGTAGTTTGAGCAGCAGCTCTCTCCTTGCATGTTCATATGCTTTTGTAGAGAGATTGCGCGGTATAACACAATGTCGCACAAGATCTTCAGTCCATGCTGGGTTCCTGCGTCGAAAGTTTCCAATTTGGTCCCATAAGAACACTGCCGAAATATGCTTATCTTTCGCCTGTTCGCGAATGCACTATAGGCCACCAAAATGGCTCTCATTTTTCTTTTTTTTTTCAAGTTTCTTTTTGTAGCTATCAACTGTATGTTGAACCCGTTCAATCTGCTTTTTCAAGTCTCTCTCTTTGCGCTTCCACTTTGCCCTTTCCGTCGCAAGGAGGTTAGACACACCTATGTCTACCTGGGTCGCTTGATGGGAGACCCCTGCGTCACTGGAAACCGGAGCTTCACTGTCGATTTCGGCCATGGCTTGTTGCTCCTTTCCTGGGGGAGAATTGGTTCCATCTAATGTTAGCGACGGGCTGACCATCTGATGGTTGTCCTCTGGCGTTTCTTCAGCACCAATGTTTTCCTGACATTTTTTGCGCTTTCTTGCAGGCTCATTTCCTTTACCTTGGGCAGGCACAAGAGATCTCTTCCGGATGCTCTCAGTAGCCCCCTCCTTCAATGGCTGCGGCATCATGTACGAAGGATATTCGGGAAACAAGGAGGGACCGATACCTTTCTTGAGGCGACGTCGTTTGCCTTCGGCGAAGTCCGTCTCCTTAAAGTGTCGGCTGCATACTCTCGAATAGTGCGAGGTGGTGTTTGGCACCCAGTCATCCCTTTTTATTGCTTTTAGCCACTGTTCCCTAAGTGCATCATCCGCCGGAATCTCACAGAAAGAGATGCTACGATTCCCGCGCTTTCCGTCCGAGTGGCAACGTGGCACGCAACAGTATGCCATGGAGTCCTGTAAGACAACAGTCAGCGGCTGAGCTGTATACTTCAGTACGGCAATCGCGTAAAAAATTACTTGCGCGCGACATCGACACACCACAGGCTACAGATAACATTTCAACTTTCAAAAGAAAACCATTGTTGCCTCACCGCTGAAAGGAAACGAATGGTCCTGCATGCGCTGATCGCCGCCGGGTTCCCGTACGCAATGCCGTCCCGGTGATGGAGCCCTGTAAGACAACAGTCAGCGGCTCAGCTAAATGCTTCAGTACGGCAATCTCGTTACAAATAACTTCCGCACGACATCATGAAACGTCAGAGGCTACAGACAACATTTTCACTTTCAAAAGAAGGCAAGTGTTGGCTCACCGCTGAAGAGCTGACCACCTAAAGGAAACAGGTGGTCCTGCTTGCGTTGGTCACCACCGGATTTCCGCACGTAGTGCCGTCGCAGTGGTGTAGTTCGTTAACTGAGATCCGCTTACAGTGTGCGTCAACCGCAACAAGCACAGCAAAAAAATCGCAGCATATCCACGGGGTGAATGATGATGAGTGGGCGAAGCTCCGGAGGGAATCATCGGTAAACCGTGAATCTTCCGTGCAATGCGCCCAGTCGATCATCGTGTAAAGACGTCTCACGCAGCCGCTTACACAGGCCGGAACGCGCACCGCGTTTGCCGACGCCATCACATGACTGCTGAGAGAGTAAAAGGCGGAGAGGCCTCAGCGTCTTACACCAGCTTCTTACGCGGGTCGTAACGCGCTAGCACAAACGCGTTAAAAACGCGCAGTCTTTCGTTAATATTGGGTGTTTACTGTCATCGTGGTGCATGTGTCCATGTGCGCTTCGTGGCGTAGTGGCTAGCGCCGCGCGTTCGGAAGCGAGGGGTCCCTGGTTCGATTCCGCGCTTCGGACACAACGTTCGGAATTTTCTTCTCTTCGTCCATGGTCCATGAAGCGCGATCCGACGCGTATGGCGACGATCGAGGAGTCTAGAGAATGAGAGGAGCGCTCCCGGCGCAGCCCCGCGCAGGAGCTAATCGGAGAGCAGCGGCACATCCAGCGCTCATATACAAGTGCCGCCATCTAGCGGACATTCCAATAACTAAACGACAAGTGGCTACATACACTTACGACGGGACGCACGAACCACGCCTTAAGGAGCTTCGCCCCTAAAATGAAGCTGCAAAGCGCACAGGTGCACATATAAACAAGTGGCTGACCAAGCTAACGTGCAGCGAGCGTGGATGCTCCCGCCATGCAGCCAACCATACGTCGCTGGCGCCATCGTTCGGCGGCAAGTAGCGTAAACACGCCAGGCGCGCCGACGGCGGCGGAGGGCACGTTGAGCAGGCACTGCAAAATAGAGGAGGCACTGGTATGACACTATACAATATCACCGCCAAAGTAAACATTCCAGCGGTAATTGACACTTCCGAACATCACAGGGGCACTTCAGGAGACATGTCAAAGAAATCAAGCACATACGCAGCATTCGAAAATAAGGAACGACAACACAAAATTCGAACCCAAATACACACGCACACCAAGGGGACGCCATATCCGATTACGCCACCACGCCAAGGTTAGCCTTGGGTCGTATTCACGGCCTTATATAAGTCCACGACCGATTTGCCGGACGCCCGATTTTTCGGACATGCCCGGTATTTCGGACGTCCTCGCGGCACCGCCACAAGCCCCATAGAATCAATGTATAAGGAAGTCCGAAATTTCGGACGCTCGAACCCTCTGCCGTCGAATTTTCCGGACTTTTTGACGCGACGAAAGGTCCGAAGTCGCTAAAACTGCGTACACTCAAATCTTGTTACGAAGAAACTGACAGGACGCGAGAAAAATTCGTGGTCGGGGGATTTCGTCGCAGCGTAATTTCGTCTAGAATACCAGACAAGTGCGGAAAATATGATTATTGTCACTTGTCCTCTTGTTGCCTGCAAGCACCACGCTTCGTTTATTGGCATCGAACTCTCGCTAATTCGGACTTACTCGGCCGCATATTAAGCTGTTCGAACGCACGACCCTCGGTGCCTGCCGAGTTCAGAGCGCTGCGGCTGCGCGTCGCATCGCGTGTGCCAGAGGCCAACCGAAAACGGAGAGCCAAAGCTCGCCCCGCCGTAGCGATAGCGATCGACAGGAAAGCTATATCGCTTTGTGCCTTTCTATGGCTCTATATTGCCTTTGAACTGCCGCAGCGTTGGCCGCGTAGTTTGGGAGGTATATATACATACGCGCTATCGATGATCGCGATGATAGCGAGAGCCTTCTCGTCTGCGTTGGACAGCAACCCGTAGTTGTTGTTTTGTGGTGTTTTACGTCCCAAAACCAATTCTGATTATGAGAGACGCCGTAGTGGAGGGCTCCGGAAATTTCGACCACCTGGGGTTCTTTAACGTGCACTGACATCGCACAGCACACGGGCCTCAACATTTCGCCTCCCTCGAAATGCAGCCGCCGCGGCCGGGATTCGATCCCGCGACCCTCGGATCAGCAGCCGAGTACCTTAGCCACTAGACCACCGTGGCGGGGCAGCAACCCGTAGTGCCGTTTTCGCGTACGTGCCCAGGCAGCACACCAACATTGGACCGACTTTCGCGCAACGTTGGAAAACATTGGATACAATATTGGAACTACATTTTATTTCGGGTCCCATGCTACACTTTTGACTAGATTAGTCCAATGTTGGATGCCAGTCGTATAACGTTCGAAAAAATTGGGAAAGAATGGCTTTGGCCAACATTGTCCATCGTTTGTATTTTCAATATTGGTAAGCTTGTATAAACAATGGAAGCTCTAACCGTTTTTTCCAGCCTTTATTGATGGCTGTCCATCATTTTTTGCCAGCATTCATCGTTGGATGAGGCAGCATTTCTTGCCAGCCTCCTTTATTGGCTGATTCTATATTTTCCCCACCTTTTTTATTGGCTATCATGCATGCACTTAAATTTGTTTTGCCGAGGCTTCTGGCTCTAGGCAAAAAGCAAGAATATCCAGTAAATTATGGGAGTAACAATAGCTTCATTTTGTACTTAGTATGCATGTATGTATTGACAGCTTGGGAAATGAATTTGGTTATGTTCACGATTCGTGGTTATGACGATAGCATAAAACAGACATAAATGGTTTATGCACTCGTATGTTAATGGCGAAACGTATCTTTCGAACACATACACACATACAAATAAGCAAAATGTCTTCTTTGTGACATATTTTATTCGTGAGTATAAGAGACATGAGAAGGGATTGGAAAGAAAGTTCTGATAAAATCAACAAATCAATATTCACTCTGAGTTTGAAGTCCATTGTATATGATCAGCCTGGAGAAAACTAAAGGCATAAGCATCATAAGCAAAAAGAAGAGGCACAAGAAAACATACGCCTAAACCTATGCGACACGTTTTGGTTTACGTGTTTACGTGGAGTTGCTGAAGCTTGAAAGGTTCCTGAAACGATTCCACGAAACAGCTGAATTGTAGAAATTTAACATTTCCTCAAGTAACACAGCATAAGTGAATGTTAGGATACGGTCATATGTTTCTGCATGCAGTATCCGGAACGGAGGGTATGTGGGGACAAACCGACGACTTCAAAAGAACCGAAAACCAGGAACAAGAAATGACCGTTAAAGAGCATAGGGAAAACACGCGTTTCACGCAAGACAAAAACACAAACATGAAAGTCACACGAACCAAAAGAGCTTAGCTAGAACTGATTACTTCATCTGCCGCGGCGTATACAACAAAGCCCACCACGTGTGTATTTACAAATAGACAAATATAAAGAAAATACGCAGTAATACATGCTATAATAAACCCGGCACATGCCACAATGAGGGTGCGAGTACAACAGGATGCACAATGAGTAAAATAAACGAATGGCTAAAATCGGAACGAAGCTTTCAGGAAAACCTTTAGAACGGTCGCAACACGTCGAGGCTCATCTGTTCAGTTCACTTAAAATGTCCGGTCCAAAGAAGCGCAGGGCTGCCACTTTTTCACTATGCAGAAGTTTGCAGCCGCAAGTTCCGTGTCCGTAGACTACTCAGGTGTTCTGACTTCGTAAACTCGCCAGTTTCAGCAGATACACGATGCCCGTGCGACACAACCTGTGCATCCGAAAAACTGCAGAGTGAAAGCTGCTTCGCCTGCCTCACCCCCAGCTGGCTGCAAGAAAACATGTCAAACAGGTATGCGAAGCAAAACGGATTAGTGCCGCCCACGCAGCTCCCCCCCTCCGCGCCCCCCCCCCCCCCCTGCCGTGGTAGGCTTGCATGTTCGGCGGGCTCCTGTGCCCCCTGCTCGAGGTAGAAACATAACAAAGGCTTTTCTTTACCTTCCAAGGTTTTGCATATGCCGTATTTACTCATGCATAACTTATACCGTGCTTACTCGCGCATACCACGTAACTCGTGTTTTTTTTTTCTCCATGAATCTAGGAGTTCCAAAAGGTGCGTAAATTACATGCGAATTTCGCAAATACTTTCGGAATATCGCGTAAGGAATCTTTACGCGTGCTGATCTGAGATGCATCAAATGAAATGTATCACAAAAACGAATGTAGCTTTCACTCAACAGAATACCTTAACAGCCAAATGCATTCGTGGGCTACATTCAAGCATTAACGGATGTGCGACTCGGAATCGTAATCACTGGTGCTGTCAGCGGCATCTCTAAACTCCAGTATCAAGAGCGACTCGTATTCACGCGTCCAAATTATCGTGGCGGCACGGTTCTCAGTTAATCGGCAAACACTATGTTGAATTTGTTTTATAGGAATCGCCAATATGTCGCTATTAAACAATCAAAATGCGACCGGCTATGGCGAAGCCTGGGCTACCGAACACTCAGTACTGAAAAAGGACAACACTAGCCTGCGCCACGTGGCACTGGGTGTCATGGGGAGAGCATGCAAGTAATATTTTTGCGTGAACCGTACATAAAGTTGGGAGTGCAGAAATTACGCGTGGGCGCTAATTATGCGAGTGCACACGGTACGTACATATATTAACCTTGTTTCAAATGAAAAAGAGATCATTGCTTCTAATATGTCATGTACTTCCCAATGTGAACAACCTAGGCGCGACAGTATTTACGTCTGGACAATATTGTCTCGCAAGCAGCATTGGCTGTCCTGTATTGGAGAAACCAGACAGAATGTCTGGACAGTATACACAGCCTACTTCTATTATTTTGGAAATATTGCAATGACAACAGATAAAGTGACCTGCTATGCCATGCTCGTGGGCTCGGAAGCCACTAACATGCTGCTGGGCATTTTGGACCACATGATGGCGTTGTAGATGTAATTTGCTCAACTTCCAAAGTGCAAGTTCTAGTCTACTTCACACACACTTAGCTAGAACTTGCGCAAATAAACAATTACGTAATTTATAGAGATATCTTTTCCTGCTGCACTGAATACATACACAATGACCTTTCTGAACTCATTTGCGGCACCGAGTCGAGCTAGTGGTCCCTTCATATTGGTAAAACAGGAAAACAATCATGTGTGCTTGCCACCATGTGTACCTGCCTCCCGATATATCATGTGTACTTGCAAATGTTACCAACATCGATGCTACAACTCTAGTGTGCGGACAATATTGTCCGACACAGAACATTGGAAGTCCAGCATTGGCTATGCAGTGAGAGTGATTGGACAATATATACAGCCTGCCGCCATTACATAACCAATATTGATAGGACTATGTACAAACTGACCCATCATTACCATCCTTGTGCACTGGACGCAACAATAATGTATGCTGAGTGGCAGCTATGGCCCAGATATGCCTTCTTTACAGGATGGAAGAACCACTATTGCAAATTGAATGGTTACGATGGGCCATTGTTGGAGGCCTTAATAGATGAAATTTCCAACGCTGGCTTATGAGTGGTATCACAGGGCCTTCACTGGACCTCCGTAAGCCAACAAAAAAACAATATTGGCCCGAGCATCTGTGCTGCCTGGGTGCCTTCATGAACTGCGTTAACGCTATCCGTGATAGCGACTAGCACGGTTTCTTCCGCAGCTTTTGTACAAAGCAGCTTTGCTTCGACTCGTTTTGCACACTGGGCGCGCACATACTTTCAGACGGTGGCTGACCGCGGTTTTTGAAACGGGCGAACGGTAAAACCCCCCGCTCGGCCACACGCGCGTACTTTCAGAGTTGAGTCGCTGGCGCTCGTAATCACGGTGACCGCGATTTTGTCTGCAGCGCTTTCAGTGCGCATGTACTTACTTTGCGTGTGTGGCGGCCGCCCTCCGTGAACTCAACACGACCGCGATTTCCGGCAGAATTCAGTTCCGCCCGGGCGTTGCGCGCGTTGGCTGCGCCCATGCCGTCAAAACGGCGCATTAGTAACCCTTGACAGCAGGAAGCGTGACAACGAGCAGTAATTTCGTTTGGTCTCAGTGTAATGCGCGCGGTGTCATACACATGGCGGGAGCTCTTAGTAGCGATTCCACCGCGGCCCGCACGCGCGTCACACCCGGCGGCCGCATGGCCTTGGTGCTTCTGAAGGGTCGTATTTTGTCGTTGACCCCCTTGATAAGAAAAATATCGGTAAGTTAGTGAGTTTTTGCGTGCATTCGTTTTTTCCGGACTGCCCGATTTTCCGGACGTCTTTGCGCTCCCGAGGGGGTCCGAAATATCGGTCGTTGACTGTATCTACCAAATGGTTTGCTACACGGCTGCTAAACTTGATATGTTGATCGACATCAGCGTGTGTTTTGCGTTAGGTCAATGCAGAACTTGTGAGGTGGTGAGAAAACCACCGCTAACCACTCTACTATGAATTCTTCTTCGGATCGTCGTGTTTGCGGCGGCAGCGTTGTAAATCGGTGCTCTATTCCGTGCTACTCTATCCATCACAAGTGCTTCGATCGCTAAATACACGCGAGCATCCACGTATAAAGCATCTCAGAGTGCCATACTCAAGTATGCGTATTCCATATCCTTGTGCTTGCTGATTAATTCCGATTAATGAGCCGCACGCGCGTTGTTAGCGGTTCAAAAACCACCTGCATTCTCATACAAAAATCACGTGCCTCACTTGGTGCCTACACCAACATACGTAACTTATACGCGTGTAACTTGTCGTGCGCTACAAGCACTGGCAGCGGCGCTTTCACATCAATTTGACCATTAGCTGTTTGCGCAATTGGTACATACTTGCGCGCACTGCGCCCTTCGGCGCAACATACTGTGGTCGTATTTGCCGTACTTATGGACACGTTCTGTTAGTTTCTGTATAAACGTAGCGATAGCTACTATTCTTGCTAACTAGGCCGAATTTTCAACAGCATGTAGCCATCAAAATGAATGAGAAAGGCGCGCCGCATGGTGAAGCATAAACGACGCAAGTTAAAGACGAGTCTCCTCTTTGAAACAAAGGCTTTCGCATTTCTCTGTTGCGAACGTTGGCGTGAGCCCTCTTGCACACATGCTGGGGTAGGAACCTTAAGAAAAATCCTTTACTCTGTTCTTGTGTGAGATGACCCATATGCTGAAAACAAACAGTTTCTACATAATTTCTGTTGTCACAGTAGTAGAAAGCTATGCTTTTTGGTAACTGAAGACTGCACAAACTAAGAAGGCACAGGTGATGGACTGACAGACTGGGAGGTCCTCAAAGCTGAAATAAAGTCCTTGGCATATACTCTCGCGTACGCTGCACTTGATGAGTGAACAACCAGTCCTCATTCTAACATCACTATTCATTCTTTTTCACCACCAATTTCTCCTGCATAATCCCTTACAAGAAACATCTGTTAGATCTGCCTGGTAGAATTTCAGTAGTAACATTGAAAGGTCACTGTCTTAGTAATTTATTTTCACTCACAAGTTCTATTCTATAGTTCCCATGCATGACTATCTCTCCCACTACAACCAACACAACAAACGTTTCTTCTAATATTTATTGGAATCAGAACAGCAACAACTATCATGCCAATGCAATGATATACATATCCATAGCATGTACAAAACCGTTGTCGAACTTTCAGCACATTGCACAATAATGTGTACATTACAGAGTGAATACTGTGCAATTTGGTGCCGTAAAACAGTGTGAAATAACTGTTTCCTGATATGTTTTGAATGTTGCTATGACGCTCAGAGATACATTTCTTAACAAGATTGCACCAATGTGTTGGTGTGTTTGTAAAAGGAGGAAAGCACGGAGTACTTAGTGTCTGCCTACAAAAGTAGCGCACCCAGGATCTCTGCCGGGGGGGGGGGGGGGGGGTTCAATTTTTCACGAAGGGCCGGGCATGCGATTACACAGTTGTTGCGGTGCAAAAAAATTAAATAAAATGCCAAATAATAGTAACATCAATTATGATGATTATTCTTATTATTTTTTCAGCGTTTTGCAGAGACATTAGCTCCACATTCTTCTATGACATAGGAGCAGTTACGGAGCGGGATGGGGGTCAGGTCGGCCTCGGGGGGGGGGGGGGTTACAACACCCGAAACCCCCCCGTCGGTGCGCCACTGGTAACTCCACAGGCTAAGTCGACCATCATTCTTTAGAGATATATGACAGCGTACAACAGCATGCTGGTATACCAATTGAAACCATAATATACAAAAGCGTTGAGCAACGCACACAATTCACAAGTCGCAAACATCTTTTTTCTCATTTAATAAGATATGCCTCAAACTAACACATATTCCCTGAGGAAAGCTGCGAAACTCTTAGGCATTTCACATGCACGTACGCATGCACGCACACACATATCTGTACGCATACAGAAAAGAAAGGGGGTTAACTATAATCTCACTTTGAATAATTGTGCCAACTGTGAATAATTGGAATGCAGTCATGAGAGCACTTACCTGTTTGCGTGCCAGCTGGGGCCATGAGTACTGACCAGATTAATTATTAAATGTGAAGCACTTCTTGGCAAACCTTGTTATTTTGACCTCATCTATCTATCTATCTATCTATCTATCTATCTATCTATCTATCTATCTATCTATCTATCTATCTATCTATCTATCTATCTATCTATCTATCTCATTTGCCTGGGAGACCCCAATATTTTGGAGGTAAAGTATAAATGCATGACGAACAGGAATGGCAAATCTTTACATCGCAAACCTGATGTACTCATCGTGTATGTCACGGTTAATGATACTGTAATAATGCATGACTGATACCCGTAGTGCCCGCCCCACAGAACGTGGGTATGCACCACAGGTCTTTGAATTTCATCAGACTTCTGTCATTCAAGCATCAACTAAAACAGACATATTGTTGCGTGGCATTCCGCAGTTAGCGAGGCATCCTGCCGAGCCTGTGACAGGATGCCCCTGGCAATATGAAACGCTGTGGCTGCAGTCGTCGAACTCACAACCTTGACCATCGCAAGAAGTTTTCTGCACCCCACACTGTGCCCAGCCTCTAGGATTGGCGAACATTTTGCTATTCACGATTCACACCGGATGGCTGGCATAAGTAGCTCCGCTATTAAACCACGATAGCAAAGCCATTTCTCGTAGGTTGCTCATGAAATGTAGACATAACATGCACACACATAGCTTACCAAGCGGCAGGCGGCTATCGAACACGGGCGCTCGAGGTGTCAAGCAGGCACGCTACCAGTAGGCTACGGCGACTCCTCCAATGCGGTTATATAGATATATAGGTTATAGATATAGATAAATAAACCTATTGTACCAGCAGTTGTTATGATGGTGCTTATGTTACATCAATCGAACTTCGTATCCTAGGTAAGTACTATCATAGCAACACATACGTTCTGCTACCATTCTGCATGCTATTGTGCAACTTTGGTCGATACCGTAAGTTATGTTTTTCTTGTTGTTCGTTTTCTCCTTGATGTGGATTGAAGTCCCGTCAAGGAGATGATCGACGTCGATGAAGCAGGAGGCAGGTTGGAGGTAATGAACTTGAAGGTATATTGTAGCAAAATATTTACAGTCATATGTACATCTTGCCGAAGCACACTGATGATAACATAGACATCAACAGCGTCTTACTCTTCTACTTAACTTTTCTTAAGCTAGAGCCTAGAACACTGTTACTACATACAACGAACCTAGTCTCACTGTTCGACCACCGAGTGGTTACGGCCCAGACAGAAGTTGCATCGTACGGAGTCTTACTGATCAATCAGTTAAGTGATTACAGCCTAGACTGAAGGGAAACGAATCCCGTCCAGTCTTTAGTACCTTGCGGTAACAAAGAAAAAGGGGAGGTGGCCACTGCTGGTCCGCCTCAACCTTCTGTTATCCAATCTGTTTACCCTCAGATTAAGCAACTCCCTAGTGGGCTGTCCCTAATCTCGACAGCAGCGTCTTTGCAGTTTAAACAGGCATTTTGGCATTCTTTCTCATCATGGCTCTCCCTATCCTTATCCCACGCTCTCAGATATTCTCACAGTCGAAATATCGGTATCGTAGCAGCCCTGCGGCATTCGCGCCATCTCCCAGGCTCATCCAGTCGAACCCTGTCGTAAAGTGGGTTCCGGGGAACACTGCGTGTCTTCGCCTTTCCCGCAGCTCGGACCGTGCATTGCTGCGACTCAACCCTTCGTTCCAGTCGGCGCGCCGAAAGCGCATGCCGGTCGTTAAAGAATTGGTTGGGCCAAGCGCATTGTCGCTTCGAGCGACGGCGCACTTCTCATGCATTATCCTCCTACGCGTCCGAGCTGCCCTTCCCCGAAACGGCCACTGAGAAGACAAGTACGGTCGCGCAGCCGCGACCCCCCGGAGCGACTGCTGGGAGCATGACATGTGTGCCCGCCTCATCTTCCTCCGCGTTGGCCGATCTTCCTCCAGCCGGGTTCAGCGAAAGGGAAGGGTCTCGTACCAGGAACCCCTGGGGGCCAGCGTGGGAGACCAGCCGCTCAATGGGAGCCGTTTGCTTTCCATTGATAATTGCTGTCAAAGACCATGCAGAGAGAGAGCCGAGAAAGAAGCTTTGTATAGCGTACGGTGCTACGCCGTCCCTTCTGTACGATCGCCTTATGAGCGGCAACATAACACCGTAGGAATACCTCAACGAACAATTCTTATGATACAACATCAATGCACTGTATAGGGCATTTTTCTTCGACAAAATAGACGTTTGTGCTTTGAACTAATGAGTAACAATGTTACATCATACAGTGAGCTACCACTTAGTCGCCACAGGGCTGCCAACGATGCTGGTTAGCGCACGTTAAACATGCTCTTGAGTGGGTGCTCGTGCGTTTCGCACAAGGACGCGGATCCTACGACTACTACTTGGCTAAATATCAATAAATTCGGCATTACCAACGTCCTCGTTGACTGCTTTGCACGACACTCATTGCCACAGTTCAGGGAACCTGCTGGATTTTTTTGATGCTTAACATTAATGCCACAGCACGGTTTATTCCTAATTACCATACTTAAAATAAATACCAAGAAGCACCATGGCTGGAAAGTCCCTTCGTACTCCGCAATGACGTGCACTTAAAGGGGCCCTGAAACCATATTTTACTCGCTGAGTTTTGCATCGAAACGGGTTCGTTGTATTGTTCTGAGGTAAATAGAAAAATAATTTTCGAGATCGATGCAGGCAAACGCAAGTTATTCAACTTACAAATTCAAAATAAAAGCAGACGACAGATATCGGCATCCCAAGGCGTGCATGCTGCTTCCAATCAAAACGCGGCTTACATCTTGCAGAACCGGAACCGTGCTGCCCTCTGTGGCCTTCCTACCACAACCACCACGTGGGCCGCACAGCGATCCTTGTGTCAGTTACAAGCAAAATGAAGTTGTAATGCCCAAATTTGTACCTTTAGCAAGCATAAAACACGTTCTGAATTTGGAATTTCTTATATTCGGTGCATTATCGATATGTGCGATGTATATTTTTATTCCCTACTGTTCCCGGCCAATCAGAACCTGCAGCAAAGCAACATGGTGATGTCATATCCGCTCGGAGAAACTGTTGATGTATGGCGCTGCAGTCAGCGCGGAAACCGATTTCAGGTACAAATTAAAATATAATACAGTTCAATTTCGCCGCTTTCACTGGTGTTTCGGTCATCGTCAAGTCCCACACAAAGCAAATGTGCAATAAAATCAATGTGCGTAAAATGCGTTTCAGGGCCCCTTTAAGTATTCCCTACACTGCACCCACCACGGTATCGAATCCCGGCCGCGGCGGCTGCATTTCGATGGAGGCGAAATGTTGAGGCCCGTGTACGTGCGATGTCAGAGCACGTTAAAGAACCCCAGGTGGTCGAAATTTACGGAGACCTCCACTACGGCGTCTCTCATAATGAAAACTGGTTTTGGGACGTTAAACCACACAAACCAACCTACACTGCACCCATTTACTGTGAAGAAGTCAGGGTTTAATCAAGGCCGAATTGGAGGAATTTGCACAGAGGCATTCTTTAAACATTGCAATGCTTTCAATAGCGGCGTGTCTGCAAAAAGTTTGCAAGCAGTATTCTGCATAATCTGCTGCCCAAGTCTCATTTTTCATCCATACTGTCAAACATAGCCAAGTATTTGATTCAGTGTATTGTGACGCACAAGAGTCTTCCCACAATCGACTGCTTTGTGGAGAAAGCGGTGGACCAGCAGCTTACGCTACTTCACCAGAAAAACCTTACTGGAAAAGATACGAAGTAAGGAAATCCAATAGACATTTTGTGCACATAAGGATAAAAGCCTCATTGAAGATGGCTACGTGACTTGTGTTAGAGTAGTGTAGTTTTTACACTCATATTATACTTTACAGTGAAATGTTGGTAAATAGTTTGTTCTGAGCTTCGCACATACTGTGCCGCCCGCACATTTGCACGAAATGAACAAAGGCAAAGAAACGCGAAACAATTATATATATGCAATGGTCGTCAGCGTTACTAAAGTGCATCGGACAGTTACACATGTTGCGCTCGAGCGTCTTGTCAAAAGCCACTGACTGCAGTGTCAATACGCGGCAATAGTATGCACAGGTGGACATATTATCCGGCTGGGGGGAAAAAAACAAACGAACTGATTATCGGAACTTATCGGATGTTAAGAGATTGGCTTATATAAACATATAAGCACATGATGACGTGATAACCCCATCGGCTGCTGACCCGAATGACGAGGGTTTGATCCCGGCCGCGGCGGTCGCATTTTCGAAGGAGGTGAAAATGTTACAGGTCCGTACACTGCGCGTTATGAGTTCACGTCAAAAGAAAACCACATGGTCAACATTTCCCGAGCACTCCCTTACGGGGTGCCTCTTGATAATGTCGTGGTGTCGGCGAGTACCACACAAACAACAATATATTGCTGGTTTTCGTGTGTTGCTGTTGGGTTTATATAAACAACAATTACCTGTATAGCTGATTATTGTCCCTCGATATGTACGAGCACGTGTGATAATTTTTGTTTAACTGTGTTATGCCTAATTATAGGATAGTGCTATATGTAAATATGGCAAGTATATGCGCATAAATCGGTAGGTTTTTGTGAAAGTAAAACCAGTTGGTAGGCCTGTGATGTGGTTTCGTGTTCTTTAGTGTCCCTTCGCAGTTACGCTGCATCAAAATATTAACAATTGCTGATGTTTCACGTGCCAGACCCACAACATCATAATGAAGCAATGCGTAACGTTCAGGACACCGGCTTAATTTCGACCACGTGGGGTAATTTACCGTGCACCAAATTGCATATGTTTTTCTTTTATTGCGAAATGGGGTTGCCCTTAAGGCATAGTTTATGGTGTGCTATTGTTGTTTTCTTTTGTGGGGTTCTACGTCCCAAAACCAGCTCTGATTATGAGGGACGCCGTAGTTGAGGACTCCGGAAATTTCGACCACCTGCGGAAATTTCACCGCTCAGCTCTGTGCTACCCGCTGGTCGGCTCCTGCAGGAGGCCAGTCGCAGGAGTACCTACTGGCAACACAGCTTCAAAGCTTCAAGGGTGATTTCGCCCAGGTCTCTGACAGAACGAACTTCACAGTCTCTTCGGAGGATCCCCACACCAGTGACAAATTACCCTCACGCGATTGGGAGAGGCTTAAGAATTAAGTAAAGCTCTGACTTTGCAAAAAGAAGAAAACAGAGAAATAAATAGGGCGGAGGAATGTTTATTATTACATTGACGACTACGAAAACGTATCTTTACGGACCCTTGCACCTTTCTTCCTTTGAGAACCGGAGCACATTATAAAAGTAAAGATTGCGACCGTGTTGAACCCTTCCCATCCAACTCTATCTGGAACGTAAAGAGGTGCAAGCACTGAGAGAAAGGACATTCACAGACCCTTCCGCGGCATTACCCACGTACCGCAACGGCTCACAACCTGGGTCCACGGAAACGCTCTTGGAGTTCTCCATGCCACGCTGGTGTGTTCGCCTCCCATTCCTGCAGGCTCTGCAGCAATGCACCCTTGCCCATCAGTCTGGTGATAACGTAGAGCGTAGAGGTAGATTAAGTATCTGCTGTCTTTTTTTTTTTTTTTTTTTGCTATGCCTGGCTACGCACTTAGTAGGACACGCTGAGAAAGGGAGGCACATATGAAAGCTGTGTTTTAGGAGGGAGGAGCACAGGGAGAGAAGCTTTGGCTCTCCGAGCCAATACGTTTTGGCGGGGGAATATACACCAACGTACTAGAGAATTCCGGCTGCAAAGCATTATCCTGAGATCACATAGGTACTTTTTTATTCCTTTTTTTATACAGTAAATCTGTTCAGGGCGGAATAAAAACGGTTGTCTTCCCACAGGAAAAAAGATGCTTCGTGTCGGTCCAGCAACCAGCTACATCAAAGCAGGCGCAACACCTTCACGACATCGCATTGCCGCGCATGTTAAGACATTACATTAATCTTAGCCTCGTTATCGATTGCTAGTCGATAATGAATTAATATCCACAAAACTTTGAAAATGGCGGGAATGACACAGCAGTGCCTAGATTAGCCTTAGAGTATGTATGCTTTACGTGACAGCTAAATTCGGGCTAATTGATAGCCCGCTGATAGCTCATCGATAGCTAGCTACTCAAGAAACAATAATTGATAAAGCTTATAAAATGCCGAGAATGACCTCGAAAATTACTTGCCAATGTCTACGTTAAATCTGGAGCAAGTCGATACCATGTGGTAGCCGATCAATAGCCGATCCATAACTAAGAGGTAATCTGTAAATGATGATTAAATTTGGAAAATGGCGGTAACGCCTTGCTGGTGCATATATGTTAGTCGTGGATCATCATGACAGCAAGTGGATAGTCGAGCGATAACTGATCGATGCCTAATCAATAAATCAATAATCGTAAATTTTGGTATTTACCGCGAATAACTTGGTAGTGCCCCGGTCACCCGGCCGCATGTCGATACCATATGCTATAGCCGATCGATAGCTACCCGATAACAGAGCAGTAATCAATAAAACGTGCGAGTTGTCATGAATGACTTGGTGTTTCTTCTAAGTTGAATTTTGGTTGACCGTGCTTTCGCATGACTGATAGATAAAGGGAAAGACTAGCTTTGATGTCCCTTAAGCTTTGCACGAATTACCGCAGATTTCCACAGTATATATGGCAGCACCTATAGCCATCAAGCAGCAGAAGCCTTGAGTTCGGGTTGCCTGATTCGGTTGTGAATATGCCAAACTTGAATGCAAAACGTATATGTCTTACAAAAACCTGGAGATTTTCTTTGGTGTCTTTCGTGAATTTTTATGGGCTACGACATAAAGGTCTTCGATCTGAAGGAACTGCCTTGCACGTGACCCTGAAGCGTCATTCGAGAAGCCGGAAGTGTGGGTTCGAAGGCAATTGTATCCTCGGGCCGTGGGCATGTAATGGGGCGCGTGTGGCCCCGTATACAATTGTAGGCATTGGACTTTCTGCGTCTTTTCGAAAAGTGACAAACGTTTCTATCGCTGGCGCAAGGCAGCAAGGCAAGAGAGCCCTGTGGAAGCGAGCAACAACCATCACACAGGAGATACGGCCACGCCCGAGCAGTCAGCGCTGCCGAAAACCAAGTCCCTTCGGACAGCGAGCCCTATTCCGCTTTTGTAAGTGCATATGAGTCGGTCACGTAAATTGCCCCTGCACAGCGCGAGGCACTACCAAGAAAGCCGGGTGTAGGTGGCCGCTCCACATTGCTTCACTCAGGCAGACATAACAACATAACAATTTGGAATGGCAGAGAAATTATTAGTTGGTAGAATAAAAAAATAACGACATACGCAGTACCTGCACTGCCAAAGCATCGCTGGCACCGAAACGTTAAATAAAGTGACAAATTTAAAACAAAAATTAGAATCCGAGTTCGAAAATAAACATAATGTCATGTCACTGGGAAGGTAACGCTAAAGCAAGAGACCCGGCCGCCACGGGTAATTTCCTGTGGCAGAAAATAGTAATGATGCTACAGAACTCAAGGTCACAAACGTTTTCTCAAACATTTTTTTGTTGCACGCCAGGTGTTTTGGTCCGCTTCAACTGGAGTGGGCACGGAAACAGTGCACTTTGCGCGTCTCCTAATCACCGCCTTTTCACCATGCAGAATCTGCTTACGCTCCTGATCGCCTGGTCATCGGCAACACACGAGTGTTCACCAGATGTCGTCATGAAGCTACCGCCACCGCAGATCCCGTGCGATGGACGTGGTGATGAATTACACAATTTGACTGTGACTGATGGGCTCACCTTCGGGCTTCCAGCCGCATCGACCACGCCAACAGCACCCGGGGTACATATAAGCAGCTGGCGCAATCGACCTACCTTTCAGTGGGCACGGAAACAGTACACTTTGCACTTCTCCTAATCACCGCCTTTTCACCATGCAAGTGTGTACTAAGTTTTCTTTACACGCTAAAAGATCGAACGACCCATTTCTGCTGCTGTTTCCGTGCCCAAAAGTGTTTCGCGAAATCGTTTACGACTGTTTTTCCGTGCTTTTCTTGCTCTTGCAGTCGGGGGACATTGAAACTAACCCGGGACCTAACACACGCTCTGGGAACTTAGTCGACCTTGAAACTTGAACTTAGTCGACCTTGAAAGCGGAAAATCCCGCAGATCAGATGAAAGAGATGTTTAGGCTACTGAAAGATGTGCATACTGGTACGCTTCAAGCTTCGAAAGCGCAAACCGAGCTGGCTGATCATGTGAAGGCAAATAAGAACGGTCAAAAGAACATAGAAACCAAAGTATCGGCAATACAAAAAAGACTTGACGAGCTTCAAGGAAAATGAAAGTACATTGATCATCTCGGCAAAGACTTATCAGAAATGCAAAACGCGATAACTGACTTATCGCACCGCAGTGATTCCTACCAAGTACGCCTCGATGAACTCGAGGATAGATCCAGGCGCGATAACCTCATGCTTTATGGTGTCACTGATGCCAAGGAAACCTGGAGCGAAACTGAAACTAAGCTATCTGCAGCGATAAAAGAAGTCTTTGAACCCTTCTCCCCCGGGTCGATCGACCACGCACATCGTCTTGGCTCGTTCGCACCTGAAAAAGGCCGTCCCATTATAGCCAAATTTTCTAGCTTCAAGACCCGAGAAAAAAGTCTGTCTTTTCGCAGTCAGCTGAAACGAATGAACATTTCAGTGAGCGAAGATTCTTTCCCCTCGTACTCGTACCTCACGCAAAAGACTAATTGAATTTGCCAACAACTATCCTGGACGCCCTCAGTCTAAATTGCGCTACAACAAATTGTTCATTGATAACAACTGCTTTATCTACAACAATGACCTTGATTGTATTCAAGAAGTAGACTCGCGTGGCTTCAAAGGAAGTCAGCGGGATGCTGCTATGGCCAATGCACCACTCTAGGGAAAAGAGAGGGGTGGTGGCATATCTTCGCATTCACAATTGCACCAAATATCCGTTCTCTTTGCTAACGCCAGGAGTATTCTTAACAAACGCAGTGCACTCTCATCCATAATAGACACATGCGAGGCGAAAATAATCGCCTTAACTGAAACGGGGTTGCCAGCGCACACACTTGACTCGGAAATATTTGATAATGCGCATAACTATCTGGTTTATCGCTGCGATCGCACCGAACGTAGAGGGGGAAGGGTTCTACTTGCGGTTTCAAAGGACATACCTTCATCTCCTATCCAAATTCACAGTTCTCTAGAAATGACGTGGGTTCTACTAAACCTGGGTCACTCTAAACTGGTACTAGGTACGTGCTATAGGTCGCCTTCCTCGTCGCCCACATGTGTCCATGATCTACATGATGCTATCATCATGGTTGGCTCTCGTTTTCCTTCTTGTCCTATGTTTCTGCTAGGCGATTTCAACTTTCCAAATATAACGTGGAACACCATGCCGATACGTCTCTCCCCATTTTCACAGCATACTGAAGACTTTCTTAATTTATGTTCGGCTTTTTGTTTCACGCAATTTGTAACTGAAGCCACCAGGATTACAAGTAACGTAGCTAACACTCTCGACTTGGTACTCACAACTCCTCCTGACCTCGCCTCTCGCATTACATACTTACCAGGAATTAGCCACCATGCCTCGCTAAGTTTCACACTAGACGCTCCTCCCACGAAAAAAAGTAATCATCGGAAAACCATACGAGACTGCCGTAAAGCTAACTTTGCAGCCATAAATGATGAACTTGCCCATTTCTACGACGATTTCGTTAGAAACTTCGAGGCTCGTTCAGTTCAATCTAACTGGGACCTGTTCGCACACACAGTTCATAAATTAACCGAGCAATATATTCCCAATCGCACATTCATTGCAAACGCTCAAGCACCATGGTACTCTGGTCAACTAAAAAGGCTATCAAATCGTTAAAAAAACGTTTCTTTCGCTTAGCAAAATCATCTCATTCATCGTCTCACTGGACAGCCTACAAATCTGCTTCAAACATTTACATAAAAGCTCTGAAAACCGCGAAACACAACTATTTATCAAGAACACTATCCGAAACACTTAAATCCAAGAAAGTTTTGGCAGATTATCAACCCTACCACTAACAATGCCGTTTCATTGGAAGACTCATCTGGTAATAGCGTTCCCGAGAACATGTGTGCGTCAGTAATTAAAGATTCATTTACAAGCCAGTTCACAAAATCTTCTAACATTGAAGTCCCTAATGCATGCCAATACGTGTACTCACCCATGGATCCCATGATCATAGGAACATCTGGTATCATGAAACTAATTGATAATTTACCATTTCACTCTGCTCCTGGCCTGGAAGCGCTACCAATTGCCAACGTTATTTCATGGTACCAATAACCTGCCAACGTTATTTCATGGATTAACGAATTCCTTTCCCACAGAACACAGTACGCAGTCGTTAATAACTCTCATTCTAATTATGTGAACGTAACATGAGGTGTCCTTCAGGGTAGTGCTGTAGGTCCGTTGCTTTTTGTAATCTATATTAATGACTTGCCAAATTGTGTGTCCTCCCATATTAGACTATCCGCCGATGACTGTGTACTATACCGTAATATATCTAGTAATGCCGATCGCGAGCTCCTTCAATCCGACCTTGTCAATATTAGCTCTTGGTGCACCTCATGGTTAATGACCCTTAATGAATCCAAAACAAAGTTAATGTCATTTACCCTACATAATGCCCGCATACCAACATCTTACGTTTTAAATAATGCCGAATTAACTCTTAGTAGTAGTTATAAATACCTTGGTGTTCGCTTTCAATCAGATCTGACGTGGCATTATCACATTGACGTCATCCTTGCTTCAGATAAACGTTCACTCGGTCTTATCAAACAGTCTCTAAAAAATGCCCCTCCCTATATACGTAAGCTCGCCTACTTAACACTCGTTAGACCTAAAATCGAATGCGCCTCAGCTCTTTGGGACCCAGTTCAAGCCTACCTTATCCAGAATATTGAATCATTGCAAAACCGTGCTGTGCGTTTTATTTTTTCAGATTACTCACGTCATTCAAGCATCACTGCACTAAGAGATCGCGCTGAACTTGAACCCTTGTCCCATCGTCGCCAAGTAGCTCGCCTTTCGCTTTTTCATAAATTATACCATCATTCAATTCTTTCTGACGATTTTTTTCAGCCCACTGCAGTCATTTTTCCTCGCCGCGATCACCAGTACAAAGTCAAACGAACCATATGTCACACTCATCGTTTCGCTAATTCTTTCATACCACACACTATCATTGAATGGAGCCATTTATCATCGCACGTAGCTACCGAAAAAAAACATAACGAAATTTCAAGATCTTCTACGCACTGAGCGTATTGCCTAAACGCGGTGTCCTCCCTCATTCATTTCATTTCACTTTTTTTTTTTGTACCGTATCCCTTTTGTAAGCTTCTGTGTACCTCCTTGTACATATTGTGTATTTCATATACCCTGCTTGCGTAGGCATTCGGTTACTTGCACATTTAGCCTTTATTACACTTGTGTATAGTTACGTCAGTTTCTAATTTCCAGTAGGTGGTAGTTTGCATTTATTTCTTTGTCGTTGTTGTTGTTGTTTTTTTCTGGCTGAATGTATACCAGCCAATATTTTTTTGCCGTTTCTCTCACTCTGTTATTTTCCCAATTTATTGTTAAATGTCCCGCTATGTAATACCCTCGTCGAGGGCCCTTAGGGGTATTTTGAGTAATAATAATAACAGTAAATTCCTTAAGAGCACTAGCGTCGTTACTTCTATGATTCTAACTAAAATATTTCAGCAATCGCTGGCTTTGTGCGAACTTCCAAAGGAGTGGAAAATAAGGAAGGTGGTTCCTACCTACAAATCCGGATCCACAAATTCACCTCTTAATTACCGACCCATATCTCTTCCAAGGAGTTGTTGTAAATTATTAGAACATATAATCTTCACGAATCTCGCCAACTTTCTAGAGTCTAATACCACTGTTACACGGGCGCCCGCAACCACGGTTAGCGTAACCGCGGTTAACAATTTCAACCGTAGTTAACGCCAACCGTAGTCCACCGGAGTTACACGGGCTATCGTGTTCGCGGTTGACAGAAGCTCCGCCCACATCCAGCACATCGGCATAAACACACTCGCAACACTTCGTATCCTCGTCATTTATAGGTACGGGAGAAGCAACTTTAAACAACCCTGCATCATTATATGAGGACATTGTTGATAAAACTATGCCTTTTCGAGCGACAAACACATCACAACAATCCACCGTCACTGCGGAATGTCCGGCGCTGACAATCCGAGCGTTAGGCCTAGCGAGGAGTACGGCGGTGCCGTTCACGATCAAGCGCGGCTTGAGCTCGTCACAGAGCGCTTCTTTTTGCCATAACGATTAACATTAGTACTCATATATCATGTCTGAACACTTGCGATTAGTTTTACCTGCGTCTCGGTGTGAAGAGGAAGATCTGAAAGGAAGCGAGTCCGTTCGGCGAAGTGACCGATGCCGCTGCAGTGTTTACCTCTCGCTGTCGAGCAGTGTGGAAGTGGCCGATGCGTTGCAGAAATGGCAAACTTTAGAACTAACTTTACTCATTTATGAATTATTTTGCGTCATAAGCAAATCAGAGTAAATATTTTAAATTCTGTTGCGAGCGGTGATATAGCAAAAGCCTGGTAGCCTTGGCCCGAGCGGTACGAGCAGTACGAGCGTGCGGAAGCAACCGCGGTGCGCTGCAGAAGCATGCGTTTCGACCACTTGGGTGCACTGAGGTAATATTATCGTCCAAAAATTGTATTACTGGTTCGTATATGCCGCAACGGGTATAGGGCCACTTTTGGGAAGATATCAGCCAAGCGCCGCTGAGCTAGGGAGCGGTACCGCCCGCCATTTCGTCCTTTTCCAAACGTTGGTTTACGCTTAACCGAGCTAGGCAAGCTCGGTTGGCGGCCAACCGCGGTTAGCGGCCTAACCGCCGTTTCGTGCGCCGTGTAACTGCGCTAACCAGCTCATACTTCACTATTGCACAGCATGGTTTCAGAAAATCGTACTCTTGCGAAACTCAATTTGCTTCTTTCACTCATCAACTCCATAAAATCCTGGATCGCTCATCCTGCGCTGAGAGTATTTTCCTAGATTAAAGCAAGGCATTTGATAAGGTATGTCATAAATTACTACTCTTTAAACTCAGTTTACTAAATATCGACCCTAATCTCATAAAATGGATAGAATATTTCCTCACCAATCGCCTCCAATTTGTAACTGCTAATGATCATAATTCTCCATTCACTGAAGTACAGTCAGGTGTGCCTCAAGGATCCGTGTTGGGTCCTCTATTATTTCTTATCTATATTAATGATCTATCTGCTTCAGTAACTTCTAACATACATCTCTTCGCAGATGACTGCGTAATTTATCGGGAAATTACTAATGCTCATGATACTAATGACGTTTTTCACTGGCGGATCCGGAGCAGTCACCGAAATCCCGGAGGGAGCGCTCGGATTTCACGGATCCGAATCTGCCAGCGGAGTACGAGAATGGTCCGCGAGCGAGTATACAGGAAGTCAATGAGCACGTCATACAAACCCAACTTCCGCTCCGTGCGTTTCCGTGGCAACCAAAGACGCCTTCCCCGGGCACATTTTGACTGCAGCAGTTTCCGAGTTGTTTACATTCAATTCACGCATTCTGTGCTCAAGCTTTATTACTCAGAGAGGGCACTAAGCGCTAGATACACGGTACGATTCCGCGTTCGGTGCCGTAAGCTCCGGCATGAAGCGTACGATGAGTGGGGAGGGGAACGATGAGCACGTAGGGACGCAGGCTCGGCCGCATTTTGCACCTTGGCATACGCGCTCGTAAGAGTTCGTGCCTTCATCAACAAATAGAAAATAAAGAGTTTTGCACATCCCCGCTCTATAACACCATTGAAGAACAATCTCGATAAAGCTGTACCTTCGCGAGCGACAAGAACATCCAAACAGCCCTACGTCAATGACGACTCCGAGGGTAGGCTTCTAGAACCACACCGCTTCTATCCCGTCGTCGTTCGCGACGAACGGCGAACTCCAAATGAAGCGCTTACTTTTGCCAACACGAGAAACGCTTGTACTCACATGTCATGCGTTAACACATCCAATCGGTTTTGAAACATCGGTGTGGAGCGCAGCGATGGAAACGAAGCAAGCCACATCGGTGAAACGGCCCCACTGTTTACCTTTCGAACCGCGGCTTCAGATCTATCGAATGCTTTGAAAGCAGGTGCTGCTTTCCACTTTATTCATACTTACACTCATTTGTAAGCTATTTCATTTCACAACGCAATCACAGTCAATATATTACACGTCATACCGGCAAATGCAGCCTACATCACACCTATTCGAGCGTCGGGGAGAACCAAACGGTGGCCAGCGGCGCGACGCCATACGTACGGCGCACGTCGTAATCACTGTCTAATCACAGCACGTCGCAATAATCACAGCACGTCGTAATCACTGTCTTCTGAGCTGGAAAAGCTTCTGCTTGTCCTGCTGTCGTCGCTACACGGAGGCTGCACTTTCTTGTACGCTCCAGCTCCACACGCGCAGCGAACGCAGCCATTTTGACAGGCAAGACGGAAGTGACGCGAGGACGCGGCCCGCTTCCGCCTGAATCTGTCTGAATCCGTGCCTCGGCGCCGGAGCAAGTCGGAGCGCCCTGGCGCGGTTTGAGTTGCTCCGAATCTGCCAGTGAAACGCACCAACCCGCTCCCGCATGACCAGTGAAACACGGATTCGTCGTGGCGGAGCAAAAAAACCTGCTCCGAATCTGCCAGTGAAAAACGCCATAAGATACAGCAAACTGATCTAAATTTTGTAGCTGACTGGTGCAAGAAGTGGTTAATGGAATTAAATATTAACAAATGTAAAATATTGCATGTACCCAGAACTAATTCCAAGCCTAGCACCTATTACCTAAACACCATTCCCCTAGAATCTGTCATTTCATATAAATATCTCGGTGTACACATTACAAATAACTTAGTTTGGACCACTCACGTAGAGTACGTAATTAACAATGCTAATCGCATGCTGGGATACTTACGACGTAACTTTTCCAAAGCACCATCCACGTTAAAGCTACTACTATATAAGACTTGAATATGCATCCGCCATATGGGACCCTAGTCACGCTAACCTTATCACCTCACTTGAACTAGTACAAAATAACTCTGTTCGATTCATCCTCTCTAACTATAACCGTACTGCGAGTATAACCTCAATGAAAAATTGTCTAGCACTCATTCCATTGGCTAACCGACGCAAAATCGCCCGCCTCTCCCTCTTTCATAAACTTTTCCCCCATTCATCACTTCATGCTGTCTTTATACTGCGACCTCAGTACATTTCAAACCGCGTTCATCATCGTCACAAGGTAGGAATCGTATCATGTCATACTAAGTCCTTCTTTCAGTCGTTTATTCCCCGTACATCTCAAGAGTGGAACCACCTTGGCACAAGCGTCGCAACCATTACTAACCACAAAAATTTCTTCGAAGTGGTAGCTAACACTGTATAACCAGGCGAATTGTTCTGTTATTTGCGTTCACACTGCATTCGTTTGTTTGCTTTAACTAACTTGCTTACGTTTTTGGAGAACAATTGTATTTTTTGAAGTCACTGTACTTTTTGTTTATGTATTTCTAACCACTCCCTTCTGTAATGCCTTACGGCCTTGAGGGTATTATAACTAAATAAATAAATAACTTTGGATTATAGAGGTGCCGTCACCTCGTCGAATCCATTGTTGTGTTTTTGTCTCGCGCTCAGGAAGACAGGGCGAAGAGCCGTTACACACCCGGCACGGGGTTTACGTCTAGCACAGCGTATGAATGTGAAGTGCGACGGGTTCCGGTAGGTTCAGTCAAGGCGGGAGAAGGGTGTAGTGTGTCCCAGAGACGGTGTCGTGAAGGGGCAGCTGGCGTCGATGCTAGGATGTTGCAGAGTAGGCAGGCCCAAGACATTCGGCGCCAACAGCGAGGGCGTAGTATGAGAGGCCTGGAGAGGCTGGGCTTGGGCACGTGTGAATGGCTGTACCGTTGGCCTCGATGGCGACAGTCCGTACTACCGGCGGCGTAGGGCCAAACCAAGCAAACGAAAAGTAAACTGCCGTCTTCCCCTCCATCAAACAATACTGGCATCCCCAGCTCTCGGTAGAACTGTAATTCCACCGCGATATCAGCACCCTACGGAGGACATTACAAATTTGACATTCTATACATTCCGGCTGTGTATTCGTTATCAATTCTTATTGCAAACATTTGCTGTCAACGCTTTGAGTTTGCGCGCTAAGAAGTTTGTTAAATGTATGCGCAGGGACATTTTTCTGAAAGCCGTGTATGCGACGAGTCTTCCACATGAGCACTATCCGTCGAAGACCTGTCACCAGCCAACAGGGACACCCCCTCCCTTTCCTTCGAAGAAGACGTGGAGAGTGGGTGAAGTTGACACACACTTGCAGGCAGTCACGGTGCGCGTCGGGGACGTCTCCTTCAAACCGACATCCATGTGTTGATGGGACCTTGCAAATTAAGACATGTTAACTAGGGATCAAGGGACATCGATCAGTACAAAACGAGCCGCTGAGTTCTCTGCGCGATTCATCCGTATTTCCACAAATGTAAATAAACTTCTGTTAAGTTTTCTCTTTCAGCCCCGGGCTCTCATCTCCCCCAGTGTCAGCGGTACAGCTTCACCGCTCAGCTCTGTGCTACCCGCTGGTCGGCTCCTGCAGGAGGCCAGTCGCAAGAGTACCTACTGGCAACACAGCTTCAAAGCTTCAAGGGTGATTTCGCCCAGGTCTCTGACAGAACGAACTTCACAGTCTCTTCGGAGGATCCCCACACCAGTGATAAATTACCCCCACGCGCTTGGGCGAGGCTTAACAAAATAAGTAACGCTGTTACTTTGCAAAAAAAAAAGAAAATAGAGAAATAAATAGGGCGCAGGAATGTTTATTATTACATTGACGACTACGGAAACGTATTTTTACGGACCCTTGCACCTTTCTTCCTTTGAGAACCGGAGCGCATGATAAGAGCAAAGATTGCGACCGTGTTGAACCCTTCCCATCCAAGTCTATCTGGCAAGTGAAGAGGTGCAAGCACTGACAGAAAGGACATTCACAGCTCCTTCCGCGGTATTACCCACGTACCGCAACGGCTCACAACCTGGGTCCACGGAAACGCTCTTGGAGTTCTCCATGCCACACTGGTGTGTTCGCCTCCCATTCCTGCAGGCTCTACAGCAATACGCCCTCGCCCATCAGTCTGGTGATAACGTAGAGCCTAGAGGTAGATTAAGTATCTGCTGGTTTTTCGCTATGCCTGGCTACGCACGTAGTAGGACGCGCTCAGAAAGGGAGGCACATATGAAAGATGTGTTTTAGGAGGGAGCAGCACAGGGAGAGAAGCTTTGGCTGTCCGAGCCCATACGTTTTGGCAGGGGAATATACACGAACGTACTAGAGCATTCCGGCTGCAAACAATTATTCCGAGTTCACTTAGGTTCTTTTTTTTCCCTTTATTTAAACAGTAAATCTGTTCAGGGCGGAATAAAAGCGGTTGTCTTGCCAGAGGGAAAAAAGATGCTTCGTGTCGGTCTAGCAACCAGCTACATCAAAGCAGGCGCAACACCTGCACGACATCGCATTGCCGCGCATGTTAAGACATTAGATAATCTTAGCCTCGTTATCGATTGCTTGTCGATAATGAATGAATATCCACAAAACATTGAAAATGGCGGGAATGACACAGCAGTGCCTAGATTAGCCTTAGAATATGTATGCTTTACGTGATAGCTAAATTCGGGCTAATTGATAGCCCGCTGATAGCTCATCGATAGCTAGCTACTCAATAAACAATAATTGATAAAGCTTATAAAATGCCGAGAATGACCTCGAAAATTACTTGCCAATGTCTACGTTAAATCTGGAGCAAGTCGATACCATGTGGTAGCCGATCAATAGCCGATCCCTAACGAAGAGCTAGATAATACGGAAATGATGATTAAATTTGGAAAATGGCGGTAACGCCTTGCTGGTGCCTCTAGTAGTCGTGGATCATCATGACAGCACGTGGATAGTCGAGCGATAACTGATCGATGCCTAAACAATAAATCAATAATCGTAAATTTTGGTATTTACCGCGAATAACTTGGTAGTGCCCCGGTCACCCGGCCGCATGTCGATACCATATGCGATAGCCGATCGATAGCTACCCGATAACAGAGCAGTAATCAATAAAACGTGCGAGTTGTCATGAATGACTTGGTGTTTCTTCTAAGTTGAATTTTGGTTGACCGTGCTTTCGCATGACTGATAGATAAAGGGAAAGACTAGCTTTGATGTCCCTTAAGCTTTGCACGAATTACCGCAGATTTCCACAGTATATATGGCAGCACCTATAGCCATCAAGCAGCAGAAGCCTTGAGTTCGGGTTGCCTGATTCGGTTGTGAATATGCCAAACTTGAATGCAAAACGTATATGTCTTACAAAAACCTGGAGATTTTCTTTGGTGTCTTTCGTGAGTTTTTATGGGCTACAACATAAAGGTCTTCGATCTGAAGGAACGGCCTTGCGCGTGACCCTGAAGCGTCACTCGAGACGCCGGAAGTGTGGGTTCGAAGGCAATTGTATCCTCGGGCCGTGGGCACGTGATGGGGCGCGTGTGGCCCCGTATACAAATGTAGGCATTAGACTTTCTGCGTCTTTTCGAAAAGTGACAAACGTTTCTATCGCTGGCGCAAGGCAGCAAGGCAAGAGAGCCCTGTGAAAGCGAGCAGCAACGATCACACAGGGGATACGGCCACGCCCGAGCAGTCAGCGCTGCCGAAAACCAAGTCCCTTCGGGCAGCGAGCCCTATTCCGCTTTTGTAAGTGCATATGAGTCGGTCACGTAAATTGCCACTGCACAGCGCGAGGCACTACCAAGAAAGCCGGGTGTAGGTGGCCGCTCCACATTGCTTCACTCAGGCAGACATAACAACATAACAATTTGGAATGGCAGAGAAATTATTAGTTGGTAGAATAAAAAAAATAACGACATACGCAGTACCTGCACTGCCAAAGCATCGCTGGCACCGAAACGTGAAATAAAGTGACAAATTTAAAACAAAAATGAGAATTCCGAGTTCGAAAATAAACATAATGCCACGCCACTGCGAAGGTAACGCTAAAGCAAGAGACTCAGCCTCCACGGGTAATTTCCTGTGGCAGAAAATAGTGATTTCAAGCTCACAAACGTTTTCTCAAAGATTTTTTGGTTGCACGCCAGGTGTTTTGGTCGGCTTCAACTGGAGTGGGCACGGAAACAGTGCACTTTGCGCGTCTCCTAATCACCGCCTTTTCACCATGCAGGTGTGTACTAAGTTTTCTTTACACGCTAAAAGATCAAACGACCCATTTCTGCTGCTGTTTCCGTGCCCAAAAGTGCTTTGCGAAATCGTTTGCGACTGTTTTTCTATGCTTTTGTTGCTCTTGCAGTCGGGGGACGTTGAAGCTAACCCGGGACTTAAAGGCCAACTCCGGCGATTTTTTCATGTCAACGGGTGCTGATGAAATTCACTGGGTACGTTACTCTGCGTACTTACATCATGCCCTGAGAAAATGAGGCTCGAGAGTTGCACATATTCCTTACAAATGAATTTAATTAATTGACTCGAACGCCCTACCTTACCACCCCTTCAGTTACAGGCCACATTGGGTATGACGCTACAAGTGTCCAACGCGGAGAATGCCGGGATAGTGCAGACGACGCCAGCCCGGCAGCGACGAGAACGCGGACAAGAGCACGATTGTGCACTAGAGCCAGGCGTTATGGCCGGTTCCCACTAGCGGCAAAAACGCGCGCGGCGAGCGCTTCCGCGGCACGCACGCGTCAAGTCCCCACTCGCGTTTTGCGGCAAGCGGCGACGAGGCAGCCAAGAACGACCTTGTGTTGTTCCATTCGAAAGGTCTCGCGAAACGTGAGCTCTAATCAGACGATTTCATCTTTCGTCGACCATGCATGTCTTTCTAGCGCTACTGCTGGTCACGCTATCAAAAAACTGCTCCTGCGAGGATACTTCTTGCCCGGCGTCTCGGTACGGGTAGGCTTAAAGAAAACTGTATATAGGTCTGGGCATGGCCTCTGAGATTTTACGACGGCCATGTAACTTTCAAATCTCAGAGGCTGTGTGTTATGGTTCGACGCTTGACGGATAGATGGCGCAACGGGTCCGCACCACCGTGTAAAAAAAAAGGAGCGGCGGAGAAGTCGGATTGGATAGCAGGAATGGAAAAGAAGCCGGCATTGAACAACTACAGAAAAGAGAAAGACGAAATCAAGAGAGAAAAATTTTACGATAATTCAAAGGGAAGCGCTTTACTGTTTGAAGCAAGGTCCGGTTGCCTGAGAACCCGAAGTTACAGAGCGAAATTCAATAAAGAAGGGGACACATGTACGCGCTGTGGAAAATCAGTCAGTCAGTCAACGAACCTTATTCACAAATTGTCCTGAGGAGCCGATGCCCTTCAAGAGAAGCTAGGGAAAGGACAGACCTTATTTTGATTGAATGTACAGATGTCCACCCAGGTGTAGCTGTGGACACTACCCTACAGGAGGCCATGGGTTTCAGGAGTAACACGGAAAAGCTGAACATGTCGGCGATAGAGATAAGTAAAAGGCGCTTAGAGTATTGGTGGCGCAAAAGTATGGAGCAAATAGAATCCTAATATCCATCCATCCAACCGTCGGCGCGTCTCCGCGTCTCGCTTCTGATTGGTGCTTGTTTCGCGGCGGCCGCGAAAGAATGGGTCTCGACCCATTCGAGCATCTGCCGCGCGTTGCTGCCGCTTTTCACGAATCTCGCCGCGCGCGTTTTTTCCGCTAGTGGGGACCGGCCTTTGCAAGTTGCTGCCGTGTGGATCGTATAGTGCTGTCGGGTGGCAAGTGGTGTTGCGTTGTTGGCTGCAGAAACAACTCACAACGCGCAGCAACTAAGGAAAGTTAGTTATCACAACTTTCCTCGCGACGATACACTTCGCGAGCGGTGGATCAGTGCTATCCGGCGGACGCGCTGAGCGTCTGCTCTCCAGCGCTTTCGAGCTTCGCGCTGTCGCGACCGGCATGCCTTGCGCACCCTCCCACTAGACACTTGTGACGTCACTCGTAGGGGCACGGCTTGGCTGCTCGGAGGAGTTTTCGGTTTCGTTTTCACGTTTTCTCGCTTATTTAAAATTATTTTCTAATTCTAGGGGCAATTATGCTGTCATACGGGCGACAGGGGGGTCTCTAGAAGCTAAAAATGCCACTACTTTGACATGGTCAGAAAATCGCCGGAGTTGGCCTTTAACACACGCTCTGAGAACTTAGTCGACTTTGAAACCTCACCAGGGGAATGAAACTTCGCGGTTTTTGTCTCCCATGACCGCAGCGATCCTAATGTTTGGGGGCTGTACTACCTACGAGCATAAATGAACGTTGTTGCTCCATTTTATATTTATTACCAGGTTACTTATTAACTCCGGCGTTTTTAATACGCAAATGAACCTAAAAGTTTCAGTTCGAGATTGCAAAAATACGACCGCCACCCGGAGTGGAAAACGGGAACTGTGCAGTCGTCCTATCTCTCACGGCAAAAAATGGGCGTCTCTTGTCGCTCGCCCATGTATGCTACGGCCTATACGGTGACCCAAAGGCCCTTTTACCACCGTAAGCTTTGTTTCAGCGAAACCCTTGCAAGCTTGACGCATGAATAGATTCGCGCCGTCATCACAAATCGTGCTGTGCTGAGTGGTGTCAGAATTCTTCACGCCACACCGGCATAAAATTCTTTCGGATCCCGGCGGACGAAAGGTACAATCTGCATGCTGCTCGTTTTGTTTTTCTACGCTTGCACGGCATATCATGATGTGATTGCAGCAGCAGCTGTGCAATAAAACATTCAAACACTCTGCTCTTTATTCTTCTCTAATATATGTGTACACGTAAAGAAAAACAAAGTCTTACTAGAAAAAGTGGTGCAAGAATGGGTGAATGGGCAAACCTTCATCAATCAAAAGCAACGATTGTCGTTTTGATCATGTGGCGGGTTGCACAACAGGTAGAAGGTCGCGCGCTCGCCATCTGAATACTTTCCACTCTCTCAATTTGCCTTGCTGGTGCATACTAATTGAATTTGGAACTAAATCGCCCCCCCCCCCCGCCACTCGGATCCTCAGACCTCCTCAAGATGGCGTCCCCCAATGCGTGTCTGCAACGCGCCGCCATGTTTTAGTACCGCCCCCAAACACCAGGCGTTCGTCCGGCGCTGCGAGCGAATATCGCGTTCCATGGATGGTATAGGAAGTTTCAGTCCCCTGACCTTACCAGAAAATCCAGCAGATCAGATGAAAGCGATGTTTAGGCTACTGAAAGATGTGCATACTCGTACGCTTCAAGCTTCGAAAGCGCAAACCGAGCTGGCTGCTGATGTGAAGGCAAATAAGAACGGTCAAAAGAACACAGAAACAAAAATATCGGCAATAAAAAAAATACGACGAGCTTGAAGAAAAATCAAAGAACATTGATCATCTCGGCAAAGACTTATCAGAAATGCACAACGCGATAACTGACTTATCGCACCGCAGTGATTCCTACCAAGTACGCCTCGATGAACTCGAGGATAGATCCAGGCGCGATAACCTCATGTTTTATAATGTCACTGATGCCAAGGAAATCTGGAGCGAAACTGAAACTAAGCTATCTGCAGCGATAAAAGAAGTCTTTGAACCCTTCTCCCCCGGGTCGATCGACTGCGCACATCGTCTTGGCTCGTTCGCACCTGAAAAATGCCATCCCATTATAGCCAAATTTTCTAGCTTCAAGACCAGAGAAAAAATTCTGTCTTTTCGCATCCAGCTGAAACGAATGAACATTTCAGTGAGCGAAGATTCTTTCCCCTCGTACTCGTACCTCACGCAAAAGACTAATTGAATTTGCCAACAACTATCCTGGACGCCCTCAGTCTAAATTGCGCTACAACAAATTGTTCATTGATAACAAGTGCTTTATTTATAACCATGACCTTTATTGTGTTCAAGAAGTAGACTCGCGTGGCTTCAGAGGAAGTCATCGGGATGCTGCTATTACCAATTCACCACTCTAGGGAAAAGAGAGGGGTGGTGGCATATCTTCGCATTCACAATTGCACCAAATATCCGTTCTCTTTGCTAACGCCAGGAGTATTCCTAACAAACGCAGTGCACTCTCATCCATAATAGACACATGCGAGGCGAAAATAATCGCCTTAACTGAAACGTGGTTGCCAGCGCGCACACTTGACTCGGAAATATTTGATAATGCGCATAACTATCTGGTTTATCGCTGCGATCGCACCGAACGTAGAGGGGGAGGGGTACTACTTGCGGTTTCAAAGGACACACCTTCATCTCCTATCCAAATTCACAGTTCTCTAGAAATGACGTGGGTTCTACTAACCCTAGGTCACTCTAAACTGGTACTAGGTACGTGCTATAGGTCGCCTTCCTCGTCGCCCACATGAGTCCATGATCTACATGATGCTATCATCATGGTTGGCTCTCGTTTTCCTTCTTGTCCTATGTTTCTGCTAGGCGATTTCAGCTTTCCAGATATAACGTGGAACACCATGCCGATACGTCTCTCCCCATTTTCGCAGCAGACTGAAGACTTTCTTAATTTATGTTCGGCTTTTTGTTTCACGCAATTTGTAACTGAAGCCACCAGGATTACAAGTAACGTAGCTGACACTCTCGACTTAGTACTCACAACTCATCCTGACCTCGCCTCCCGCATTACATACTTACCAGGAATTAGCGACTATGCCTCGTTAAGTTTCACACTCGACGCTCCTCCCACGAAAAAAAGTAAACATCGAAAAACAATACGAGACTACCGTAAAGCTAACTTTGCAGCCATAAATAATGAACTTGCCCATTTCTACGACGATTTTGTTAAAAATTTCGAGGCTCGTTCAGTTCAGTCTAACTGGGCCCTGTTCGCACACACAGTTCATAAATTAACCGAGCAATATATTCCCAATCGCACATTCATTGCAAACGCTCAAGCACCGTGGTACTCTGGTGAACTAAAAAGGCTACCAAATCGTAAAAAACGTTTCTTTCGCTTAGCAAAATCATCTCGTTCATCGTCTCACTGGACAGCCTACAAATCTGCTTCAAACATTTACATAAACGCTCTGAAAACCGCGAAACACAACTATTTATCAAGAACACTACCCGAAACACTTAAAACAAATCCAAGAAAGTTTTGGCAGATTATCAACCCTACCACTAACAATGCCATTTCATTGGAAGACTCATCTGGTAATAGCGTTCCCGAGAACATGTGTGCGTCAGGAATTATTGATTCATTTACAAGCCAGTTCACAAAATCTTCTAACATGGAAGTCCCTAATGCATGCCAATACGTGTACTCACCCATGGATCCCGTGATCATAGGAACATCTGCTATCATGAAACTAATTGATAATTTACCATTTCACTCTGCTCCTGGCTACCACTGTATTAACAGTAAATTCCTTAAGAGCACTACCGTCGTTACTTCTATGATTCTAACTAAAATATTTCAGCAATCGCTGGCTTTGGGCGAACGTCCAAAGGAGTGGAAAATAGGGAAGGTGGTTCTTATCTACAAATCCAGATCCAGAAATTCACCTCTTAATTACCAACCCATGTCTCTTACAAGCAGTTGTTGTAAATTATTAGAGCTATAATCTTCACGAATCTCGCCAACTTTCTAGAGTCTAACTCATACTTCACTATTCCACAGCATGGTTTCAGAAAATCATACTCTTGCGAAACTCAACTTGCTTCTTTGACTCATCAACTCCATAAAATCCTGGATCGCTCATCCTCCGCTGACAGTATATTTTCCTAGATTAAAGCAAAGCATTTGATAAGGTATGTCATAAATTACTACTCTTTAAACTCAGTTTACTAAATATCGACCCTAATCTCATAACATGGATAGAATATTTCCTCACCAATCGCCTCCAATTTGTAACTGCTAATGATCATAATTCTCCATTCACTGAAGTACAGTCAGGTGTGCCTCAAGGATCCGTGTTGGGTCCTCTATTATTTCTTATCTATATTAATGATCTATCTGCTTCAATAACTTCTAACATACATCTCTTCGCAGATGACTGCGTAATTTATCGGGAAATTACTAATGCTCATGATACTAAGATACTGCAAACTGATCTAAATTTTGTAGCTTACTGGTGCAAGAAGTGGTTAATGGAATTAAATATTAACAAATGTAAAATATTGCATGTATCCAGAACTAATTCCAAGCCTAGCACCTATTACCTAAACGCCATTCCCCTAGAATCGGTCATTTCATATAAATATGTCGGTGTACACATTACAAATAACGTTGGACCACTCACGTAGAGTACGTAATTAACAATGCTAATCGCATGCTGGGATAACTTACGACGTAACTTTTCCAAAGCACAATCCACGTTAAAACTACTGTTATATAAGACTCTCATACGCTCCAAACTTGAATATGCATCCGCCAAATGGGACCCTAGTCATGCTAACCTTATCACCTCACTTGAACTAGTACAAGATAACTCTCTTCGATTCATCCTCTCTAACTATAACCGTACTGCGAATATAACCTCAATAGCACAGCGTATGAATGTGAAGTGCGACGGGCTCCGGTAGGTTCGGGCAAGGTGGGAGAAGGATGTATAGTCTCCCAGAGACGGTGTCGTGAAGGGGCAGCAGGCGTCGATGCTATAGGATGTTGCAGGATGGGCAGGCCCAAGACATTCGGCGGGAACATCGAGGGTGTGATATAGATAGGCATGGAGAGGCTGGGCTTGGGCACGTGTGAATGGCTGTACCGTTGGCCTTGATGGCGACAGTCTGCACTGCCGGCGGCATTGGACTAAATCAAACAAACGAAAAGTAAACTGCCGTCTTCCCCTCCATCAAACAATATTGGCATCCCCAGCTCTCGGCAGAACGGTAATTCTACCGCGATATCAGCACCCTATGGAAGACATTAAAATTTGACATTCTATACATTCCGGCTGTGTATTCGTTATCAATTATTATTCCAAACATTTGCTATCAACGCTTTGAGTTTGCCCGCTAAGAAGTTTGTTAAATGTATGTGCCTGGACATTTTTCTGAAACCCGTGTATGCGACGAGTCTTCCACGTGCACTATCCGTCGAAGACCTGTCAGCAGCCAACAGGGACACTCCCCTCCCTTTCCTTCGAAGAAGACGTGGAGAATGGGTGCAGGCAATCACGGTGCGCGTCGCAGGCAGTTGCAGGCAGTCACGGTGCGCGTCGGAGGGACGACTCCTTCAAACCGACATCCATGTGGTGAGTGGACCTTGCAAATTAAGGCATATTACCTAACTAGGGATCAAGGGACATCGACCAGTATAAAACGAGCCGCCGAGTTCAGCCTCGGGCTCTCATCTCCCCCAGTGCCTGCGGTACGGATTCACCGCTCAGCTCTGTGCCACCCGCTGGTCGGCTCCTGCACGAGGCCAGTCGCAAGAGTACCTACTGGCAACACAGCTTCAAAGCTTCAAGGATGATTTCGCCCAGGTCTCTGACAGAACGAACTTCACAGTCTTTTCGGAGGATCCCCGCACCAGTGAGAAATTACCCGCATGCGACTGGGCGAGGCTTAAATAACGCTCTTACATTGCATAAAAAAATAATAATAATAATAAATAAGGAAACAGAGAAATAAATAGGGCGGAGGAATGTTTGTTATTACAATGACGACTACGAAAACATATTTTTACGGACCCTTGCACCTTTCTTCCTTTGAGAACCGGAGCACATTATAAAAGTAAAGATTGCGACCGTGTTGAGCCCTTCCCATCCAAGTCTATCTGGCAAGTGAAGAGGTGCAAGCAGTGAGAGAAAGGACATTCACAGCTCCTTCCGCGGTATTACCCACGTACCGCAACGGCTCACAACGTGGGTCCACGGAAACGCTCTTGGAGTTCTCCATGCCACACTGGTGTGTTCGCCTCCCATTCCTGCAGGCTCTGCAGCAGTACGCCCTCGCCCATCAGTCTGGTGATAACGTAGAGCGTAGAGGTAGATTAAGTATCTGCTGTTTTTCGCTGTGCCTGGCTACGCACGTAGTAGGACGCGCTGAGAGAGGGAGGCACATATGAAAGCTGACAGCTATTTTTTTTGTTGGAGACTTTTATGTTCTAGTGAGTAGAACAGTGTCTTGTAATCACGGCATGGAGTGGCGAATTCTCCAGCGCGAAGTCTAATTAGTCACAGCATCGTTAATTTTGTTCAGTTTTAATGAAGCTTCGAAACGCGCGCCAAAAACTGCAAGAAACTAGCGCCGCGGGGCTAGCGCGGCGGCTGTCGGAAGTGAGCGCATGCGCTGATCACTTGAGCTCAAGATTCGGTGACGTTGCGGGGAGCGCGAGCGCCAGACCAGCTCGCCACACTCGCTTTGCATCATAGCGTGTGTACAATGTACGCTTGAGCGACCAACACGGAGAGGAAGCAGAAAAATACGGCTTTTGGCGTGGCCTCCGCGATCGGCTGCGAGAGCCGATCTTGGAGGCTACGCTCGGAGGCCATAGCGCGGCGCGCCCGTGTGTCTCTGTGACGTCACGATATCCACTTACAAAAGTGAAACGTCACAGATGGCCCACAATATACGTCACACTAGTGGCGATGTCGCGAGGTGCTGCAAGCTCGGATGAGCATTCCCGCTTACTTTGAAACCATATTAAAATTACTTAGAGGCGACGTTCGCCGCTAATACTTGGTCAAGATTGCCTTCGTATGCAGGAAAACCAATTAACGCAAGCATCTCGCGTTTGAAATTTCGGTGTCATGGGACCTTTAGGAGCAAGGAGCACAGGGAGAGAAGCTTTGGCTGTCCGAGCCAATACATTTTGGCGGGGGAATATACACGAACGTACTATAGCATTCCGGCTGCAAGGAATTATCCTGAGTTCACTTAGGGTCTTCTTTTTCTTTGTTTAAGCAGTAAATCTGCCCAGGGTGGAATAAAAACGTTTGTTTTCCCACAGAAAAAGAAATGGCGCAGCACCTGCCCGGCAGCGCATTGCCGCGCATGTATAAATATTAGATAATCTTAGCCTCGTTATCGATTGCCAGTCGATAATGAATGAATATCCACAAAACTTTGAAAATGGCGGGAATGACTCGGCGGTGCCTAGATTAGCATTAGAGCACGTGTACATTACGTGATAGCTAAATTCGATCTAATTGATAGCCCGCTGATAGCTCATGAATAGCTAGCTACTCAATAAACTATCAATAATTGATAAATCTTGCAAAATGCCGAGAATGATCCCGAAAATGACTTGCCGATGTCTAGGACAAAATCTGGAGCAAGTCAATACCATGTGGTAGCCAATCAATAGCCGATCCATAACTAAGAGGTAATCTGTAAATAATGATTAAATTTGGAAAATGGCGGTAACGCCTTGGTGGTGCCTATGTTAGTCGTGGATCATCATGACAGCACGTGGATAGTCGAGCGATAACTGATCGATGCCTAATCAATAAATCAATAATCGATAAAATTTGAAAATTACCGCGAACTTGGTGGTGCCCAGGTTACCCTGCAGCATGTCGATACTATATGCGATAGCCGGTTGATGGCTAATCGATAACGGAGGAGTAATCAATAAAACGTGCGAATTGTCATCAATCACTGGGTGTTTCGTCTAGGTTGAATTGTGGTTGACCGTGCTTTCGCATGACTGCCAGATAAAGGGATAGACTAGCTTCGATGTCCCTTAAGCTTTGCACGAATTACCGCAGATTTCCACAGTATATTTGGCATGTTACACGCAAACGTTGCAAGCAAAGACACCCAGAGGTGCAAAAGCCAAAGAACCTACCTGACACTGATAACAACATCGAAAAGGACACCAGACCCGATCTTCATGCACGCTTTTCATACCAACCTGCCCAACTTTCCGCACTTCTAGTTCAAGTCATGCTGAATCACGAAACGCGCCAAAACAGGAAAATAAGGCGTAACACTGCTATGAAAAACTGTTCGCCATAACGACCCAAAAAGGGTTCGAAAGCATGCTTCGAAAAAGCACGTTTTATCACAAGTTAAACGTGCTTCCAGCTGGCTTGCGCAAGTCATTCATTATCTCTGTCACTTGAATCTTCTTGAGTAGCTTAGGCCGAGCATATTAGCAATTAACTCCAAGCGCGGAACAGACTATAGTGTGCGGTTTCATGCGTGCGGTTTCATGCGTGCGCGCATGAAACCGCACAATATAGTCCGTTTCAGGAGTTCCGTGCAGCACTGCGGAAGCTACAGGCCACTTCGGCCAATCACGAGGACGTATCCCTCCGCACCGTGGCATCTGCCAATGGTCGACGCCGCAGTGGCAGGAGCCACCTTGGAGGAGGACGTAGTGGGCTCGCAGGAGCGTGTCCGAACAATGACATTTCGTCTCGCGTCGGAAGAATTCTGCGCTCGATGGCTTCATAGCCTTAGCTTTGCTGCACGGAACTCCTGAAATCTACTATAGGCGCGCTTGGATTTAATTCGTCTGCTAGCGCTGCTCCTTGGACCTCTCGAGAGGGCGCGCATCTACTTACCACTTGAAAGTTTATGCCGCTTAGGGAGCCTACATGACTGCAGTCATGTAGGCTCCCTAATGGATGGATGGATGGATGGATATTAGGAGCGTCTCCTTTATAACTTTATAACGGGGTGGTAGCGGGGCCACCAAGCTCTAGCTTTATTTCTTTTTCCTCTACAAACATTTCTTTTCCCGAATCACATATTTTCACAACTAATTTTTCTCCTCGCCTACCTATTTTATCTATTAGTGAGTTTTAGTATATCGGAAAGCAGCAAACGTAAAGATTTAGCGTTAACGTTAACGTTACGGTAAAGCTGGGTGCACTTAGCGGCACAAACTAGACTTTTAGTATAGCGGAAGAGAGCGAAACGCCAAAGCTAACGCAAAGGCATGTACGGCGACACCTAGCTACACCTTATTAAATCCCTAAGTGCGCCACAAAATCATTGAACCAGTATTGTGTAAGTGTGTCGTTAGTGCTGTGTCGGCAGACCAAGAACATCGGTTCGTTTCAAAATGCCGCCATCGAGTCTCCTTTCTGACCCGTACTGCCTGTCATTTCGAAGTTGCGATGACATAGGAGCGCTTAATTTATACTTTGGAAACCAGAGAAGCTACGCAGGCAGTCCATGTCGTCGAGGGGAGGCCGCCTTAACGTAGAGGCTACGCCCTATACGAGAAATTTCGCCGACGTTTCCGCTTTGAGAAGGCGGATTTTCCCCTTGTCATCAGTGCCCCGGAGCTTCCGCAACATTTCTCCAGTGCCCAGGGAGTGCGCATCTGTGCATGTGCCTGCGAAGGCTGGCTTATCCAAGTCGCCTTTATGACTGAAGGAGTACTTCGCCAAACATTACTGTCATATCAAGCACTGCTCCTCTCGGCTTTATTTAATTGGCTGTAGCTTGAAACGGCCGATTTGCAAAAAAGAAAAACGCCCAGGTGGTACGGCGACGAGACTATTCGCAACTCCAGAAAAAGTGGTTCATCTGGCAACATTGCCGAGAAAAACAAAGATGGCTTCTATATCCAGGGTCACGGCCGCGCTTCCGCTTAGCGCTGTACTAAAGTTTCTTGATTGCGGGTTCGAATCACGATGCTTCGTCGAATGCGAAAGGGTTGTTGCTGCCGAACATCTGATATTAATCGGTCTAAAGGATTTCAGCGGCGAAACGGCGGAAATATTTGCGCTGTGCGTTCAAACGCCGCACTTGTTCGGAGACCCGCATCAGATTTTCTTAAAGATAAAGAGCCTTTCCAGCGAGCCTGATGTTGAAGAAGGTAGGTACGTGTTCATGCGTATCAGGCCTCTCCGAAAGATGCAAGCACTTGTGCGCGGCATTGCTCCATTGAGTACAAATGCGTCACTTATAAACGTGTTAAAAGAGTGCAGTTAAATGCGCGGTGCCCAGGGTTCGTAGCGGTCCTTGAAACCCTTGAAAACCCTGGAATTTTCAAATGGCATTTTCAAGGCCTTGAAAACCCTTAAATTTGTCTGAGGTCCTGAAAAGTCCTTGAATTTCGTCAATCGAAGTACGTTCAGCCGTAATTTAGCGGATTTCTTTTGAGCGCCTGGCAACAATGTGCTCGAGCCAACAAAGCATCCAATCCAATCCGTTTCTGTAGCCATAATGCAGTAGTGTGGTTCCAGTACAAGGCAGCAGCAACGACGGAGCTAAGCCTAGCTTTTTTTGTGGGGACTGTGTGCAAGTGTGCGCGGATATTCGCAGTCGCGTCGTTTATGGTGTCACTATGCCGGGCAAGTGCAATTTTCAGCCGTCGTGGTTATGCATTGCTGCTTATAGGGAGTGGATTTCACCGGATACGTCAAACTCGTATCGGGCAAAGTGTAAGCCATGTGGGAAGAGCTTCGACGTGTCATCAATGGGGGAGTCTGCCCTTAAAAGTCACATGAAGAGTGCAAGACACATTGAGAACACGAAAGCGACTACAGTCCATGGTAACGTGCGGACCTACATGATGCCAGCCGTTAATGAGCAACGCGTAGAGCCAGTTCCATCGTCGTCCGATGTGAGCAGCTTCTGCCAAGCGCACGAGTGTGTGACCGACGCGGAGATACTGTGGACCCTGAAGATGGTGACGTCCCACTACTCTTACAACACATCATCCCGTACAGGGGACTTATTCAGGAAAATTTTCCCTGACAGTAACATTGCTAAGGCATTCTCCTGTGGGGAAAAGAAGTCCGCGTATGTTGTGTGTCATGGTCTAAGACCATTTTTTCTCTCTTGCCTGAAACGCGAAGCGGGGCAGTCTGATGGGTACACCATTCTTTTCGACGAGTCCTTGAACGACTGCTTACAGAAAAAACAGATGGACATCCACTTGCGGTTCTGGAGCACAACGCCGGAGCACGTAACGACGCGATACTACACGTCGGTTTTCATGGGACATTCGACCGCCGAAGAACTCCAGGAGAAACTTCTAGGTGCCTTGACAGATTTGCCGCTGGAGAAAACCGTCCAGCTGTCGATGGATGGCCCCAACGTAAACCTGAAGTGTTTTAGAGGAATGCAGGATTACCTGCAGAAAAACCATCAAGTCCAATGTTTGAATTTGGGCACCTGCGGACTACACACCATTCATAACGCTTACAGGGCGGGTGTTGTTGCCAGCAAGTGGGGCCTAGAAAATCTTCTGTCAAGCCTCAGTGCCATGTTTCATGATGCACCAGCACGAAGAGGAGATTTCTCCACTGTCACAAGCCAAGAGACATTCCCTCTGAACTTTGCCCCACATCGCTGGGTTGAGAATGTAGCCGTGATTGAATGTGCCATTGCACTGTGGGATGATGTGAAGAAATATGTGGAATGCACAAAAAGGAAAGACGTGAACACAGCAAGGTGTGCATCATACACACAGATATGTGCCTTTTGCCAGGACCCGCTGCTGTTGACCAAACTTAAGTTTGCACTTGGCATTGCAATGATTCTTAAACCATTTCTCACTGAATACCAACAGGGCAAACCGCTGATCTTCTTTTTGAAAAGGGATCTGGAGAGTCTCTTGAGGAAACTCCTCACGAGGTTCGTGAAATGCTCAGTGCTGTCAGCTTCTACAGGAATGATAAGCATACTCAAAATGGACCTCGCAGACCCAAATAACCACGTGTCTGCTGAGAAGGTTGACATCGGGCATGCTGCTGAACAAATAGTCAAAGCTGCAAAGGTGAGCGCCAAAGAAGTATTTCCCTTTCGAATGGAATGCAAACAGTTCCTTATAGCTACAACAAAAAAAATTCAGGAGAAGAGCCCACTAGCATATCAGCTGGTTAGGAGCCTGTCTTCGCTCGACCCCCGCCAAATGGCCTCAAAGCCTGATGAGTGTCTTCCAAGCTTCAGAAAAGTCCTAGACGCACTCATTGCAGTTGGACGATTAGATGAGCATGAGCGCGATGCGGTACTTGGTGAATACGCAGAACTTCTGCAGGAGAAGAAGCCTAACCTGCGGCAGTTTGACAAACACTCTTCTGGTCTGTATGAATTTTATCTTGAGCTGCTAAAGATTGATCCATCATATATGCGCCTGTGGAAGGTTGTACGACTTCTTCTAGTCTTGAGCCATGGACAGGCCTCTGTTGGAGGAGGTTTTAGCGTCAACCGACAGGTATCTGTTGAAAACCTCAAGGAGATCTCGCATGTGTCGCAGCGAATTGCCTGTGATGCAGTAAGCAAGGCTGGTGGTATCATGAGCATTGCAATAACAAAGGAATTGCGTAAATCTGTATCAGCTGCACACAGCCGCCATTGGGCCTACTTGGAGGAGACGAAAAAAACGTGTGAAAGAGCAGGCAAAGGCATCCAAGAGAAGCCAAGTTGAAGAAGAGATTCACAGTATGAAAGTAAAGAGGCGGAAGCTTGAAGAAACGATTGCTGACTTAACAGCTTGCGCTGACAACTACGCTGAGCGGGCAGAAGCTACAAGTGAGATCTCTTTTACTGTGAAGTCCAACAGCCTCAGCAAAACGGCGAAAGAAAAGGCTGCGGAACTTGCAGAAATGAATGAGAAGCTAAAAGGAAAGCTAAATGAACTTAATATCTAGTCCACTACCTGAAGATGGCCTTTGCGCGTGTGTGTCTATGTGTGTAATATGTTTTAATTGTGAGGTGCAATATGTCTTGATATTGATTGTGAAAATGTATTTCCTTTTGCTTCTGTGAAATAAAGTATGAAATTTTATGCTGTAAAATGTGGCGTTGTCTTTTTCTGCGATTTAAAGTGTTACTTTAGGTCCTTGAAAAGTCTTCGTAAGGTCCTTGAAAGTCCTTGAAAACCCTTGAATTTTATTTCTCACAGTTGCTATGAGCCCTGGGTGCCGGAATACAAACTTAGAGGCGCGGTGAACAGGTCGAGGGCTGAAAAGTTGGAACGAGCCTGAATTGTCACCAGATGAACTCGAAATGCAAACGTGCTCCGTTAAACGATCACACATTACCTCCATAACCACCAAACAAATTACGAGGCGCAGCGCGCGTATGGGATGAAGGCGGCGAACGAAGGCAAGCGCTGCCTTTATATCTACTTACTACAATGCATGCAGGCAAAAGTACGTCAGCAATGGTGTTACCGCGGTTCAAGTTGAGCATAGGCACGCTCAGAAAACGTTACCAGATATACACGTATAAACGATGTCGCTATTTTGTTCACGCGCTTGCCTAAACTAAACTACACTCCGGCTCTTCGAAAAGCGCGCACACACAATCTGTGTACTCATCGGGAGGAAGATATCGTCGCGAGTGAAGTGCCTGGACCAAACTAGCATAGTTCCCGTCACTTTCTTGCGGATGCGCAAGTTCCTAATCCATGTTGCCCTGCTCGAAGCGTCGTCTGCTTCTTTGGGGAACCGATGAAACGACGTGTTGCTGTCTTTGCACCGCGATGACACGCACTGAGGCACGCAACGAAAGTCTTTTGATGAGGATTCTTTCTTTTTCGGGATGCTTCGCGGCGGCATGGCGTCGATTAAGGAGCTACAGAGCTGTTTTACAGCCCGCGGTAATGCGATACCTAAGGTCCCTAGATATTTTTCCGTTTTTTTAAGTAGCGAAAAGCTTTGATGTGCCGCTGGCGCATCTGATTGGTCGGCGTTGCTTTTGGCAGCCATGTTCTTCCTAAAGCTGTTACTTGAATGCTGCAGCGAGAGAATGTCAAAGAAGGTAGCGCGTTTCAGTAGGCATTTCCTTACATATGGCACGTCCACTATAGAAACGCGTAGGTTGACGGCCGGACGCTGTCTGCGTGCGCGTGCTCCGCTCCACGTGTTTAGGAAGAACATGGTTACCGACGCAGGCTTTGATCGAGAGGGTGCCGGGAGAGGAGGTAGTTGTCGCTACTTAAAAACGGAAAAAAAGATCAAGGGACTTTAGCGATACCATGCCGCGTTTCGAGGTCGACCTTGGATCGGCTGGTTCCAGGAGCGTCCGCTAGGTGGCGAGCATTTAGATGGAATCGCGAATTGTAAACGTGAGCAGAGCGATATGGCCTCCGTGATTCCGGGCGCCGGTGCGCGCAATCTCGAAGGCCGTGAAAGCGAGTGCACTCACAATTTAAGCCTGCGCCGCTTACTGAGGGCGCATTTTGAAAACGGCGACGCATTGTCACCAATACACGGCTGGCGAAGCTTAATTAGCCAAACCTAAGGCAAATACGAACATGAGCTGGTAATGAATGAGCTTAAAAATGCAGGCCGATGTCCCGACAGATCTGAAGCGAGTGGTCTCACTTCGACTGACGCCGCCATCTTGGCAGCCGTACGGGTGCCTTTGCGGGCGTTTGCGTTGAACGATATCTTCCGAAAATAGCGTAGGCACGTAAGGGTATCGTATACGTTAACGTTCTGCGCATGCGCGGTGTGTTCCACGGTGCTTTAACGCTAAAACTTTGCGTTTCCTGCTTTCCGATATACTAAAACTCACTGTTCTCGTTCCGCTGTGATGTAACAATCTTACCCGAACTACCTTACGCTTCTAAAACTCACTAGTAAAGCGCTTCCCTTTGAATTATCGTAATTTTTTTTCTCTCTTGATTTTGTCTTTCCCTTTTCTGCAGTTGTTCAATGCCGGCTTCTTCTCAATTCCTGCTCTCCAATCCGACTTCCCCGCCGCTCTGACCATGCTCTTAACGCTCTTTTTCGTCCCATCCGTTTCGTTACTGGCTGTATACTTACTGGTAAGCCTCCTAGTTCTCTTCCTCCATTTTGAGTCAACGTTTTTCCTATACAAATACCTGAATACTTTCGCTGCCCATCTACTTTCTTTCATATTCCTTAATCTCTGTTCGTACCTAATTTTACTCTGAGGTTCTCTTCCCTCAAAGTCAGACCATCCCATATCCCCCTTAACAGCCTCATTTGTGGCCTTCCCATGGGCGCCCAATGCCAGACGCACGACCGCCCTCTGATTCACGTCCAGCCCTGATTGTACCTCTGACCTTATGCACACCACTGAGTTTCAGAATGTAAGTCCTGGCACCATTACACCTTTCCACAAACCGCGAATTACCTCGTACCTGTTGTAACCGCACAGCGCTCCTTTTCGTAAAAGGGCGTCTCTAGCGCCGAACGCGCGTACAGCCCGCTGCCATGATAAGGGCACCCTAGCAGACGACGCGAGCCTCGGCGAATGTGAACGCGCGAGTGCGTGACATTTCAGCGCACCGCTGAATACTAAATTGCTCCTGCTTGTTCTTGGGGTGCCTAATTGTTCGAGCCCGTTCTACGATAAGCCAAACGGGCCACATTCCGACGTGCTAGCGTTGAGTATGCCGTGACGAGAACAGTGAAAAAGTTATAAGTTTAATTGGAAGCCAGAGGAGCTGTGTCGCACCTCACGAGGTTAGAAAAATGTGCGTGTATTCCCTTTCATTATAGCGTAATGGCCGTGAAGATGACTTTGTGATTAGTGATATGCAAATTGATTCTTTAGGCTACAACCTTATAGATTACTGGCCAAGTTTATGTCCACAGACGACCGCTGTCACTCAAAGTGGTGTGGTACTTCAAGCCGATCTCATCTAGCCCAAACTATGTCAACCGATTCTTGTCTCGTTGATTATTATAACGGGCGGGACGTATGAAGCTTTCTGGACGTCACAATGTTTTCCATTACCTCTGAGGTCGGCCGACAGTTTTTTTTTCTTACGGACAAGAATGAACTAAAGTCTAGCCTGGTACATCTCCGAGTTTAAAAAAAATGTTGCAGTGGCTTAGCTCGGCTATGCCAGGATATACGTAGCGTTAGCAAGGGTTCAGCTGATTTTTGTTGTTGCTGCAGGGGTGGTCGGGCTCGTCGCTCAGCCTCCTGGCGACGCCACTTTACTAGACGTTCGTCCCTTTGCTCCAGTGTCTCTGCAGCACGTTTAGCCTTCTTCTGTTCATTCCTCCTACGCTCAACCGCTAATTGCCAGGCAACTACTTCGAGATCCGATGAGTCAAGCTTCTCCGCTCTTCTGCGCTGTTGAGCAGCATTTGCGCTCTCCTTCTGCATGGCTATACCACACTGGCAAATGCCAGTCAGAAGCGCAGCGGCTCCAGCGCAGTGTCAGCCGGCGACTGCACAGCGAGCGCGCGCCGGCGCCAGTGCGTCTACCACGGCTACGACGTCACTCCTCTGGAATGCGCAGACCGGCGGCGGTGAGTCGCGCGCGGCGGCGGCGGAGTGCGCGAGAGGTGCCGGCTCCGGTGGCTCCGGTGCGCAAGCTGTGTGACATCACTGATCCTTGCGCATGCGCAGCATGGCTCTTGATGTGCCGCGCGAAACGGGCTTGGCTAGGCCAGTGTAGCTAACGCTACAAAACCTGGTTGTATACAAACGTTTCCGTACGATAAATGAGTACGAACACACGCTGATGGGCTCTCGTTCGTAAACGCGCTGCACATATAGGAAAGTTTCATTGCGACAAGCTCAGGTTCCTTCTCTTTTTTCCAACATGTGGTGGATTGCGATGCGCGAGCCTGAAGGTTCAGCAGGGCTGCCGGGGCCAAGGACGACTGCAAATGCCAGAGGCAGAAAAAAAAACAAAAAGAAAAAAAGGGGTGCGCGCATTTTTTTACGCGGTGAATGCAGCCATGAACAGTATCGTGACTAAAAGCACAGAATTTATCGGTGCATACAATTAAGGTTGACAATCGTGCCAGCAAAAGCGATTACGCAGTTATTTTCGCCAGATGCCCTTGCAGAGTTTGTCAGAAAGACTAAGCCAAGACTTATTCAGCATATTAATTCTCACGTCGAGTTTCTTTCTTACCTCTGGTCATGTTCTATAAGCTTTTTGCCAACAAGCTAGGCGGACACTAATCCACACCGTTCGGAGGGGCCCCCGGGAAATGAATAACAAAAACAAACAAACAATGTTCCATGAATTTCATTGAAAAACACTTCTTTCCTGCTGCGGCACGCGAACGACGACCCTGTGCCGAAGGACGACCCTCGAAATAATAGAATGGTGCCTCCTCGGTTTTCCCTGCAGGAGCAAAAAAAGAAGCATCCGTAAATGGTGCGAACACAAACTTCGCCGCATATGCATAGCACCGCCAGCATATATGTTTATATGCACGCGCACAACGGTAGCGACTCACCTTATTTACACGAAGCAGTACGAAAAGTTGATGTCGCGACGCAAATGTCGCCAAAATACGGCAAGCCCTTATTCTCGTCCTGGCGGTGCCAGGTGTTGATGGTGCACGCTGCCGCAGACGTTGACGACGCACGTTTGCAGGTTTATCATCGTCCTGCGACCGAGCCATTCTGCCCGACGAGCCCGCGAATGGGCACAATATACTACTCACTGTAAAGGAGAAGCGCTTGGGAGGCACTAACACATTGCACGAAAAGCACGTTCGCAAACACAGACGCTGATATTTCGGCGGATCACACGAGAATCAGCTGCCACCACACACACGCCTTGGCCCCGGTCTCCAGTCATGCCTTCATGATGGCGCTCGCGAACCCAAAGTGCCTTGCAAAACGAAATTGACGAAAAGCCCACCATTAGGTGCCGTATTTATGAAAAGGGTCTATTGCGGAATTCCTCTTTCCTTTAACTATCATAGCTTTTTCTTGTACTTCTATGTATATATTCCCATCATTTATTCATATCCCGAGGTATTTGTACTCTCGTACTCTGGGTATCTCCTCGCCCTGTATTGATATGGTCCGGTCGTTGCTGTCATTGAATATCATCCAACCGCATTTCGTCACACTAAATTTTAGTCCTAAATCTTCACTTTCCCGACCACATATATTAACCAGACCCTGCTAATCTAATGCCGCTGTTACTGCAGCGCCCCTCCACCTCTCATTGGGATAATTTTTGTCAAAATATAGCGTAGAAAAAGTTCGCTCATCTAGAAGATTTGTATACAGGGTACGCCGTTGTGACTGAGAGGAAGGAGTAATATACATCCTAACAGCGTATATGCGATGGTAACTTGCGGGGGAAATTTGTCCTGTTTTCTATCTATCTATCTATCTATCTATCTATCTATCTATCTATCTATCTATCTATCTATCTATCTATCTATCTATCTATCTATCTATCTATCTATCTATCTATCAGAGTTCTTCAATCATACCAGTTACCAAACTCCTCATAGGCCCCATGTATCAAAATCCGGACACGCCAAGTGCCAAAACTGCGGAGGTTAGCAGATTGTCGCGCCATCTGTCGACACAGAAACCAACTAATAAATGCTATGTTGGTGTGTTTTCTGTTATGGAGCGCAGAAAGCTCCGGCGCGTCAATGAAGCGAGCCTTATGCAAACGATGTTGCGCACACAGAAAATCCGTCAATTCGCCGTGATTCTGGCGTCCCTGGCGTCTTCGCCAGAACAAGAAAATTCACTGACCTTGTGCCGTCGCTTCTGCCCGAACACTTAAGGTTCACGAAGTGTTTTGTCCGTGCTCTCACGAAAGAAGCAGGGAATCGTCTGTTCGGCTGCCGAGGCCGCTGGTGAAAGAACAAGAAAGCTTTTCGAACAGCGGATTATTTTCGGTGAATAATTATTCTTTTTTTCGTCTGAATGTCGATGTGTCATTGGGAATCCAGCACAAAGCGCGCATCAGTGGTATTCAGTTCACATGACTACAGCATCGATGTGTCAACACAGCAGCAGAAGGCCTTTAATGCAGAGCGTGTCGTCTGCAAGCGAAAAAGGGGATGGTGCAAGTCGACGATCCGAGTGCAGGCGAATTGCAATGTAAGGCGTCTCTATCTCTCGCTGCTTTCTTCTGCCCCTCTTTAGCCGCGTGATAAGAAAGCCATTAACAACTGCAGTTACGGTGCTCCAACGCAGGGGGGGGGGGGACATGTTGTGAGTTGCGCGTCCGCGCTCTCAGGTGGCACCACCATCGAAGCGACGACAGCGCACCGCCGGCGGCAGCAGGCGAAACGCCATTAAGCCTTTAAATTGCCTACTTTGTTTGTAGAACTTCAAATCGATTCACACAAAAAAAGAGTTGCCTTTTAATTTCAAGTCACATGAAGCGTATTGAGCACGAACGCTGCAATGCTTTAAATAATGAAACTTCTTGACGTGACGACGACAAGCGAAAGCGGGCAGTGAGTACCAGAAGACTGACAGTGGCGCACGCACCATTCGACGCCTGTGAAAGTTCCGCGGTTATGTTCAAGTCAAGCTGCAAGATACTGGTACTGTGAACAGAGTGATACGACACCATCGTAAAAGTGCAGGGACTTTAGTGGTATACTCTGTTGACACGGATTCGTGCAGTTGTACGTATTTTTTACCTTCAGCGGTGGACAGCTGTGCTCCGGATATCTGCGGTGGGGCTGCACATAGTACGTACATTTATGCGTACCGACGATTATGAACGATATTCGCCGGTGCATCTCGTAAAACACTACTCACTTGTCCCTCATTTCATGTAAACATCGGTGTCATTACAATAAAGCGGTTTACTTGCCGCTAGTTTGTATGATCAATGTTGTGGCTGTCCTTACTGCAGCGGTAACCTTTCAAGTAAGTATGCAAGATGCTTATAAGTCTCTAATATGTAAATGGGATGCAATTACATTGTGCAAACGAGAGAAATTTTGGGGGTACCTGCCTGTAGCGACCGAGGGAGCACCCGCAATACAGTAGCAGACGACAACGGCATATCGTCTGTTTTTGCCGGTCGCCAGCCGCCATTTTGACGCTTCGAAAGCGCCCTTGCAATTTTAAAACGTATTTACCTTTCTAAGCAGTTATAAATTATATAAACAAAATTTACAGTTCTAAAACTTGAATTGCGAGCGTAAACTAGCCAAAACTGTTCAAAGTGCTAGCAAAACCACATATTTATTTTTTAGTGCGAGTGCCGTCAACGCCCAGACGGCGCTACGATCGCTTCCAAAAATCGTCCCCATTGGTTCTATGGAAATGTCCTCCCCCTGTCCAACGTTTGTGGCCGCCACTTTCATGCAATAAACATCGCCTCCGAGATCCGGTGAGTGTAGTGTTTCCAGTTACGGCTCCCAGACAGTCTGTTAACCTCCGCCAATTTGGCCGTCGGCCAGATTTCGGAACACAGTTTGGCAACTGGTATGATTGAAGAACTTTATCTATCTATCTATCTATCTATCTATCTATCTATCTATCTATCTATCTATCTATCTATCTATCTATCTATCTATCTATCTATCTATCTATTATCACTTCCGAATGAATGCAATCATGCCATTCTCAGCGATTGACAGGCGTTGCAAAGGGGTCCTGTTTGTAGAATGTGTGTTAATTACTAACGTGGCATTCTAGCATTCGGCAACAATCTCAAAACGCTTATTTAGCTTCTCACCGGCAGATTTCGCGACCCCCAATCCCGTCTTGTAATCAGCGGACAGAGTGCGTCCCCCCAACGCCCCTGACCCCCTTCTTACGGCGTGTCTGTAAGCGCGGCTGCCGTTCTTGATAGAAATATTGTCCCTAAAATCTAATAGAAATAACATTGTAAAAAGCGCGAGGTTTTCAAGGAAGACCCTGAGGCTCGTCTAACGCTCTATTTTTTTTTTTTATATATAGCTTGTCCTCTGAAAACGTGAGCGCGGCTTCTATGGCGAAGAGTGAATTCTAATAAATTAAGCTCTTATGGGTGGAATGCTTCTGACACGCCGCATAAAAATATCGTGGCAATGAAAGAATAGTGGGGAACTACTAAAAAAATGCCGACAAACATCACCATCAAGTTTGCCTTTCTTACTAGATGGCGACACTGAGCAGCTTTACTCATGGCTTTGCGCTCTTCAACTCTATTCCTCTATGCACTCAAAGCTGCTCAAAGCGCATGGTCTAGGTTGAGCTCTCGTGAAAGTTGAAATGTCTTGTGGCGCTTTGCTCGTTTTCTTTCTGGGTGGACAACAAATGTCTCATGTGATGCAACGGCTCCAGAGCTAGTCTCAGTCGGTTAAATTTGAGAAGGGCCTTGCATCAGTATTTATGCTGTGTTGTCACTGCCGTATTTATACATCGTGTGAGGTGTCACATGGCACTGCCCATTCGGCCTCACAACTTGTTTGCGTTGCGGCAGTTGCAGTTAGAGCTTGTAACTTCCATGGCCTTCATGGAAGTTGCAAGCTTCGAAGCAGTTATTCGGAGCAGCTTACAGCTGCACCTTGACAGGAGTGGCCAGGAAACTGCCACCGATGTGACAACGGACCAACCCGTACGTATTACCCTTTCTTTGTACGTCCGTATTGCCCAGTAATAATACTCGCACTCTTAATCTGTACAGGATATTTATTGTAAAGGAGGAGGGTGAAGAAGAAATGGAAAGGGTGTGTTGTCAGCTGGCATTGTACTGTAACCGAATGTTGTGCGAGCAGCATTCACTCTACTGTCCCCAGCAGCCTGCTGATATCTGCAATCAGAGGCTCGCGTTACTTCGGTCCGTGTTGAAGCGCCGGCACGAAATGCGAGAAACGTCAGTGTTGCCATGTAAACGTGAAGTGCCGGGTGTGGGCACAATGTCCGCGAACAGTAATGTGCCGCTACAATCGAAGGATTTATCCCGGTAGTCGCGGGATTCGCGGGGCCTTCAGAAGTCACATGGTAAACTGCCAGTATGACTGCATCACTCCGGTTGCATTAACTGACGTTTAGGCTGCCTGTATAATGAAGGTATAAGTCTCCGGTGCAGAAAAAATCTACGCGAGCTCATTGACAGCAAGGACGTCGAGACCATTTCGTTTCTGACTGCCCTGTAAATGACACACGTGGCAGATGTACGCAAGCAAGGCGCCAATCACACAAGATTGAGTCAAAGTTGTCCAGACCTCTGTGACATAGCGCACACTGTCATTGGTGGGCAGGGATTTTTATACTTGGCGTGTTTTCATGATTTGGGAGCCATCCGTCATCCGAGATGTAGCTTCGGACGATATTGATTTCTACACCCTCGCCCGCAATCGCAGTGAACCACTTCATGTTTTTCAATCGTTCAACCATTGGGTGCGCTAGCTGCAACTGCCAGTCTCACGAACTGATTCGGAATACCACTCTTGTCTAAAATTGGGACGGATCTGAGGGAACTGCAGGAAGAGTTTTGCTTCCATTTTTTTGGGTAGTCATATAGGGCGTGTCCTTTGGGTGCCCACATTTCTGCATAGCTTTCACCACCTTTATATCTGACACTAGCACCACATGTTTCCAGCGGCACCCCAGGATTCTGTGAGCTGGGAGGGATGTTTGTTGCCTGTCAGTGAATCAAACAGCTCCCCTGGCCATGCCCCCTCTTTTTGGGCTGTTTGAGCTGCGGAGTGGCCCGATTTTGTGGTGTTATGCTTGCGCGATACCTGCACTGTCGTTTGCTTGCTAGTAGTAGGAATGCCATTCAACAACATTCTGCTGTCAGGACATCACTACGTTCTTTACGGTTGCACCGAAAACCGGAAGAGCAGTGCTGCGTGTAAACAGCTGTGCACCACACTGTCACCAGCTTTCACGTCCACTTTAGTCTGTGCCATTTGTCTGCATAGGGCCATAAGATCTTTTGTTCTCTCTCGCCTTACTCATTTTACTGCAACCGTAAGAACTGCATGTGCTTCAAGGAGCTAGCAAACTGAGGCATTGCTGTATGTTCCTTTTCGCTCTCTCTTTTTTATTGTTGCCACTGCTTTGTGCCTCCAGCATGTGAGATGAGCTTTTCACTTCTGCATAGCATTCCAGCCTGTATCAGCCATGAAAGCATGTGTTTTTTCGCCTCTTTATGTGAGCTGCTACACACACATTTGGGAATGGTCATTTTTATGAGAGAGGCTGCATGCTCCTTTCTGTGCTCTCATTCTGGTATAAGCATTGGCACCTTTTATTTACGATTTTAGTTATGAAGACATTTGTGCTCATTCCATGCATTTGACAGGCCAACAAACTAGTTAAGAGGGCAAGCTTGCAGACCGAATCGACGTGCGCACCGCTTTTTCACAGAGCAAGCGAGACGGCTACGTAATCGATGAATTGATGAACGGCACACCTGGTTGAGCATCTTCTGTGTCGCAAATGTTTCTTTGGAAATAAAGAAAACAAGGGAGGATCTCTGCATGCAGTTGCAGAACTGAAGTCAGAAGGCCAGCCAAAAGGTGGCCAACAAGCAGGGGTTTTATAAGAGTCAGTACAGTATATTTCGTGCCATTATCATGTGATGCCATGCACTGCATATTGAGATGTGGTCCAGCTAAAGTGGCTGTAATGATGTTATTTATCATGCTTGTTTGTGACATGTCAGCCATATCTTACTGCACTTTTCTAATGCATGCACATTCTGGTAGGTTTCAAGTTTATTAATAATAAAGGTCCATGATACATAGATTGGTTACACATGTTACAGAGACTAGGGTCCCAAAGTCTAAATGACTGCAGGGGGAACCCTCAGGTAATAAGAATTGTGCATATAAGGTACATTTGAACAGCAGAAGCAAGAAATGGGCAAAGGCCAAACGTATGCAATGCTACATGGAAAAAAAAAAAGAAAATATATATATTTTGGAAAAGAAAAAAGTTTTCTGGAGAAAAACAATCAATTAATGTCAGTGAATTAGTTATACAAAATAAATTATTTAATTCCCGTTTGAATGTATGGAACGCGGGTGATGTTTTAAAGGGGCCCTGAAATGTGCCCCGCCACGGTGGTCTAGTGGCTAAGGTACTCGGCTGCTGATCCAAGGGTCGCAGGATCGAATCCCGGCTGTGGCGGCTGCATTTTGATGGAGGCGAAATGTTGAGGCCCGTGTGCTGTGCGATGTCACTGCACGTTAAAGAACCCCAGGTGGTCGAAATTTCCGGAGCCTTCCACTACGGCGTCTCTCATAATCAGAGCTGGTTTGGGACGTTAAAACCCCACATAACAGCAGTAAGAATAACAACCTGAAATGCATTTTACGCACATTGATTTTATTGTACCTTTGCTTTGGTGTGGGACTTGATGATGACCGAAACACCAATGAAAGCAGCGAAATTGAGCTGTATTATATTTTAATTTGCACCTGAAATCGGTTTCCGCGCTGACTGCAGTGACATACATCAACAGTTTTCCCGAGCAGATATGACAAACAGCTCCCCTGGCCATGCCCCTCTTTTTGGGCTGTTTGAGCTGCGGAGTGGCCCGATTTTGTGGTGTTATGCTTGCGCGATACCTGCACTGTCGTTTGCTTGCTAGTAGTAGGAATGCCATTCAACAACATTCTGCTGTCAGGACATCACTACGTTCTTTACGGTTGCACCGAAACCGGAAGAGCAGTGCTGCGTGTAAACAGCTGTGCACCACACTGTCACCAGCTTTCACGTCCACTTTAGTCTGTGCCATTTGTCTGCATAGGGCCATAAGATCTTTTGTTCTCTCTCGCCTTACTCATTTTACTGCAACCGTAAGAACTGCATGTGCTTCAAGGAGCTAGCAAACTGAGGCATTGCTGTATGTTCCTTTTCGCTCTCTCTTTTTTATTGTTGCCACTGCTTTGTGCCTCCAGCATGTGAGATGAGCTTTTCACTTCTGCATAGCATTCCAGCCTGTATCAGCCATGAAAGCATCGGTTTTTTCGCCTCTTTATGTGAGCTGCTACACACACATTTGGGAATGGTCATTTTTATGAGAGAGGCAGCATGCTCCTTTCTGTGCTCTCATTCTGGTATAAGCATTGGCACCTTTTATTTACGATTTTAGTTATGAAGACATTTGTGCTCATTCCATGCATTTGACAGGCCAACAAACTAGTTAAGAGGGCAAGCTTGCAGACCGAATCGACGTGCGCACCGCTTTTTCACAGAGCAAGCGAGACGGCTACGTAATCGATGAATTGATGAACGGCACACCTGGTTGAGCATCTTCTGTGTCGCAAATGTTTCTTTGGAAATAAAGAAAACAAGGGAGGATCTCTGCATGCAGTTGCAGAACTGAAGTCAGAAGGCCAGCCAAAAGGTGGCCAACAAGCAGGGGTTTTATAAGAGTCAGTACAGTATATTTCGTGCCATTATCATGTGATGCCATGCACTGCATATTGAGATGTGGTCCAGCTAAAGTGGCTGTAATGATGTTATTTATCATGCTTGTTTGTGACATGTCAGCCATATCTTACTGCACTTTTCTAATGCATGCACATTCTGGTAGGTTTCAAGTTTATTAATAATAAAGGTCCATGATACATAGATTGGTTACACATGTTACAGAGACTAGGGTCCCAAAGTCTAAATGACTGCAGGGGGAACCCTCAGGTAATAAGAATTGTGCATATAAGGTACATTTGAACAGCAGAAGCAAGAAATGGGCAAAGGCCAAACGTATGCAATGCTACATGGAAAAAAAAAAGAAAATATATATATTTTGGAAAAGAAAAAAGTTTTCTGGAGAAAAACAATCAATTAATGTCAGTGAATTAGTTATACAAAATAAATTATTTAATTCCCGTTTGAATGTATGGAACGCGGGTGATGTTTTAAAGGGGCCCTGAAATGTGCCCCGCCACGGTGGTCTAGTGGCTAAGGTACTCGGCTGCTGATCCAAGGGTCGCAGGATCGAATCCCGGCTGTGGCGGCTGCATTTTGATGGAGGCGAAATGTTGAGGCCCGTGTGCTGTGCGATGTCACTGCACGTTAAAGAACCCCAGGTGGTCGAAATTTCCGGAGCCTTCCACTACGGCGTCTCTCATAATCAGAGCTGGTTTTGGGACGTTAAAACCCCACATAACAGCAGTAAGAATAACAACCTGAAATGCATTTTACGCACATTGATTTTATTGTACCTTTGCTTTGGTGTGGGACTTGATGATGACCGAAACACCAATGAAAGCAGCGAAATTGAGCTGTATTATATTTTAATTTGCACCTGAAATCGGTTTCCGCGCTGACTGCAGTGACATACATCAACAGTTTTCCCGAGCAGATATGACATTACCGTGCAGGCTTTGCTGCAGGTTCTGATTGGCCGGGAACAGTAGGGAATAAAAATATGCATCACACATGCTTACAGTGCATTGAATATAAGAAATTTCAAATTGAGAACATGTTTTAGTTGCTAAAGCTACTAAAAGGTAGGAATTTGTGCATTACAATTTCATTTTGCTTGTAACTGACACAACTGTGCAGCCCATGTGGTGGTTGTGGTAGGAAGACCACAGAGGGCAGCTCGGTTCGAGTTCTGCAATATGTAAGCCGCGTTTTGACTGGAAGCAGCGTGCACGTCTCTGGATGCCGATACCTGTCTGCGTTTATTTTGAATTTCTAAGTTGGATAACTTGCGTTTGCCTGCATGGAGCTTGCAAACTCTTTTTGCATTTACCTTAGAACAATACAAAAAACCTATTTCGATTCAAAACTCAGCGAGTATAATACGGTTTCAGGGCCCCTTTAAGTGAACATGGCAAGTCATTTCAAGCTTCCTTGCCTGCCCCAAGTAATCATTGATAATCATCTTATGATTATCAATGATTAGCTAATTGTGGCTAATTTTGCATTGTTCCTTGATGGTAAAATTAGACCCTAATTAGAAGTTCTCGAATTACATTGCTTATATTAAGCAAAAACAGCTTTTAACATCAAAGCTCTAATTAAATCACAACCATTTTTTTTCACTTCACACATTTTTGTGTTTTTTACTTCGTGTTCATTCATAGTCATATCACTTATCACATTAGATCATGGGGTAATACATGTAATTGTCATGTCTGTTCTCTTCAGCACATTCAGAACCAGGCTATTCACATTATTCCAGTAGTTCGTTTCGCTCTAATGCTTTCCCACTTCTTCAGACTGATTTCATTCTTCCTGTATGTGGTTTGTTTAGATACTTATTCTGTCCTTTAAACTACAGAACAAAGAGCTTGCTATTCAGTTCATTGAGTCTAGGTTGCTGTTCATTGCTTATCTGCATGAGGTTTGCCTGCAATATTAACTTTTTATTACCTAAATGTAACACCAATCATGGAAGAATAACATTGTCTTTGGCAACTAAACCTTAGAAGGTTGGTTCTTTGTCGTCATTTTTCCTGAGTCATGACTGTGACTTCTGTCGTACTTGTTTTGTGTTTCCTTGCCTTACTATCAAAGTCGAAACCCATCACACCACTTTTCTAGTTGCAATATTTTATTAGCTATGATAACGTTGTGCCATGGTCATGAATATGACTGTGTAACTCATACCACAGACCTCAAGTTATGTTTTTGTTTGACACCCACCTCGATACCTTTCTTACCGCTGTATTCGGAAACCAAACTTATGCGTGCAACTTGTAGCCTGTAACCTTAGAGTGACCCTTAACGCGTTTCAAGAACAAACCTTATACAGTGGAAGGACAGCTGCTCATATTGCACAGCTTTGATACAATTCCATTTTCCTGCTCTGAGCTGCTCCAAAAGCATGAAAATTGGGAAAATTGCTCCAAACTACTCCAAAAGAGCCTGGAAAGCAAGTATTTTGGTGCTCACGTCAGTTTCAACAGGGAAAAAAAAAGTGGAGTTCAGCAACATGCATTGCATGATTGAACCTCGGGTGTCCAAGAATTGCTGCAGACACTTTGATTTTTGTGTCAGTGTACGTTGACACTAAAAACAAGACATGTGCAACGAAGACATGTGGAAGCCATTATCTACATGCGACTGGAGTATCTTCCCTGTTTAGTTGCCACCACTGTATTGCAGTGTTACAATAGAGGGCATTGCGCTGGTGAAAAGCTCAGATGAGCTTCTTCATAATGGTGTGAAGCAGAAAAATCTTGAAAAAATCTAAAGTGACCAGACCTCCTGACAAAGGAGAGCACTAAAGAGAAGTGTTAAGGATCCTTCAGAAGCTAAATAAGAAAATCTACAAAAGGTCAAAGCACTGATTGGCAAAATCATGTAAGTGGTCTTAACTAAAAGACTATTGGGCGTCGACAATCTGTGTAATGGAGATTTCTTTTAATTTTGAGATGTATACTGACCCTTGGTTGGTGGAAAAGATACTTGACCGCCTGGGAATGCTCAAAATTCGACTTTTTGAGCTCTTAAGACATCATGTTAACTGTTGTGAGCTGCTCCAAATCAAGGTTCTCCTGCTCCAAAATGAACATTTCGCTGCTCCAAAAACTGCTCCCAAGGCTGTTTCTGCTGTCTCACCGCTGCTTGTACTTACAGCAAAACTTGTACTTATTGCTGCCATACGTACAGCCTCCTTAAGGTAGCCCCCAGGCTACCTTGACGCTCACTTTTCAGCAAAGAAAATGGCTGGCATGGATGACTGCGTTGCGGAGTTGGTTTAAAATGTGGACCGGCTTGAATTTTTAAGCTGTGGGCAGCATATGCATACATTCGACTGTTGTGGCATGTCATTACTGATCACCTAAATCCGATGGAGATTTGCGACAAGCATGAGTTCTTGTGTCGCTTCTGCTCCACAACAAACACCATGCTGAGGCTTCTCTCCCCATGCTGTCCCTGCGAAAGCACACCGATGGTCGCTGAGGTACCTTGGCGACTCCTTATCCAACACGGCTGCAACCGCTTCAGCGAGATTATCGGTTTTGTAAATGATGTGAAACAAGTCATTTATGAACAACGAAGCAAACATTTATGTTCAGCTGTTGCAGCGGAGCATCGAAGGAAAGTGCACGCGATCGCATGTGCCCTATTTCTGAACATGGCAAAACAGCTGAACATGGCGTGTCGGCTGGGCTGATACGGCTGAGCCCCGATCACTAGCATACATCGGGGATCACTATCAGCAAAATGTGGGTTTACTGAAAAGCGAATCAAGCGAGAGTAGTGAGTAGCAAGAAGAGAGCCCAGCATACAGAAGAAAAGTACATGCACCAAGCATGAAGGGATGCCATAATGAGCCAGAATAACCCACATGGCAAATAGAAAACAATATGCGCTTAATTAGAAAACAATGAAGTGCAATACCTAGAAAGGGATATACACAACAAACTTCGATCATGCACTGTGCACAGTTTGCTTATTTAGCACACACTGCCCATTGATCTACTTCGTCATCACACACGCATCGCTCTGTTACGGTTGCCCAAGTAGTACCACACTGCAGTACCGAGACACGCATGTACACATGACTACAGCGTCCACACCTCAGTGTTCGCTGCACACACAGACAGGGAATACATGCACATTATCGCTTGCAAACGCACTTAAATTGTCTAGACTTTGTGGGGAACAGTGTTGATGAAACGTGCCGGCGCTCAACCTATCTGACCAGTTCGACCCCCGTATGACGCACTCCACTCCCCTTGCTCCCCTCCTTTTTTTGCTCTACCGTGCACCTGTACACTTGCTTACAAAAGAAAAAGCACAAAAAAATGTGCTTAGCCTTGCTTCCATCTCACTCACTTACATGAGTGCCTTTCGTAAGGTCGCCTTAAAATCATGTAAGATGGGTTGCTGAAAGCCCCTCTGCCTTAAACTTTAATGTAAACTTTCCTTACGAAAGTTACCTCATTGTGATAAGTTTAGTTTGGTTTAGATGCGGTCGTGACCCAAACAACTAATATAGCCGCGTCCAAGCTGTTCCATGTAGTTATTGTGGTTCTGGTTGCTTCCCGTGAAAGATGGTACATTTCAATTGGAACACAATGGAAACAAAGAGACTGGGGACTGCTCTGTTTCTATAAGGGATTTTAAACAGTGCGCCTTAGAGCTGGCAAAGAAGCAGCAGCTTCCAAAGTGCATGCGCAGGAAAAAAATAATTAAAAAACTGCTTTCGTGTTGGTAGGTGGAATAAAAAGCTTCAGAGAGGAATGCCAAGCGTTCCGAAAGGTGCACCCTTGCGTCCTAAAGGCACGTGACCATTGGGGCCATGTAGCAGAGGATGGAACCAGCGAAGACAAATTTGTGACTTTTTGTCGAATAGTATTACTTTATGCCCCATGTGCTGATATGCAGACCTTTTTTTTTTGGGTGTCCAATGCAAGTGCAAACAGAATGGTTCAATCAAAGTGCAACAATTACTGTGTCACATATCTGTAGGAGCCAAATCCAAGCTTTACTCCTAGATTGTGGTGACAGTGGGCCACATTCATTTTAGCTATAACATAACCTTAAAGGGACATTGAAGCGGTTTTAAATTCTTGAATTTAATGGAAATTCTAAACCTCCAACCTTGTATAATAAGCCTACAATGTTTTTTTCTTTTTTTGTCGTGTTATTCATTCAATTAAACAGCAGCGCTACGAGCGTCTAAACTTGGCCTGAGGGAATGGCCAACAGTGCACGTGGAGTGCAGGCAGGGAGGATGATGGAGAGAGAAACGCAGAGAAGTGACGTTATTTGGAGGGCGAGCAAGGTAGCTGCATAGGTTTGCGGCTTTCATTTTCGCACAGCACTGTGTTGGTAGGGGAGCTTGCACTGGTTTCTTGGCACCGCATTGCTTTGTTATCGAGCTTGGAAATTTTTTTGTTAGCAAGTTCACCGATACTGCCTTTGCTCCAGCTGCGACATCTACTTTTACGGGCCAACAGTGTTTCACAAATTCCCTCAAGATTAGATGTCCACTGAGTGGGCTGTTGCTGTTAGGAAAGAGAGAAACTTCAGTAAAGCAAGTAAGCTATGCTTAAGGCACTTGCGAGACAGCGACTACGTACTAAAACTGCCTCGAATGCAGTCGGTGTACTTACTTGTTCTATGCATTACTGAACTGCAACACAGTCCCTTTTCTCTTTTTGCATATAGAGGATCTCGCCACCAGCAAAACGGCATGGCAAACGCTTGATGTTTTCAGAGAGGCAGGCCACTGGCCGGCTGGTTCTCGCCACTCTGACCCCGTGGCCCACCCTCGGCCGATCCATTTGCTTGCCATATATATATATATATATATATATATATAATTGAGAAGTGCTGCTGCAGATGTGCATTGCTTTGTACACATTAGGAAGTGATGGACGAACGTGCATCATTTATATATATATATATATATATATATATATATATATATATATATATATATATATATATATATATATATATATGCGTGCTCACAATCGAAATCCCTTCTAGTTGAATAGAGTGGTGTCAAAAGCACGATTTCCACAAAACCAGTGTCTAGTACCAAACCATTCATGAGACTGAGAACAGCAGCAGAGAAATACAGCGACACCAGCTGTACTTCTTTTTTTGTCTATTAGTGACTCGCTTCTGTTATTTGTCGTAACATTGAGGAAGTGAAGAACTACTCACAGATTATGATGCACAATATAAAAATTTAGGCATTAATCATGTTGCAAATGTATGCATTGAGGAGTTTCCGCTGGATTCAAAATGGCATTCGTCGCACCATCCACGTATAGCAGCTATGCCTACTGCATTATATTCATGGGCTGGTAGCAAAGCCTCCATGATGGTGTGCTGTTCCCTCGTGCTTACTGCACATGAGGGATGCTGTTATTGCATTATGTTCGTGCAGAACGAAACAGAACCATGAGAAGTTTGTGTTGTAGTTTTTGACGAGAGTGATAAGGTCATCGGCGAGTCTATGTACATGCTGACAGCTGTACCTGCTAGAACCTACATGCCGCTCACTCACTCAAATGGTTCATTGCATATGCCTTGAATTGCTGCATACGCCACATGCTCTAACACATGGCATGCACGTCGAACTGGCGCAGATACCAGCCGATTGCGACCCGCTTATCACAGTTCTGCTGGTCAACTGGGATAGTAGCCTGTTGGTGTCTGCACTTCTTGAGTGAAATATACATACGTGAATGCTGGTGACCACATACATAGTTGTACGGCAAACTCAATGTAGTTTCTAGTTAGCCATAATAATAGTATGCTTATATCCAGCAAGAAAAAGAACAAAGCATGTAAGGGCGATGCACAAAGCCACAGCCCCGCTAGAGGAGCAGTGCGCATGCACCAGCCCCGTTGTGGCAGTGTCAGCGGCTCCAAGGTACTCATGACGACGTCATGAAGCTTTTCAACCAATCATAGGCAGCACTGAGATTTGCATTGCTGCCCACGACGCGCACCGCACCTTTTTGCCAAAATAAGAGCCATTTTCTCAAGCTAAAGCCATTTTTCGGCCCGATTTCTGAGTTCACCATAGGAAAAATAATAAAATAGCACTATAGCATCAATTTTTCTGAAAAGGACTTCAGTGCCCCTTTAAGGTATTTTGGTGACACCAGCGCACAGGGAAAATTTGTTGGAACAGCCTCGACCATAGCAGAAGACTGCGTTTTTCTCAGTTCTGCTTAATATGGACTGGGTCCTTCTAGGAAAAAAATGCCCCAATTGTCTTTCGCAGCATTTTGCACATGATTAGAGCTTTGTTGCTAGTATCTGCATGCAGATGGAATGGCTACAGCTGTTTAGGTGTATACATGGTCTAAACGGTTGCTTACCTGACCAGCAAAGGCACTTACGTAAAGGTGGCCAGGATGAGCTGGTGGCTTCTCTTCCTTTTTCGTTTTTCTGGGTCCCTCGATTAAACTTCAAATATAGAGCGGTAATTTTTGTATATCACTGCTAGTAGTAGTTGAATTAGTGCACATTTCTGGAAGGACATGGTGGTGGTAGTAGTGATGAAAGCAATGATTCACTGCAGTGGGTATATTCTAGATGTGGGTTTTCTCTTGATTATGTGCAGTGACTGGGAGCTCGTACTTCTCAGCGGCTGTCAAAGTGCACTCCAGTATCTGGTGTTGTATGGTCGGAAGTGCGACATCACAGCCCTGCATCGATTGGAAGTGTGACATCACAGCCCCGCATCGTTCGAGGTCGGTGAGTTGCCTGTCTGTCTGGAGGCAGGTGTAGCTCGAGTGTAAGTACAGCATGTCACAGAGGTCTGCTTTAAGCGTACCTTAAAGTGTGCGCTATGCTCTTGACAAACTAGTCTTCTCTATTTTTGTACCATATGGTTGGTCTGGTGAATGAATAGGTTGTGAAGTACCATTCATGGTCTCGTTCATGGATATATGCAGAAGGCATAAAAACTATATGAAATGGTGTGATGTCTGCAGCCTTTGCCTTTATATTGGGCTATCTGGGGCGTTACCCAGGTGTTACCATAAAAACAAAAGTTAGGCAGTGGAGTCACTAGTAGTTCTGCCAGTTCTGCACTGCTACGTGGGACCTCGGATCTCTGGGGCAGCTGCTGTCGCCGCTCTTCTCTGCCACAGCATTGCCAAGGTGCTCGAGTAGCTTGTGTGCCATCACGTCTCGAGTCGCCTCTTTGTCATTTTGACTGCTTCCGAGTGCTGGGGTTTGCCGGTCAGAAACCCATCAGCATCGCTAGCCTGCCGTCGCCCAGGTCGTCATTGTTGGCATTCACCTTCTGTATACTTCCGTGGGCATGCACTGCACTGGCGCCCAGCTCTGGACAGTTCAGCACCACGTGCCTCACAGTTTCCTGTGTGACGTTGCACAGGAGGCACTCCACTTTCATACTTTCTGTGTACTTTGCCCTCAAGACACGCATACTTAGAAAGCTGCCGCATGCCTCAGACAGCAGCCCACTCCTCTGAGAGTTGTCGTAGATGGGCTTCCTGCTGATGGCCCTCTCGAAAAACAAAATGGCCTTGAAAAACAAAATGGTGCATTCTTCAAGCCAAAGGTCATGGTAACTGGCTGATAAACCCCGAAAGGTGTTACAAGTGCCACATAGTGACTAGCCCGTTCATTTAACCCTTTGCGGTCCGTTGTCGGGCAGCGCCCGACAACGCCACACGGCCGTAGCGGTCCGCTGTCGGGCAACGCCCGACGAGCGTGTTCCTCGTTTAAATTTCGCGATTTTCTCACTGCAAGTCGCGCGCATTTTTTTAAATACATGAAGCGCCATCTCTCGAGAAATGAGTGAGCTTTGTTGATGTTTACTTTTTTTTACACTAGGATGCAGCACTATGTTCAGTCTGGAACCTAGAGCGTATCCACTCGCACATGGTTCGTTGAGAAGCATGGCCACGTTTTCACCGCGTGCGTTTTACGGTGGCGCTTTTAGCGAAAGCGAAGATGACTTTAGTGAGGAAGAGAATTACGTGCCCCCATCAGACAGTGATGACAGTGATTCGACCGAAGTGAGTGACGAAGACGACGACGACGGCGGTGGACGAACAGCGACACCTGCAGTAGCGCCGCAACCTCATCCAACAGCTTGTGGGTGACGTGAGGGCTGGAGCCCGAAAGCGGGGCCCGTCTGCACGGAACGATTGTGAAGAAAGGCTAGATGGAAGGAGCCACTTCATCTACAAGCTCCCAGGGCGAAGCAGCAAGGACTGCGCCGTTGGTAGCGATAGGTAAACAAAAGGAGGCAGGAGGGAAACTGTGTTTTTCTGCAAAACCTGCAGTAACAACCCTGGCCTGCACCCAGGAGAATGCTTTGAGCGGTATCACACGCTGCCTAAATATCGCTAAAGGAGTTGCCTGCAGAATGCAAGAGCAAAAATAAATATCCTGTGAGTTTTTCTTCCGCAGTTCGTGTTTTTCTTCGCGGCGCCAGAAACTGGCAAAATAGTTTCGGACCGGTAGAGGCGGAAAGTGGGTAAAAGTTTTGGACCGCAAAGGGTTAAGGGCACTTGCCAATACCCTCTCACTAAGTCTAGGGTTGAAAGGAAGGTAGCCTTGCTTACGAGTTCAACCCTCATCCTATATGTGGAAACGGGTGCACTTGGTCCTTCGTTATGGCATTTAGCTTTCAATAGTCCACGCACGGCCACGAATCTTTCCAGGGCACTTCAACTAGCATTGAAGGGGAGCAATGTTCACTATATCCTTCCTTAATTACACCAAGGCGAAGCATCCTTTTAACTTCTGGCTTCGTTATGTCTAGCTGCCGTGGTGACATGCGGTACGCCTTCGTACTAAAGGGAACCTCCGTCAGCTTGATGTCATGCTGTATCAAATGAGTTCTTCCGAGGTTCTCCCCCAAAAAATCGAGATACCCTCGAATAAGGCTCCTCAGATCTCCCACTTGTTCATTTCCCAGTTCCTCCATGTTAATCGCATGCTTTATTACCTCGTCCACGCTCAGTGCCATCCTGTTACGAAAATGCAATAACTCTAGGGGAACTTCATCGGAAACATTAATGGCTATGCTCACAGTAGCTGCTCGCTTGAAAAACGGTTGCATTAAGTTTACATGATAGACTCTGTCCTTCCGTTTACGTCCTGGCAGCCTCACAGTGTAATTCACTTGTGAAATGCGATTAATAACCTCAGCAGGTCCATTCCAGCTGATTTTCTGTTTATTTTGTCGATTTGGCCGCAAGATCATTGTCTCCTTTGTAAAATGATCGCATCCTCACATTTCTGTTATAATACCGCCTTGAAGCGTCTTGCGCTGCTTCCAAGTTACATTTAATGAGTTCTCGAGACTTGTGTAACCTTTGCATGAGGTCTAACACATACTCAAGCACACCTTTAGGCACTTGTGCGGCTTCCCATAGTTCGCAAACTAGCCTCAGCGGGCCTCGAAGATTTCTGCCATAGACCAGCTCCGCTGGCGCAAATCCTGTTCCTTCATGCGGCATGGTGTGTAACACAGCGTGGCAGGTGGACAGTTGTCCCGGTCACACTTCCTTTCGTGCCAAACCACGCTCAAAACATTGCCTCCCTCTCATCCATCTCCCAGGGCCATTCCAAGACAGGAGGGTGGCTGGGCGGAGGCGAGGCTCCCTCGGAGCTGAAGCACAGCGGGGGTCGAAGCGCCCATGCCAGGCTGTCCTACCCCACGCCGAAACCAGTTATCTTTTCGGCAGGTTATAAGGTGAAGTCTTCCTTGTAGCTTACGAGCAGTCTCCTAATGACTGTCACGAGTGTGAGGGGATCTCGGGAGCGCTTGCTCCGATGGATCGAGAGAGAGTGAGAGGCGCAAGGCGTTAACAAAGACAAGACGTTACTTTATGAACGGGAACACTTAAACACGAAAAACATGTGCAACACCAATTTGCACACAAAGAGAAAAGGAAGTTAGGTGAACAAACTAAATGGCCTCATTCGTAATAACTCTACAGTTTCCCCGCGTTGGGCGCAGTTCCAACGGGAGTCAATCAACCCTGGGCCTCGCATTTATGTCCGCGGTCGCTGCTCAAATTGAAGTTTGACGCCCTTACGTTGATTTTGGTGCAGTGCGGGTTCAGAACCGGTGTCCTCTCGGCATTTCGCGTCCACGTCGCCGTCGTCGACAAATGGTGCTAGTGGTTGCCGCCGCTCACACCAAGTCCGCCCATGTCCGCCGCCTTGCTTCTCGGGTGACGTGGCAAATCACCGGCCCGCTGTTAGGCCTAGCCTTGGCCTCCTCATAAGTGATGCCCGGTCTCCAAGATGACCTGGCCCTCTGCTGTGATTCTTCTGCTGGTCGTCCCGTTCTTCCGGCCTTCGAAGGTGGAGCGCTGTGGGTGCACCGGGAACTGCTGCAGTTTGACCGCTGCCACTCCGAAGTCTGCGCTCGATCGTAAGCCAGAACGACGGCCCCCTGGAGCCCGGCGCCCTTGTCTCCTTGTCACCAGTCCGTAGCTGGCAAGACACCCTTCGTCGACCGGTGCCACGCAGAGAATGCCAGCTCAACCTCTTCCATCACCGATCGCTGCTCGGAGTCGCGTGCCGCGAGCCCGCTGACAACCAATTATCAGCCACGACGTGTCTGCGGCGTGTGCCTTCCCGCGCCACTTTGCCGATCTCTTCGTTTCGCCTAGTGGCCTGTGCTTTTGCCCCCCTTTTACTCATGACAATGACACTGAGGTTGTTTCCGGCTGGGTGGTCGCAACCTTAGGGCTTGAAACGAACACGTATTCCCCATGTGGTTATGTCACAGCGTCAGTGCATATCGCTATGGGGCGCGTCACCAATGCTTTATCTACAGTGTACTAGAAGCTTTTTGGGTAGTGGAAAGAGCGGGAGCCAGCGCGTGAGGCACTTGGTGTTAACACTACCAGGTGGCGCTAGCGGCTCTTAACCGAGCACCGGCAAGCGGGCGAAAGCAGCTTGGCTACGGGGCCTGGTAGCTGGCAGCGCATTGGAGAGGTTTCATGTTACACTATTACTGCAAATATGCGTAGTATTCGCACTGGAAGTGCCATTACTAGCTCATGAGTGCATTAATCAGCAGCAGGGATATGCTTTCGACCGATTCCCACAGCTCAGGAGACGGCGCAAGGCACGATGTGCGTCACATTTCGCGTTTATTTAGTCGAACTAGCCGCGTTGAATAGCAGTTTTTTTTTGTTTTTTTTTTCTTTCAGTCTGACACGCCCCTTTGAGAGGCAAACAGCACGTTCCGAGTGTACACAAGCTTCATACACTATGCACTTTTGCCAGTTCTCTTATCGCCGAAAACGCCGTTATCTCACTAGCACACGGCAACACCGGTAATGCAATTTCCCCAATGTTAATTACGGATGTTTTTGTATTTCGATTACTGGGATGGCCAACATCCCTGTATTTTTCATTTTTCTCTGTTCCACAAGATGAAGGTATCAGTCACCTGATATTACAGTTCGCAAATACAAAATTGAAGACAAAACTTTACCGAGCACATATTTATTCACAGTAATTGATTCAAGGCAAATGGAAAGCTAAAATAACCACACAAATTCTTCAGAGCTGATGTTCATAGACTGTCCACACGAAAGCACAAACTAGCCCCGCCACGGTGGTCTAGTGACTAAGGCACTCGGCTGCTGACCCGCAGGTCGCGGGATCGAATCCCGGCCGCGGCGGCTGCATTTTCGATGGAGGCGAAAATGCTGAGGCCCGTGTACCTAGATTTAGGCGCACGTTAAAGAACCCCAGGTGGTCGAAATTTCCGGAGCCCTCCACTACGGCGTCTCTCATAATCATATGGTGGTTTTGGGACGTTAAACCCCAGATATTATTATTACGAAAGCACAAACTAATGGAATAAGGTGTCCTGAAACGTAAACTCCAGCAAACAGGCTCGATCACGTGCAGCGGCTTAACTTCAGGTACTTAGCAGCGTCCCGTTTCTGGCACCTGGCGCGATTGAGAGCCTTTACAAAGAAGTGCAGACGGGTGGTTACATAGAACGCAACCATTTGCACCGTCAGTGATTCGGCATGATTAACACATCCGATGCGATCTTGCTGCTTTTCCTTTATGAGGTGAACAATGTCCATGATACTGTCATGATGAAGCTCCTGTAAGCTAAAGCAACTGGTGAAAAGGTCTTCCAGCTTACTGATGAACCGGAACAGGCGACCGTGAGGGTACAGGAGGCCACCGTTGTCCTTCAGCCTCGTGTAATCAGCTGCTCCCAACAGCTCTACACTCTCCCTGCTTATAAGGAGTAATGTGCGGCACTCATCGCAGTTGATCTTGAGCACAAACTTCCTTGCCACATATCCGCAAATGTAAAAAATGAGTCTTGCATCACTCTTTGCGACAACACATGGGCCATGGTCTGGAGCAACATTACTCAGGTCTCTGATGTGTTGCTCTGCGCCAGTCAAGTCGCCGTCTTCAATCAACCTTTCGATGAGGTCTTGCCTGCTCTGCTTACTAGGACCTGCTCCATCTGGCTTTAAGAGAGACGTCAGCACACCTGGCTCGGCATTCCCATTTGAGACAGACTTGGCTAGCCCATAGAAACTTAGACAGCTAACAGTTATTAGGAACTGTTGCGGTGTCGGATGACTGTTACACCCAGATGACTGTCTCGCAATTCCGAAGAGGTTTTCGACGGGGTCTTGGCTGAGTTTCGATGTCATTATATATTTGTACCCAACGTGTTTTGACAAATAGTCAAGCAAGGATAACACACTAGACACAGTGACTCGTAGCCCCACTGCAGTAGACGTGGACAGGAAGCCTCCTTGTCCCCCAGCATGAAGTTCCCACTCCGTGAGGTAGGTCAGGAAAGGCAGCAGCCGATCTTCAAAAACACGCAGGCCTCAGGGCTTTGGCAGGGTACCGGGATGTCATGATCTCAATCCAGTCTCGAATCATTCTGCAGTACAAATGTATGACAAAGACATATTTAAAATACTGAAGATAATTTGTCGTCAACACTAACCAGCACTTCATTTCCTTTGATTGCAGTCGACCAAATTACTTTCGTGCTGAGAAGGCAAGCTCAATGAAGAATGGACTTACCCAAAAAATGTGAGCACTGGCTCTAGGCTTCCCCAGCTTGCTTCCAGCTCGGTCTTGTAGAGGCGGAGGCCATTGAGGACGATATCACTGAACAGCTGAAACGCAAAATTGACTCTCATTTTTTCAAAGTTATTTGGATTGGTGTGGCAGCTCCTAATCCCAGGCATGGCTTGAAGAGTCACATTGCATCGAGCTTCAAGGCTTCTCGCACAGGCCTAAGTGACACCTGTAATACACATAAGTTTTTTTTATACTATGTGTGTTAATACACATATGGCTCGATACTGCTTGAGTTTAAACTTCTAACAAAAAATAACACAGGGGAAGGCTGCTATTACCTCTCCTGCTGGGGTGTTGAAGCTCGATTTCAAGAGTCCGTTCCTTAGGCACTTCACCAGATGAGGGAAATCGGACACAAAATGAAGCGAGCGGCTGGGATCTACTGGATGCTGCACCTTGCTCCTGGTGAACGTCGCAGTGGCCTGGATACCCATTAGTGCCCACATTTTTCTATTCCAAGCAGCCCCATCGCTTGTGATGAAATCAACAAATAGACCCGCTTGTTCAGCAAGAATTACAGCCTCTGTCATTATCTTTGCCAGAAGGTCCCCCTTCACGTTGCTGTGTGTGGCAAACACGGCGATAATTTGTGTCCACTTGCCTACAAACGGTACAAAGACAATGACCATCCCGTGGTCACACACGGCGTGTTTGTCGGCATCCGGGGTAAAAGCGCCCAAATCAACAAAACCGCCAATGTGGCCACCAGGTGACACAGAAAGGTTCTCGGACAGCTTCATTTCATCGACAAGCAGCCCACCGTGTCTCTTGAAGACGTCCATTGAGCTTGTCTTCTCCTTTAATACACTTAGAACCTTTCTGCTGAAGCCAAATCCTGTTCTGTATCCCTTAGTGTACTTTCGTAAGGTGACTTGTGATGGAAGAACAAGAATCTGTTGCTTTCGCGTGTGCTCGTACAGTCTCGGCCCTTTCATTTTCATAATAATGCATTCCAGCATCCACTCCTTTGAGTAGGCCATACCCTTCATGCCTTTACGTTTTGCGGCAGCAAAAATATGATGGGCCGCTTGCTTTTGCTTAGGAGGCAGACTTTCTATTTTTGTCTTGAAAACTTCTTCACTTATGCATCTGTTCTTGGCCTGCATACTGGCAATACGCTGTTGCAGTGTGCACACACGCGAGAGAAGGCGCCTTGTTCTTTGCCGAGAAAACTTCAGCAAATTGCGAAGGTTCCTTTTCACTGGCTTCCTGGTCTTAACGCGATACCTTCTTGCCTGGAGGCCTTTCCTCAGGTAACGACATGCTAGACAGGCAGCACCTGTAATATAAAAGCACAGGTAGTGAGATATGCTACTTGCAAATTCTGAACACTCTGTGCTCTTTGCTACATTGAAGTTTCTGTACACAAGTGGTAATGAAAGCTTTCTGGTGATGTAATTAAAAGGTACACTAGCTAAATGAAGCAAAATAATTACTAATCAGTTAGATATTTGTAATTTAGTGATGATGACCTTCAATGAAAGTACATTATTTTTACAAGGAGCTTCACTGCTTGTCGAAAATATTTTGACTACAATCTACTGTATCTCGACAACAATATATAGCTGCTTACCTCTGTCGGCAACAGTGCCTGTACAGGACTTGCTGAACACCCCATCTTGTATGACGAGCACAGAAGCTTTCAGTCTGTCTGTAAGGTGCTCAGAGAAGTCGCTGGTGTACTGCTGGCGGTCCATCGCTCCTTTGCAAACAATTGCAATGGCTGTCTGTTGAAGAAATTCTTGAGCTCCTACTATGGATTTGATCTCGACTTCCTTTGCTTCCTTGCCATGGAAATAGCAGCGAGCGAAGACCCTTTTGCTGTCGTCTGCAGTAAACACTAGCAGCTTCTCGTGCACGAGAACAAATGGATTTTTGGTCACGGTAGTTGTTGCGCACAAAACTCCATCAAAGTCTGGCACGTGAAGTTTTGTCCACATGCTTGGAAGAATGAGTTTGCCAGCGATGCTCTCCAGTGAAACAGGCTCGCTGGGCTCGTTCGAATTCGGGCTCACGTTCTCGTCTTGCACATTTGTGTCCTGCAGACCGAACTCGTGAACATCGCGATGAGACAAACGCTTTTTCTGGGCCGGTGCCACAGCACAGGGAGCTGGACGCTTTCTCTCCGCTCGTTTATGCGCGACTTCCTTAGAAAGGTAGGCCGGTAGGTCGGGCAGCAAAGTTGGTACCGCATCGGCGGTCAGCAAAGGTTTTCCCCGAGGGACCCTCACCTCTTTACCATCGATGATGTGTACATAATCCCGCATGATGAACCGCGCTTCGAAATGTCTCTCACACACTGCCGAAGTTTCCGACAGTGGCTTGTCCTTGCGGTGCAAATTTCTATCCCACTGTTTTCGTTGGGCTTCATCCTTCGGGGCTTTGAACAACGACAACGTCCGTCCATCAAGCTCGCGAAATCCAGGGTAGCCTGTTTTACAACCCGGCGCATAGCAGTGCGTCTCCGCTCTTTTTCTTTTCTTCTCCATGACTACAGCTCACTAACCACGTACAACAGCCTGCTAACGCAGCCGTGATGGCTGCAACCTGCTCCCTGCTCGGCTGCTGCAGCATATGGCTGCAGTCTTTCTCTGACTAGAAGAGCTCGGCCGGCTCGGCGGGCTGGCTCGGTTTCTTGACGCCAGCGCCACGCGCGGCGGTTAACAGACGGGAGAGAAGCTCTCCCATAGGCCGCGCCGCGCGCTCTTTCCACTACCCAAACAGCTTCTAGTACACTGTACTTTATCTTCGAATGCAACAGTGCCACCTTTCCAGCTCAGCCTCTCTCTTTCCGCCTCCCGTCACGTCTCGGTGACTGTTATGCGGACAACAGGGGTTCAATATCGTTCAGCCAGTCATTGGACCTGGGCGCGAAGGAGGACCATGCTAGGTCTTCCTGCACTGCCTTCCTTGTTTGGGGTGCCGCCGTGTACTCCCAGCGCAATACAATTGGCCTCCCTTTGGCGAGTCTTAAGTGCTAGCCTGATTGACAAAGAGATGCACACCCACTGCATTAGTGGAAGTCAGAGCAGGGACAACCGCGTACTTCCACACTGCCTGGACTACTGTATTTGCACGTAAATAACATGACCGCGAATATAACACGAGGGGGGTACTTTCAGTCTCAACAAAAAAAGAAGTATATTACGATTGTAGCGCGAAGTGATGCAACTGTAAACAGCAATCAAAAGGTAGCCACCCGCAGAGCTTTGTTGAGCTTTGTAACCATTGGAAAATGCCTGATTATTCTTCCTCGCCGCTTGAGTCCTTATCGCTGTAGGCAAAAACCGCGTCATCGTCCATGCCGTCCAGACTGTTCGAGAGGCAGCACTTCACGAATGCCCTCGACACTATTGCCAACGGCAAAGCCTCCTAGACACTATTGCTGATGGCAAAGCCTCCCAAGCATTGTTGATCCACTATGCCACCTTGCTGACTGATGCTTGCTTCATGCAACCCAGTGGTGTCAGTGAGCAATTGCTAGCCTCCAGCCACTGCTTGTATTCTGCCTTGAAGGGCATATTTGTGCAGACATCCATTGGCTGGAGCTGCGATGTCATTCCTCCAAGAATGACAACAAGGTCAATGCTAGACCTGGCAAGTGCTTCCTTGACGTCATCGGTCAAGTGGCCCACGCGACTAGCACAAGCATAGCTCAAGTGTTGAAGATCGTGCTGTGACGTCTTTCCAACACGACACGGATCCACTCCTTCATCATGCTGCTGTCCATCCAGCCCTTGTTGTTGCACTTTAGGAACATTAGGGACGGGAATGTCTCGTTCTTAGGGAGCGTGTTTCTTTTAAATATAATCAAAAGCGGCAGCTTATGCCTGTCCGCTGTGCACGCCAGCATCACCGTGACGCCGGTCTTCTCATTAGCCATTGTACGCACAAATACCTCCTTGGTGCTGAGTTCGTCCACCATGTAGCCTGTGAGAATGTCAAAAAAAAAAAAAGCGGAGTCTCATCTGCATTTCCAATCTTGCCTACAGTGTACTGCCTTTCTCTCTTTATCTTAATGACATAGCACTGGAACTCGATGAGCTTCTCCTCATACTAGGCCGCTAGCTTCTGACAAGTCGAAGTTCTTCTGTGAAGCGAGAATCCGGCACGATGCGTAAACTTCTGCACCCTCGAGTGACTAGCGTTAAACGTGCCACGAGGCACGCTGGCCTCACGTACAAACTCCCTTACCTTAATCTGAACAAGTCTGGCATTGACAGATAGAAACTGGCCACATGTTGGTAGACAAATTTTTCCAGGACTTCCTCGATTTTCAGGAAACGGCCGTTCTTGGGCCCACGGAACGCCTTACGATTCAGTGCGGCTTCAAAGATGCAGTCACGGCACTTCCTCCAGCCTCGAACGGTTGATTCGGTCAGTCCGAGATGACGTGCTGCACTTGAATTTCCCTTCTCAGGGTGCGCACAGGTCCTTGAATACACTTGAATTTCGAAAGTCTGTTTTCAAGGCCCTTAAAAACCTTGAATTTCTGACTAGTCCTTGAAAAACCTTGAATTTCATAAAAATTAAATTTTAATTTCTATTTATGAGCATGAAAATGGCTTTTGTTGGTGAAATTTTCTTTTTTAAAAAGAAAGTTCTTAACTGTAGTGAACAAAAAGTCTCAGTGTTTATACCTATATAGCCGATTCTCTTCAGGCAGCTGGCAACACTGGTCACGCGGTGCGATCAGTGCGAGCTACGGGTATACAGGTGTTCTCTGTGGTAGCCGTGTGAGCGCCCGTCGAATCACACGGTCACGCCCATGCTCTGGGTTTGCCGTTGCAGTGCCTCCTTGGTGTCAACGCTTTTCTAAATAATCGTGTCTTCTGTGAAATGATGTGCTGATCAACAATACCCAGAAAAAGCAAGTTCCAGCCTACGTGGCTATATCACGAAGACTACAAGCAGTGGATTGCACCTGACACGGCAAAGTCTTCGATGTGACTGGCATGGGTGAATCGGCATTGAAAAGTCATTTGGAAAGTGCGAAACGCATTTGTGCAATGAATGTGGCGCAAGGGAGCACACTGAAACCTTACCTGACTCCTGTCACGACAGAGCAATTCGCTGCCGCGCCTCCGTTGCAGGCACCAAGCACAGTGCCTCGGGAGGTGTTGCCAAGCCTAAATGATGCTTGTAAAGTGCATGAGCTTGTCACTGACGCCAAAATTCTTTGGACCCTGAAGGTGGTCACGTCCCATATATCATGCCGGACGTCATCCCAAGCAGGGGGGTTATTCCGGCGGATGTTCCCGGACAGTGAAGTAGCAAAGGCATTTTGTTGTTGCGAGAAGAAATGCACCTACGTGAAATGCCATGTTGTGAGGCCTTTCTTTTGGTCTCTTCGATTTGGCTGCACCGGCGGCACCAGTTCAACGGGTGCAGCACCCTCGTCCTCGTTTTGCTGGTGCCGCGCGCGCCCTCTGCACCGGTTCCCTCGTTTTGTCAAGGTGCAAGCGTAGTTCTGCACGAGTTCTCTGCCGGCCTGCACCCGCTCAAGAAGAGGTGCAAAGAAGTGCAGCATGGCGCGTGTTCCCCCAAGGCCAGAGCAGACGACGCTGCAAATCATTGTTCAGGGCGTTCAAAGGGAAGTTAAGGCACTTCACAATCCACTTCTTACGATTAAAGTAAGACTGTGTGGATTCACTTGGGGTGAGTATCTGTATGTGCGACCCGTCGATGAAGCCGACTGTATTCCTTGGGCCCTTGCCTTGGCTTTTGGCGAGGAAGCCGTTCTTTATGCGGGTTACTTCTGCGCTACTGGGCCAGCAGATGATATCGCCACTTATCGCGTGCAAGAAGTGAACGACCTGTGTCATACAAGCATGGACTGACGACTCGGTCACATCGAACTTGTCACCGATGGCGTACATCGATATTTGTGATCCTAGGTACACAAGTGCTATGAGGCACGTTTTTTCAGCACTTATTTGTTGACGGCCTTGCACTGCGTTTGGGTAGAAGGCCGATGCCCTGAATTTAGCACTGAAGTAGTCAAACGTCTCTCTGGATAACCTGAAGAGTCGCTTGAATTCATAATCGTGGTACCTGCTGATTATGCTCTCATACCCAGGAACACGGTTGGCATCGTCGCGCACCAACGCGCACGCGACCAAAATGCACACATCGTTGTACTCTTCATCGGAGTCGCTGCCAAGGTCACCGCTGACGGAATCGTCGTCGATGCTTGAATCGAGCAGTTCCATGGCAGTCACGAGAAGTGCCATCACGGTAGCCACGGAGGAAGGCCGGTAGCGTTTGGACAAGTGAGATCGGGCAAGGTGGAGGAGGCAGCTGGTCTAGGCCTACACTGCTTGCACTCACGCCTTCGTTTTGGCTGCTGTCGTCGTGCGCTAATGTCGGCTAGTGTCGAGGCTGCACCTGCACTTGCTCGACCGGCGCTGCACGCTCACAGCACCGCTAGACACCGCTGCGGCACTTTTAAGAACTAGTGCCACTAGTGCAAGCCAAATCGAAGAGGCCTTTTCTTTTGCTTTGCAGCGAGAGTGAAGGGCCTTGAAAATCCTCCAATAGGGCCTTGAAAGTCCTTGAAAGCCCTTGAATTTTTTCCTTCAATGCCTGTATGAACCCTGCCTTCTCTTCAGCCAGCAGGATTGCCCAATTTCTTAAACATGGCGGTATACTGATTACGCCTGTTCATTATGACAGCCAATGTGGAAGCAAGTGCGAACAAAGCACAACGAGGGGCGACCGAGCGACTAGCGAAGTTATGTTCAAGAATGTCTCAAAGTCTGGCGAAAATGCCATGGGGATATTCTCATTTAACTTATACTGCATCACTTCTTTCACTCGCCTATCTTTTATAAAATTGTCACCCATTTCAAAACATCTCAGGGGGCAGCCGGTTATGTATGACTCAAAACGAAAGCTTTAACTGGGAGGAAGAAACAGCAATTTTCCATGCCTACCATTATCCTCGACCCGTCTGAGTATTGGCTTAAGGTCTTAACAGCCAATCCTGGCAGGCTCGCCAACGTAAGAGGTTCATGGGCCCAGGAACTCAGACTAGAGGCGGAAAGACGCCAGACATGGAAAAAGCACTTTATGGTATGGCACAGTGATGGCACAGTGCACGAGACATACAAATGACATAACAAACGACGTGATGTACACTACAGTTCACTAACACGCATGCCACCTCCGTGCACTTACACCACCGTGCGCCGACGCACACTCATGTTAACACGGCACCGGGCATAGCACGTAGCGCTTCTGCAGCCGACGACCACTCACTCGAGCCGTTGCGGCGAACATGGGCACTTGGCAGCCCGATGAGTTGGCCTTGCCATTGTTGCAGTACCTACGTCGTCGATGGCCTGAGGCGTGCTTGACATGGTTCGGAAGCCATAGGCCGCTTACATTGCCGTTGCGACGAACACAGGCGCCGGGCAGCACGGTGACATGGACCTTCAGGGCTTCCAAGCTTGCCTGTCGTTGGTGCTCGCGTCAGAACCTTCTTCGAAGGCGCTGACCGCTGTCTGAGACAACTGTGTCGTCCATGCGGCCTGGTGGTGCCCACATGGTCCGACTGCCCAGCACACGGCCCTAAGCCAACCGCAGAGATTGAACACACGGCGATGGCTGGCCGACCAACGTCGTCGTGTTCTTCTTTCCTGTTCCCAGCCTTTAGGTGGCAGGTGCCGCCGAAACCGAAACCAGTTCACCACACCTGCTTTTTAACGGGTACTCTGCATGTGAGCAAATAAAATTGAAGTTATGCTTCTTCACAATTGTATCAGAGTGAGTAGATGCTTTTCTGAGTATTTCACCACAAAAATCATGATCATAGTTTGCTGCGAATGGAACTTTTAATGGTGCAAAATGTTTCAACCAAAAATATGTTTAAGCGTCCTTGAGGACAAAGCTTTATTCTTCTGGATATATTTCATAATTATGGTGTAGTAGCCATCAGTTACAATATGTCTTGGTATTAAACTGCTTTAAATAAAATTACAAAAACAGGTTGCTCACTTGCTGGAAGCCGTGTTATCATTTGCTTTGGCATTTAATGCACATCCACGGATTAGCCACCTTCTTCAGTTTTACGCATCGCAAGTGAAAACAGGCACTACAAGCCGAGCGCCCTATGACACACCCTGCTCTGGCACCAATGCAATGACATGTGAGCTTGGCATTTTCAATATTTTGCAATAGTTTTCTAGACTGAATCTCTGGAAAAACCTGATGAAAGAAAGAGATTTTGCCTTGGATATTGTCTTTCCAGAACTTTCTATCAAACTTTATGACTTCAACTGTCATGGCAGAACCAGTGAAGACAACAAAATCTGCTTTGTTCAGAACTGCGGCAGCCATCTCTACTTGTACTTGCATGTAGTATACGTGGCTTTGCTTCAACTTCATCATGTCATCAAGAAACGGCAAACGTTTCGACAAATTATTCATAGAAGCGTCTTCTATTCATAGAAGAAATTACTCATAGAAGCAGGGCATTTATTACTCATAGAAGCAGGACAAATTATTCATAGAAGCAGGGCATTTAACTTCTAGAACTGCCTTTTCACAACAGCTACATGACAGAATAGCATCAGGTGATGCAGCACAAAATTGAAGGTCTCCTACAAAAAGGCCGCATTCGTGAAGCTGTAAATTTTTATGCTTTTTGGCTTCATATTCAGTGAACGCTTGTTTAGCTTTCGGCTCCATGTCGCATCCCCATCTAACGGTTGCGACTCGGGGTGCCTTTTTGTCGCCCATTATTTGCACTACTAACCCCACGGTGCCAGTTTTGCATCCTATAACACGATACAATATGGAAGCTGTTATTCGTCCTCTACGTTCTATCCATCTCGAAGAGCGTGATTGGCCATGTGTCGATCTTTCAATGGAAGCACACCTTTCCTTTGACAACCGCAGTTCCTTGGCTGCCGTTGTGTGAATGCCGCAGTAAATGCCTCCAACTGGAAGCTGCGTTTTCAGTTGCTGGTTCACTGCCTGCACAGGGCCTTTGTCATGAATAATCCGTTATTCTGCACGCCATTTCTCGTTCTTCACCCTGTGGCGCGTGCTCTGGGCCCTGTTACGAAGTACGGATGGGGTACGGGGACTCTGGTAGCCCCACCGCTTCGAAGAGGCGCTGGAGTGAGGAGCCAGGAAAGACGGCCGATCGAAGAAGACTGACAAAAGACTTTATACAATATTGTACATAACCCACGGCCGTGTCTCCGTGAAGAGCTCTTGACACGGCCGGGTCTCCATGAGCAGTCGCCGGTGCACCCCCGATGCACCCGCTTTTCTCCCCTCGTTCGGTCGCTTCCTCCTCACGCTTTTTCACGAAGCGGCTGGAGTGCGGTGTCGGTCCGTGCCTGCAGTCATGCCGGGGGGTCCTCCCAACGTCCCTTGTTGTTTGTTCTCGCCGACCGGCGACCGGTGAGGTGGCTTCCGAAAGATGTCAACGGATGACACACGAGCGCCTTCCGGGGATGCCCGCTGTGGGGTCGGTCGCTGGTGGAATTGCACGTGCTGGCAAGGGAATTTGAGGCACAACAGCCCCTTTACTCATGACAGCCTTGTACAGTTGTTTCAGGGGAAGAGTCTGTTTCCTTGCTATCAGTTATCGAGCTAATGAGCAGTGTGCTTGGTGCAAGTGACTGCAAGAGTGAAAAACAATGCTTGAATATTACTGGTTTATGAGGAGCTGCATTTTAAAACTGGAATTGTTTAAGCTTGTTGACAATAAGTATGAAAAACATCTACTGCTGAGAAATCAGGAATGTCTCATTAAGATATCTACTGTTGCACTATATGTACTCGCATGATGGGATGGAGTGTAGCAGTCTTACCTTTGCTTGATGAAACGAGCTGTGAAGTTGCTCCGTACTCCAAGTGGGTACAGCTTGGTATTTCATCTGGTACACCTTGACCAATTTTTGGCTTGGAGAATAATATGTCACTAACTGGAGCTGGCCTGAAAGCACAATTTTTTGTTTTTTTTGGTTTGCCTGTAATACTGAAGCACAAAACGAGCAAGCATAACCGTGATACTTACTGCAGCTTTCTTAGTCACCTCAATCCACCCACAGGCAGTATCTGTTGGTAACTGCTTGTGAAGGCTGTACCTGACAATTGCCTCCACATTAAAAAGCAAAGCAGCAACATGGGTGCAGCGTTCTCCAGGACTGCAAAACAACGGCAGAAGCACTCTTTAAAGAATACATGGAAATACATGGCTGGTCATTTGTGAAGTTTAACACTAGTTTGTGACATTAACGCACTCGTGGTAATGCGAGAAAAAAAAAGGATGTGAGGTCGAGGGGAAGTGGAAAGGAGAACCATGCATTTTGTTTGTTTTCGTTAAGCATGTGTAGGGTGCGTCCACACACTGAGTTGATCTACGCAATAAAATGAAACACCGTTTACGCATCCAGAAGCTAAAAGCTCAGCACAGCAAGGATGAACACTTTTCTTCAGATCTCGGATGCTTCTTCAGTGACTTTCTCTTTGCCGATTCAGATTCATTATGTTCTCAGAATGCATGCATGCAGCTCTCTGTTTGTCGCCTTGCACATGCAAAAAAGGGGCAGGATAGGTGCATGACATTAGCATCTTCAGTGCATCTTTTTCTTCCATTTAACGTCAACAAAATTATCTTTCATTAATGTTTGACGCAATATGCACTGTACCACAGAACGAACCCATGTTTCTAAACTTATGAAACCTAGCAAAAATCCTGCATTAAATTGTGGACCGGTCAAGGAAAAGAAACTACCGTATTTTCCGGTTTATAAGTCACACCCTTGTATAAGTCGCACCCCCCTCAAAATGGCAGTTTTTCCGGAAAAAAACTTATATAAGTTGCACCGGTGTACAAGACGCACGTGAGAACGCACAGCAAAAATGCATGCTTGCGGCAGCCACTGCTTTTGCATGTTTCCAGCTGTTGGCAGACGTGTGCAAGCGCATCTGAACATACATAAAAACAATACTTTTTAGAAGTACCTTTATTATTCTGACAGCTTGGTGGCGTTTAATCAAAGCCATCGAAGTCGTCTTCCTCAGAGTCGCTCACGAACAATGCAGCTACTTCTGATTGTAATACTGCTGGCACATCACTGTCGTCATCTGACTCGCTCGAATCGGACGCAACATCGCCATCGGCCGCGCTGGGGATCAACCCGGCCTTGCGAAAGCCCGCCACAATGGTCTTCTGTGAAATTGACTCCCAAGCTTCACTCACCCATTTTGCACTTCGCTGAACTTTGCGCGTCTCATGTGCTCCGTTTTTGTAAAGCTGTGCTCTCCCTCCGACATCCATGTTTCCCACAAACGTCGCAGAGCTGCCTTGAAGCTGCAGTTGACAGAAATGTCAAGTGGCTGAAGCATCTTCATCATGCCGCCAGGTATAATCGCTGGCATACAGTTCTTAGAACTGATCTTTTTCTTCACAATGTCGGTGATGTGCGCCCGCATATTCCTGGCTTCACGTGGGTGAATCCGTCTGGTGGACGTGAAAAACAGCAGTCAAGCCACACACTCTTCATTCCCTCATCCATCCAACCCTTCGTGTTTGCCTGAGTCAGCACAGTAGGAGGGAAAATATCCTTCGGCAAGGTTTTTCGCTTAAAAATAAGCATGGGAGGCAGCTTTGTGTCATCCACACAGCGGGCAAGCACAACGGGGAAGTGTGATTTCTCGTGGCCTGTTGCCCTCACCGTGACAGTTTTCCGGCCTTTCTCGGCGATGCTTCTCCCAAGCGGGATGCCGAATGTCAGCGGCACTTCATCCACGTTGACGATGTGGCTCGCGCTGACATTCTTCTTCGCAACTTCCTCCCTCACGAATGAGCTGAAGTTGTCCAGTTGCGCCTGAAACCCGTCGGGCAGCTTCTGGCACACTGTCGTCTGGGCTCTCTCATGACCAGCTGATTCCGCCTCATAAAGCAGAAACACCACGACAGACCACTATTAAATCCCGTAGCATTGGTCTCCGCTGCCAGAGCCTTCGCCTTCAGGCGCATCTGCACTGTTGACAGCCCTCTTCCCACGGCTCGCTGTTCCAGCACCCACGTGCGCAGACTACGCTCGAGGTCCGGCCAGCGTGCCTTCTTGCCGCGGTTGGCTTTCTTTGTTGACGTCATCGTGCGGAGAACGCTGTGGGCCTTGCACCAGTCCCGGATTATTTTTTCGCTGACGTCGAATTGCCTCCCTGCTGCTCGCTTTCCATGTTCCTCAGCAAATTCAACTGCGCGCAGCTTGAACTTGGCGTCGTAGCTTCGTCGACTTTGCTTTCCATGTGGCGCCATGGTTAATGAGGCTCTACCTGCCCTACGCTAGGACGCACAACACACGCGACGCGCGCAGCAGCAGTGCAGTGACGCAGCGAGTGCAATGAAAGCATTATGGCAGACGGAAGTGACGGCAAAGGAAGCGGCTCTGAAATCCAAACTTGCTTTCCATAATTTATAATTTAAAAAAATACCTCCACATTGTCACCCATCTTTGTTTTTTTTTTTCTGTGTAAAACTACATCAGCTGCGTTATTTCTAGGGTGCTAACTTATCGTTAATTTTATTTTCTTTTGCAATGTGGTAAGTAAGTAGGAGTTCCTATTCCCTTTTGGCACAGGGCAGGCGCTCGAGGCGCCACAGGATGGAGTTGCTTCTTTCCACGCACACGCACATACACACACTGTCTGTTTCGCCGCGAGGCGTCCTCTGGGCCAAGTCAAACCAAGTCGAAGCCAGTCGCCTGTTTCAAAACAGAAAATTCGATGTACGGCTTCGGTTGGTTTGACCTATTGATACTTAAATGCCCTTAATTTTTCGTAGCGCTGAGCTTTTGGTTGTTTTTTGTCGGTTGTTGTTCGTCTGTGCATGGTGGTGCACGGTGAAGCGTCATGATGCCCACTCGATGCAAACAGCCTGGCAGCAGTATTCGAGCCACCCAAGCCGCAGCATCCAACCAGATTTTGAATGTATATAAGTCGCACCGTTGTATAAGACGCACCGACGAAAAATTCAGGAAAGAGCCGCGACTTATACATCGAAAAATACGGTACTAAATACGGTACTAAATACGAAATACGGTAATACGTAACCACAGTAACAGTGTAGTAACCACAGTGTCACCTCGCAAGTGTTACTAGGGCTCATGGACCTTCAGATAAAGCCGCATATGCCCAATATAGGCTGGATTACCCCAAGACATTATCTGCAGTTCATGGGCTTCCATGCGACAAGTGTTTTCCAGAGTTCTCGCCATCTTTTCTTGAAAACAACAGTAAGGTTTGTCAGCTGAATGTTGTAAGCAGGTTCTGTTTGGCTCTTGGAATGCAAACACCTAAATGCTACAGATCTTTGGCAGCAGCCCAGTGTGATGGTAAAGAACACAACACACAAACGAGCAGCAGTAACAAAACAACACACTTTAGTTGGTCTTCCTAATAAAGGGCATGTACTTCTGCGAAGCCGTGAACTCAAAGCCTCGGTGGTGAACTAAACAGGCTAACTGAAGAGGTCTAACTGAAGTCCCAGCTTCTCGAGGTCTGTGTTGATGCAGGCCGCACTACGTGGGCCGGCTCCGTGGGTCAGCACCACTGCTTCACAGGTGGCGGCAGCAAAGGCAAGTTAGGAGGGGATGTAGCAGTTAACCTGCCACATCTGCTCGATGATGGCTGCAGTGTTGCCTTGGCTGGGTGACACCCTAATGGGGAAACACCCAAACTGGCTAACAAGTGTCTCACAGTTTCTTCAACATGGTCCACCCCATGCTGTGCAACCCAGTACTGCTCGTATCGCATGTGGGCCGCCAAGCTGCCCTCGGCTTCGGCTGCGTGTCATATCCAGGGTTCTGCAGAGGCCATTCATGAGGTGTGCGGCATCGAAACACGGCTGCAGCACTGCTGGTAGGTTGAGCTCTGCATGGCTGCTCTTTCCAAGGAGCTGACATAGCAGCATGGCGCCGTAATCCTTCTTGTGATGTCCACTTTATCACACTGAATGCCTCCATGGTGCCGTGCCAATTACTGATCCCCACGTTCCTAGTGGGTGCCCTCCGGTTGAGCTTTCACCAGCCAAACTGTGTTGTGCAAGTTTGCTTCGGGTTGATGCTGAAATTGTGCAGGGCTGGTAGGCTGCTAGAATTGTTCTTTCACGGTCTAGTTATGCACCAGGTTCCCGCAAACAATTTTCTGCTCTTCCTCTGGGCTTGTGCTGGAAACCATAAAATCTTGGAGATCTGCATGCATGCATGCATGCACGCACGCACGCACGCAGTCACACACACACACACAAATAATGTGGTTAAAGGAAACAAAAGACACCTCTGTGAAACCATGTCAGTGTGTATAGATGCTCGCAGAATAATTTGGAGCATCAGAAAGGCAGCTACTCGCTGGCTAAGCACATTGGTGCAAACATGCAGCTAACTAGCGTAGTTCCAGTCGCCTTCTTGCTGATGCGCATGTTCTTAATGCCTGTTGCCCTGTGCAAAGTGTCGTCTGCTTCTTTGGGGAACCGATTAAACGACGTGTTGCTGTCTTTGCACTGCAATGACACGCAATGAGCACGCAAAAAAGTCTTTTGATGAGGATATTGTTCTTTTTCAGGCGGCTTTGAGGTGGCATGGCGTCGATTAAGGAACTATAGAACTGTTTTACAGCGTGCGGTAATGCAATAACATGTTGCATTTCAAGGTCGAACTTGGATCAGCTGGTTCTGGTGGTGTCCCTAGAACATTGGCTAGTCTGCCATCCGCCGAGGAGAGGGAGCACGCTTACTGAATGACACGGGTGGTGGCGTTTCGAGCCGTTCTCATGCTGGGGAGCGGCGCTTCACCGACCAGCTGCGTGTCGCCAAAGCGCGGGTGCACGTTCAACGTAGTTCTAACCGGTTCGATTAACACGTCACACGTTTTTGTTCGCAAAGGCTTGCATTGCCAAGGCACATATAGCAAGGGAATGCATGGTACTGTATGTAAGTTGTTTCTCAGGTGGCGCGGCATCAACTGACACTGAAAGAACCAGCATATTTTCTTAACAATTTTATTGGCATGAGCATCAAAAAAAAAAAAAAACTAAAACACGGGGACGAAAGTGGTTATGAAAACAAATAAATATGGAAAATTGCACAGGAAAATTATTTGCATCTTTTGACTTTCAAATGCTTACCATTTGATTACACATCCAGATGCTCAGACAGCTTCATTTGTTGGACACAGTGCCTCCATGGCAAGAAAAACTATCCATGTGTTTTGTCTTCTCTGTGATAGTGCTGAAGATGTTCGGGTTGAACCAAAATCCAGTACTGAAGTTCATTATGCGTTTTTGCAGGCATGTCCGCCTGGGCAGAGTGAGTATATTGTGTCATCTTATGTGTTCATATAGCCTTGGACTTCTCACTCACACTAAGATGCATTCTATCAACCATTCTTCAGCATACTGCATTCCTTTTGTGGACGTTCACTTTGCAGCTTCAAAGCAAGTTCGAACAGCAAGCTGTTGTTTACAGGGAAGGCCCCCGATTCTCTTCTTGAACTCTGTCATTTACAGTTGCAGTATGTCTCTTTTCATTGGTTCCACTTCCTTTTGCAGCTTTGATGTCGTTTTCTTCATCAGCCACAGAGCACGAGTCTTAGAAGCAAGAATTTTTCTAGCGGAAGTCGAGCTTGCTTTCTTTTTCCTGTGGGACGTCGTGTTTTGAGTAATTTTCACAGATATTTACAAGCTATACACATTGATTCGGAAACAGCAGCACGTTTTGCAGCATCATAATGTCCATTAAAAGTAGCAAATGATTTGCTCTGCGGCTTCAGTCCACTCCTCGGGCACAAATTGTAATTCGCGACATTTTTCAGTAGTTGAACTTCTATTACAGAGTGCACCTTTTGTTCCTGGAACTTGTTCCCGCTGATATAAACAAATGCTCATGCCGGACCATCTTCTGGGCCACTAAAGTTGTCGACCCATATGAATAATGTCCAATGATCCGTCGTCGCTTTTGTGGCATTCAGCAAATGTAATGCTGTCTCTTGCATCACGAAAGTGAACTTTGGTCCAAGGAGGTTCAACTTGAAGCTCAGCACATTCTAAAAACAGAGAGCTAACGGCTTGCTGTTCTCCTAGCTCCACGTGATCACACGCAACCGCATCAGCATCACGACGCTGCCTTTTTGCTTGTGGTGGTCGAGGCCAAGGAGCCTGTTTGCATGAGTTGCGCTCTTTTCTCTTCTGAGGCAAAGGCTTGGACAAGTACTTCGGAGCGTTTGGCAGGTGTAGCGGCTCCGGCAGGTTGTAGGGATAACTATTTACTACGAGGAGAAGAGCAACCACAATGCGAACACTGTGAGGAACCCCTCACCGTGAATCACATTTTAATAACATGTCCAACTTTTGAAAAGGAAAGACGGAAATTTTTTCATATGTTCTACAAAACACTGACACCACTTCATCCACGTTTAATGCTGTCGGAGCACGGACTGACTTCCATCGAAGACCTCTTTAGGTTTCTCGACGCCACAAAACTTGTGAACAAACTGTAAACGAAGATCACATTTTAAGATTTCATCAATTTTTACTTCTCTATGAAACTACCGATCGTCTGGCGCATCATAGCCATTGCTGCTTTTGCGCCATAAAAAGCAACATAACTAACTAACTAGCTTTAGAGGAGTCTCCTGCTTGGCAGCAGCCCTGTTATATTTGCTCTGGAATTCTACACCAGTTGGACAATGTGAATGCTTTGGGCTTACATCAGTAGATGCCACGTGATAAAGGGTCACCCAAACAGAATTATGCATGGCCTTGATGTTTCCTTGAGTTTTTAAAGCATACCCATAATTTGTAGTCACCTTCGTGACCAGCTTGCCCGTCAGTTTGCCCTTACCACCAAGGCTTGGCTTTCCTTCAGCTTTTTGTTTGTGCAAGAGGTTTTGAAGAGCCATGCCCATGCACTTATGTACATGGTTGACACAGTCTTCTTTTTCTATTGGCACAAAGCCAAACACCTGTGCCTCTTGCAGGCTGTTAAGGGCCCGGCTGTCTCCATCGCATAACATGGTTGTGTAGCGCAGTCCATATTTTTCCAATGAGCGGCCAAGTAAAATTCGTGCTGCTTCCACCTTCATTTGTCCTTGCTTACTGGTCCTTTTGGCAACTGTGGCCCGCCAGCCACTCTGCGTACCTTGGGTTGTCCTCCTTCGGTCCTAGCTGGCACCCCAAACAGAAGTTCGATAGGACAACGAAGTCGAGCAAATAACCTGTAAATAGCTCGATCACTGTCTCAACACAAGTGTGGGATGAGTGGCCTCTGGTCAGCCATGTCCCATCAAAGGGAACAGTGACGTTCCCAGGATATCCATAATCCAGCTCGGTGTGCAGAATTTTCACAGTGCTTGTGCAGTCAGTAACATGCGTGGCAGCCTTCTACGAGGCAGGGTTCATTATCACTTTGACATAATCTTGGTACGCCTGTGCTCATTGCCGTGCGAACTGAGAGCACGGTGATTTCGAATGGGCCGCGCGCTGCGTCCCTCCCTGCTCTTGGCGAGCTCCATACAGTCTTCAGTTTTCCGCACTCGTCACAGGTCAGCAGCTACGCGGTCGAAACTTGGTTCCATGCGATTCACGGTCTTCATTTGAGAGTCCAACGGCTGATTCCGGAAGTATGTTTCTTAATCGCGTACTTATGCTGAACAATAAAACATGGGACAAAGAAAGCCATAATATGGCCCCAGCCCAGGGAATGTATTGTATTGTGCCCGGCACCTTCATTAACATGCTTCCAGCTTTCACTGTATATTTCACTACCAGATATTCATTTTTGGCAATAATATAGGCAATGAATGGTTAAGAATAAAACCAAAGCTTAATATCAAATATTTACATTGTTATTGTTCTTATTTGAAGTTACCTCATGCTGTGCATCAGGCCTTTTGTAGTACTCTTCTCCAAAGATACACTGTTTCGTTGCAAGAACTCGAAAGGGCACAAGGTCCAAATGAATTGGAACACCACCATGTCAGTCTGCAACTGCGTCTCTCGGGCACGACACCATTTCCAGGATGCCAAGCTTACGTCCGTTACCTTTCCAGGTCACCGTCACCTGGGTCCTAAGTTCCCGACTACTCGGCTTGTGCCGACTAACTGCAGAAGATTCCCTTCTAATGCCGCCGCAATGGTTGCACGGGATGCCAAGATTGGAGCCAGCCGGCCAGCGTGTCGTGCCCACGAGACCTTATTGATGTGTTTAAGCGATCTTTATCTCTTGCATCTGAAATGTGCTATGCCTTGTCTCCATTAACACTAATGTTGTCGGGCGATGTTGAGCCAAATCCGGGACCAATGACTAAAGCTCAAGAAAAGGCATTTTCTGTAGCACTAGACGCAATTAAGAAATTGGAAGGAGCGCAAGCAAGCTTGCTTTCTGAACTGACTAGTGTCAAAGCTGGTCATACTTCTGCTCTGAAGACTATTGAAAAGCTAGAAGAAAAGCAAGTAACGCTTCTCGCCGAACTTAATATTTCGAAAAAGAAACAAGAAGCCATGAAGGCGAAATTAAGTTGCTAACCGCAAAAATTGCTGTGCTGGCTAGTGCCGCCTCGCCTGGTAGTGCCTCGGGTGGTGCCGAAGCTAGCGCTGATGCCATACGCAGCGTATCTGATCAATTAGCTACTATTTCTTCTTGGTTTGATGACACTGAGAACAGAATGCGACGCTCTAACCTGCGGATGACGAAAAAGAGGACTGGGCGATGTCCCAGCAGAAAATCGTCGATTTCTGTTCAGGAAAGCTTGACATAAACTTACCAAGCACACATTTCGCTAGGGTGCATAGGTTAGGCAAATTCGCCAATAGCAAAAAGAGGCCTATCATTGCAAAGATGACCTTTTATAAGGATAAAGAGCACATCTTGTCAGCTGCTCGTAAGCTTAAAGGGACCGAGTTTTCTATACGTGAAGACTTCTCTCCTGCTACGTGAGAGGCAAGAAGGAAACTTATCGAATTCGCGAAGGCGAGGCAAAAGTTCTTCAAGCTCAGCGTTGACAGAATGCGCGTAGATGACACCACCTACGTGTACGACCGTGTCAAAAGCGCGGTAGTGCAACTGAGCAGATAGCTAAGGCATGGCACGTGCAACCGTGAATTCAAACAAGCACCTGAAACTCCCATTTCACCGTCACTCACCATATCATTCACTAATATTCGCAGCCTTCTGCACAAACTCGATCAGGTCTCTTCCTTCCTTGATGATGCAAGCTCTGACATTATCATCTTCACTGAGGCATGGCTTCATGCTGACATTTCAGATCACGAAATGAGTCCCATATATAATACGTACAATATATACCGATATGATCGCACAAACAGGAGAGGCGGAGGCGTATTTATAGGCATTAAAAAGACTATAAGCTCTTACTTAATTGTGCCCAACATGAACCTAGAGATCGTATGGGTTGTTTGCGTGACACGCTTTGAAAAAGTATTGTTTGGGTGCTGCTATCGTCGTCGAGATCCGAATCCAACATTTGTGATTTGCGAAGCAGCATCACTCACGTGATAAAAGCTTGTCCAACCGAGCTCGTTTATTTATTCGGTGACTTCAACTTTCCTTCCATAAACTGGACGCTGCTGTCATCCACCTGTCATGTCTCCACTGAGTTCATTGCCTTGACATTGGATTTTAACCGAGCCCAGGTCATAAGCCAGCCCACTCGTGATTCTAATATACTGGACTTGGTGTTAACGACAGCACCAGACACTATAGGAAATATAACATATTTAGACGGTTTCAGTGACCACCGGTTAATGCAAATCACCCTTATCGTCCCATCTCGTCCTGCTGGTGCAACAACGAAAATAATTCGCGATTATAATAGAGGGAATTACACTGTTATAAATGATGAATTGTGTCCATTTCTTAAAAGCGTGTTATTACCGTCCTTCCATAAATGATCCGTTCAAGACAACTGGACTCTTTTTAAAAACAAAGTAGCTTCTTTAGTAAGCGCACACATTCCAATAATCAAAATATCAAATGATAAACGCAATCCATGGTTCAACAAGTCACTTAACAGATTAAAAAATAAAAAAAGGTTATACGCGGCAGCTAAACGCGCCCAAACTGTCACGTCGTGGCGAAAATACAAAGAATTTTTGGAAAGCTACTGCTCCGCGATACGCGCTGCCCGAGATAAATCTTTTTCTCATGATCTACCGTCCCTGCTCAAAAGTAACACAAGAAAGTTATGCCAACAAGTATGTCCGGAACGCCACGATAACAACATCACGTTGCATGATGATGACCACATTCCCATTCCAGCTCATGACAGTCCCAACGCTTTCAACACACTTTTCATCAGTTTACACCACCGAAGACCAAACAAATGTACCTGACGTAGCTGATCTTGATTACCCCTTTTTGCGGCCCATCGATATCACTGCTGATGGCATCACATCCATAATAAATAAACTTAAACTGTCCACGTCCGCAGGCGTTGACGAGATAAACACAAAGATATTAAAAAACACGATTTCAGCATCGAGTAAAATATTGTGTCACATTTTTCGGCAGTCACTATCGACAGGAGAGCTTCCACAAGACTGGAAAATCGCAAAGGTTGTTCCCGTGTTTAAAAACGGCAATCCCCCCCTTGCAATCTCTTCACCTCCATTAGAATACATGGTAATTCAGCTCTGAAAAGGGAAAGAAAACTCTCGAAAACACTTAGGAAACAGGCAGAGCAGTCAGGTGGGAAATAGCATGGAGGCTGCCATATTTGCAATCACTGAAGTGCTCTGCTGTAGACCCTTTTCATAAACTGCAAGCTAGCTTTCCTGCAATGCAGCTTGCCCTACTAATGGCGGCATTGGCAATCCGGCAAACAACGTGTGCAAGCGCAATTTGCTTGCGATAGGGCATGTAAAATGTCGACGCAGCCCTTCTGATACAAACATCCCAAAAAAACGGGCCGCAGCATGTGCAACTTGAATTTTGACAGCATTTAAATAAAGGCAGCTGTCGCCATTAGTAGGGCAAGTTGCATTGCAGGGAAGCTAGCTTTACAGTTTATGAAAAGGGTCTATAGGCATTCTGGATTTGGCTCATCCTGATCTGTACTACACATGCATCTGGCTCATTTTCATTTTAAAATGAGATCTGTGAGCACGCATAGCTGTTGGTATTTGACCCACTTCGTTCTGATAACTCTTTTAGAGGAAAGTTCTGAGAATGCACCATTGGAGCGATATTTGAGCTAGTTTTGGTTTCTGAATCTAGCTCATTCAGAAAAACAAGCTGCTCAAATATTGCTCTTTCTACTGAAGCTTAAAAGTTGTCTGAACGTTTCCGGAGTGCTTCAAGGCAAATGTTTTACTCCGAATATCGGAGCCATTATTGTCCTTAACTGAGGAACCACCTGCGTGCCAACAACGTGTGCTAGCGCACGTTATTTATGGCCCTAGGCTTGTCGCTCAAGTGAGGATTGTGCGTGACGTGCTGGCGACTGACATACCATGATCGCCGTTAGGCCATGATCATCACATTATCTCGTTCCTTCAGCCATTGAAAGCCATTGGGCACGTGAAGGAGCGGTGTGGGGCTGTTGTCAGCGAGACTTGCTTGGTGACAATGGGTCACATGCGGCAGCTGGCCCTCAGAAGACTGGAGTTCACTCACAGCGACATGCAATACAGTAGAGGTGAGGTGCAGGGTTTGAGGAAGTGCGCCTGCAGGTGTGTACCGAGCAAGGCAGTTGCAAGCAAGCCACCGCTGCGTATATCATTGTCATGCAGATAAGCCAGAGAGCACCGCCAGGTAGCATGTGCAGGGGAAGTAGTAGGCATCGTCGATCAGATCTAGCAGCACAGATGATCAGCTGGCAAGTGAGCATGGCATGGCGCCCTGCTACTCAAGCTGTAGTTTACGGAGCACAGTCGACACTTTAAGTCGGTGAGAGTCAATGCGCAACTGATGGAAATTCACGAAAGTTATATACAGCCCCTCTTTTGCTTACGCAAGATTTCAGGGGCAAAATGATGGCGCCACGGCTACAAAACCTTGCATTGGCCACAAAACCAACTGAATGCACCATAAGAATTCCATTCTTTAGTATGCCAATAAAGGCATTCGCACAGTTAGCAGATTTTTGCACCCATTGATGTGCCACTCACCTGGGCAAAGTGTTTTCCATTGACTTTGAAGTTGAGTTCCAAATCCAGTTGTAAAATCTTCTGGAAATTCTTGAATTTTCTGTCTCAGCTAAACTTATTTCCCTTCTCCCAATGTCGACTAGCAAGTCACAACAGTGATTCAGGCCGACCTCTCAGCTTTTCCTTTGTAATAAGTTTCTCTCTCTGAGGAACAGCTACTCAGAAACTCACTCGTCGTGGCCGCCATCTTGGCTGAAAGTGTACCCTCCATGCTTCGCTCAGTGTGGAGTTTCCCACGAAATGAACACTGTTTCGAAGACACATTGCCTCATCTGACTGAATTCCACTTCAAGCAGGCATTGCGCGTTTCTCCAAGTACATTCAGGTACCTTGTAGAGTCGGTGGCCTGTGATCTGGAGTGCTTCGGCACACAAATGTGCACACCGATCTCTGTGGAGAAGAGAGTTGCCATTGGACTGTACTGCCTGTGCTCTTCGCTAAGGACAGGGCCATCGCGCACTTATTTGGTGTAGGTTGCTCGACCGTGAACGTGGTGTGGCGGCAGTTTTCCGCAGCCATCACTCAGCGGCTGGAAGCCAGTGGCTTTGCATGGTTCAGTGCGCGGACGTGGCTGCCCACGTAAGGGAATTCTTCGCTGTGACTGGGTTGCCCGAAGCTGTAGGAGCCCTTGGCATTTGCCATGTCCCCGTGTCGCCGCCAAAGAAGCATGCAATAGACTACTACAATTACAAGAGATGGTAGGTTCTTCTGCAATGTTTGTCCGTGGTAACCGTGGTAATGCATTGCTCCCTAGAAAAGGGTCTAACGCTGGGAACAACGCAGAAGTACAGTATAACAGCATATTTAGGGAAGTGTGTAAAGGCGCGTGCATACTGGCGGAAAAACACGCGCGGCGCGCCGCAGGTGGCAAAATGCGAGCCTTCGAGGCTGCCGCACGGCAGGGAATCTCTTGCCGCGAGGCGATCGGTCTGTGCACAATGATACGTGGCGCGCCGCGTGCCGCCGGAGAGGAGACCAATCAGAGTGTCCCCGTCCGTGATGTACGCGCTCCATTGCGGAGTCATGCAGACCCGCCCGGAAGTTCGTTTCGTACCCGTACGGTGGCTCGCTTGCCTCTCGCGCCCGTTCGCTCGGAGGAGGCGGGATTCCGCGGCGCTGCCGCCACGGTTCGCCGCGGGCAGTGTGGCTGTGTCGCCGCTGAAGCGTGTCCCCGCCGGCGGTGAGCCGCGCGCATTTTTCTGCCAGTGTGCACGGGCCTTAATACCTTTTTTTTTTGACATTGCCACAAAGTTCTACGTAGAGTAATGTCATCTGTGATATTATCAACGTTTATTTTATTAGTGTTGAGCGAGGCAAACTCTACTGTGTTACTGTTTATATTGAGCTATGCTGTGTGTACATTGTGTTAAGGCAAAAGTAAACATCACTGAACACTTAAGAGCAACATCATCTTAGAAAGTGTTCGTTCTATTATTGTGTCGCATTACTAAAATGATAGGTGTTTTTAGTCTTTTCTCACACAGGTACAGCATTATACCTTCAGCACTAGTAGACCACAGATGTCGGTTCAGATACATCCATGTGGGTAGTCCAGGGAGGTGTTATGATGCGGGTGTTTATGCAGCCTCAGGACTGAGAAAAGTCGTGGAGGGTGCTCACTTCAAGTCCCCCCAGGCCATTATTGAAGGCACTCGTATTGTTCTGATAACACTGAAAATCTAATGAAGCCATTCTCAAATCCTCAGGACAGGAAACGTGATCAAGTGTTCTACTACAACTTGTCTAGAACAAGGAGGATTGTAAAGAATGCTTTTGGCAAGCTGAAAGCTCACTTCCGCTTTGCACCTGCCAAACACGAAGCATGCAATAAGGGCTGCATGCATTTTACACAACATCTGCGGGGATTTCCGGGACTGTGTTGGACTGCCATGGGAGCAGGAAGCGCAACAACTTGCTACTCTCTATGTGCAGCCTTCCCACAATACACAAGCTGGCAGAGACGAAGGCGAGAAAACAAGGGCTGCATTCACAGAATACTTTTCGAAACCAGTGCCCCGTTCCTCATGATCTAGTTCAGACCTTTTCATTGTAAACATGCATCAACATCTGCTTTACTTTGTGACGTGCTACGGCAAGTAGTCGTGTCTTCTACGCAATAAAACATGCATGAAATTGTCCTTGGTGTCATGTATTTTATTTTTTGACAAGTGCCTCCAGCACAGATACCAGCTTCTGATCTGTTGCAGCTATGTCCTTAAATATCTGTAGCTGCTGCTCTTTCAGTTCCATTTCTCTCTCTCGTCTTCGTTCGAGAGGGAGATGAAGCTGCCTCTGTTCGTCCAGCAGCTGCGCAATAAGCATAGATGGCGCAGGCTGCCGTTTCCGTTTTCTTGGCTCCTTTTCGTTGGTGCCACCCAACCCAGCCTCGCAGCTGGATGCAGTAGATTCTGTCTCTGATGAGGTTGAGTTGTCCACTGCAGACGGGCACGTGCCTGCTCGAGGGGTGCATGGCTGTTCAGGTGCCGCCACAGGGAGAGAGCAACGCTCACTTTGTGGTTGATCTGCCATGTCACCCCGTGCTATTCCTTCAGTGATCTGCAAAGCACACAAGAATTGCACCTTCTTAGCAAACAAAAACGAACCTCTAAAAGGGTTAGCCCAATATGAAATAAAAACTTGGTTTACTTCTGATTAGCTGCATGAGTGTGTATGTGAATACAGAAATTTTTATTTCTTTACTGTAATTATTTTAATCAGGAAGTTTCATGAAGGTGGCCCATTGTTCTCTGTATAAAATGACAAATTGAATGAAGCATTGTTTTTGTGCCTAATTTGTTGCGAAACAGGGTAAGCCCACCTGCTTGGTTCTCGTACTGCAGTTTAAGCAATCGATGAACTGTTTCATACTCTACACTCATTCTGTGTCGTCTTTTTTGTCCCGCATGATTTCATATGTTTTGCTGAAGATCAAAGTAATATTACAGCTCCATGTCAATGAAAATTGCATGAAGCATGAGCTCTCTTTTTGACCAAATAATTATAATGACAGTGAAGAAGCAACAAAGTTTAAGGAATAAATCTTCATTTAATCAGAATAAATGCCGCCTCATGAGGATGAACTACAAAAGGTACTTGCACACTCACCTCCTCTGCTGGGGAACCCTGGCTGAAGCCGTGTTTTCAGTCATGCTCTTGTCATAGAGCGGAAGGGTTCCCAAAAACCTGTGAATATCCCAATAGTGTGGCCAGCTTATGGCCCCTGAACCCGTGCCCGTCTGCTTGCGTTTGATAGACCTGAAAGTACATAAGCAGAAAATAATGCATTGGCATGCGTCACGCCGAAGTTGTCTTTACTGAGACTGGGTGGTAGCTCGTTGCTCCTTAAAGCAATACCGACACCACAGATGTTAAGGACGCGGAATCTGACGAGAGCCAACGGTGCAAGGACTACGAACTCATGCAAATGCGAAAATGAAATAATACACAGGAGAGCGCAAATAGCCCCTTTGCGCAAAGGGTAGAAGGCCTCTTCTGAATGCAGTAAACAAAGCAGAGAGAGAAAGCCGTACTGAAGTCATCAAATTCCTCAATACCGGCATTAAAAACGTGATGGAAAAACGCTCACTGGCGTCTTCTACATCGAGCAAACGCTACAGGCAAGGCGAAGGCGGAACGGGCTCGCCTGTCGTGTCACTCATTTCCAGGCAACATAACCATGAATTGGCGATACATTCACCTTCAGCGATTAAACGACTCTTGCCTGAAAAGTGGCATCTATCCACAGCTACCTCAAAGGTAAAACGAACAAAGTGAACCAAGCAGCACCAAAGAACGAATATCAAGCAAATACATTCATCAAGAACTGTAGTGTACATCACACATGGCACCATATGATTCAGGGTGTGTTATGTGTTCGTAACAAGTTTGAAGGCCTGCCTGTATTTATTTCCCAGGTTCTCAATTCTTTTTCTTGACTTCCTTTGCGTTTTTGTCGAAACCAAGTGCCTGGAGTTTCTCTGGGATTGCAGCGTATATTTTGACGTTTCTTTTGGCACTGCGAAGGTCCGTCCATCAAATGTTCTCACAGGGATATGAACACCCGCGTCTCTGCGTCAGACTACGTTTTCTTCGTTGTCTCCGTCGAAGTAGAACAGTCCGTCACGTGTGACTGGTTTGACTACAATTGACTGCACATGGTGCACTGAAAGCGACAAATGCGGCCATTGCACGGCACGTGTATTCCCCCCTAGTGGATGCGGCCGTGAACTGCCCGAGGGCGAAAATAGGTTTTTTTGTTGAAATATGATTTGTTTTAATACATAGCAATATTTATAATAACGTAAAAAATTTTTTAAAATAATACAGGCGCCGCATAAGGCATTAGCATGTTTGTTTGCAAGCCACTGCTACAAAGGCTACACACTTCGTTGCTGCGAAGTGAGTTTGGCAAACGCACTCACCTGCAAGTGCGCTTTGCAACAAGTGTCACGAAACGTTCCCGTGTGACAGCGTATGAATGATGCTAGCGGCGAAGTGCATTCTCTCAAGGTGCACTTTAGTTGCCTCGTGTGACAGGGGTATAACTGTGGCGTTGAGACAGTTGCACCCCCTTTGACAATTGGCTTGATTACTGTGTTAGTCCAAGAGCCAACATTTCTCTATGCATTTTCCTCTTATTTTGAATTATTGTGTAATGGCTTTTGCTTGCTAAACTTGCATATAATGTCTGTGATTGCTTTAATGTAGATTTTGTGAGAATCACGCCCATCGCCAGGCTGTTCTTAGTCCAACATGCGCTGGCGATGCACATGAGCTTCCTAGAGGAGCAGCAGCGGAGGCACGGCTGAGACAGTTGGCAGTGGGCGAGTGCGAGTGGTGTGCTACGCGGGCTGTATGTAGAGTTGGCGACAGACTGCACTGTGCGTGGAAGATGTGTGCCCCGCCGGGGCGAAGGTTAGGGGCAAGTGAGTGTGCACGAGAATATTTAGGTCTTCAGCTTTCCATACTGTTGTTCAGTTAGTACTAAATGAGCACCCCAGCGGCGTTGACGGAAAAGTACCGTGCTACTGTGTCCAGCCCAGTTGCTGCATCAGACGTGCTTGGCAGTGGTGCTTCATCACTGCTTTCATCCGAATCGTCGGTTTCTGCAGGCAGAACCTCGGAAGGTGTCTGTTCACAGCGGACAGCTGCCACGATATCCTGTTCACTGAGGGGCTCTGATGTCTCTTCATTGCAGTCCACATGCACGTAGCCCTGCAAGCCGACACCTTTCGGAAAAGGAAGAGCAGCCATGGTCAAGCACACATTCTTCTTCTTCCGTTAAGATCGGCTTGCGACACTTGTTTCATCATGGGTTTGCCAAATCCCCACTTTCGGAAGCAGTTCACAATTGTGTCACTTTTGACAGCACTCCAAGCGCCAAGCAAGGTTGTCTCTAAAAGGGGCCTCCTAGAGAGGTCTTTCAGATTTTGTATGACCGCGACGTCTGTAGGCTGCAGCACGGAGGTCGTATTCTTTAGCAGGAAGACCAAGCAAATCGCCTTTAGCTCCTTCACCTCGTAGTGGGCTGTGCGATTCTCCACGAAGAGCAGAACGCTCGTTTTCTTCATGAACAATTTGTGGTGCAGCTTGCGAATCCAATCCGTAAAGATGTCCCTGGTCCTCCAGGACATTTTGTTGGCGGTGTGATCCATGGGCAGCGTCTTTATGCCTTTAAAACAACAAGGCTTACTTGCCTATAACGAGCAGTCAGCATAGTTCAGTGCCTGTTGCGTTCACGCATACCAAGACAGTTACACTCTCTTTGCTTCTTTTACCCCCACTCAAGTGTCGTTCTTGAACGTTGTAGTCTTGTCGGGGAATAATTTGAAATACACAGCGGTCTCGTCGGCATTAAAAAACGTCACTCGGTGTTGCCAACAAGATGTTCACTCAGCTGTCCTGGGACCCACTCATCACATGTGGCTTGATCAGCGTCCGCTTTTTCACCACACGCATTCTTGAAAGTTAAGCCTTGACACATTTTAAAACGCCAGAACCACCTTCGGAGGCTGCAAAATCATCAGTGTCCATCCGTGTGGCAAAATCCACGGCTTTTGCTGTAACAATAGGTCCACTAAACCACCCAGAGGTCAAAATTTAGTTGTGGTATTGCTTTTGTGCTGATGTCCACAACGAATACAAAGCCGCAAGAATATTTCGAAACGATGCTGAAATAGCGGAGTTACACGCGTTTGGTTATTAAAACGCGGCACTTGCTTGTTTTGCTCTCTCCTGTGCTACACCGGCTGCTTGCCGGTGCCGCCTCCTCGCCGAGTGCTCTTCCGAATGTCATGTGACATACATCGCCGATGACGCGCAGTCCACTTCCGGTTGATGCGCGCCCACCATGCTCCCGCATTTGCGCAAGTGTTTTGTTGGTGCTATGCCAACGCTCTGTACTAGTGTTATCCATCGCGTTGTGACAGTTGCTGCAATTTCTAGTTGGCTGTACCTGACATGTACTTGCGTAGCGTAGTGTCGTTACGAATTCACAAGCGTGCACATGTGAACACCACGCCAATGACACAGGACGAAGAAAAACAAACAAGCAGGGAGCGCGTGCATTTGCTAGCAGACTAACCGGAAGTCGAAGTTCTCCTTCGACCAATCAGTGGAGCTCGGAATCTTCTGACGTCACGAAAAACCACAGTGTCGTTGCAGCTAACTTTAGCATGCCGGAAATGGCCAGCGAGGTGCAAGGGAATGTTTATCGAGTTTACGGCGCAGCCGCGAAGTGTAGCGCTGCCGCATTTGACATCGTTCATCGTTGCGCCATTCTCAACTTCATGCGCGTGTTAACTTGAAATCTTAAAAAAAATGTTGGGGGTGCCTTAGGGGCCCTTTAAGAGAACATTCTGTCTCAGTAGGCATCAGTAGGGCGTTTTCAAGTTCGGGATGAGCCTAAGTCTGCAGCCTTTTTCGCATTGGCTCCATGCATTCCTTTCCATACGCACCCAAGATGACGTCCTTATTTTTTGTGTGTGTCGACAATATGCTCTTCTTTATGCCATGATTCTTCACAGTCTCAGTCTTAGAGATTAGCCCTTGCTAGACTTCTTCCAGAATTTTTGCCTTTGTCCTAAGGTCCTTTAATATGCTGTACTTCCCTTGACTTGCCATGACAAATGAGGGCGAAGCTGAAGAGGCGGAAGCATGGTCAGTGCGACGCACGAGAAACGAGGCAGCTGTTGTACGTGACTCAACAGCGCTGCTATGTGCCGCTGCAGGCTACTTAACATTGACGTCGACCAGGGCCGAATTCTGCGACGATTACTTCCAGCGATAGTATCGCCTCTGCCATCAAACGCGCCCTGATTGGCTGTTTTATCACTGCGCCGTGCAATGGCTGTGGTGTGCCTTCAGTCACCAGTGTACCGTCGCGCCTCCTCTCGTCGCCACAGCAACGGACGAGTTGAAATGCAGGTGTGGCACGGGAGAGATGCTTTGCATGAAAACTGTACCTATTTCCGCTGAAATGGAGGCAACACAACACCAATCCTGAAACTTACACGAGCACTGTCAATATTGAAGCCCTTATCTACTATAGCAACGTCTTTGAAAGGCTCCAATTTACTAAGATATCTGAATCATCCACAAATGCCTTTTCTGAGGTATGTCCTCCAAAACAATCACTCACAAATGTAATTAGTGCACCCGGGGATGCACCGATTAAATCTTTAACCATTTGAACACCCTTGTAATTGGAATATGTAAGAAGGCAGCACAATGCATAGTGAGATTTTTCTCAACTCAACTTCTGTGCAGTCAAGCACGATTCTTACATCCCTGTATGCCACAAAGCATCGAGGCTGATTATGTTGCACTTAGGCCTTGCCTGGCCATGGGATAGCTGCATCCAAGACAGCTGCCAAGGGGCATAGTGTGCCATAAAAATAACGATGTACTGTTGCCTCTGACACTGAAAATAATCTAGCTGAGCACCTAAAAGACAGAAATGTCTTCAGGTTAACAAGTACTATAGCCGCCTTTTCTAATATGCTCCTTTCAGCCTTTAGCTCGTCAGCACCAGCTGCAGCTTCAGCGATAGCTGTTAGAAGGTTCATACTTTCTACACCTCTAAAGGCTTTAACACAGGCATCACTCTAAAGTAAGTCAACAAGTGTTTTGCACGTGCTGGGTTTTGTGTCTGTGGTCACCTGCAGTCTTGTAATTAGATTCAGTTTCGGTATTGCTGAAGTGCAGAAGGGACTCAATTGCACCACTGTCCACGTCCGTAAACTCAATTGGGTGAGTACCAAGAAGCTTGGGGACCTCTACAGCATCAGCTTCTCTCGTGTGCTCTGCGACCTCATTTGGACTGCTCTCAGCCAGGTAGCACAAACCTATCTAGAAGACATCTAAATGGAGGCTTGTTCAAGCAAAACACTTCTCTACTAGCCAGCTTGAACAAGCCAAGTAGTAGCCTTAGAGCTCCACAAGCCCTCTAGAAGCCAGCCCTCAGTATTCATCTAGTAGAAGTCTTGGCAAGCAGTTGATTAGACTCCATGTAGAATTGTTCCATTGAGGCTTTATTTTTTTGGTTTTGCAGGGAAATATGATTGATATTGCAAGGAAATGTGCATGCATTAACATTAAATGCAACTGGCTTATCGAAGTACTGTGAGGTGCCTCTTCTGTAGGCATACTTATTAATGAATGTCCTAGGCACAGAAAAATAAGAAAAACAAAAAAATTATTTTCATAGGTTTTCACTACACACTGCCACAGCAGCAAGAAGCCAGGTGGTGGCAGGTCCTGTGGCTTCAAAAAAAGCTGCAGCAACAAAAAGAGAAAAGAGGTTGATCAAGTACAAATTCAGTAGAGGCAGACTTCCCAAGCAAATGTGCCTTGGAAATAAGGACTACATACCACAGATATTGCATAAGATGCTTTATATAAAGACCACACACCAACGAGAGCTGCTAATGGTATATGCAGCTTTCCAAAGCAGACACCATATTTAACCCTTTGTAGGGCAGGATATGTTTTTTTTAAAAAACCAGAAAAAGGTTGTCTTATTTTACTAACCAAGCCAACAGAAGTAGTTTGAAAGAAATTTCAAGGCTGTACAACGAGTACTTTATTAAAAAAAACTGGGACACATTTGTCCCACTGGCGCTAAATTAAAATTCAAAAAATGGGACGCATTTGTCCCAATGCTCCTTGAGGGCTCCGGGGTTACATTCGGCCGGCATGAAAAGGTCCAAAACACGTTGAACAAAGGGGCACATTGCACACAGAAGGTTGGTGCGCGCTTCTTTCTTGGCAGTCGAGCACCAACGACACCGCCTCCTTTTTGCAATCTTCTGAGGGTGATGTCCAGCTCCCAGAAATCGGACTTCATCAGCAACGCCTACCATTTTCTGGCCATGTTTGGCACCTTTTTTGTTGACTCGATACGGGCGGTTGCTGGACCCTTTGAATGTTTGCCCGTTTATCAGTTGGCGACCAAGGACGAGCCGGAACCAAAGGTAGCTCATTTCACTGACTGCTTTCATTTGAAGAAAAGCATTTGCTATTGCTGCGTCAAGCAGAAAGTAAAAAATTCGGTACCACGACTTCTTAGATCGTCGATCCACCGGGTATGCGTTCCTTCTTTGGTCAAACTTGTCGACTCCGCCCATCCAGGTATTGTAGTCGGAGACTGCTTTTGGGCACTGGACGGATATGGATGAGCCATTAGAAAGCTTTCGAACAACGTCCTCAGTGTCGCTGGGGTGATGAAAGTTGGACAGCACGTGTACGTTTTTCGTGTCCCGCCACTGATAAGCTGTGATGCTCCCTTTCGCCCGCCAGATATACTGTCCCTTCTGTAGCTTGTTATCCCGTTTGATTTCGTCAGGTAAGTCCTTGCGGTTTGGGCGAACCGTTCCTGCGGCCAAAATGTTCTTTTCTTTCAAGGCCTCCATTAGGCGTGTGGACGTGAAAAAGTTATCGAAATATAGCTGCGTGCCAGCCTCTACTCCGTCAGTGAGGGAGAGCACAACATGCTCACCGAGACCTACGTTCGCAGGTCGGTCTGCACCTTTACCTTCGTAGACCTGAAATTCAATCAGGTAACCTGTCTGGGAGTCGGCTCTGCACCACACCTTGTATCCCCGCTTGATAGGTTTCATTGGGAGGTACTGCTTCAGTGAGGACCGGCCTTTGAATCGTATCATACTCTCATCAATGGCTTGGTGCACTGATGGAGTGTATTGTCTCTTGAAACTTTCATTCAGTGCAAGGATGAGAGGACGCACTCTTGCCAATCTGTCGTATCCTTCTTCACCTTTCTTTTTTTCCTTGGTTAGGTCGGTGAGGTGCAAACAGTTCATAATGGCTTGAAAACGACGGAACGACATAACATAAGGACAATTGAAAAAACTGTCACTGCTCCAGTACAGGTACATTTGATGTCTGGGGTTTGTGCTCATCAGCAGAAGTATGCCAAAGTATGCACGGAGTTCATCAATTGTAAGCTCTTTCCAAAGCTGTCGGCCTTTCTGTTTGGCAAAGCGGTTTGTCTCAGTCACCAGTGTGTTCATGATACCTTCGTCAAAATAAAGAGCAAAAGCTTCACAAGGCGTCGTCGGGAGATTTGCACTGTATTGTGGGTCCCAAATTTTTGGAACACGAATGACGGCATCCGGTTCGCTGCTATTCCATGCCCCAACCTCCTCCTCTTCGACTTCTGCTTCGTCGCAAATCCTAGGCACTTTCTTTTGCGTCCTTTTCTTTCTTGAATAGGTAGCCTTTCGCTTTTGTGGTTTCCTCGTTGATTCCGCCGCTTCGGCTTCACTGCTTTGCTCATCTGAATCAGGCGGAGCGAGCTCAGGTGCGAAGTCTTCATCCGTATCTCTGTCGGAATCACTCGACGTAGGGTCGTCAGGAAGGCTAAAATATAATTCCAGCGCTTCCTCTCGCGTCAGCAATCGTTTACCTGCGTTTTTACAAGCAAACAGAAAACAAAAGAGTCGGTGAAATGTTTCACTACACATCGAATGCAGGCAGCGGTGGCAGTAGGCTTATCTCATCGTCATGCAGTTTTTGCCTTGGCACCATTCGAAAAAGCTTTTAGGAGTAAGTATTGCTTCTATTGTTGAAAACACCCGATTATTACAAGCTGGAACTATTTCTTTCGAAGCACAGAAAAGGGTACACTCATTTGTCATCTTGAATTATTCTTTTCCGGAGACTCACAATGCGGAAATTTGTGCCGCCGGTGAAACGAGAAACACAATTTTGAAAATAATGTACACCTAACGCCACCTATTGTACAGCTTCCAAACGAGATTCAACGGAAGTGTAAAAACCTCAATGTAGATGGCAGCACAGAAAAAATGGGCTTGATGCGTCCCATTGCCTCTCACGAGCAATTCTGTGGGGAACAAAAAATGGGACAGATATTTCCCGTTGCCCTACAAGGGGTTAACCCGTTACTGCTGTTGCTATCCAGCCTAACGCAGCAGACACAAAATTCAAAACTAAAAAAAAAAAGAACACAATTAGCACCAAGGATGCACAGCTACAGGTTTTATGCTAGGGTGTCAACGGTTGTCAGAAGACTGCATGCACAAGGATCCAAGAAGCACGAGCATCAATTGATGGTGTAAGCTTTGTAGGAGGATAGTGGTGTAACTCACTCTATAACTTGAATGTCTAGATATGTTGTACTGTATCACCTAAAATTTCTTCATCCCTTTGTTGCCTGGAAGTAAATAATTATTACAATTTAGCACAACTTTTCATTCTTGAGCACTAATTGTAACAGCAGCAATTGCATAGTATATGACTTTGGTATACAGAAATTTGCTAGCCTAAGTTAGAATCCACAAGAAGGCGCACTTCCTTGTGACCACAGCAATGCATGGTGTTGAAAACGCGCAGTGCTCATGGAACGAAACGTGACGAGAAAATGTTGTATTTTAGCACCCTTCCGGCTACTTTAGATGGTACAGGCTCTGATTTAAGTGTACAAGCCCGCATCATGCAATGTACCACAAAATGAAGGTGGTGGAAGTATGTGTATTACTTAGCCCTAAATTACCATGTTTCATTCTCTGAGAACTGTACATATAGGTCCTTGAAAGTTGCATTGATACTGGCAGTTTGCATACATATCTTTGAAAGAAAAAGCATTAATCATGTGCCTACTGCTGATTGATCACCACAAGCAACCAACAGCCACCACTTAATTAGCATAGGCTGATAAGCAATGATTCTCAAGATAAAATGCTGATTACCTCTTAGCAGCCCGCAAGCTGCAGTTTTTCAGCCAGGCAGCTGCTGCTAGCCTGATCGAATGCGTCGTTGCATTTGCCCACGAGGCATCACTTCTTATCGCTTCTGAAATACCAAACCACCCAAAGGACAGTTCAATGGTACACAATATCAGTTGTTTGTGAGCAATATTCAAACCACTACCTAATATAGAAGTTTGCAATTCATATTGCTACAGACATATGTGGCTTTATTTGTGAAATGAAATGACAAGCGGGTAGCACTCAAAGAGCAACAAGGAGGTGTTCAACGTGTCATTGCCTACGCAAGTCATCTTCTTTTGAAATCTGAATGCAACTACTCGATTACGGAATGTGAATGCCTTGCCCTTGTCTGGGCAGTTTCGAAATTCCTTCCTTACCTCTATGGCCGCCCTTATCGTGTTGTCACTGACCATCACGTTCTCTGCTGGCTTTCTTCACTGATAGACCCTACTGGATGACTTGGCCGTTGGGCGTTACGCCTTCAGAAGTACTCCTACTCAGTCGCGTATAAGTCTGGCCGCCTCCACCTAGACGTCGATTGCTTGTCGCGCTACCCTGTTGACCCTCCAGATGGATCAGACATCGAGTCTAGCCCCTGCGTCGTGTCTACATCTCCGTTTCTCCAGATTGGTGAAGAACAACGTCGTGACGCTTCCTTGCGCTCGCTCATTGACCGCCTTGAAACTGCACCCCACGATGCCTCCCTGCGCATGTTCGCCCTCTTGAATGGCACACTTTACCGCCGTTATGTCCAGGCAGATGGCTCTGAGCTTCTTCTCGTGACGCCTAAACACCTGCGCTCAGCGGTCCTCCATGAGCTTCACGACGAACCACCTGCTGGTTACCTTTGCGTATCTCGCACGTACGACCGTGTGAGGCACCGATTTTTCTGGCATGGCCTCACCCGGTCTGTCTGCCGCTACGTGTCCTCCTGCGACAAATGCCAACGACGGAAGCAACCTGCCACAGTCCCTGCTGGACTGCTTCAACCACCCGCCGTCCCAACCGAACCATTCTTCCGTGTTGGCGTGGACCTCCTCGGACGTTTTCCCGAGTCCAACTCCGGCAACAAATGGGTCGCTGTAGCTGTAGACCACGCCACCCGGTATGCGATCACTCGAGCTCTTCAGATGAGCACTGCTACTGACATCGCTGACTTCTTACTGCACGACGTCATCCTACACCACGGCGCCCCTCGCCAACTGCTCACAGATCGTGGCCGTGCATTTTTGTCCCAAGTGATCGACGACCTCTTGCGCTCCTCCTCCACGGAGCACAAGTTAACCACCTCCTACCACCCACAAACAAATGGGCTTACTGAGCGTTTAAATTGTACCCTCACGGAGATGCTTTCATTGTATGTTTCATCTGATCGTGACTGGGACCTGGCACTACCTTATGTCACCTTCGCCTACAATTCATCGCGTCACGACACCGCCAGTTATTCACCCTTCTATATGCTCTTCGGCCGCGAACCGACGTTACCACTCGATACCCTCCTTCCGGATGCGATCGCTCCTGCTGACCACGCACGTCAGATCGCCCGCTCGAGGTGTCTGCCTCGCAAGCCAACCAGAAACGTGTCTACGATCGCCGCCATCACGACGTTCATTTTCCACCCGGTTCCCTCATCCTTCTGTGGTATCCATTCTGACGTGCTGGCTTATCAGAGAAACTCTTATCACGGTGCATCGGTCCCTACCATATCGTACATCACGTCACAGGCGTAACCTACGAGATCGTCCCCGTCTCGCCACCATTGGCACATGCGACTTCACCAACTGACATCGTTCACGTGAGCAGGCTCAAAGCATACCACCCCCCTTCTACCGACTAAGTTTAAAATGCACCGAGACGGCGCTTCTGCCACTGGGGTAATGCTACGAAGGTAGCGTGGGATGGCACATACCACCTATGGGATGGCACATATCACCTACAGAAGACAAAGAAGACAGGACTTTCTGGTGCGCAGTTGTCCACCATCTTGGTTAATGCTGTACGCTTTACTGTAAATATATGTGTAAATAGTCTTCCCTTGTCTTATTTACGTAACAATATGACAGCATGAACAAGTCAATGAACAAATTGCAAAATACGATTTAGAACAGGGAATGTCGCAGGAACCACTTTTATACTTCTATCCCATGCAAGTGCACGACCGAGAACCAGATAGCTGGAAATCATCTAAAAGTTAGTCATGCCCTCGTAGAAATTGCCACTGTATTTGTGCTAACAGCACGGAAGGTTCGCTAATACATAACATCTTATTCTTGATACATGCCTGAAGCAGTTCACGCACAATTTTTTACTTTCGTCTGACTAAAGTTCTGGTTTGTCAAATCGAGCACGCAATTTAAGGCTCCTGCGACATTCCCTGTTCTAAATCGTATTTTGCGGTTTGTTCATCAATTCAAGCATCCATCTTCCCCTGAGCTTCTCTTCTAGTTTGGAGCATGAACAAGTGACATGTGCAGCGTCATGCACTATTAGGGTAATGCTTATTTGTCAGGAAAAAGAACAGCAAACCAAGACGACAAAGAAGAAGGTACACGTGCAACACACAGACGCTGGACTTACAACGAAATTTCTTGAAGTATCCAAGTACTTTTATACTTCTATCCCATGCAAGTGCACTGACCTAGAACCAGATAACTGGAAATCATCTAATAGTTAGTCATGCCTTCGTAGAAATTGCCACTCTATTTGTGCTAACAGCACAGAAGGTTCGCTAATATATAACATCTTATTCTTGATATATGCCTCAAGCAGTTCACGCACAATTTTTTACTTTCCTCTGACTAAAGTTCTGGTTTGGCAAAACAAAGGCTTACAACCATTACTTTCTTTCACATGTATAGCAAGGTGGTGGTGGTAGTTTCTTTATTACGCCCAGAGAAATTGGGGACCAGTTTGAAGACTGGCTGCGCTGTCTTAGAGTAGGTCGGCGGGGATTCCTTGGGATACCGCAGCCTCCACCGCGTGCTCGATGAGCCGGCGCTGGTCTGCTGGCCAGCGCCGGCTCATTTACTTCAAATATTTGAATCGACCTCTTGGGACCCTCAAGCTCCATTCAGCTGCTGCCACCTGTTCCGTTAGATTGCAATATAAGCAGTTTATGGCAAACTATTCAGCAAGTTCAAGTGCATATTTAAAACTTAAAAGCATTCGATGCTACAAGACATGTACACTTGTTGCAAGAGGCGCACCTGCACAGTTTCGACATGTAGGACCTTGTTTTTGTCTGTCTCAATGGGGGAGTGCGTTCCATATTTTGCAGAGTATCCGGGCGAGTCAGCTCTTCCATGTGCTCCAAGGTGTAGTGGCTGCCCAGCTACAGTTTCAAACAGATGGTTCTGATGCTTTGTCAAAACCTAAGACAAAATAAGTTTTATAAAGCAATGTCTACCAAGGAAATCCACTTTTATCTATACAAAGCAGATATACCGTATTTACTCGCATAATAGGCGCACTTTTTTTTCAGGAAATCCGGGTCGAAGTTCGGGGTGTGCCTATTACACGGGGTAAAATTTCCGAAAATTTTTCGACCCGCATTTCCGCGCTTCGAATTAGAACAGACGTCAAAAGTATGGTTATTCTCATCATTTATCGACTAATGCAGTATAACAAACAGCTGCCTACATACCTTTTAATGAACAGCTGCGAGACGACTGCACACGAACATCAAATTTATTTACAGACACTCCTCTCCCGCTTCTATTCGGAGTCCGAGTCGGAGAGCTCACAATCATCGTCGCTGAGTGGCAATTCACTTTCTTTTTCCGAATCCCACAGCATGTCGTCTTTGCTCGCATCCAGCGCATTTGATATGCCGGTCTTCTTAAAGCTTTTTGTCACGATGTCATCAGAAATTTCCTGCCAGGCTTTTGCGATCCACCCGCACAACATTTCCACAGGCGGCCTCTTAATTTTTCCACCAGGAGTAAGCTGGTGATTTCCTTCAGCCATCCAGTTAGTGTACAGCCTTCGAACATTGTCCTTAAAAGGCTTATTTAACTCTTTCGTTACCGTGGGAAAATGGGCAACTTTTCGTAGGTTTCTGTTGGTATTTTTTTGTAATAAGTAATAAAATGGTTATACTGTAATGCAATACATCAAGCGAAAGCTAAGTAAATGTACTTTTGACGTGTGTAAGTTTAAAAAACTGAACTTGGAAACTAATATGCAGAAAAAACCGTTAAAGGTAACATTTCTTGCAAATTTGAAAGAACATTTGCAATTGTATGTTTACTACATAAAAGAACTAAATCCGGAAAATATTCTGAAATATACAAATTGTTTAGATAGGAGACATCTACCTAACAGAAAAGCTTCACTGACCTAGCTCAACAACTGCACGAGTTACACTTGTTTACTTGTTACCCAGTAGAAAGTGTCTTGTTCAGCCAGGTTGCACAGTTTTTTCTTTTTATTGCACGGATTTCTCACACACAGAAGCACAGTATATATTAGTAAAAAGGGAAAGAAATGGGCTATTGAACCATGTATATATGGACATATTGCGCTCTATGGTTGCAAAAAGAAATGGCAACCCGTCTTGTGCCATAAAACAAAACATACCGACGGACAGCTGATGTAGGTCCGGGCTGATTCTGCACGTCCTCGTCGTCAGAACTAAAATCCGATGATGCGGGATCATCATCTGAATCACTGCTGCTAGAAGCAGCCAAATGATCGCTTCCAGATGCAACAGAATCGCCAGAAAGGCGTCGTTCGCGCGAGGGACAAAAGCGTCTGCCATCTTCGTAAACAGACGGAGCGAACCGCACAATTGGAACCGCCGCTTAAATCGCTGCCGCACGGGAAAAATACAAACTACGCAAAAAATGAAAGATTGGTGCCTGGAGAATACGACTGATGGCGGTGCAAGTCCATAGGAGCGCTCATATTTTAAAAATAGCTTGTGGCGCGTATGGGTCACCGGTGACCCATGTCCTATGGACACGGTAACGAAAAAGTTAAGGACACGTCCAAAGGCTGTAGCACCGACGTGAGGCCGCCCGGTATTACTGCGATATCCGTGCGTAGCTCTCTCAACTTTTCTCGTACACGTTCTACGAGGTGTCCACGAAAGCTGTCCAGAACAAGCATCGATGGATACAAAAGACCACCCGGCCGCTGACCCCAGACTGTCTTGACCATGAGGTCGGCGGTCATCCAGCCTTTTTTCTGGACCCTTACATGGACACCTCGCGGAAAATTTCCTTTCGGCAGCGTCTTGCGTTTAAAGATCACGTATGGCGGCAGTTTGCGCCCATCCGCTGTCACTGCCAACATCACGGTGCATCACTGCTTTTCGGCACCAGATGTTCTAATAATAACGCTGCGTGCGCCCTTCTCCTCTACTGTTGTGTTCCTCGGCATGTCGAAACACAGAGGGGTTTGGTCTGCATTGCCGATCTGGGACAAAATAAAATTCTTTTGCCGCCGGAGCCGAATAACAAAACTGTGGAAGTCCACCACTTTGTCTTCGTACGCCGATGGCAAGCGCTGGCACAACGTCGTCCGCCTTCTCATTGTGAGCCCATGGCGTCGCATGAAGCGCGTTGTCCAGCCTGAGCTCGCTTTAAAGTCTTTTGCTTCGATGCCCTGCGCTCGGGCAATTCTGCGTGCCTCCGTCTGTAATATGTCCAGGGACACTGCAAAACCGTCCTGTCGGAGGTTCCGTACATACTGAACGAGTTGCTCCTCCACTTGCGGATACTTTCCCGTTTTTGCGCCCGCCGCGGAAGGCCCGTCGAGATTTGTTCGTTGTCTTGAGCTTTTCTTCTTGCGCCCTCCAGTAGCAGATGCTGGTTTCGCCGACATCGAAGTGCCTGCTTGCAGCACGATTTCCGTGTTCCTGTGCATACTGCACAGCCTTAAGTTTGAAGCCAGCCGTGTAGCTGGCGTACTTCCCCATGGCAGAACGCACGACTAGAGTGTACTAGCACGACCACACCAACTACACGCCGCTTGCAAAATGGCGTTTTAGGAATTTGTTTCTTTTGTTTGTTTTTCCCCTGGCGATGGCGATCGGGCTAGGCGGCTTGTGTTGAGCCACATCCGACCCTGCATACATAGCCTCTGAAAGTCTCAAACAGACATTGTCCATGCAGCGCTTTTGGGGGAAGGGGGTGTCGGTAGCTCATGGAAGAGCTCGTTGGTGTGGCTGCGGTAGGCTTGTAGCCGCGTGCTATTTGTAACAGCTTGCGTCATGCTTAGCTAGAACTGTTTTTCGCTCGCTCCGACGCTGCACACATGGCCTCTGAGAGTCTCAAACATACATTCTCCGTGCGCCGGTGGGGTTGTCGGTAGCTAATGGAAGAGCTCGTTGGTGCGGCCGCGGTAGGTTTGTTGCCGCATGCCACCACTTGTGACAGGTTGCGTAGTGCTTTGCTAGTTTTTCGGTCGTTGATGCGTCTTTTTTTTTTCTTCAGCGGCCGCGTGCCATTCGCTCGTTGTGCTATGCCGTCATCGTCATGAATACATGCGATGATGAACATTTGGTGCGGCATTATTGGCGACAGTGGCGTGCTTACATTTTCATGCGCCTCCTGGCCATCCTGTCGTTGAGGTTTTCGTGGGCAGGTTTCCGGCTGGCGATCAACCTTGTGCCATTCAACCAGACGTGAAGCGAGCGTTTCTGAAAACTGCGGTATTCAGAATGCGCAGCTGTACCACGCGATCTCTCGGTACTACGTACTGGGAGGCGGCTACAACACGTCAGGACTAGTAGTCCGTTCAGTACGGTTGCACGTATACTTTTCACCCAAGATATTAGGCGGGAGGGCGTTGACTTGCAGTCTAGTGGCTTTTTTTTTATTTTCAGGAGAACTAGTTGCAAAGTTCTGGGTGCGCCTATTATGCGCGGAAATAAAAAAAAAAAAACATTTTTGCGACGAAACTGGGAGTGCACCTATTACGCGAGTGCGCCGATTATGCGAGTAAATACGGTATCACATGCCGTTGTAATTGCTGGGACAAGGAGAGCTGTTTGTACCGTAAAGTGATACCGGTAGCTTGGGCATGCTATACCTACACTCTTGAGTGCTCTCAGAAATTGACTTTGGATGCTGCATTTCTAAAGAGCGGCAGCAGGCACCAAGACATTTCCATCAGCTTTCCTTTGAATTTTCGGCTGGCTAGCCCAAGTAAAGACATGCTGATTTTTGCATGTGTGTTCCACACGCAACATTGTACCTCTTACTCCTTTGTGAATAACTGTGCAGCGCTGTGCACACACTGGGCATACCAAAAGAAGTTTGTCCAGCAAAGACTCAAACACAATAAATTTTCGCTCCTCATGAAGGGGCAGTAGTGCATTTTCTTCATTATTTCTGAAACATAGAAAACCACATTGTTTCATCTTGGTACTTCAAATAAGTTTTGTACATACCCTGGGTGACTGGCTTCTGACAGAGCGAACAAAGAATCATTGTTCTTCCAAATCCTCATCAGAATCTGCATTGAATGAATAGGACTGGGGCTCAAAGAAGATTGGTAATGATGTTCGTGGTCCCTCAGTGGCGTTGGTCTGGACAGCATCTGACTTTTTATTCCTGGCCACTTGCACTCCTTTAGGGGTTCACAAACAGTTTTATCTATCATACAGGTGAACCTAGACACTTCATTATGCATTAGCAACAGTAAAACAAAGCTATAAAATGTAATGGAAGGAAAGACGGAAAGGCACAACGCATCATAGTATGTACCCAGGCTCCGACAGATCATTGCTGTTTGAACTGCTGCATCTAACGTATTTTTCAGGTTTTCCCCTTGACTGTCAGTGGTGACTGCAGTAGGTTGTGGGCCTTCAGATTCCGTGTTTTCTGATCCTCTATCCATGTCCTCATGCCTAGCTTGATCCTCCATCATGGAATTCACTTGAGTGTTCACTTTCCTCAGAAAAATCTGGAGAAGTACAAGTTTTGTATAAGTCAAACATGTAAAGAACATGAATATAACAACATGTTGCCCAGTTACCCACCTATTTGGCCATTTAGGGAAATGGCAGTTTACAATAAGTCAGTGATGTTTTTCAGGTTTTGAAACTTACTGTTCCACACTCTGCGTTTTCTGATCCTCAATCCATGTCCTCATGCCTGACTTGATCCTCATCATGGACAAGTACATGTTCGTATAGGTGAAGTAAAACACACCAAATACATGAACATAACGCCATGTTGAGTAATTACTGACCTGCTGGCCACTTGACATAATAGCAGTTTGCAATAAATCAGTGATGTGCACTGTTTCTTCCCGGTCTTCACTGCATGAATCAGCTGGTTAATAAAAGAATGTTCTTGCTGAGTGCCAATTCCGGTCAGAGTCAGACATCGCGAAGCTGTCTTTAAGAGATACTGTGCTGTTTGAAGCAACTGGCATTGTGTCTTGAAAATTTTCTTCCTCCAATCTGTCGTCAAAAATCTGAAGTACCGAGTGATTATATCCCTAGAAAGTCTGAGGCAAACTGTGTCAACTTTGTGTGCTTTTGCCCGATTCTTTCTTGGTGGAGACTTGTCATTTCGGCAACATAGCGCGGTCTAACATCAAGGCACTTGTCTATGATTACCCTGATAAGAAGCGATGAGTGGCACTCATGTGGATGGTTTTCTAGCATGTGCTGATTTAACACTTTAAATAAGTCCTTTCCGACGAGGGCTGTCATAGGGGCCGCTGCAACTTTAGCTGCAAGCCTTTGGGAAGGTAGTGGCAAGCACACCAGCGCTCTATGCAGCTCTTTCTCGCATTGTCGGTAGATGTTCAGGACATCAGATGAAGCATAGATGAGCTCGCCTAGTGTTTTTTTTTTTTGCCAAATCAGGGAATATGTAAGCATGGATGGGGGAGTTGATACCTTCAGCGCCGAAGCACATTCATCACACTGAGGGTGAAGCAGTAAGCTGCAAGCTATGAACCCCGCTATGTGTGCAACAATTACATCTCCAACTCAGACATCCTCCCTGGGTCAGCAGAGTAGCCATGATCTAGCGAAATAGCTTCAGTAAGTTGTTAACTGCTTGCAGGGCTCCTTTGAAAGGCAGTCAAAATAGTTACATCAAGGGGCGCTGGTCTTTCAGAGAAGCTTGCAAAGAGGATTTCGGATGTGTTCTAATGCAAGCAATTTCCTCCATCTATATCCTTGACCTCACTGTGCACTATGAAACGTTTGTATGCTACTGCAAACTGCTTTGCTGTTGTATTGTTGCAACACCCAAACGACCTTATTGCACCAAAAAATAGCTCAAGGTGGTCCTGACTGAGCTTGGAAGTTGGAAGGTATGCCAGTAGGCCATTTTCTTTCACCATGTGGTTTTAAAGATGGATAACATTGTCTAAGCATAGCACAAAGCCAATGAAGCCTGTCTTTCGGTCAGTCTCTGTCATTAGTTTACTTGCTGCAGACTCCCTGAGTGAGCAAAAGTAGGCCTTCAATTTTTGGACATACGCAGTGACACGAGCCTCATTTTGTGGACAGAGTGGCTTTCTCCGTCCTCCTTGCCTTGGGTGTTTTCAATTTAAGATATCCAATGCATTGTTAACATGTGTGATAAACTGTTTGGTTGGCAAGGAATTGTAAAATTGTGGTATTTTCCTAGCTCTACATTCTCCAGTAGCATCTGCTTCTTACTGAGTAAATGTTTGAGCTGATAACGAGACTTTCATGGGTTGATTTTTTCCAATTAATGTGTGCCTGTCTAAGTTTGTTTGCCAGATCTAGGCCTTCTGTGTTCTGGACTTAATGGAGCTCATCGATGTGTTTCCGCAATGTTATTACACCTTTTTCGCATTACACCTTTTTATTACACGAGGTGTTCCGCAGCAGCTCCAACATATGACAAGTATCCAAGATGACAAGCACAAGCCTTTTCGTAACTGGGTGGGGAAAAGAATCATCCAGTTCAGTCAGGTCCATCTTACAGCCAAGGATCCGCAGCATTGAAAAGTTCGCTGCAGCACCATCACAGGTCAAACTAACATGTGCCTTTTCCGTGAGCGAAGCTAGTAGCCTGCAGCACCATGCTTCTCTGTTCACTATCAAGGCCATTAACCAGAAAGTAGCCAATTGGTAGCTTCCATCTGCCATTGATTGCAACAAGCATTAAAAAAAATGCATCTTTGGCAACTGGGAAGCAGTCGTCCTTGACATCAACGCCCAAGTCAACACATTCAGGAAATCTTCCATCTCATTCCACATGCCTTCGTATAGCCATCTCATCCACAACTATATTGCATAGTGTGGAGTAACCATTTTGTGAATTTTGGTTTACCTTCATAGACAATGCAGTCAATGTCTCCTTTGAAAAACCAGCAGCTCCATCAGTTGATTGATAACATTTGCATAGTGTCGTTAGATGCGGAAGGCATGTGTCAAGCACAGCTCGCACGTATCGATAAGTTCTTGGAGAATAAAAGTGCAGTGTCAGTGCAAATGCCCTGAGCTCTGGTGAGTAAGTCGGTGAAGGTGTCTCACCAGACATACATGCCAGCTGGCGCTTGAGCAAGTCGTTTTTCACCCCACGAAGACTTTACAGCGTAGCGACATCCTCATTTCCTACCATTCTATTCTCAACTACATCATTAATGACGTCTTGAAGGTGGGCAACCTTTTGCGGGAGCCGCCGATGGGCTTGCTGCAGGCTCTTGATCTTCTTCTTGGTTGTCGCTTGCAAATTTGAATAGCACCCTACTTCATGCCCCAGAAAGGCTTTTTCAGGTGTGACCTCTGCTGGCTGTGGCTGCAACATATTAGATGTACAAAGAAGGGTGCCAGAGCAAACACCATGACACAAATCACCTATGCTCTTTATGGAATGTCACAGTTTTCATTCAACAAAAGGAAATTTTAGAATGAAACTGTGGAAACAAGAAGCCTGGTGTGACCAATTTAGTGTTTAATAAAAATAACTATAATAAATTACTAATAAGGCCACGTATAATAAATTTTCTTCTTTGACTGGTATTTCATTCATAGAACCTTCAACCTTGCAGTTAGAGAACCTTGCCATGCAAAAGATCCGTGATAAGGAAGTTACAACATTCTCTAGACATGTTGAATTCTACAGGGTTTGACGGAGCTTCACTAGGGTGCTTAAAACTTTGTCTCGCACTGTGCCCCGTTACCCCTGTGTACTTTGTACAAAGACAGTACCTCACCGTAAAGTTCTTTATGACTGAGTTTGCTGACACTGCACCCATATTCAAGAGCACTTCAAAAACCGATGTTCCAAATTATGAGCCCATTTCACTCACCCCCATGTGCTTTGTGTCACTAAAGCATATTTTCTGTTTGGCCTTGCCAAGAAATATTTCTTTAGTATCTTGAACGCTAGCATGTGTTCAGGGAAGAACTTGCTTGCATGACATAGTTACTTAAGTGTGTTTCTGCAATTAGGCACTGCCTTGACAGCAAGTGCCAGACAGATTGTTTTTCTGCACCCTAGAGTAGTGTACAGTGTAATGCTGCTCTTTCTTCTTGCTTGCCCATATAATTACAAACAGAGCTGTTCTGAACTTGATAAAATGTTTTTTGCTCTCTACAAAGGCAAATGCTGTTTCGTGCCTTATCAGCAGACTTTGAATTCAGCTTGCTCTGATACTGTTACTTTAGTGCCACAGAGCTCTGAACCTGGGTCCCTTCTGTGGCACACTAGTGTCGCACACTGGTTTTCTTTGTGAACATGTTCTGATGTCTGACACTTGCATGAGGACTAACACGCATGAAAGAGTATTAATTCCCTATATAAAAGTGGAAATATTTGTCTTATCCTTGGAATATCTCAGATCTAGTCTTGTTGCATAAGTGGGCACCTGAAAAAGATATGCCGAAAGCAGTCTCCTCAACAGGTGCGTGCACATGTGTTGCGAGAATTTGCCAAAAGTTAGCCTAAGCAACTTAGTTGGATGCTTCTTACGCTTTTGTTTGTACAGGTAGCCTCCAAAAAAGCACGACATGAAAAGCTTGAGAAGCTGGTCAAAGGGCGAAGTATGGTGATCCTGCATGGCAATCCTGCACATCCCTTACGACCTTTGCTGTTGAAACCATATGGCGGGGCCAACGCAACGGCGTAGCAGTGCGTGTTCAACAAAAGGATGAGTGCTGTGAGGCCAGCAGTTGAATGGGGCTTTGGGAGGATAGCGGGGCTGTTTGCCTTCCTGGATTTTAGAAAAAAACAGATGTTGCGCCGGCAGAATGTGTGCCACATGTACAGTGTTGGTGCTATCTTTGGAAACTCTCAGACTTGCTTGTTTTGATCGCAAATCTCGCTGCATTTTGGAGTTGAGCCCCCACTGCTGGAGGAGTATTTGATGCCACAGCATTCAGTGCCTTTTGAAACGCGTACAACGCACAATAATACAAAGATGTTTGTGTCTTCCTGTGTCAGGACACCTAGCCGTCAGGGTCATCATGGTTACCAGCTACACTCTGCTTCCTAAGAAGTTTCGTCATTTTTTTTTCATGTAGCTCGAGCATACATTTTCATGCTCTCAAGCATCTCTTCATTGCTTCTTCTTAAGTGCAACTCAAGGCTTTGTAGCCTCTCTTCAAACAAGGAGATTTTGCACTCTTCTAGGGCGAGGCGCCTCTCATCGTAATCCAACTTTCCATGCTGGAGCTCAATTTCCTTTTGCCGCACAATAAGCTCATGGTCCTCCCTCTTTGAAAGTAGCTCCACTTCCATGCCTTGCAGTCCTCTGATTCCTGAACAATAGGGAATAGTTATCAAATAGTGTTCATGCCCACACAATTGCATTCTTCTTGCTCACAACTCATTTTTGTTTCTCATTAGTGCCAAATATAGTCGTAAAGTCGAGATTATTTTTCTTGTTTCTTTAGCATTACGATATATTTAAAGAAAGTATTCTATCTGTTGAATTGTTCTTTGTTATAACTGTACTTCTTGTGCCTTCCTTTTGAGATGAGCCACTTAAAGCCAGCAACTACCGGCCTTATACTTGCAAGACATAAGTTGCAAGATTTTGTTTTTTGGTCTTTTTTTTAATTCTGCTTATTCGAAGTTTCCATGAATAACCAGGTCTTCGTGCCTTCTCTGCCCATACTACCTTGTGACCACCTCTTTACTGTGAAGTTGCGGAAGAAGACCAATTGCCCAATGGCCAATTTCCTCAGAGAATTAGGTGCACTCTAATCAGTAGTCGCCTTTTCAGCGACTGCTTTCAGCGCCACCAAACCAGATGCGGCGTAGTGACGGCTCGCACTCCGCTAAACGGCTCATAAGCGGAGCCCCCCTCCCGCTCCAGTAACTCGCTTGCCTCCTTACCGGAGAGTACATGCGTAGTTGCACCTGCGCTCCTCTTAGCCCCTGAGCGGAGCGTAAACATGCCAAACTAAAATGCTGTATTGTCCTAACACCCCCGATACGTCAGCGCTTGGCGTCAGTGGCATCACTCGTCATCTTTTTCACGGCATCTTCCACATGAAGTCGTCGCTGGCTACAGGGGTCTTCGTGTCATACAAAACTTTTCTTCTGGAAAAGTACACATAAATTCAGACAGCACAATCTCCACTTATTACCATAACACCTGTATATCAACGTTCTCATCTTGTGGCATCCGCTCAGTTGTTTCTTGCATTGGCCTGCAGGTTAATGTAAACATCTGTGCACAAGGAGCAGCCTGCTATGAGTGTTGCCAACATTACAATGTTTAAAACGCAGGTATACCATTGACTGCCCTCTGGCGATATCAAGTATGCACCTCTTGCAGTTTTTGCTTCAAGTCCACATTTGGCTTGTTGTGTGTCTCAGTAACCATCCTTTTAGTGGCACTGTGGGTCACGTGCCAGAAATATGCCTTTTGTAGGAGATTTGAATGTTTGGCTGGGCCAGAAAAGCAGCATTTGTGCATATATCGTGAATGCATGAGTGTGTATGTGTATGTGACATAGCAATAGGTATGGTCAACTTTCTGAATATGCACTGAACTAATATGTTTCTTGACCTTTCTCAGGCGAGGCTGTACCGACTGGCATGGCAGATCAGTCAGAGCAGCACCGCTAGTGTTGACTTGCATCCAAAAACCGATGAAGCACACTGCTGCAGCATGACTGGGTCCACCCCAACGTGGAGATGCAAGGAAGATCATTAGAAACCACCACAAACTGTTTCCATACCAGTTTTCAGCAAGCACTAGAATGGCTTCTGGGTCAAACACAATCATTAACCCTTTGCGGTCCAAAACTTTTACCCACTTTCCGCCTCTACCGGTCCGAAACTATTTTGCCAGTTTCTGGCGCCGCGAAGAAAAACACGAACTGCGGAAGAAAAACTCGCAGGATATTTATTTTTGCTCTTGCATTCTGCAGGCAACTCCTTTAGCGATATTTAGGCAGCGTGTGATACCGCTCAAAGTATTCTCCTGGGTGCAGGCCAGGGTTGTTACTGCAGGTTTTGTAGAAAAACACAGTTTCCCTCCTGCCTCCTTTTGTTTGCCTATCGCTACAAACGGCGCAGTCCTTGCTGCTTCGCCCTGGGAGCTTGTAGATGAAGTGGCTCCTTCCCCCGTCTAGCCTTTCTTCACAATCGTTCCGTGCAGACGGGCCCCGCTTTTGGGCTCCAGCCCTCACGTCACCCACAAGCTGTTGGATGAGGTTGCGGCGGTACTGCAGGTGTCGCTGTTCGTGCTGGCCATGTATCTGCAGCTGTATGCACCTCAAAATAAAACTGTTGACAATGGAAACATCCAGAATCCAGAAGAAAAGCTTGCGCCACCATTTCATCGTCTTGCGACAAAATGCGTAGCTCGCACAGTAATGATCCGCACGGTCAACTGCACCCATGTTTTCTGTGTAGTCACATATAACCACCGGTTTCTTCGTCACTTTCCTCCTGCTTGTGTCCTTGTGACTTCTTTCATAGATACATTGTGGGCAGAACTAAGCATGGTGACTTGACGTTTGTCTCTCCAAGCAAGCACCATGTAGGAGTCTCCTTTTCTGTAAGCTGCCACGTCACCTTTCTTTAGCTTCTTCTTGACCTGCTGTGGCATTTGCTTGCGATTCGGCATCACGGTACCTGTCAATAATATTTTCTGTCTTAGTAACTCCTCGGCAAGCATTGGCGAAGTGTAAAATCTGTCGGTGTAGAGGTGGTAGCCGCTCCCCGGCGTATCTTGCTGCACTTTCTGGAGCAGGTGCAGAACAATCCGGCAGGTGAAGGGCAGCTCGGGGCGGCTGAGACTGTCAGTTGTTGTGCTGCCGTAGTAGGGCTCAAATGCCGAAATGTACCCCGTTTGGCAGTCGGCAAGTGCGTAAATACGCATGCCCCATTTGGTTGGCTTCTGTGGATTGTAGCATTTGAAAGAGACACGGCCCTTGAATCCAACGGTGCTCTCGTCGATGCAAATCTTGGGGCCGGCTCTGAAATGCTCTCGGCATTTTGCGTCGATGTATTGCACAACGTCCCTGATTTTGCTTCCACGAGTTGGCGGCCGACCTGAAGAGGCATCATGGCATGGGGCAACGTGCAACATCCAATAAATTTGCAGAAATCTCTTCCGGCAGAAGACATGCGGGAAGAAAGGCATCTTGTTTACAATATCTTGGCTAAAATACTCCTTCAGCTCCGCTTTTGGATTCAAGGCCATGTTTATAATTACACCAAGAAAAGCTTTGAATTCTGTCAAAGTCACGTCTTCCCAGTGCTTCCAAATTGACAGAAATACGTGGAAAAAATTTCACGCAGAATGTACTCTAGGAGTGTGGGATAAAAGATTCCAAAAGTACCACGTTAAAAAATGTATTTTGTCCTGTATATTTTTCTTGATGGCAATACATCTAGCGTGACAGAGGTGCAGACACATTTCTTGCTGAGTTGATACAGAAGTACCCTGCATTTAGAACAACTTGCCACCGATGAGGTCTTGGCGCAGCGAATAGCTGAAACAGCTTCGCTGTTAAAATATTTTCCATCGTGCTAACGATGCCACAGTAATGCTCAACTTGTATTAAACGCTGCGCTGCTGTGTCATGCATGATCCTCATGTTCCTTTTTTCCTTTCCTTTTTTGGCAAGCAGTTTAACTGCCTAGGTGCTAGAGCTTACTCATGAGGTAGATACTTTCTCCATAGGGGTACCACTGTCATACAGTAAGAGGATGTCTGAAGCACAGTGAAGGCTCATCGCTGAACCGCCAAGTGACGGTCAAGCTATTTTCCGTCAGTGAACAAGTACATTGTGACATGAGTGAGCATGTCAAATTACTATTTTTGTCTACCGCTGACAGATATTTATCTCAGCTCATTCGTGTTGTTGCCACAGAAACCAGTGTGCAAGGCAGTATCACCACCACATGGCATTTACACGATGCTTCCTGCACCTTATACGCTTTAAAGACACAGCAGCAGCAGCAGCTATAAACTGCCGGACTAGGCCTGTGACAGTCACATGGCATGCGGTCAGTGATCCTAACAAGTAAAACTGCAGCGCAAGGTGAAATACTTTTGTGTAGTTGGACAAGAATACATGCAGGCATTTAATACAGCTGCGGCAGAAGGAACAAACATCCTGGAATTTATGCATGACATGTGTGCTTGCAACAGTGCAGTGGCTAGCGGGCGACGCGAGGAGCCATGCACACTTGGAAACAACGTGTGTCTGTCGACTCTGCTCGATGTTGAGGCCAATAGCCTAGGTCCTCTGTCTTCTCGATGTTGTTGGGCATGAAGTGCAGCGGTTGCACGCTAAGAAATGAAACACCGAGCTGAAATTTGTGTTAAAGCTCCGAACATGAAGCGCTGGCAGTTTTATTTGCAGAGGAAATGCGTTAAAGTTGCTTTATCTGGATATGGTGCTTCAAAGAATGCGCCTTCATTCACAGGAAATGTAAATAAACACTTTGCATGTGGCACGTCGGTGTACCTCCACTTGAACGTGTACACTTTAAAAAAAAGAAGAAAACTCGTGCACACAATACACACACAAAAAGAGAATGGCAACTACAAGCTAGATTGAAAGGTGCATGGGCATTCTTTGTGCACATGTGCATCTCCAGTCCAGCCGTGAGCCCCCACAACTGCTGCAGGGTTGCTGGGTCCCATGCAGGGAGCAGTTCAGTTACCTGTAAATAAGTGTTCCCATTGAGCCCAAAGTGACAGCACAGGCAAACAGAATGGCTTCACAGTGTCTTCAGTCTGGTCATGGTGGAGGGTGGTGTACATCTTTCATCAAAATGAAAGTAAATTGTCCTCTAGCCAACATTCGAATTTGCCTTTGTTCGCTTTAAACAAAGTGCACCGCCAGCAGTGGCCACCAATTCTTTGTATAAACCTTTATTTATTGCTTGTGCTTGCTACCAGTGCCCACAATGGGGATAAGCTCACCGGTATTTTGCCTGCTTAGTAATGAAGCAGGACTTCTAGGAGGTGCATTTTGCAATGCCCCTTCAAGTTTTGGGGCACTCTGTTTATAGGTTCCGTGAGCGACAATAAAAAAATGCTTCGATCTGTCCATTTTTTCTTTCTTTAATTCGCTGTCAATGCTGTAGATCATGTCTTGTGTTTGTAATTTTCGTTTGTGTTGTTTCTTTGTTTGCCTTGTTTTTCTGCTGGAAGGGGAGGGCTGAAGGGGTGTGGAAACAGGGGTCATAGATTGCGGAGTTGAAACAGGGGCAGGGTCAGGAGGAAGAGGCGAAAAAGAAAAGCGAGAAGGCTGGGTGTTACATAGAGATGAAGGAGAGGTCGACAATATGTGCTCCGGTGTGTTGGGGCAGTAATTATTCTCGCTCACGGAACTCTCACGGGGCAACATCGACGTGAAAACGGTTGATGGATTCTCCTGTGACATTGAATCTGTGAATTCTTCCTCGTCCAGATTGCTTGTGGTTCTAAGAAAAAAAACATACGGCCACAAAATTAGTGCCATGCTGTTGTATAATGGTAACAGAAATAAAAACACATTTTTCATGCAAGGGGTTTTGTCTGTGTGTGCGTGTAATTAAAATACGTACTGTGCTATGCATTTCAACACTGCTTGAAAATAAGGTTGAGCTGTATGTTATTTTAACACACTACAAGTTTAATAACTGGCTAATTTAGTATTCACAATTATGGCAGTGTGGGAGTGTGTTGCATACACATCTGAAGAATTGCCCATTCAAAAAAAGAAAGAAAAGAAAGGGAGCTTCAAAAGCACGCAGGTGACAAGTGGTGCCGCCCTTGCCTCTTTGCTGTCTTAGTCTTCGAAATGGTTACTGTGGATGTGTGTACTGTTTACCTGCAGCTCAACTTTACATTTGTTCATGCTTAAAGATATCCTCTGTTCCTATATGTTTAACTTTATTAAGCTTTTGTGCATACTATGCAACTCCTTACTTGAATGCAATTTCATTAAGCCCTCATCTTGAATTAGTGATTACATACCAAGTTTATCCCGGCGGCGGCGGCTGCATTTCGATGGAGGCGAAATGTTGAGGCCAGTGTGCTGTGCGATGTCAGTGCACGCTAAAGAACCCCAGGTGGTCGAAATTTCCGGAGCCCTCCACTACGGCGTCTCTCATAATCAGAACTGGTTTTGGGACGTTAAACCCCACAAATCAATCAATACCAAGTTTAAATGATCGTCATGTATGAATTGACTTGATTGGTTGATTTGTGGGCTTTCACGTCTCGAAACCGTGCTTTATGGGAGGCGCCATAGTGTAGGGCTGGCTGTCAAAATTTCAACTAGCTGGGTTCTTTAACTTGCACAGACATCACACAGTACACGACATTTTGCCTTGTCGTTTATTGCAATGAATGCACTTTTCTTTTACACTGCTTCGACTGATGCCCCCCACTCGTGCAGCGAAAACAGCGCCCCGGTTGTTCCATCTTCGCTAGTTTCTCTTTCAACGGGACTGAAGCCATGCAGGCCTCTGACTCACAAAAGAAGCACCTCCTCACCCACTCCGAGCGGGTGTGAAGAACGGCCGCACCTGGTGTTCGGGGTGGCTGGCACCTGTCATAGTTTTCTTGGCATGTTCGCTTTGGTTTACTGCTCTCCATCGGAGAACGCGCCATCTCCATACACCGCTCCCTGCTTTCTGTCTCAATGAGAATGTCGAGAATCTGAAAGTTTTCCGGCGACGCCTGTCGCCATTACACTCGGGGAGGATGACTCGTACTTCCGATTGATCTGTTGACTCGTTAGGTTTGCTGGCTTGGCTTGCTTGTCTGTGGGATTCCACGATCACATCTCGAGGAAGCGATGAAACGATTATGTCACATAGCATGGCAGGGTACGTGGATGCACAGACACCCAGTCCTCGAAGACCACAAATGTGCATCTGCATGTGGTCGAACAATCGACGGAGTCCTCTTACGTCAGCTGACGAGGATACTCGAGGTAGTCCCCTGAACTTCCCAAGGTGCTCTTGCTGGATTCTTTCTTTGTCGCCGTATCTACGCTGCAGTATGTCTATGGCACCATCGTAGCAGGCTTCGGTCGCCTGCAGCTCTTCGATAGAGGTCATAGCTGCTCCCGTGAGAAGCGACCGTAGGTACTGGAATTTTTGTGACTTTGACAGACCGTCGCTGTCATGCACTGCCTGCTTGAAACATTCCGTAAATGCTTGCCAAGAGGATAGCTCATCGCTGAAGGTCTCCATATGCAGCTTCGGCAGTTTAATTCCACGCTGTTGGAATGGCACAGGTGTTGCATGCGCTAGTTGCGTTGTTTGCCCACTGCTCGTTGAACCAATTGTCGCGACCGGAGCTGTGATTTTAGCCCTGAGAAGTCTGATGGTGTTGTTTACTCTGTTGTCATACTGCACTGATTCGGCGTAGTCGTGCTCAAAGGTGTCGTTAGGCAGGCACTGTTCCATTTCGATGTTGAGCTTTCGTAGCTCGCTGTTGTTAACTTCAAGGCGTTGTAGAAGAGCCGATAACTGCACTGTGTCCGCACCTTCTAATGCTGTGGTAGCCTCTTTGATGATGATCGTGCTCTGTCGCCGTAGCGTCCGTCGCTTCGCCTTGAGTTTCTCCATGCCGCCCTAATTCGTCCTGGCTTTTATTAACTACCTTTCCCAGGTTTTGGCACCATGTTAAAAAACTATATATGGGAAAAACCGTATTAAACTTAAAGAAGCCAGACACGATTTTAAGTGAAACGGAACAAAGAGCTATATTCTTGAACTTTACAACTGCTTCTCGTAACGGTTGGACCGTGTCTCCCCTAAGCCACCGCTATGGTGGCTAGAAGAGGGAGGTGGGAGCATCACCAGCTGCGGAGTGTAGCAACAGATCATGGCGGCAGCGGCGGCGCTGCTGTAGCTTTTTAGATCGGTCGGTGGCGGCGGGCGTCCTTGACGGCCAAACAGGCCAGGCGCTGCACGAGAAGGTATGCGCACTTTGCAGAGCTTGCGACCTCCAGGTAATACGGGAATGCAGCTGTGTGCACTAGCAATGGGGTGTTTTAAACGAAAATTTAAGCACGGAATGTATACCGAGACTAAGGCAACGAACTACCTCTAGTGACATGCAAACATACGCGGTAGCATCCGAAAGGCGGCGTACTCCACGATAAGACCGTGCGTATGAGTTCGAATACCATTTGAAACGTCGGTGTAAAACGATTATATGCTCACAATCGCAACGTTCGGTACCTCCCTTTACATTTCAAAGCGTAACTTTTAACGATTGTATTATATTGCAGTTTTCGCAGCTGTTCACTTTTTCGATGAGTTTCGTGTCTGGTGAATTTTCTACACACCGAGTGACGTATATTCAATCAAGGAGATTTTAATAAAAATTGTATACAAGCACAACGTTCAGGGAATTAACAGCCTGCATCTTTATTTTTGTACATAGTCAACATAGCCAATCTCATACAGCTCTAAATTACAATCACATGAAAGCGCAACTCCACACATATTCACGTTACGCGACGAAGCTTCAAATAGTGCATTCGCTGCCGTCGCTGGCCCTCTCGTGCCTTGTTTTCCGCTTTTACAATGAAGTGCAGCCTTGTAATTGTATAAAACTTGACGAGTCTGTTAGTAACATCTCTGGAATGTTGTTCGCAGCCAAGATGAGTTAGCCGGTTTCTTGTCAACGCAGAAATGAAGTCCATTATGCTATTTGCTTTAAGCTTGCTGAAGCTAAAGCAGCGCGCGAATGAGTCTTCCATGTTTTCGATAAAAGCCTGCAGTTCATCAGACGGGTAGAGCAGCCCACCCCGGTCTACTTCTTTGATTAGGCAGGCATCTGCGGGCACATCAGAATCGCGTGGTCGGATGAGGGCGTATACACATTCAGGGCACTTGGTTTGGCTCAACATCCTTCGGGCGACATATCCAGCAACGTAATGCATAACTCGGGAGTCGCTTTTTGCCGAAACCATTGCGCAGTGATCTGCTGGGATGCCAGACGATTCAAGGATTTCATGAACTTCATTGAGACACCCTATGTCCATGAGCTCGTCAAGTTTCGTCTGGAACTCCCTCCGGTCTTTGCGGCTGCCATGTATAAGGCTCTTCAGCACTGACGGTGACACATTTCCGTTAGCAGGTGCCTTCGCCAAGCTGCAGAACGACAGACAATTTGCCGAAAGCAGAAACTGTGTTGGCGTCGGGTGGTCGTTGCTTCCCGACATTTGCCGCAAGATTCCGAACACATTCTCCAGAGGATCCTGGCTTAGTCTTGATGTCAGCAAGTACTTGTAACCAAGCTCTTTTGTGAGATATTCGAAAATCGACATGGTGCTTTTCAGAGTAACGCGAAGCCCTTCTGCAGTACCCTGGCTGAAGAAGCCCAGCTTTCCAACTTTTCCTTCCCACGCATCTAGATATGCAATAAATTCCTCCACTTCAGCCAGGACTGGTGAGTTGGGACGCATGGCACCGCGGCTGCAGCGGGAAGTCATGGCTGCAATCAGCCTAGCCATTCTTCTGATAAATGACACTGTTGCATCACTAGAGCCAACGCCCCATATTCTCTCGATCTCTTCCTTATATGCATACAAACCCCTGACCACCTCATCACTGAAAAAAGTGAAGGCATAGTTCACTTTCATTTTTTCAAATCCGTTCGGATCGATGACGACTCTTGTGACACGAGGCATTGCTTTAAGCCGCACAATGTCCCTATTGTCACACTTCCATGCCTCTTTCACAACATCTATCCTGACCCTTCCTTCGGGCACCTGGAGACCCGTCGACACAATGCTGTTGCGGGCGCACTTCACAAGATGCGGAAAGTCTGATAAGAAGTGCAGACTTCTGCTGTGATCTGCAGGGTGCTTCACTTTGCAAACAACTGACTTTGAAGAACCCTTGATGCCAAATTGTCGCCACATACTCCTGTTCCAGGATGCACCATCTGTGGTCACAAAATCCACAAAAAGCCCAGACTTCTCGGCAGCTAGTGTTGCATCGACAATGATTTTTGCAAGCACATCTGCCTTGACATTTCCATGGGAGCCGAAAACCCCTAAGATTTGCTGAAAGTTGCCTGAAAATGGCTGGTACAATACTACTAGACCGTGATCACATGTTTGTGTGCTTTGATCTAGAGAAGTGTATTTGCCCAAGTCAACGAAACCTTCGATGAGTCCACTGCTTGTCACTTTGAGGCTCTCCGAGAGCTTCAGCTCGTCAATTAAGAGACCTCCGTGCCTGTGAAACTCATCTATACTTTTGGTTTTTTCTTCGATGGCAGCAAAAACATTATCATTGAACCCAAAGTTGCTCTTATAATTTCTCACGTACTTGTTCAAACAACTCTTGCTGGGCAAGACCATTATTTTATGCTTTCGAATATGCTCATACAGCCTTGGGCTTTTCATGCGCATTATAATGCAGTCCAGAAGCCATTCATCGCTGTACTTCATCCCCTGTGTTCCTTTCCTTTTCGCTGCTTCAAAGCATGTTTGTACCTGCTGCCGCTGTTTCTCAGGCAGCTTAGACAGACTCTCCTGAAGGTTTGATTCAGAGAGGGCAGAATTACTTTGCTTCATTTTCGCAAGCATTTGCTTTAGTTCACTGACTTTTGCCTTTTCTCGCCTCAACTGTCTTCCCCGCATAATTAGTTTCTTTGAAGCACGATAACCAGTAGCCACTCTAGCTTTTCTCTTCTTATAGGATGCTTGGTTCAAAAGCAGTTTCCTTAGATACCTGCAGTGTATACAGGGCCTTTGATCTTGAGACATGCCTGAGCAACTTTTGCTGTACAACTTGTTTCCATGCGTTCTGTATTTTGATTGATTGGAACTGTTGAGCCGCTCCAATGGAATAGCACCTTGCTCAAAACCGGTGCACACAACCATCTCGTTGATGGAGTGGAGGAGGCTTTCCACAGCATTCACATCAAACACGTCCACTTTTTTTACAACTTTCCCTTGCACAAACACTACACAATGATAGCAAGTATCCTCAGCAGAGCACAACACCAGTTTCTTGAAGCACACACTATCACCATCTTTAGCACAAACAGTAAACGCAACAGCGTTCGGGGCATCCGCAAGTAGGCACATCGACCAGTATTTGCTTGGAAGCTTCTCACCTTTCATATGCTCCAGTTTTTCCACTGTACACGACGCGCCGGGAACACGTTCACCGTTCGTTGTCACATCTAAGGAAGAATCGTGCTCCATCGAAGGAAGTTCGTTTTCATCGTTCACTTTTCTTTTTTTGCCGAGCACTTCTCCTCTCGATGTCCGGGAGCTGCGCTTCTGAGGAAGCTTTTTAGAGAGATAACTCGGCGTGTTTGGGAAGATCGACGGTATTGCATCGTCGGTAAGGCATGGGCGGCCGCGAGGAATCTTCACAACTTCACCATTCACGATGTGGGTGTAATCTCTCACAATAAACCGTTGCTCGAAGTGTAACTCGCACAGGACTGCAGTTCGGTCGAGCAGTTTGTCACCACGTGGAACGGACCGCTGCCATGCTTTCAGCCGGTCCTCATCGTTCGGAACGGTAAAAACAGACCTTTTTACACCTGCCTTTCGGGCTGAAACGTACCCTGTAGAGCATCCGGGCGCGAAGCAGTGAGTCTGGCGCTTCACTGGTTTAGCCATCACGATATGCGGTGTGAAGAGGCTTCAAAACTTCGAGCATCGTGCGAACAGTACGAACGCAGCCGCGGAAACGCACGTGCTCCGCTTCGGCCCAGAGGGGCATCTAAAAAACGACACGCGCGCCACCGCTCGTCGGCATGAACAACTGACACCCCTTCCGCCAACCTCCGCAGCCCGCGATGCTCCCACCTCCCCCTTCTAGCCACCATACCACCGCTGCTCCTTTCTTCCCAAGCGTTTCTGTCCGTGGGTGGGCCCTGCCAATTCCCCCTCACCCCGACTCCTCCGAAGACACTGGGGGAAGAACCCCCTGTTCGGGCTCTCCAAGGTCACTTGTCCATCAGCGGGAGAGGGAGGCTGCGATGCGCGGTTTTCTTTTTGCTCGTCGTCTTTTTCTACAGATGCAGCCTGCTTCCTATAGCAAGCTTTTTTGAGAAGATGTACAAATAGAAACTCCATATAATGCAGGAGAAAGCGGGTTACCATTTCTTTTTGAAGCACATCATTAATACACACATTACTCATTTGTACGTGTAGTTTATAAATGGCCCCATGTTCTGAAAAATGTGAAATTTATTGCTTTTCTAGGACAGCATGACTGTGATTTTTCTACGTAACGCTAGCAAACAGGCCAGAAGCAACAGCTGTTTCACTAACCTCCACACACTGTATAATCGGCCTGTATGTTTCACACATGGTGCTTTCTACAAATTGTGAAAATAAATGCCACGAGCTATGTACATTTCTTTTCCCACCATGGTGAATATGGCCACAATTAGTTCGTTCGAGCTTTTAGAACAACAAGTTTCATGGTAATTACAAATCACTAATACAGACGACTTTGCTTTGAATGATGCAGGAGCTGAGGTTTCAGAGAAGACAGATGTGCATATTTCGGTGGAATAGTCCTGCGTCAAACAATGCTTTTTCAGAAAGTGACTGCAGATTTGCATAACTACCTTTTTGCAAGACGCTAAGAATACAATTTACAGCAATTTGCATTCAGGAGGACAGTTATGTCCTCCTGAATGCAAGCCGTGGCCCGGCTGCGGGCCACGGCTCCCGTGGCCTCACCGCAGCCGTGGCCTCAGCTGTTTTGCCGAAAACCCGTCTGGGCCCGACGCGCTGTCACGGGGGTGAATCTCCGTATACCTCCCATTGGCTGCAGAAATGCAGACGCTCAGCCGACCGTAGCGCCAAACTCCCATTCAGTTACGACCCTGGCGAGTGGGGGCGGTAATTACGGCGGCGCAACGTCGCCATGGCAACAGAAGCAGACGCGCCTGGGCCGTCCGGCCCCCCTCCTCCTACCCCCCTTTTCTTCTCGCTCCTCCCATGCCGCACACGCTGTTTTTTTTTTTTTTTTTGTTATGTCTGTTGGCGGAGCGTCAGTATCTTTTTTTCTTGCACGAGCGTGCCTTGCGCACTCGCCCGTGCGTTGTGAGCCTTGCATTGTTGACTCGGCCCACGCGTTTCGTTGTATTCTATCATTTATTTCACTGTATACTTTGCGTGCTTTACGGTAACCATTTGCGTTGATTTGTTGTCGAAGGGCATTTCACGCGTGTTTCATATCTTCGTTTGCTGAGCTTTTATAATGTATGTACAGGCACGTCACGTGAATATCTTGTTTTCAGTTACATTAAAGTGCACACAGAATATTAAGTTCCCCTTGGAACACAGGAGACCCTTCGCCTCACTTTTTTGTCAATGAAAAGCAAGACATCTATATACGGGCTCGGAAATTAAGAGAAGTGAAGGATGCTTGAAATGCTCGTTACTACAAGGCAACGCAAATGGTGCAATGTACAGCACCTAAAGCACAGTGACGTAAATAATAGAACACAATGAAACCCGCCAGCACTGTCATGCTCCAACTGCAGGCTCACCCATTTTCGTAAGGAGCTCCCGAAGAATCTTGCAGGGCTTTGTAAAGTATTTGTGCATCATAGCACGATCCACGAACGGCGCGAGTCATGAAACGTACAAGCGCACCAGCACAAAGCGAGCGGTGGCCACAAAACCGCCCACGAAACTTCACCAACGCTCGCAAAAGTTCAAAATGATCTCAACGGACTTCGGCGGCGGGCGCCGGGAGAAGGGCTGAGCGGGGTTGCGAGGAGGGGGCCGGAGCAGCGAGAGAGAGGGGAGCTAACGCGCCCCCAGAGCTCAGGTGGCGCAAGAGGATTTCCCGGCTTCACCGAGGCCCCCGAGCTTCATACCCCTGGCGCTGTTCCTTGCCGGCAGCGCATGCCTCACCTCGGCTGCTGTGATGAGGCATCTCGGCTCATATGGCTTGAAGCTGTAATGTCTCTGCTCCATTGCCAAGTGACTGTTTTGAACTGGGGCCTCCATCGCCTCTCTCCATTCCTCCAGGAAGCTTTCGGCGTCTTCCACCTTTGATTCACCAGTGTCATCTAGGATTTGGCGAATACAGCGTGAGCGGTTCTTTCTATACCAGTCTTGGTATTTGGCATACTCCTTTTTCTTTTTCCTTCTTCTGCTTTCTTCGGCGTGGCTCCGAGGGATCACATGCCGAACGTTGTCGACCGAGAAGCAGTCTCGGAGGTATGCATTGAGCTCATTGTAGATGAGCTCACCACTGATGAACCGCTTTCCCAACTCCCATAGACGCGCTGCCTGGTACGATTTTGGAGGGGGCTTGGACGTTAGTTGCCGTATTTCCTCACACACAGCCGCTCTCGTAACCTCTGGATCCTCTCTCGGAGCCTCTGCATTGTCGGGTAAGCCATCGTGATCATCATGCCCTGGGTCCTGAGTCTGCCTCCTCATCAACTCGTCCACCAGCTTCCTGTAATTGGCATCCCTTCGGTGAGACTTAATGCCATCAAACGTGCGCATGGGGAACTTTTGGTGGAGTTTTTGATGTGTTAAGGGAGTTCTAACTTAGGCACTCTGAGTGGAGCATTTGAAACGTTGAAGTTTGCTAAAAATTAAAAGCATAGCTTTGACATACGAACGTGGCTCCATGATGTCCCTTAGGAACAGTAGCTGGTCGAAGTATTTCCACTTCGGGACTGGCTCATCTGCTCTTGCTCCACTCTTCTTCTTCCTGTCCTTCAGGTTTTTCGAGAATGTATCTCTCAAATTCCTCCACCGATTAAGGATAACCTTAAGGTTTGCTAAAGAAAAAGGACAAACATGATGCATGAATCATCCACTGTGAATGACCTTTACATCAATTGATAGTTAAGCATGCCATGACAAAGCTTGCAAGCGTTGCAAGACTTCTGTTAGTAGCATTAGACCAAAAGAAGTATGGACACAGCAGTTACGCTCAATTGTTAGGGGTAGCATAGAAGCATTAAATGCTTTTCTCAAGGCATTTGGTTGCAAATGTAACCACAGTAGTGTAACCAAATGTAACCATGTGAGTGAAGCATAGCCAAATTTAAAATGAAGAATTGCATGCACTTGTACCGCGGTAATGACATTGTGCGTCCCGTGCTACATCAGTAAAACAGACTTTCCTGTGAGGCAGTTTTCAGAAAGGCTTTATTTTAACCAGTTTTCCCCCTCCCCCCCCCCCTCCAACTGTCAACGCCTGTGGCAGGTTACATAGACAAACAAAAAGCTCCTGGGACTGAATGGATACATGGCCAAATCATTTTCATGGAGCGTAGTGAATAAAAAAAAACAGCACATGCAGCTAGTTAAACATGGTATACCATAAAAAAATAAATCACTTTAATGCGTACAATCATTGTATCTTTGCTTGTACACTGCACACGGCACGTACAAACGTACTTTGTCATTGTTACGGCAAGGAAAATGAAATAACTTTCTTAATTCAGTTAGCCTTTCGTAGCCTTTTCCACTTAATTTTACATGGTGCATGCCCATCAAGCATCCAACCTTACAGCTGGCACTTTGCTTTAAAACCACTTAGTTTTTATAATCAAGATGCTCATAACATTGTAGTTTAAACTATTTTCTGCATAAATCCGCTCCACATAAAGTTACCCTGCTGAATAATGCAGACCAAAAGAATGCACTTTGAACACATTGTATGAGAAGAAGCACCTGGGAAATACGATAACATTGTTTCCAATTTAAAACACAAATGCAAGTTACCACATGTCGCAAATGTAGTCAACCTGTAGCATCAGTGCACCTTATGTGAAGACTTTTGATGAGTTTGTTAGCAATGCACAAGTAACCCTGAAATAAGTGTATAAATAAATAAACAATAAAATTCCATGACTACGCCCTGAAAAAAATTCTCTGTGCTTTGGATGACAGCCACTCTGCCATGCTCTATGTGCTTGTTAATTTTATGGGCTTGATTATCATGACTCCCTGCCATAAAAATTTTAATTTTTACATGGCGTGTTATGCTAAATATAAGTCTTGTAGCTACTGAGCTTGCAAAAAGTTGGAAAGAAGTTTTATAAAGCACTAGTGTTTGATATCACAGCAGCACAATCACTTTTGATAATGAGCGAGATCAATGGTCTCTGAAATATGTATAGCTTTATTATGAGCTGGTGAAAGGAAGTTAGCAGTGATCAAGGAATTGAGTGATAGTTAGCTTTTACAGTTCTTGAACAAACACATGTGTGACAGCAGTATAAAATATATATGATTTAATTCTAATATTGTACCACTTCAAGGTTTCAGTCACAACTGCTGTATGGGGGCGAGGGACCATGGCACATACTACTAGTCTGTAGAAATAAGAAATGTAATCTTAATCATCAGTGCAGTAGTTACTTTTATACTCACATGCAAGATATATATGTGGTGAAAATTAGCAGCTCTATTTATAAAAATAGATAAATTTGCAGTAATTTTTACAAGAGGAACATAAGTAACATTAATTCATCATTGTGAATGCACCGTAGCATCTCTGAATATCAAGCTTTACGTGCATTAGGATTTCTTACTTTGAGCAGCACAACCGTAGGAGTTTCAATATTTCAGTTTTGCAAGAACAGCACCAACACTTTTAAGAAAAGCACTTGAAAGATAGTGATGTTATGTGTCAGAGAGCACTAGCGTGCCATGCTTCAGTTATTAAATTGAAGTATTTCACTGTATTACTGACATTTCTTTTTGTTTTATGTTGCAGACCGGCATCAAAAATTAACGAATCAAAAAATAACCAGAAATCAAAAAATAAGAATAACCAGAGGAGTGTAGAAATTATATTTACACAATATATACAAGGCAAGAGCAGCAGACAAGATGGCAGAGCATCAGCACGAGCGCTGCTCTGATCGTCATCTTCATCTTCTTGGTGCATTCCTCCAGGCTCGGCAGGATGCGCCGCTAACTGCGCGGAATAGCGCGTAACAATATCTCTATGCACACAACTCTGAAAGTCAGCAGAATAGTGCAAATTTTTAGTAATGTTCACCCTGTGCAAACACTCTTAGTGAGACACAAGTGCATTTTATTTGTAGAGAATTACGTTTAAATCCAGCACGCAAGTAGCAAAAGTGGAACATTCCTAGACCACAGCAACCTTTTGATGATAATGTAGCTCCCAATTTCACCTGTTTCGAAAAGCTTATCCATGAGCACTTAATCGAAGTAAATCCAAGGACATGGTTTATGGTGGAGGAGCATTACGATTATTACGATGACAGAATGTTAACAACCTAAAGGGGTATACATACAAAGGCCTGAAATCAATGGCTGTAGGGATGCAGGGTATCAGTTTAAGGCCTATTTCTAAATGGTATTATTTGAACATCATTTTTGAACCAAAAAGCAACTCGATTTAGGTTTTACTCTGGGCACCGGTATTGTACCATGAGGGTAATGCACCATTTCATTATCTGCGAGACACGATATTAAGTGACTGCGCTTTACAGTCTTGTCAAAGCAGCAGTACGTGGATCGTTGCCAGATGCAATAGTGAATACATCAGCAATAGAAAAACACTACAGTCTTAAGTGTCCCCTTGACGCTGTACTGCTTTAGCGTGAATAGTAAGAGGATTTGAAGAAATATCCATTATATTTATTACTTGAGTTGGTACACTATGGAATTTCCTGCTCCAATTAATCATAAAGAAAAACAGTGTTGTTGGGGGCTCCACAGTTTGTCACCGTGGCCCAGTGGCCAGGAATATGTAGAATTTGAATAAATTTGTCTTGCATCTCGAATTTCAAGCTCTCCCCAAGAAGAACATTTTGAAAATTGCACCTACCAGGAAACTGGTGAGAAATAATATATTGTACTACATTCATAATTGCATCCTATGCCTTGGAAGGCCTTTAATTCAGAGGAAGTTATTCTATATGGATTGCAAGTATCCAAACCACAAATGGCATCAGCAACTGAGGCAGGGATTTCTTGCTTTGTTTTACCAACAATTAATGAAGAAGCCTGCTGTTTAAATTTTCCAGAAACATCCAAACACTCTCTTTTTCCGCTTGTTTTATATGATGCGCACTTCTCTTACGTGGTCGGCTGCGTGTGGATTTAACTAGAGGTGTGCTAAGCACTGCCTGCTGCTGCGCAGCATTACTAGGCATGATGTTTTGATCTGATATCTTTGCAAGAACTTTACATACTTTGTTGTCTTGCATAGCTACAGCAAAGGTAGTTATATCATGGGGACCTTCTGATTTAACTTTTCCAGCTTGGTTTTTCAATTCCGAGTTATCTATGGTGGAGCCATTCCTTACATTATCATCTAGAGAGTTGGCCATTATGTAATAGTTGTTTTGTGAAGTGCTTAGTTCCTTGTAGCTTTCTGCATCTTTGTGTTCACCACTTGCTTATTCATTAGGTTGTTCATTACTTTGTAGCGATTGAGAACGACATTTTTTTTTTCTAGGATAAGTAAATAGATTACGAAGGTAACCCTCACACTTTCTCAGTTTTTCATGACGTTCATTTGCGCTACACTGTGCTAGTAGCTTCACATTATTTTTCGACCGAGCTGTAAGGATGTGCCTGCAAGGCAGTTTGTGTTGCATATGAAATATCTCATATCAAGTCCGACCTCGTAAAAGTTACCCTCAGTGATAACGGTGCATTTACCATTAGACTCTAAACATGCCCCTGGATTCTTCATATTGTGGGCATTTACTCTGGAACTTGTCACACAATATAAAAATGTTATTTACGCACCAATTTTCTAGCGTATTCAGTGCATTTAGTTCCATGCAAAACTTACGAATTTTTTTGTGTCAATACGAACTTTCATTTCTTTATACTGTGCATGGCTGACTGCAGGAGCATTGTGGGTTACGTGCACTATCAAATCCTTCACTGCTTCCACCAGATGGGTGTCGCGTGTGAGTGTGATGTGTGATGTGCGCGGTTTAAAAGTGCGCTTGAAAAACAAAAGAAGTGGCACAAAGAATAAGAAGGCAACGAGAGAAGACGATCGCAGACCGGCAGGACGGCATATGAAAGACGATGAAGAACAAAAGGCGTGGCGTTGGAAAAATAAAATAAATTGAAGCAACCAATCAGCAACACCCACGACGTTGGCGTTCCCAATGGCCAATAGCTGGTGAACACGGGTACGCAGCGGTGGCCAATCAAAAGATAACAAATAAGCAAAGGCGAAACAAAAGCGAGCGCTATCAGATTCTTTGGGGGGTTCCACGAAAGAGAGTTCCGGGAGAGTTCCGGGCAGGAGAGTTCGAGGAAGGCAGCGGATCGTCCACCAGGCCGGGAGTTGAAGACGGCAGTTGGGTTCCGGACCCGAGCCACAAGGGCTTCACCCGACCGGGGCCTCCTGCTGACCTGATCCCAGCCATCGGAACCCCAGCGACTCGCTAGCTCCAGGCAAGGACCTGTTGAATCTTGTGTCCGTAGCCATAGCAGGAACAGTTGGGCTGCGGGCCCGAGTTCCACGCCGAGACGCCTGGACAAGAGGCCGCTACCACCCGATCGAGCCGCCTAGCTGCCCACGTCCTCCGTCGCCACCAAACATCTGGCATGGTGACTTTCGCAAGCCTGCTGCATGTCCCTAACTCGTTCTTCACGAAGCTAATCGACAATTTGGTGAGCCGTCCGATTCTCCCGCGTCACCTTCACACATCTCTCTCGGACCCTTGGTTATTAAATTGCCAGGACTCCCGTAGCGCTTATAGAGACTTATTAGAACTTTACTCAATTCTGTTATGCTTTCGTTTCTCTTTCAAGTGTTTATCGTTTAGTGTTTCTCTATTTCCAACAGTTTAATTAAAAGCTTGTGTGTGTGTGTGTCGTGTTCTGTGAAAAAACGGCTTTGTCCTCAACTAGGCTCTCGGAGGCTTCGCCTGAGAGAGTCGTCCGAAAACGAGTCTGTTCAAGAACCTGCAAAATATCATCACAGTGAGATAGTTTTTTAATGTTTGATTATGGCTTTCCATCCAATTGTTGGCATTATTTCCTAAACTACCTGCATTAGCACAATAAGCATGAATCCACGTGCTTTTGCAACTGTGCCAGTTTTTATAACAGTACTCCAGAAGCGATTTGTTGTTTTTAAGGTCTTCTTCCAAATCGCACAAGCACTTTTGATGTATGGCCACAGTGTGTGCAAAACCAGTTTTGTAATTATGTCTTCCACTTACTTTTTTTCAAGGCTATTTGAATTATGCTGCATAACCTTGGTATGTAAATTAACACATGCCATGAACACAACATTCTACACCAAGGCAGAAGCTGGGTGATTATATTCATTTCATTTAAATATTTATCCATTACCACAACTTCGCACTTCCTCTTCACAATAGGATTGAAGCACAGGAATGTCTCCAGGAAAGATTTTAATATTTCTGACATCTCCCGCTGAACAAATGCATAACATGCGGGCCTGCCGTGGCTAGTTGCATCTTCACACAACACCGAGTGCAACATATATCCTTCTCTGTTAACTTTGTAAGTGCCATCAAAAAACAATACTTGAGGGTATTTTTCTAGTGATTGTGCCATATGCTCTGATTGAAGCAATATATATAAGAGGTCATTTCTGCATTCTTTTCAATATGGACCTTCCGCCCAGAATTCTCGGAAAACAGTTCATTTATTTTTTCTAGCATGTGCACTGTCCTGAATTTTTTGAACAGCTTTATGCTTCAGGTTTCTGATATCTCGTGAGGCAATGTGCTTTCCCATTTTGCTCAAAACAGCATCCTTAATGTCTTTAGCTTTTGCATTGGAGGAAACCAAGTCGTTAAGGTGCTCTTTCTCGGAAGTAGTTGCTACACGATTTTTCGTATACCACACAAAAATCTCGGGGCCTGTTTATGGTTGTGCACATCTACTAGATTTAGAACTTCATAATACAGCTGTTTAGTAGACCGAAGCGCAAGCTTCAGTTCAACATTGCAGCCTATACCGTTGAAGCGGTGATTGGGCTGATTATTCTGACCTCTTGGATTTGCATGCCCTGCATCGCAACAAACTTGACACAAATATATGAAGTCTGCTTCATTTACATCTTTGTCATTACAAAATGGGTTTTTACAGACTTTCCAATACGCATTGGATGGCACCCTGCATTTTTCCATCCCTCATAGCTAGGCCTAGACTCCTTATATGTACTGAGCTTGCTACCTACTGAAAGCTTCCCCTGCCTGTACAAATATGCCCATATGACGATTTTACTGACGCTGTCTGCTCCTCTTTGTGGCCTTCACAACAAGGTGAGGAAGTGCTGGTGTTGGCTGCACTGCTGCTCTTACGCAGCACCTCACCTTCCGAGTGGGGGCTCTCCTTGGGCATTAGGCCACAGCTGTCAGGTGACCCGCATTCAGGATCTGGGTGCCGCTCAACAGCAGCAGGGTTTTCTTGCACCGCAACACACCCAGTCTTTCTCACCTTGTGGTGTATCGACACGCGACCAACAAGTCCAGGAGCGCGTGCACGACCCTTTCTGCCACATCCCTTCTCATTTAGTCTAATCGGTGCTTTCTCAATCGCTGATGCCAGCTGTTCCTCTACGTGGACTTCACGAGGTCAGGAAGCTCTGGTGTTGGCTGCGCTGCTGCCCTTGCGCAGCACTTCACCCTCTGAGTGGAGGTTCCCTTGGGTGTTGGGCCGCAGGTGTCAGGTGGTCCGCAGTCGGAAGCTGCGTGCTGCTCAACAGCAGCAGGGGGCTGTTGTACGGCAGCACGCCCAGTCTTTCTCACATGTGGTGTATCGACACACCACCAATAAGTGCAGGAGTGCTGAATCCCTGGAGCATAAATTAATATTAGCCAAGACGGAAAGTAAAGCAAGGTTGCCAGTGCATGACGTGGTGAGATAAAAATTCTTCAGGACATAGGGGAGCATTCCGGTAAACATATTTGACATCTCACCTGCGTTCATAACGCTAAAACAGTACAGTAATAAACAAAAAAAGGACGAGCAGATTTTCTGTCTGTCCACATCATTTACGTGCATTACCACCAGCTTTCTTAGGCACCAAAGCCACTTCACACTACAGTCAAACCTCGTTAATACGTAGTTGGCCGGGAATGACGTTTGGGTACGCACTAAGCGATGTACGAATTAACCGTCAGTGCCGGTTTAGCGGCTACTAACCAGCCAAAAATGAACGTCACGAACCCCATAAACACACTCACACACACACAGGCACGCAAGCTTTATTCAAGGGCAGGCAGCAAAAAAATCTTATTTTCACTTGCCACCGTGGTGGCCTCGCCGCGACGACGGCATCTCAACTCAACTGAATTGCACAGGTTTTGCGACGGCATCAAAACCTGTGCAATTCAGTTGAGCTGCGAAAGTTAGCGCTTTCTCAGTAAGAAGAGGTCCAGTGACAGGCAGGTTCATGCTCCGCGCCTTCTTTAACCAAAGAAGCAGAGCCTTTTCCACTTCGGGAAACGCAGAGTCTCTGATGCGGCACCTCTTCAGATTGCTGCCTGTTTTCGCGAGCGTTCCATATCCGGCACACAGTCGTCGGAGGCAAGTCCTTTTCACGGGCTACCGCAGATTTCTTCGCTCCATTTTCAATGGTGCGAATGATTTCCAGTTTTTCCTTAACACTCAAAACGCGATGCTTCGGCATAGCAGTCCTCACGTGCGAATTAAATCGCACAACACGCGCACCAAACAATAAAAAAAAAAAAAACGCCGTGCAAAAGACCGTTCTTAAAGAACACACCACTGCGCAAAACACCACCGGCGGACACAGGAGAATGAAAGAAAAGAAAAAAAAAAGGGAACGTGGCCCGCTGCGGACCAACAAAAACCAACCTCGTAGGCCATACAAACAAAAAATACGTCAACGTGGCGATCTCGAAGGCTATGCTTTTGCGCGCTTTGATAAGCAACAGCCGTCGAAAGAAAAATACGTCAACGCGGCCATGTTTTGACGTCACTATCGCTGCAGTTTACCAATCTCGAAGGCCATACTTTTGCGCGCTTCGATCGGCAACAGCGGTAACAACAAAAAATACGTCAACGTGGCCATGTTTTGACGTCACTGTCGCTCCAGTTTACCAATCTCAAAGGCCATACTTTTGCGCGCTTCGATCGGCAACAGCCATACGAACAGAAAATACGTCAACGTGGCCATGTTTTGACGTCACTATCGCTGACAATTTTAGTCCGGTCGCCACCGCTCGTGAATCGAACGTCTGCGCAAGTGAAATTTTGCCGATTTTGCTGCATGTGAACATATAAAAACAAGAAAATGGTACGTACTAACCGTATGTATTGCAACAAGCGACTACGGCTTAAGCGGTCAGCCAATACATGGGGTTCAATGGGGACTAGGTGGGGGAATCTTCGCGACTACGTTTAAACCGGAGTTACACATTAGGCGGGTATGTATTAACGAGGTTTGACTGTATGCAGAATCAAGAGTACATCTTTGAGAAATTTACCAGCCTTGCCAATTTCCTGAAGTGTGAGTCTCTCTTGCAGGAGTATGTGCACGCCTTCACAAAGCTTGGCAAGGTGCCGCCAGTAGTCCTGGTGGAGAATGCCAGTCAGGCAAGGCAGTGAATAAAAGAGGAGCCATTGCCTCCATTCAGATGCCTTCCAATGGCTTCTCTCATGAACTGACCGGGGCAGCCTTGCCATAGAATGAGGTGGCTTGATAGACAGCAACCTGACATCCATTTCCAAGAGTTTTGATGGTGCACCTGCAAGAAAATCGCCACCACCTAATTACTCTCAACAGGGTGACCATGTAAATGTAGACAGAAAAGTATGTAACTGTAATAAGCTAAGCTTAAATAAATGCCGCTGCAGATTAGCCAAATTTTTGGAGAAACAGCTGCATTTGGGGATGTGTTTTCCTGAACTGCAGCCCAGCCAGAATGGGATGTTTAAAACGCACCTGCGGTGGCAGCTCATTAACAATGAATTGAAGAGGCCACACTGATGTTTTTGATGACTTCCATGCAGGGCTCCCATCTGTGTTTATCGTGAGAGTCGGATCATCTGGCCCGAGTTTCTGCTCTGCCCTAAACCTGCTGTAGCACTGGGCTCTTGTGATATCACCAATCACTGTTGAGGCCTGCCGGAGTGCACTGAGATTATTATGAAGTTCTTCTTTCGTCTGGTCGATGACAAAATTTAACTGCTTCTGCATATTCGGTATCACGAAGAAAGAACCTTCACCTTTGAGTGTTTGCACTGTCTTTACACTGCCACAGTTAGTGCACTGTGCAGCATCCTCATCCACTGACATGATGCACTTGCAGTGCTCACAAATAAAGTGATGTGCAGCATCTTGGAACGTTTCTCGCCCAGAGCTGCCGAAAAATGAACTTGCTCCTGGGCAAGGCATTTGTGCGCAGAAGTAAGTTGATTAATTTCGCCAAGTCGCCCAGTGCAGACCACGTCAGTCCTTGAGCCACTGCAAACAAAACTGGTGCCACAGCACCTGCTTTGGTAATATTCGAGTTTGGCAGCCTCTTGTGGCCATGCCATGTAAACCACAAAGGTAGGGC
>CM023484.1:5521648-5823696 GCA_013339685.2 Hyalomma asiaticum | reverse complement strand
CTCGAATAGGGGCACCGAACACTTTGGGGCCCCAAAGAAATAGCGTCGACACTACTGCGCATGCGCGAGACCCAAACTGCCTTTGGGTTTTGCGTTGGGCACGCTATTTCTGGAATTTAGCGTGAGCCCCACGGAGCCCCAAACCTTGCTCCAAACCTTTTAGCGTAAACAAACATGGCGGCGCCCATCGAAGCGGCGGCTCTCGCCTAGGACAAAACTGAGCTGATTTCTGGTTAAGTGACGACTTTATCAATCAATAAATGGTGGCGTAGGTCATCACTTTCTTCCATCTCACGCATGCAACAAAGACTGGCCGTGAAATAGCCCACGTTTTTAAGATCAGTTGTCGAATTGAGAGCTCGTAGGCTTAAAGGGACTGTCTACCGTCCTTCATCGCTCTCCCGTTTTTTTGGCTCAACAGAAAGCGTACCTTTCGAAGTGTCCCAGCGTGCAGTGCTTTCTCCAGAATCTCAATAGAAATTATTAAAACACAATTTTTTTCATCCACGAAGTCGCTCCCTTCCTAGTGTAGGCACGCCAGCAACACTGGGTACCGCGCATGATGCGTCGTCGTCTCCCTGGAAACCCTTTCGGGCGCGGGAGGCATCTCAACGCGAACCAGCTTCAAGGTCGGCATTCCAGAGGTGACGCCGAGGAGGAGAGGCGAGGAAAAGTCGGCGCGCGGCGGTGCGTCTCGGACATGCAGCGCCGCATGCATGACCACGGCCGGTCTGGACGCGCGCGCTCGCTCTCTCTTACGGCCTGCGCACGGGGGGCTGTTGCTACCTATCGCCGCAACTTGGCGGGGGCGCTCCGAGCCAACCCTCTCTAAACCAGCTCCCGGCCGTAGCGGAGGCTAGCGCGCGCTGGGAATGCTCGGCCTCAAACTTGCCGTGTCACTTTCTGCATGGTACCAATGCGATGAGAATACGGTAGCAAGCATATATATGGCAACTCTGGTGCTTTCCGCTTTTCCGAGGGAGAGGCACAAGCCACTGATTCGCCCGCTTCTGCTGCTCGTGAGTGCACTTAGCGATGCGCGTCGCGCCCAGAAGGCTCGGCCGCAGGATTCGTCACCGACCGTCAGAACAAATGACACGTACGAAACATTCTTTTTTGAAAGAAATTGGTTTCCAAAACGTTTACGTCAAATGCACATATGCCAACCATTAATGTACTTGAAAATGATAAAATATGGTCATTTTTATTCAAGCTGTCGCAATTCTTGCTTTATTATTAAAATAAATACCTCGAAAAGCGGAAAGTCACACTCCCCACAAGTAGCCGTGAGTCGCAATCACAGCAGAAGGAACATAATAATAATAATAATAATAATAATAATAATAATAAAACTCGCACCACACCACGCTGAGTCCCTGGATGCATATAAATTCCCAAGCTCTCACGTGTCCGGACGCGGTCTTCAGCGTGCAAGTAAAGAGATGAGAAAAATCTTTTTATGCAATAACGTACGCCGCAGGCGAAGAAAAATAAAGAACTTTCACAGAAACCGTTCAGCATCATACAGAATGTTGTCCTTGGTACTAAAATAATATAATGCACAAGAAGAACTGAAAAAGAAAAGAAAGCACTGCTGGTAAAACACTGTCGTGATGCTTACAGCTAGTTTAAAGTGGTCACATCGTTCACAGCCGTAAATGTTTCCGCGTGGGCTTGTGAATATAGCCAGAAGGCTTGTCATTCTGATCTGTTAACTTTTTTGTGTAGTTCACAAGAAGAATCCGGAGAAACTTTTCAGAGATGATGTGCGCCGACACTCTGGCGTGACTCTTGTCCACACCTTCCGGATAGTCCAGAAGCGGCGAATCTTCAAGATATGACTGAACAGTAAATTGCAGTGTCTCGAGGATTTTCTTTCGGTAAAGATATTTCACTGCCTTCTCGAAGAACGTCACAACCTCATATGATGGTTCCGGGAAACATTTTGACAATCACACAATTGAGCGGTTCGCCACAAGGCTGAGCAAATCCGTCTCATTGTATAAACTAAGCAGAAGGACGCACTTCGGGACATCTGCATCAGCATGCCGTCTATCATCCGAAAACTGCGTTATGTTTATGAAGGACGCCGTGGTGGAAGGGTCCGGGAATTTCGACCACCTGGTAATCTTTAGGGTGCACCTAAATCCAAGCGCACAAGCCCCAAGCATTTGCGCCTCCATCAAATATAAGATGGTCAAGTTTGACCAACCAGCCAACCCATTCTTGTTGCTAGTAGCACTGAGTGTGCCTCTTCTTTTGCTGAGTGCATGAGTACCTAGAAAGCCAGACTGTCCCCACACGCACCTGTACTGTACGCACCTGTACTGCTTCCACCACTTTCTACATGCGGAAAAAATAATTAGCACGGTAAAGTGGCCGGGAACAGCTGGTTTACCATACGAAGCGCATGCAGAGCAACGCGCTTTGGGGGGTTGGCTCGCGACGCCCTCGCGCGGAACGCGCCGTCGTCCTGTATAGAAACAGATCCATTGTAGTCGTGGCAGCTGCTCAGGCCGTAAAAGAGAGAGCGAGCGCGCTCGTCCAGACCGGCCGTGGCATGACAAGCGCAGTACTACGCGCCTCCGCAGGCAGACGAATTCGAAGGCAGCGCCACATGCGCCACCCCGAAAGCAGCGAAAAAAAGAACAAATTGCTCTTGCACACTATAGCAAGGTGTCTCACAGGGTGAAGTACGCATGTAAGACATACGTAATAGTTTTTCAGCAGAGTATGCATACCTGCGTGGGCTGGTTCTCGTACACTTGGAAAATGACGAACACGCTGTTGGGTGTCGCTAGCGGCGTTTTTTGCACCACTTTCAGAGCGAAATTAAAAACATAATTCCTTTTTTGTGGGGTGAAAGCGTGCTCGTTCCCGTAAATGTGACGCACGATCTGCCCAATTTTACCACAATCTTAAAAAATTTTCTGAGCGGTAGACAGTCCCTTTAACGCGACCGGTGGCTCGAAGCTGGATTACCTTGGCTCATGATACCAAATTCTTAAGACTCGCAGAACAATGGGGATTACAAGTAAATTCATTGCCACTGCACGCTTTAAATAGCACTTTTAAAGGGTTCGCTTATGAAAGGCAAATGCGTTTACTAATCTTTAATTTTTACTTGTCGTAACCTGCCTTTTTGGCCATTTTGGCGCTGCAAGTGCAAGACGCAAGGAGCGAGCGCAAAACCCAATTCGAAAACTCCTACTTCCTACGTGATCCCAAGTTAGCGCATGCTAAAGTTTGGGGCCCCTATTCGAAAACTCCCTATTGAACCCCTATACATTGCAAAGAAAAACATGACACAATCAACAAACATATGAATCTGCTGTTTGCCTTTTCATGTACACAGCCTTATAAACTAAATGCAGTGGAACATGTAAACAGATGCATATTGTCAATTGAGAATATTGCTTGCCTTTCAAGGCGTCCACCTTCTGCGGTGTGAGGGGTTTCTGTGGAGGCTTGTCCCCACCTTCCGAAAAATATCTATTGGAAAGTGTGCCAGAGAAACTCCGCTTGGCCAGCACTTCAGACGACCATATTGATGTGGCCGCTCTCTTAATAAACAAAGACTCCTTGGGAATGGCCATGAGCATGTCAAAAGCATCTTTGCTTATGCAAACATCGTTTGCTAGATGCACCTGAGGGAAAAAATTTTCAGTCATTACCCTATATACGTGATCTCTGATAGTCCTTAGTTCTTACCATGCCATTGCCCATGATGGAGCAGACGGGAGGGCTTGGTAATGGCTCCTCCACCGTCTCTGATCCTGCGACACCAAAGAGATAATCAGGCACATATTCACAAAAATTGTCATCTCCTATTCACATTTATTCAATTACATGATGAGGGAAGGCTGAAGGACGCAAGCAAAGAATAACAAGCATGCACAGTACAAGGCGACATGAAACAGCCGACTAATATTACAAGGCTTCTTGAAATACGCATCAATCAGAAGTCAAAATGAAAAAAGAGTCACCACCGCAAAAAATAGTTTCAAGAAATAGTTTAGTTTCAAGTTTTTACAGATGACCAGGAAAGCTTATGAATGTACCACCGTGTGCACATGTTTACATTCGCCCATGATAGGGCATTTGTCATACTGTTGCTATCAGCATGGGAAATGGAAATAGAGCTGGCACTTCATTGTCACCCTTTGGCATGCAGGAGAGGCTTGCGTCTTTCTGGGAGCATAACAAATGCACGCAACAACTTTTGTTCTGAAGCATTCTTCACGCCTCTGTGGGCAGTGACAGCAAGAGTGTAGCTGGCTAACAATTATAGGAGACAAAAATTTCGAAAAAAAAAAAACTAAGCAAATGGACACCGCACTGCTATTCATCATGTTAAGAAAGAAATGGAGATGCAAAACCGATGCAGCATGTGTGAAAATTTACAAATGTGCAGCACTTGATCGAGTATGTTATGGAATAGGCTAGAAGCGTTGCTTTGCTACCTTTCGTTTTAGAAATGCACCGATGATTTAGTAGCATAGTAACGTCACATTTCGGGCATGTTGGTATTGCGTACTTGAAGGTTTTAGCGCACGAAAAACACGGACTGACAAAGACGTGGCACACACAGGCGCTACTTGCAACAATGTTTATTTCGAAAACAGGGAACCTCATATACAGGCAACAAACATCGCTTTTCAACCATAATCATTACAGGCACTTTGCAAATTCAGCTATCTTTGCATACAGAGGCTAACTCCTTAAAAGGAAGGCAATCGACGTTTTGGAAATGCACATATCGGCCAGCCTATCAACCGATTCAGCCTCGATAATTTTACGTGTTAGCTGACTACTGCTGGTACTGATTCTTGAACATTCCTGAAAAATGGGCGTGCACGTGCCACGGGCATCGTCACTTGTATCTGGATTACTGCAGTGCCTCCAGTGAGCAATGAGGAACCCACCCCCATTTTTTTCTCCACGTTGTACTGGTGTTCCTTTAAATGCTCGTTGACGCACCGTCCACTCTGACCTACAGAATTCTTGCCACATGTTAATGGAAGCTTGTACACTACTGCATCCTTACATTCTATAAACCTGTTTTGGTTTTTATGCTTCTTCTTCCACCCCTGCTTCTCTGATGCTGCCCTGCAACATGCCGGCAGTTTTATCGGGACGCACGACTTATGAATTGACGCGCCGAACGTCTTGAAGACACAGCGGATTAAGTGAAGCGGGACTGCAGGGGTTCAAAGTTAGCAGTGTGTTTATTATGCAAGTGCGTTCATTATGCGAGTATGGCATTTGGTTTTATGAATGTGAGAAGGTTCAGCACTAAGGGTTTTTTTTTTCGTGTCACGAAAAGTGTGTGCGCATTACAATCGACGTGTTACTTTTTTTTTCGTCACGAGACGGGTGCGCGTTACAATCGAGTGCGCGGTAGAATCGTGCAAATGCGGTAAGTATAAACTGGCCCTTCAAAGTTGCATTCCATCAGTACTGCACAGAGTGGATGGCAAGTGGAGCTCATGAGACAACGCATACCGGTAGACTAAACAAAGCACCCATGGTAGCCATTGCCCAGTGGATTGTGAACGCGTGGGAATGTGTCATCAGATTCAGTGTCGAAGGATTAAAAAACAAGCACCACACAGCATGTCATCATGAGGTCGACTCAGCGGCAAAGGGTTGCAGTCATTCCTTACGCACGCAAGGTTGCCCATAACCTCACAAAAGTGGGGAGTAAAGCAGGTGTTAGGGTGGTGTTCACAGCCCGAAACAAGCTAGGTAGCCTGTGTCGATAGATCAATCGGGAGACCAAGCCCAGAATATGTGGCAAGCAGCATAGGCAGCCGGTTCTGGAAAAAAAAGTCTGAAGGGGCGCCCTATCACACATTTGGCCATGCATTGCCACGAATGTGCTTTCACACCAAGTTAGAAGCACCTGCACTTTGTTCGGGCACCAGCATCAAACAGGAAGAGAAATTGTGGAAGTATAATGGATTAAAAAAAACTGAAATAGAAGTGCATCAGTTATCCGTCTGTGTCATCGCTAGACAATGAAGTTTCGCTCATGTCTAGCAATGACATGAGCGAAACTTCTGGAATAATTTGTTCATAATATAATTGTCTGGTGCATGCGCATTGCCATTTTTATGTTGACTCAGTCACGCTGATCCGTGCATTTTTATCACAAGTGTTATATGTGCCGGGTCTTCTCCGCTGGTATGTCTTGCGCAGTTCTGCAGGTTTATAAGCAAATGCTTCTTCGGAAATAAAATCAGTTGATAGAACAGCTCATACTTGTGCGTTCTACTCTTCGTGGTCGTGTTTGTCCGCCAAAGGTTTTGGAAAAAATGGATCTAATAATGCTTGTTCATGTGGCATTATGTCAGACAAAAAGCTAGACAAAATAAATCTGCTACTTGGGTTACAGGTACCATACACTTCTGAAGCTCTATATACCTGCATGTGGTAGCAGCACTCTTGAATCCTGACGTGGCTGCTCAGGTGGCTGCTCCTGAGGTTCAGCTAGCGCCATTTCAGCAACCGTGTTGTCTTCCGGTGCTGCAGGATCCTCTGCAAATACAAAACCTAGCGATGTTTTAAAGGGGTGTGGTTATAAAGCTACCTTCTTTCTCTGTAGACTAGGCAGATAAGAATGGAGCAAATGCAATATGTAGCCTCAATTGTTTTAGCACTGACAATCTTTCAATACAATCGAATATTTTGACCAACAGCAGCATGGCTTTCTTGTAGTGAAATATCACAATTATCTCATCTGGTGATTACATGACATTATTAATGCCAGTGAGCTTGCTACACTAGTCCTGGACAGCACCACAGTGACAAACATTCACTATCCCAAGACCTCTTGCTCAGCAGCCCCACCCCCGCAGGGACGTCTGCTTCTGCAGGCGTTTGGTGTGTGGCGACACCACGGACCTGAGCCAACGGGGGGGTTGCGACCCCCTCCCACGTGTCGCCGTGCGTGGCTTAGCCGTGTCCGGGGAAAAGGGGATCCTGGGGGTTGAGCCGACGCCGGGTGATTGGACCTTTAAGGCCCCCCGGAAGAGGCAACACACCCCTTTGGCCCCGGCTTCACGTAGACGGCACCTCCGGCCTGACCCGACCGGGGGAAATCGGCAGTCGCCTTTTCCTGTCTCTTTCTCCACATCTTCGTCTTTTTCTCCTACTTTACATCTGTCCTGTCTTCTCCTCTCTTCCATTTACTTCCATTTTTCTTGGCGGCGAGGGTTAACCTGGTGTGACGTGACCAACCTAGGTTATTACATATCTGGTTATAGCGGCAATGTACAGTTGGCATGGCAGGGCCGGCTTTGCCACCCCTGTTGTGTCCCCTTGTTGGGCTCGGTGGTGGGCGACTGGCATTGCCGCCGAACATATTATTCATCACATGGGATCTTCAAACCCTTTTTCAAGTGATCGCCCCTTGAAACGGGGGCGCACCGATGCAGCCTTCTTCTTCTCCCCAAAGCACAAAGAAAATTTTCCGAAATTTCACGTGATCCATTGTGAACAGACCTCTATGAAAGCACGCATAATCTCACCATTTCTTGTTTCAAGATGCCTGAGAGATACCATTGGCACCGGCTACAAGGCTACGAAGATGGCAAGCGGGGACTTGCTTCTCGAAGTCAGAGATAAAGAACAATATGAGAAACTTACACACCTTACAGCATTTGGAAACACTCCTGTCGTAGTAAGCGCGCACCGAACCATGAACACTATCAAAGGCGTAGTTTCCGATGAAGACCTCATGGAACTGACCGAAGAAGAACTATTGGATGGATGGAAAGATGAAAATGTAATCAATGTGCAACGAATAAAAATCAGACGAAACAACACTGACATTCCAACAAAGCACCTTATAATAACCTTTGGATCAACGACTTTACCTGAGACGTTAGAAACTGGCTATGTAAAGCTTAACGTGAGACCTTACATTCCTAACCCGCGGCGTTGTTTTAAGTGTCAGCGATTTGGTCACGCGTCGCAGGGCTGCCGAGGGCAACTCACCTGTGCAAAATGTGGTGCCAAAGAGCACCCCGCGGACGACTGCAATGAAGAAGCACACTGCGCCAACTGCGATGGCGGCCACCCAGCATATTCGAGAGCCTGTCCAGCTTGGAAAAAGGAAAAGGAAATATTAACCATAAAGGTAAAAGAAAATATCTCGTTCCGCGAAGCTAGACAACGTGTATCAACACTGTTTCCGCTCAGAAAGTCTTTCGCCGAAGTGGTGCAACAGGGGGCAGCACCACAGCGGCACTTGGCGACTGCCCGAGGCACGCGTAGCTTGCCGTCGGCGTCGCCCTCTGCCCCCCCGCTGGGACCAGCGAAGGCTGCCCCACCCTCCTCAAACTCTGCTACACCAGTAGCCTTTACTGCCTCTGGCATTGGTCAGGGCAGCCCAGAGGCTAGCACTGGCAAGGCAAGCGCTGGTGAAAGCCAGCGCAGCTTTGAACCCCAGCCGGTCCCATCGACCTCTGGTCCGGTGGGCGACAAGGTCTCGCCGTCGGAGGCGAGACCATCTAGGTCAAGTATTCGCTCGAAAGAGCGCGTGTCCGGCGCGTCGCAAGATGCAATGGACACCACACCAAGCTCAGCGGCGCAGCTAGCGCCGAAGGAGCGGCGAGACACTCTCGACCGCTCCAAAAAGGACAAATCCCGTATTACAGGGCCTGGAAAGGGCCCCGTAAAGTAAGACAGCACATCTTTCTCTGTACACACAGCACATATTTACTCACAATGGATACACAAATTATACAGTGGAATGTGAGAGGCCTTATCAGAAACCTTGATGACATTCATGAGATTCTCCACGAACATTGTCCAAAAGTGCTGTGTGTACAAGAGACACACCTGAACAGCAAACATGCAAACTTTTTACGTCCCTATGTTATCTTTAGAAAAGATCGCGATGATTGTTTTGTTTCTTCTGGCGGTGTTGCCATAATAGTCGACCGAAGTGTTCCTTGTCAAAAACTGCATTTACAAACATCCCTTGAAGCGGTAGCCATCCGAGCGGTGCTTTCTAACAAACTTATTACGGTTTGCTCGTTCTACGTACCTCCACAATACCACCTACACAAACACGAATTTCAGTCCCTAGTTGATGAATTACCCGAACCTTATGCCCTTCTTGGCGATTTTAACGCACACAGTGGCTTATGGGGTGATTCCCGTACCGATGCTCGAGGCCGCCTTATTGAACAGTTTCTCTTTTCTTCAGGTGCATGTTTACTGAACAAGAAGGAACATACATATTACAGTATCGCGAACAAAACTTACTCGTCTATCGACCTTAGTATAGTTTACCCGTCTATATACACTGAACTTACATGGGAAGTTATAAAAAATCCTTACGGGAGCGACCACTTCCCTATAGTACTGAGAGCACAAAAACAGCAGGAACCTGTAGCACACGCACCCCAGTGGAAGACTGAATCAGCCAATTGGGACGAATTCCGAGCTTTAACTGGTAATATTAATTGGGCAGACATGTCTGCGTTAGAAATTGATGCTGCAGTTGAGTACTTTACGGTTTTTCTCATTAACGTCGCATCTAAATGTATTCCAACTACAGGACTCTCTAGGAAACGCCGCGTTCCGTGGTGGAACGAGGAATGTCGAAACGCACGTAGGAAACAGAATAAAGCATGGAGGCTGCTGCGCGATTCTCCTACGGATGAAAATCTTGTCAACTTTAAGAAAGTTAAATCTGCAGGCAGGAGAACGCGTCGACAAGCAAGACGGGAAAGTTGGCAGAAGTTTCTATCAAGCGTCAACTCGTATACAGATGAGGCAAAAGTGTGGAATAGAGTTAACAAGGTAAGAGGGCGACAGACACACTCACTGCCCTTGGTAAACACTGGGGGCGACAGCTTAGAAGACCAGGCAAACTGCCTGGGCGCACACTTCGAACACGTATCGAGTGCATCACACTACAATGAAACATTCCAAAGATACAAAGCAGCAGTAGAAAGGCAGAAACTGGAACAAAAATGTGCGAGACACGAAGCATACAATGAGCCATTCAGCTTAGCTGAGCTACAGGCAGCACTAAGCTGCTGCAATGAATCTGCCCCCGGTGCCGACCGTGTCACATACGAAATGGTAAAGCAGCTTCCGTCTAAGGCAAAGCAAACTCTTCTTTCCCTGTACAATGCTATATGGGCTTCAGGGCGAATGCCACCCGCCTGGAAAGAAGCTATTGTCATACCTATTCTCAAACAGGGCAAGGACCCGTCTTCTGCATCCAGTTACAGACCTATAGCATTGACAAGTGGCCTCTCTAAAATCTTTGAAAAAATGGTCAACCGGCGATTGCTGTATTTCCTTGAGTCAAACAAACTGCTTGATCCATACCAGTGTGGGTTTCGAGAGAGTCGATCAACCATAGACCATTTAATACGTATAGAGGCACAGATTCGTGAAGCCTTTGTCCATAAACAGTTCTTTCTGTCTGTTTTTCTCGATATGGAAAAGGCTTACGATACCACGTGGCGGTTTGGAATACTCAGGGATCTGTCACACTTTGGAGTGTGTGGTAATATGTTGCATGTCATTGAGAGTTATCTGTCCAATCGGACATTTCGAGTTCGTGTGGGCAATGTCTTATCAAAAACTTTTGTGCAGGAAACAGGAGTGCCACAAGGTGGGGTGCTCAGCTGCACTCTGTTTATTATAAAAATTAATTCCTTGTATCTGCACATCCCGCATAACATGTTCTATTCAACCTATGTCGACGATGTTCAGATAGGTTTTAAATCGTCCAACCTTGCTATATGCGAGCGCCAAGTTCAACTGGCCCTGAACAAGGTGTCTAAATGGGCGGACGTAAACGGGTTCACTCTAAACCCACAGAAAAGCGCGTGTGTCCTGTTTTCTAGAAAGAAAGGCATACACCCCGATCCCAACATTGAGTTGAACGGTGAGCGCCTGCCTGTAGAAAGAGAGCACAAATTCTTAGGCATAATCCTAGACTCGAAGTTGACATTTGTGGCACATTTAAAGTATTTAAAGGACAAATGCATAAAAACAATGAACCTCGTGAAAGTCCTGTCCCGCACCACGTGGGGTAGTGATACAAAGTGTCTATTGAATTTATATAAGAGCCTTATACAATCACGCCTGGACTATGGCGCCATAGTTTATCACTCTGCAGCACCAAGTGCATTGAAGATGTTGGACCCTATCCACAACTTAGGCATCCGGCTTTCCACGGGCGCCTTCAGAACAAGCCCCGTGGAAAGTCTCTACGTTGAATCAGATGAGTGGTCGCTCCGTCTTCAGAGAACATACTTGTCCTTCGTCTATTTCCTCAAAGTAAAGGCAAACAGAGAACATCCTGCATTCACAACAATAAATGATCTGTCCAGCGCCCAAATTTTTCAGAATCGCCCTGCTTTGAGAGAGCCCTACTCCTTGCGAGTGAGGGCTCTTGCTGAAGAAATGGATGTGGCTCTTCACGAACGCGATTTGATGCCTTATCCTGTTCAACTTCCGCCATGGCAGTGGCAGCTGATCGATTGTGACCTGTCTTTTGTTGATGTCACAAAACACGCGCCAGCCACACATGTCCGCATGCACTTTCTAGAACTGCAGCACAAATACCATTGTCCTCAGTTCTTTACGGATGCATCGAAGACTCAAGCTGGGGTCTCTTATGCAGCAGTCGGTCCATCCTTTTCCGACGCCGGCGCTTTGCACCCCAACATGAGTATCTTTACCGCGGAAGCTTATGCAGTCCTTACAGCAGTTAAACACATTACACTGTCAAATATACCAAAGGCAGTTATATACACGGTTCGTTAAGTGTGGTCAAAGCTTTGAAAACTCTAAAGAGGTACAGAAATCCTGTAATTATTTCCCTTTATACAGCCCTGTGTACCGCCTACGTATCCAGGCGGCACGTCGTGCTGTGCTGGGTACCAGGGCACCGCAATATTGAAGGGAATGAGTTAGCCGACCGGCTTGCCACATCTGTAGAGACCACCACTTCCCGCATATCCGTAGGTGTTCCTGTAATGGACTTGAAGCCCTTCCTCAGGAAGAGGCTCAGGGCCTACTGGCAGCAGCTATGGGATAAGGAAACTCCAAATAAACTCCATCTTATCAAACCTTATCTCAGTAACTGGCCCCTAGTATCAAAGCTACGCCGTACACAGGTAACACTCTGTAGACTAAGGATTGGACACACACATAGCACACACGCATACCTACTGTCGGGTGGCGATCCACCGATGTGCCACTACTGTGGCGAGCCCCTGAGTGTTGTCCACATCCTTCTGCAATGCATGGCTCTAGAAAGTCACAGAAAACAGCACTTTTTACTACCATTCCGGGAGCATCTGCCACTGCACCCGTCTATGTTTTTAAGTAACAAACCACTTTTTAAACTCGATAATAGAGCGCCGGCGACTCGTGTGTACGCCGCCAGATGCCGCGACGATACCGTTGGCTGAAGAATCAGTCCTGGCGTTTTTTAAAGATATACACAATTTTAATGTTATTTATCCAGGCGACCTGTAGCACGGCCTCTCAGCAGAGGCCGCTGCTGCGGTGTTTTTATCAAGAAAGCACCCTCCTCGCCGTCCTTCGGCTCAAGGATCACGGCGAGAAATTCGTGCTGCCTCAATGAGTTAGTTTTTTAGAAACCTACATTGAGTATTCATAGACCACCCCACTCGCTAATGTCATAGTTTTAATCTCTTACGCCTCTATACAGCGATTGAATTTTAGATTTTAGGCCCATCTACAGCCACATCCCATATTAGCATCGTGACTCATTGTTCACCGCAGACATCACATCACCAGAAATGGCGCTCTTTGGCCATACTTGGCCCTTGCGCCACGAAAAAACACATCATCATCAGCAGCAGCAGCAGCCCCACACTTAGCCACAAAGCAACGACATCAGATAAGGTGTAAGAGGAGTAACTGTCTCTGCAATTGGAAAATAAGCAACATATGGTTGATAATCACACTGCAGTGCCATATGCCATATGAGAACAGTGTGTCTCCTATCCCTAGGGTGTCCCTCAAGGTTTAAAGTGCAAGAACAATCTTCCTCAAACACAGCATGTTACTACGGCAAATGTGTTACGTGCATGGGTGCTATGAGGGCAACTGGTGCTGCAAGGTGAACTGCACTGCTTTTGAAATAAAAAATTTATGGGAAACCCCCTCCTCTTGGTATACCTTGTATTTAATGCACTCAAGCTAAAACTGTCACCTGCCCCCTCATTACTGGTATGCATCCTGTTGGCAATTCCATCGCAAGTGCAACTCATAAGCCAGCTGCACTCAATGGGATATGAAGTGAACTGTATACTGTCAGAAGCTGCATTCATGTGCATGTTCGTAATAATAACAGATGGGCTTTTAAGTGCAAAAAGCCAGATGTGATTATGATGCATAAACTGCAGTGGAGGCCTCGAGAGGAATTTTTGACTACCTGGGGTTTCTTAAAATGCACAGAAATCTAAGTACACAGATGCAGCTACCATGGCGGGCAATGCATGTGTGTAGTCACATAGCAAGTGGAGATCCACCTGTAGATTGTAAGAAGTTCCCTGCAGGCAGAAAATATACTGCTGTAAGTGTTCTCAAGAAAAAATTATTGCTATTTTTGGTGCAAACTGAAGGTTTCAGTGAAAAAAAAATCCATTTTCTTTTGATATCTCCTCTTGTGCTTAATAGCTAGAAGTAAAACATCAAGCTGTATTTCACAAAATTGACAGTTAATCACATCACCTAATGAACAATTTAAATGCAAGTTGTATTACAAAAGTACTTCGTGCTGGACTCATTTTCCATACCTGTAAGTAGCTGCCGTGAGACTGGTGGTTCACTGCGAGCAGCTTGTCCAGAATCTAGTGTAGGAGTGTGGTCACCACCTCCTGGTGACCACACGGACTCGGGCCTTGCCGCTGGAAGTGATCCCACTTCTCTCCCACAACTACACTTCCGTTCGTTCGCTTGCGCACCTAAGAAAGCACAATGATTATGTAGTTGATTGACTAATTCTTCAGGTTTAACATCCAAAAAACACAATATTATGAGAGATGCCGTAGCGGAGGGCTCAGGAAATTTGACCTAGGGTTCTCTAATGTGCACTGACATTGCACAGTACAGGGGCCTCAACATGTTGCCCCCACAGAAATGCAGCCACCACGGCCAGGATTTGATCCTGTGACCCTTGGATTAGCAGCCGAGTAGCATAGCCACTAGACCACCATGGCGGGCCTTTTTACAGCCACTGTGTGGGTGTAGAAAGGCTTTTATTTTAGAAAAGCCTTAATATTTAGAGTTAATGCAAATGTCCAATAAGAACATTTGGTTTTCCATGATTAGTTACTATTCCCACTGTTTGCACTGAGTCTTACCATGTGCATGCCAGGCATAGTGTGGCTCTCCACCCTTGCCACAGGTAACATCATTTCAAGGTCTTATGAGTGATTTTTCATTAAAATGTACAATCCTGTTTTACTAAGATTTTCTTTTGTTTTCCCACATATCAATAATGCGTTATCAATTTCTTGCACCAGTTTTCTTGTGTTATACAATTGGCTTTATTCCTTTGCTGAAGTGGACTCTCGTTGTTACAGTAACAAATATGTATTCCCTTTCTTCATACAGTTAAATGCCACTGTTCTCCTGGAGTTTAACGTTCTCCTATGATCTATGCACATGACATAGATGAATGACCAAGTGAAAAAAATATTTAATTATTGATCCATGCTTGCACTACTCGGAGGTAGTGTGAGGGGTCAGTGGTAGGAGCCTCAAGCACAAGCCTACGAGCTAAGGCACCACTGTAGAATGGTGCACGTTCTTGAGTCTGCTACAATTAGGAACACCAACACTGAACACCTTAATACCATGTTAAAGTGTGCAACACCAATATTAAGCTAAGCCCTAACCATTCGACCGATGAAAAATATTTGAAGGCCCTCATATGTGGTGCAGGCAAGGAAGTGGCAGGTTCAATCCTACTCCCTCTCTTTTTGCAGTTTCTGTGTATGTATGTGTATACACATACACACACACATACCATCCCCACACCCCCTAAATAGGATCCTGCTTAAGCTCCTGCCACCCACCATATTAATGCAGAAATAAATGCGTTACTCATTAACATAAACAATTCACAGGCATGCATTAGCACGTCAAATAGCAAAATCCTTCCTCTGCAGGCACAGTTTTCACTGTTGAGCTAGCTACAATTTGGACAGATTTTGATAATTTCAACATTTAACTGAGATAATTAACTTACACTGTTTTTTAAATTTAAGTAGATAACAGACAAGCCACCTACGTGCTTCTGAGAGGAGGTTAAGAATCTCCTCTTGGAGCTTCATATTGAAAGACAAGATCCTTGCATTTTCAGATTTGAGCCTGCTATTGTCTTACTTTAGTCTCGAAACTCCTTCCAAAAGCTCTTGGAAGTTTTCCGAAGGCATGGCCTCCAGTATCTTTTCGGCAGCGATATTTTTCGCAGCAAGCCTATTTTTTTTTGTTTGGCACCTGAAAATGGGACAAATAACACAAATGACACCCCATGACAGTGAAAAGTCTCAACCACTTTTCATGTTAGTGAAGGTGTCGTAAGGCTTCCAAATATGAATGAATGAATGCCTATTAACTGTGAGGTGAAAGGTGACGTGCCACAAAAACTGTTATCGATGAGCTAGCTATAATGTGGAAGACCACTGGTGCTTGCCATTCCTCCTCTCTCCTTTCACCAAGCATAATTCTGTCTGCAGTGGTCTGCTGAAAGCTTAAAACACAGAATGTTGATAGATGCCCACATTGACCATTCTGATAGCATTCTTGGAGTGCATGTAATGTATATGCAGGAGGAAATGCTTGGATTTGACATGGTGCATTAACAATACATTCTTTAAAAAGTTAGGCCTTGGGTGTTTGCATTTACACCGTACTATCCTACGATCTTTGCTGTGTCAGGAAAATTAACCTGTGCCTACTAGCTCAACTGCACCAGTTAATACAAATCGAAGCCGAAATACAGGGCTGGTAGTTTTCGAAATAATAAACAATTATTATGTGAGCTTCTAAGCTATGCAACCCTGAAATCACGCATACAAGTTACAATCATGTGAATGTTGCACACAAATAAGAGACGTATGCCCCAGTGCTAGTATGGGAATGTGCGCAGTAGCACAGCTATCACAAGTTTTCTACAGAAAGTTCAACCACCAGTAAAGCACCAATACCTCATCACCAGCTGCGTCGACTGGCATTGCAGCACTTCTTTTAAAAGTGTGCCTCGTTCCAGCGTCGAGGTAGAGATCCATTTCCTCCTTAGAGGCTACACAAAAAAAAAGAGACAAATGTAACTGCAACACACGCTATGCTCCCCCTTTCACCTGCTTTTTTGTGCAATGGCAATTAGCAGAGTAATAGCAAAGCTTTGAAACTTGACTTTGTGGTTGTTACAAAGACTTCGACTTACAGTCACAACCTTTTGACTGTGAACATGGGTGTCCGAGGCTTTCTGCACTACCAGTGCCACAGTCAGTATGTCAAAATATGTTTGAACTTGAGCGTGGAGTGTAGCTTTCCTTCGCATGCATCATGTCGCCGGAGCGCTCACATATCATCTACTAGCCACCTTCCCCCATCGGCAGTGAATGTATTACGATTGCCACTAAAGTTCGGATGCCCTAAGTTCAAACTGTTTGCTTCCTTTGCTTTGCTTTATTACATGCTTCAAATTTCTAATCAAGCTTTGTCTTTTCTTTGCCTGTTTGTTGTTTGACTGCACCAGCAGCAGGAAAAAAAAAACGCTAAAACTTGCACATTTATTCGGTGCATGTTTCACAAGCCTGCTGCGTTTAAGGATGTAGCTCCAGTAAATTGAAATAATTTTTTGTGCGACTTAATTAGCACCTTGTCATGCACTCATTAGCCGCAACAACTGCTGCCATTCTTGGGGTCAGTCGCGCGCACAGGCCTGGCACAGTGTAATCATTTGCTTCAAGATTCTCCCACCCTTGCGAACAGCTACCCACACCTCGGCCAAGATAAAGGAACCTACGATCCTTGTGTTCGTATGGAACGCAACTGCAAGTTTAAAATTTTTCCCGCTCGCAAGAGGCATGCGGCTTCGTTATTGCGGTACGATTGCAGCAGAAGTCGAGAAGCGCGCAACGTGACGCAGTGCGCGCGGCGGACAAATTCTCGCACGCAGCACGCAATGGGCACGAGCAGTGCTTCTCGTTGCCGCCGCTGAACTGCACCTGCAGCATGTATACGGCCAGGCACACACGTGTTCACGATCAAAAATATTGCTACTAAACAGTGCTCGGCGATTGAAACGCGATACTCGGACCGCGTGGTGGCCGGCGCATTTTGTGCTGATAAGAGTGCGCGGGTGATCACAGATGGCTCAAACTGAACCACAATGCGTCATAAATTTAAGCACCAGAACAAACCGCTCAGCTGCTCAGCGTCCCCAGCGCAAAGCAGTGACGCAGAAAGCATCGACAGCCGTGCGCTCAGAGTATTGCGTTTGAATCACAGAGCGCTGCTGTACGCAATACATCTGACGGTACTGACGGTACGCAATGCATCTCCGCGCATATCCGTGCGAACACTGCAAATGCTAACTCTATTAGCATACCAGATGAACTTGCACTCTCACCTGTCATGTGCAGGATCTCAGCTTCATAGTACGATCCTGCTGTCCGGCTGTCGCCTTCCCAGTATACGCTGTACACCTCGCCGGCCTTAAAATCTCTGCTATGCTTGGGCCTGAACCCCTTCACATGGTTCGACGTCGTGACCTTTTTTACCTTGTCGAACACGTATCGAACATAAACAAAGAAAATCATAATGGAACGTTCAGCATGGAAACCGCAATACAAAGAATAAAATGCACCCAAGAACCCAAGTCCACACGTCACGGAGAAGCTGACGAAGCGCAGAGGATGAGAGGAGTCGAGTCGATTGGGAGGATGAATAGGTGGATAGCAAAATGACGTTTTCGTCTGCACCAGACTTCCGGTTCGAGGCGTAGCTGCCCGGTTCCTTCGTTCGGCCTTGTGTGCCGGTTCTTGCTGCACGTCTCCGCACCTCGCAAAGCACACACGTTTCTGTGAAGTATAAACTGGCCCTTCAAAGTTGCATTCCATCAGTACTGCACAGAGTGGATGGCAAGTGGAGCTCATGAGACAACGCCTACCGGTAGACTAAACAAAGCACCCATGGTAGCCATTGCGCAGTGGATTGTGAACGCGTGGGAATGTGTCATCAGATTCAGTGTCGAAGGATTAAAAAACAAGCACCACACAGCATGTCATCATGAGGTCGACTCGCGGCAAAGGGTTGCAGTCATTCCTTACGCACGCAAGGTTGCCCATAACCTCACAAAAGTGGGGAGTAAAGCAGGTGTTAGGGTGGTGTTCACTGCCCGAAACAAGCTAGGTAGCCTGTGTCGATAGATCAATCGGGAGACCAAGCCCAGAATATGTGGCAAGAAGCAAGTTGTGCCGCTTTGCAACCTGGCCAGGCATGAAGCGGGATGTAATACGCTACGCTCGCTCATGTAACGTGTGGAAAAGAGTGAAACCGAGAGGTGGACGCCCACCCGGGCTGATGAAGCCGATCAACAGCAGGATACCGTGGCAGACTGCGGCTTGTGACATCATGGGACCTTAACCACGAACCACGGATGGATGGATGGATGCTATGAGCTTCCCCTTTGTAACGGGGCGGTGACATGTGCGCCACCAGGCTCGTAAGAAGATTTAAGAACTTTTTTTTTTCCTCTTTTAATTTTCCTCATGCCTTTTAAATTTACTTCAATCAAATCGATCATGCCATATCAAAAACGGAATTTCATATCCCAGTTCCCTGCCCCTTATGGCAGAAATTCCATATTTTTTCCTATAATTATTTTTGTCCGTTCTCTCTAGTTTTCTGCCACCAGTATTCTAACCGTCTCTTACTTATTTCAATCGCGGCTATGTTCAGCTTCCCGTTGTTCGCCCTAAAACCCAAGGCTTCATGTAGGGTGGTGCCCAAACGTACACCTGGGTGGATATTTCCGCATTCAATCAGAACATGCTCTGTCGTTTCCCTATCTTCCTCACAGCATGTGCATTTTTCTTCTTCTTTACTGAATTTCGCTTTATAAACACGCGTTCTAAGGCAGCCCGATCTCGCTTCAAACAATAAAGCGCTTCCTCTTGAATTATCATAAAATGCCTCCCTCTTTATTTCGTTTTTGCCCTCTCGGTAGTTATTCAGAGTCGGTTTTTTTTCCATCGCTGTCCTCCAGTAAATCTTCTCCGCCTCTCTGACTTTTCCCTTTACGCTCTTTGTTGTCAGTTCTCTTAGAGCCGTATATTTACTGGTGAGCCTCCTAGTTCTCTTTCTCCACTGCGTGTCAACGCTCTTTCTATGTAAATAGCGGAACACCTTCACTGCCCACCTAACCTCTTTCATATTCCTTAGCCTTTCTTCAAACCTTATTTTGCTCTGCGCTTCCCTTGCCTCAAAACTCGCCCATCCCATATCGCCCTTTACAGCCTCGTTTGTAGTTTTCCCGTGAGCACCCAACGCGAGGCGTCCCACAGTTCTTTGATTCACATCCATTCCCGATTGTATCTCTGGCCTCATGCACACCACTGAGTTCCCAAATGCAAAAGTCGGAGCGCCACCTAGCGCGAAAAACGGGAAGCGCCGCCCGGTTGGAAAACAAACCGTGCTCCACCTTGCTTCCGTACGGCGGCGCCACGCATGACGAGGTTTTGTCACGTTTTGTGGACGTCTCGATGTCTTTTTTCCCTTAATGGAATGAGATTACCTTTCGCTAAATGTCACTAGAAGTCCTGATTCCCTTGCCGTTTTTCGCAAACGCGTCGTATACGACGGTCTTCTCGAGGTGCCGGAACGCGAGCTACAATACACAATGCTATCCTCACACCGGCATTTAGTTCGTTTGCAGGGTGCACCGTGCGTAGGTTTTGGAACGTTAAACTTAACAGAAATACAGTAGTCGTATATTTGTGGCTTTATAAGCGATTGGCCTCCTTCAAGTCGGGCATCAGCTGGTGACATTCGCGAAAGCGGCGACACTGGTCATCACAAATGTGTGATAACATAACTTGCAAATTTACACGGAGCCACGTGCAAGCTTAACAGGTAATTCGTCGTGCTGTTAACATTGATGCCCGACGGGCGATGTGCATTTTGATGGTGCGAAACGCTAAAATGACCGTGCACTTGATACGATACAAAAAACTTCCGCGTCGAAATTAATATGTGCCGAGTTTCCCGCTATGCGACGTGGCTCAAGTCACATCGAGGTTATGGCACGGAATACCCAACACTAAAAAAAAAAAAAATATCATTATGCAGATGTATACGTTCTCGTTTACGAGTCCAGTATAGGTGTCGTGAACTGTTTATCACAACTGCAGAAGGCTCGTAGCTCGTTTGCAGATCCAGTTAGATTTGCACGGGCAGTCGATCGCTATAAAAAGAAAATGAACACTAAAAGTTTCATCGTGCTTTCCGGTGACAAAGTGCGCGCCACAGATTACAACGCGGTTGGATAGCATCGCATGCCTCGCTTCACCGCTGCCGTCCACGCCCTTTTCTTTTTGAAGCAACAATCGCGGGAGGAATTTCGGATAAATTACTGCTTTCTCTTTCTATCGAAATAGTTGCTGCAGGCGAAAACTGCGCATTTTCAGGCATTTGAGGCGCGCGAACCCTTGAGGTGCGAGGCACGTCGTGCTCGCAGCCAGTTTGTTTCCCAACCAAGCAGACGACGCCAGCTCTGGCGCCTGCGCAGTCGTACTTATGCAAGTGGTCCATTCCTTCTCGTGGTCACCGACCACTTCAGCAAAGGGGTCCAATTATTCCCGCTACGAAGGCTGACGGCACGCGTAATCATGCAGAAGCTCATCGAAGTGTTCACGCGATTTGGCTACCCAAAAGAGTTGATTACGGACAATGCGTCCTATTTCACTTCCAAATTATTCGTGGACTCCTCTGCAGCCCTCAGCATTAAGCACAAGAGAACGACCACGTATCACGCCCAGGCAAATCCAACCGAACGTGTGAACCACAACATCAAGCATATGCTCGTTGCTTTTGCGGGTACGCACAAGGAGTGGGACAATTGCATCCCTGAAATCGGATTTGCTATAAGGACGACCATGAAGCGCTCGACTGGCTTCACCTCCGCAACTCTCAATCTTGGGAGGGAGCTTATGAATCCCGTGGAACACACTCTACAGGAACGCAGCTCGGAACTGGTTGCTTCGTCAGCATGCGCTGATTATGCAGCTGGGCTGCGCTCAAAGGTTCAAGAGGCTTTATGCAAAGCACGACGGAACCTGAGGACTGCTCGAGCAGAGCAGAAAGCGCAGTATGACTGCTGTCATCGGGACGTTCAATACAAAGTTGGCGACCTGGTGTTGAGGCGTAATCATTTCCTAAGCGATGCCAGCAAGAAATTCTCAGCTTCTCTGGCACCGAAGTGGACAGGACCGTACCGAGTGAAGGAGATTGTTTCGTCTCTCGTGTACAAGCTGGCGGACTTACAGCTAAGACCGATCAGCGGACCGGTGCATGTCTGTGAGCTCAAACCCTACTACGACAGAGGGAATGAGTGGCCCGAGGGGAATGCTCTCCCGCCTTCGCAGGCAGCGGCATCGGGTGGCACAGCTCGACGTTCGAGCCCAGTGCGGCGCTACAATTTGCGATCTCGACGGAACTAACTGTCCTGATTGTAGGCGCTAACTTTATTGTGTGCGATGTCTGACGGAATGCTCCACCGGCGTCCCACATGCAACCTTCCGGAGTGAGCATGCGCTTTCTCTTCGGGCTAATCAGCAACAGAGGGACCACCTGGACGGTTGTCGGCAGCAACAGCGGCCAGTCAGAAGAAACCGTTTTCGTCGCGCGTTCTACGCAAGGCCAGGCTCATGCGGGCCACAACGCATTACGAGCAGGGGTGTGACGACAGCGGAGACCACTGCAGCGGCCAGAGACAAGGCGAGAAAAAACAACCAAAACGGCAAAGCAATTTCCGGTCCGGAGTGGCGGCAGCGGCCTTGGCAAATTCGGAAAACTCGGCGACACTTCGGTCCCGTTGCCCTCTCCCCATCATCGTAATCCCGTAATACCTGGAGGGGCGGAGCTGAGGAGGCCGCGGGAGTCGAAAGAAAAACCGGGTTCAACAGACGACGGTGCCATTCGCGGCACAGCAACCCCTTGGTCAAGATCGCTCGTGCGTCTTCCGCCTCCCTGCCAGTATGCCAGACAACGGAGCCGCCCGCAAGATGAAGAGGCGCTGGTCCGGTCCACGACATTCCAACACTGGGCCTTCTCATGCAACGAACGGGCGGCCGCTCCAGCACCACCAGCTTCCTGCCGCGCCGAAGGTACCCCGCGCCGAGGGCCAGCTGAGCGAGTCAGCGGCGTCGGGCCGGGCGGCCTCCCCAGGTCAAGTATGGCCGGCAGACCAACCTTCGCCGGCCACCACGGGCGTGCCATCAAAGACGCGCTCGGTGGCCACATGGACCTTTCAGGACGGCACGGAGGCGCCCGTCTCCTGTTTTTCCGCGGCGCCCTGGAAGAGGCAGGAGCGGGCGTACACAGCGAAGGGAGAGAGCCACCTCTTCGCACCCTTTTGCGGGCGCACGATCGTCGACGGGCAGCGCAAGTCGAACGGCGCTTCTCTTCCCCCGGAGCCCGGGTCCGTCTTTTGCGAGTGCGGCGTCCTGCTACTGCACGAGAGCCACGAAAAGCCCATCATTCATCGCGGGAGAACGGGGGCTCAGGGAGACGAGGCGCCGGTGAGCGACACCCAGTCGGCGACGGAGGCCGTTGTCCGGCGCCTGCGGACGGATCAATAGTTCGCGAGGTGGCTCCTCACAGTGGCTGCGGGTACAGCGGGAGCGATCCCGGCGGCATCGTCAACGCCGCCGAGCGACCACCTAGGGTCGCCCGCATCATCACCCGGCACCCCACCCAGGCCAGTGACAGCGGCCGCCGCGGCACCAGCATCATCGCCAGCATCATCCTCTGGTCGCCCGCATCAGCTTCGCCAGGCATCCCGATTTGGTCAGCCGCGCCCGTCAGCGACAACCCGGCGACCACGGCCGCGGTGAGGGGAGACAGCTCCCTCTTCGACATGGACTTCGAGACGTTCCTCGAGGCGTACTTTGCATCGGCCCTTGTGTTATCCCCAGGTGATGGCGGTGGCTTCGAGGGTGAAGGGGGTGAATTAAGGAGGGGTGGGGTGTAGAAATGCATGCGCATTTCAGCGGCCGCAGACCGGTTGCGTGTTACATGCACATGCTTAGGCAGGGGCGGCGCGGTGGGTGAGGGCACTCACGCCGCTTCCACCGCTGCCTTTCATGCCGAACCATCAAATGGCTGAAAGTTTTAAGAGACAGGCTTGGAGGCTCATTGACGCGGAATATCCCAAAGAAATTCTGACTGCCATTTGTGAGAGGGTGCTTCAGAAGCTGAAAACCAGCAACCCCTAAAGGAGCTCATCTTTTCAAGAAAGCCACCTGCCGTGATCCCTTACCTTCATGGACTAAGCCATTCCCTCAAGAACCCGTGTGCTGTGCGATGTCAGTGCACGTTAAAGAACCCCAGGTGGTCGAAATTTCCGGAGCCCTCCACTACGGCGTCTCTCATAATCAGAACTGGTTTTGGGACGTAAAACCCCATAAAACAACAAAACATTCCCTCAAGAAGATCGCTGATAGACAAGGCGTGAAGACAGTGTTTTCGTCTACCAACAAGGCTTCATCGATGTGCCGCAGAGTAAACAATGACAAGGAGGAAGAAACCTCTGAGAAGAAGCAACGCACGCAATATGCGCCATACCATCAAGCTATCGTACATCGCATTCCTTTATCATGCGGCCGGGCTTACATCGGCGAAACTGGCCGATGCCTTAATGATCGAACAAGAGAGTATGCTGCCTCAGACAACAGCACCATGTGGACACCTTGCGGCTCTTTGCAGGGACTGCGCATGTCAAGCACACCTCGATCAAATCTCCGTCATAGCCAAAAGAGGCGACGAACTCAAGCGCGAGATAAAGGAAGCCATAGAGATCGAGAAGGAAGGCGGCAAATGCGTCAGTGCAGCGTCAGTGCTTCTGACGTGAAAAGAACTATCGTATCTCTCTGGCATGCAATAATCTTATTCGTGGAAGCGTCGCCAGGCGCCTATCACAGCTTGATATCCGTCGGTGACAGCGCGCTTCCTTGCTTGCTCATTTATTTAGCCGCACACACTGAAATAAAATTCAATTGTTAGTACAGCGACGTCCAAGTCTGTTTTTTTTTTTTTCTTGTCCCGTCTATTCAAGTTCCGCTGCTCAAACCAAAGTCGACATGGTTGACTTATTGAAATGGGGAAGGGGTGGGAGAATAACGTAGCGCCGCCAAACGGCGCTTTCGTGTACCAAGAGCGCATGCGCGCTGAACTTTGCAGTGACCTTCGATATCATCGGTGTCAATAACAGTTCGGCTGTTGTTTTAGGCACACGTTGTTCACTCGCCTGGCTGGGTGCCTAGCTGCGCGTCAAAACAGGGTTTTTTGGCCTATTCCGGTACGCATGTGCTGTAATGTTCTGTCGTGCTTATTAAATGTTTTTCTGTTCAATAAAGATCAGTTGTGAGAGCAAGCTCGGGCCCGCCAACTTTTTTTTTCTGTCTTTTTGCACTTCAACACTATTGCATCAAGCATTTGAGCGCAGGACCTCCGAAGAAAATCTCTCGCTATTTTTTTTTTCTTTTGTTGTCGTGGAACCGTTATTTCGCTAGTGAGAAGCCACCGCCCGTTAACGTTATTCTTTATTCTTTATTCAAAGGTTACCCCGCATTGTCCAAAGGCGTTACAGCAGGGGGTTACAGAAACGACATAAACAATTCTTCATTCTTACAGCACACTTGCATGGCAGACAATCCATTCCACTCTTTAACAGTTCTAACGAAAAATGAATTCGCGAATAGGTTCGTCCTGGTGCGTAATTCTCTTATTTTAAAAACATGGTCAGTTCTAGATGAACGGTAATGAGGTTCCTTAAAGTATTTTTCTTTATTAATTCCTGTTTTATCATTATATATCTCAAAAAAGAACTTCAGTCGCAGCTTTTGCCGACGCGAGGAAAGCAGTTCCCACCCAAGTTCATTTTTCATCTGAGTGCAGCTCTCCCCTCTCTTGTACCGTCCCAAGACGAACCTGGCCGCCCGGTTTTGAATTTTTTCAATTTTATCAATCAATGTGGCTTGCGAAGGATCCCACACGGCACAAGCGTATTCCAATATAGGTCGTATACATGTTAAATAGGCTGTCTTTTTTAAGTTCAGTTCGGAAGTTTTTAAATTACGTTGGATAAAGTTTAGCGCCTTTCCAGCTTTACAAACCACATCATCTACATGCGCATTCCACGAGCAGTCGGATGAAAAGACTACCCCTAGGTATTTATAACTATCTGCTCTTTTTAGACGTTCATTGTTTAAAGTATACTCTGTTTCCATTGGTTTCCGCTTCCTTGTAAAAGAGACATGGACACACTTTTTATTATTTAGGTTCATTTTCCACGTAGAGCACCAATCTTGAACACGTTCCAAATCCGTTTGCAGTTGGGTAAGGTCTCTGTCACTCTTTACTTGTCTATACACAACACAATCGTCTGCAAACAATCTAATATGTGATGAAATACCTGCTGAAATATCATTTATGTAAACTAAAAATAAAAGTGGCCCCAAAACTGAACCCTGTGGAACTCCCGATGTCACATCAACGTAATCAGAGCTTTTGCCGTTTAAGATGACGCATTGCCGGCGCTGGCACAAACAATTTTCAATCCAATTTAGGACAGCAGAATCTATATTTAGTAATTTAAGTTTGTTGCAAAGGAGTGAATGTGTTACCGTGTCGAATGCCTTGCGGAAATCTAAGAAGATGCAGTCAGTTTGCCCCCCTGAATCAATGGTGGATACCAGATCATGATAAAATTCAACCAGTTGTGTGGTGCACGACAACCCCTTTCGGAACCCATGTTGAACATTAGTTAATATATTGTTTTCAGTGAGGTGTTTCATTATTCCAGAGTAGAGAATGTGTTCCATTACCTTGCGCACTATTGATGTTAGAGAGATTGGTCTGTAATTCCCAGCATCCTTTTTCGATCCCCCCTTGTGGATTGGAACAACATGGGCAGTTTTCCAGTCAACAGGTAGGAGGCCTGATTTCAAGGATTGTTTATAAATTATGTGCAGGTAAAGAGAGATTGGTTCGGCGCATCGTCTCAGAATACGCGGAGAAATCGCATCTGGGCCAGGTGCTTTCGTTTCATCTGTTTGCTTTAATAGCTTTTCAATGCCACTTACGCTGAACTCAATTGGGTTCATTGGAGATATGCTACTGGCGTCGAACGAATAGGCAAAGTCCTGTATTGGCAAAAAGATAGATTTAAAATAGCTGTTCAAACAATTCGCCTTCTCTCCATCATCTGTGATAGTTTCGTTATTATAAACAATTTCATTTATACCGACACTGTCAGAACCGCAACTCTTGATATATTACCAGAAATGCTTAGGATTTGCTCTCAGCGTGTCGTTCAATTTTTTAAAATAGACGCCTCTGGCATTTTTTATACCTTTTTTATATTCTCATAGTTCTATCAAAAGTTATCTGAAATAACTTTTGATAGTGGCTAGTCCGTTTAGTTCGTTTGAATTCAGCGAATAACCGTTTTCTCTTATTGATTAGCCGCAACAGACGTGACGTCATCCACGGCTTTCTTCGTTTTTTCATTTTGGAGGAATCTGCGCTTGGCACGTGTGCCTCAACGAGTTCAAGTAGCTTATTTTTGAACAGACGCCACAATTCATGCACATCCTTATCATCCGCCAGGCATTCGAAGACCGGTAGATAACTATACAGTTTTTCATTTATGCTAGAATAATCGCCTCGGTCAAAGAAGAATACTCTTCTATTCCCGCTGTGCTTCACGCGATGAATTTTCGTTTTTATAGATGCGACTACAGCGTGGTGGTCACTTAAGCCCGGAATAACAGTTGTTGAATTTACAAGGTTTGGCGAGTTGCAAAACAACAAGTCTAAGATACTATTTTCACGGGTTGGCTCGGTTACATATTGTAGCAGACCGTGGGTATCAATAATGCTCTTCATGTTCATGTTAACTTGACTACATTTTTGGAATACACAGATATTATCGCTCCAGTGAAGGTCTGGTAAATTAAAGTCGCCACCTACCAACATGACTTGACCTGAAACCTCAGAGATAACTGCACCGAAAGCATGTAGTGGCGCCACATCAGAGTTCGGTGGCCGATACACCACACCGGCAGTAAGTGAAAAAGAATGAGATAAATGCACTTTACATCACACTGCTTCCACCGCATCATGGCTGATATCAAGGGCAGATGAGCGTAAATCAGACCGAACAAGCAAAAAAAAACGCCGCCACCACGGCTCAGCCTATCTTTTCGATAGACAATAAAGTTCTCTGGAAAAACTTCACTGTCGCTGATGGAAGGATTTAGCCAAGATTCCGTGCCAAATACTATATCCGCCTTTACAGACTCTATTAAGGCCGCAAGTTCATCCGCTTTGTTACTCACGCTACGGCAATTCACAACTAGAGCAACCAGGTCGACATGAGGGCGTACCTTAATTTGGGCACTACGTGAAGGTTTTGTAACAGGAACAACTTCTTCCTTTTCTTTGTCCCACGTAAAAACCCGGCCGTTTATAATAAGCTTATCATGACTTAACTTCACTTTGTTATTTGTATCTTCCTTTTTAGCTTTCGCATATTCCCACAGGCGCTTGCGCATTCCACGTGTCTCAGGCGAGTAATCCTGAGCAACGCTGAAATTGGTCCCTTTAAATCTTTTGGCATTTAGTAGAACGTCTTGTTTTTCTTTGTAATAGGAGAAATTTACAATAATTGGTCGCTTAGCCTTTCCAGTGCGTTAATTGCAGTGATCTTTTTCAAGACCACGCCTATCGCGTTATCAATCTGTTCAACGAAGCTGTTATTTCAGGAGGCGCTATGCTACGAAGACCTGACCTTTCGCCGTTCCAGGCTTGGAACCAATTTACCATTACAAAGGAGTTCAATGTTGTCATCCTAATTATGAGGCTAAATAGGAAGTATGCAAGGACAGCATACAGACGTATTCTCTGAGCAATGAGTACTCAAGAGGTGTGCATTGGCTACTTAATTATCGTGTGTCAGAGAATGCCAGAGAGACAGTTCAGCAGGTAGATGCATATTATTTCAGATTTCAGATGCAGATTTTATTTCGCGTGTTATATAGTCTTATTACAATTGAATGGTATTGTACACGTACGTACGTTTCCGCAGGCACGGAGAGCATTGGAGCGAGCAATTGATACGCCCTCAGAAAGGTTGTGCCCAAGACAGAGCTGCAAAAACTGTGAGACATCATTGAAAACGTCCCCAGGATTCCCGCTCACGCGCCGTCCGCCACCCCCCTCGGCCGTTTGCGGCGGCGCGCCGCGTCACTCTATGGGAGCGGAGAACGAAACAGCTATAACTCCTCTCCCTTTCCGATTTGCCAATTTATCTCCCGGTTTCAAGTAGCAAACGTACAAACCTATATTCTGCCGGAGTTACAGCTTCGTAGTTGCAATATTCGAGGTTCCACGCGCATGTATAGATTAAAGCATTGGGTCTATGGGAGCCCTTTCAGTCGCTACTGCGGTGCCATTTCTTAAAATATCCAATTGCTCTCCGAGATTTACGTAGTGTAATATGTTAGCTTTGACATGGTGTAAAGCGTATTGCAGTCGCATGGTAAAAAAAAGTTCCACGTTCATTTTGATGAGCGTGGACCGAGCATGGAAACTGGTAGCGCCGTCTCTCGACGAGGCCGCGCGCACGGTGCGGCGCCGTGGGAGATTTGAAATGGGGATCGTTGGTTCCGCAAGGATCTTTATTCATTTGCGATGTCATAATTCCGTAAAGCAATAGTTAAGATCCTTTGCGATAGTGTTCCTTGTGGCGATATGGAGCAGCGATCAAGTAAATCTTTTTTAGTAAATGGCAAGATATGCAGTGTGTGTTTGTATACTTTACAAAGTGTGCTTCAGCTAAATTTCAGCACCCTTAAAAAATTCATGTGCATGTTCAGAGAATAAAACTAACTTCACTATCGTGTTGACCACCTCAAACTACCTTTAATATGACCTCGGTGGGTTTAAAAGCAATCTGTTCCATAAGGAAGTTGTAGAGCATGTTCTACAGCGTCGATATGATGTATTTCCATGCTGTTAAGTGGAATACCTTTAATTATTTTGGGATTCTGAGAAGGTAAGCGAGACTTAAAAAGTACCACGTGGCCAGGCGCTTGTGCACCTAGTTACGTGGTACCAGAGTCCTTCAATGCAAAAGCATACAAGGACTTTGGTGGTACACTTGCAGCGTCAAACTTGCTAAGAACGAACAACCTGCGATGACTGTACTGCATTGACACAAGAAAAGATTAGATACGGTGGCCCCACATTTCGCCCTTTCCGCCTATCCATGCACGCCGTCTGCATGCATCATCGATAATTCATTCTCGGCGCATTTGGGAGAGCTAATTTTGCTGCGAGAGAGCGCTAGTCACGTGGTATTTTTTCAGACTGTGCGCTCTATCCTAGAAATCAACAAAAATTAAAGCCATTTCACTTATTATCATAGAAATACATTATTTGGACCCTAATTAACATGCTTTACAACTTCGTCATCGAACATACTGCGTTCTAAGCAACCGTTTAAAAGTTGCCCAATTAACTAATAATTAAAAATTACCGGAGGTAATAAGAAATTAGCCCAAGTTCGTGAAGACAAAAGTGAATAACACTTAGCTGGTTACATCCCTGTAACGATCACGTGGAGCTTTTTTTTTTTAATGATGGCGCAAGCTGGTTATTTTACCGAATAACTTAGCGAACTTTAAAATCTGCGTTTTTAAATTAGTGGGTACTATCTATAAGAATATCTGTTCACCTAAAGCAATGGTGGCTACACGTTCTTATAATCAATAAAATTATGATAACAACGAAGAGCTCAGCTGCGTCCATAAGTCTATTGGGCTAACCTTCAAATCTTGCAAATAAGCATATTTGGCAGTCTCGCATACCTTTATGCGAGATCTGACGAGACTGTCATATGCTGTGGTATTGCCCCTGCACATTACCAACAGCTCCGCTTTGAGTGCTTGAACCATGGAACATTCAAAATAAGGCAAGCAAAACAAACCGCTTGAAAGCCGACGTACCGTCTTTAGCGACTTGACGAAAGAACGAGGGCAAAAAAAAAAAAAAAAATCCGTTCAGTGTTTGAAGTGATTCTTCGAATGCGGAGACGAGACGCTTCGTTCGCGAAGTGCCACAAACACAAAGAATTCTACTAGTTGTACGCGTCAGTCTCTCGTCCCCTTGCAACCACTGCATTCCAACCGGGTAGGCACCGCGGCCGCCAACCCCCCCCCCCCTCCCACACACACACACACACACACACACACACACACACACACACACACACACACACACACACACACACACACACACTTTGACTTTTTAGAGAGCCTGCGTCGCCCAACCACTCGCTCCCTTTCCTCCCATGTTTACTAAAAACTGGGAATCGAATTAGTTTCGGCACATCCTTGGTTGGCGCGGTTGTACAGCGGTTACGGGTGAAAAGTAAACATTTTTACAACGTTGATTGTCTGATAAGTTTTGATGATGACGATAACTGGGGATATCTCCAACCAATTTTATTTAAGATCAATATCGAACGTTTCAAAGCCCGCACGTCTCCTTCATCTGGGTTGTCCCGCACAGATTGGGGTAGCGACAGGAAGTGTCTTATGAATTTGTACAAAAGTCTGATACGTACACGCCTGGACTACGGCTCAATAGTCTACCAGTCTGCTACCCCAACTGCTTTGAAGATGCTTGATCCCGCACATCATTTAGGTATCCGGTTGTCCACAGGTGCCTTTAGAACAAGTCCGGTGGAGAGCCTCTACGTTGAGTGCAACGAGTGGTCGCTCCATTTGCAAAGAACATACCTGTCCTTTCTGTACTTCCTGAAGGTCAGCGCGAACAAGGAACACCCAACATATAGAACAATACATGATCTGTCCGTCTTTCAACTTTTTCAAAACCGCCCATCAATGAGAGAGCCTTTCTCACTTCGAGTCAGAGGTCTTGCTGAGGAAGTGGGAATCGCACTTTTAGAAGAGAACGTGATGGCCCCTGCCAACGCCCTCCCACCGTGGCAGTGGCAGCTCATAGACTGTGACTTATCCTTCTTGAATGTCAGTAAGCATGCGCCTCTCGCACATATTCATATGCGCTATCTCGAGTTACACCACAAATACGCTTGTCCGGAATTTTTTACAGACACCTCCAAGTCTCACGGTGGCGTCTCCTACGCTGCCGTGGGTCCATCTTTTTCGGTTGCCGGTGTTCTGAACCCAAAAACAAGTATATTTTCTGCAGAGGCCTATGCTATACTGACAGCCGTCGAACACATTCAAGAGCTAAGGATCCCTAAGGCGTTCATTTACACCGACTCATTCAGCGTAGTAAAAGCTTTGGGAAACCTGAACAGATCCAGAAGTTCTATAATCATATCCCTCTTTTCGATCTTATGCAAGGCTTATTCATCCAAGCAGCACATTGTGCTGTGCTGGGTGCCAGGGCACCGAGAGATTGAAGGAAACGAGCTAGCCGACCAGTTAGCCACAGCCGCCCGTACAAGTACTGCCAATCCTCATGTTCCTGTCCCTGTAATGGACTTGAAGCCCACCATCAAGGAAACTGTCAGGGCCTTCTGGCAGCGTCTGTGGGACGGACAAGACCACAACAAACTGGACACTGTCAACCCCCAACTCGGTCACTGGCCCCTAGAATCAAAAGCACGCCGTACACAAGTTATACTCTGCAGACTTAGAATAGGACACACACATACCACACACGCACACACCTACTGTCTGGTGGAGACCCACCAATGTGTGATAAATGTGGGAACCCGCTCACTGTGCTCCATATTCTTCTGCAATGTAGGCACCTAGAAGCTCTGAGGAAAAAACATTTTCCATTGTCCTTTCGAGAGCACATTCCTTTACACCCTGCCATGTTCTTAGGCAGGGAACCTGTTTTTAAACTTGACTCGCTCTTAGAATTTTTAAAAGACGTACATGGTTTTAATGTTATACTTTCAAGGAACCCATAGCACGGCCTCTGAACAGAGGCCGCTGCTGCGGCTGTGGTGTTAAAGGCAGCAGCTGCCTCCTCGCCTTTGGGCGCAAAGGCTTTAAGGAGGCACCCGTGCTGTTCATGCCCAGGATTTTTAGCCTCCTGATCACTTATCATAATTTGCATTGTATAATAGCATACTCATTGTAAATATCTTCTGTCACTCTCATGAACATGTTTGTTTTAGCATCACAGCTATCATTTCAAGACCCATAGATCATCCCACCCGTCAATGTCATAATTTTTACTCTCTGTATTTTACGCCATATACAGCGATCTGATTTTAGGCCCCTTTACAGCCGCACTGCATCTAGTCATTGTAACTGACGAGTCACCACTATCGCTGCATCTCTTGAAATGGCGCTCTTTGGCCACACTTGGCCCTTGCGCCAGTAAAAACTACATATCATCATTTTTACAACGCTGTCTGATTAGTTTTGATGATGATGATAACTGGAGGATATCTCCAACCAATTTTATTTAAGATCAATATCCAACGTTTCAAAGCCCGCACGTCTCCTTCATCTGGGCGCAGCTGGTTCGTTTGCGGTGGCGACAGCGCATGGGGAAAGGGAGAAGAGCAGGGAGAGGTGGCGGCAACAAGTCAAAGGCAAAGGGGGCTCCCTCGGGTGGCACATTGTCGCTCGTTCCGCGCGATGCACAGACAGGAGCGGAGACTTGTGCAGACACAGCCGCTACTAGTGCGTTCAATGTAGCGGCCGCGGTACAGACGAGGTCGGTCGGTTCCCTGAATCGCGTGGATATGCCAAGCTTCGAGTAAAAATCGTTTCCAGTGATTCGTTTGGGCGTCGAGGACTGTGGTTTCTCAAAAGTTTATCCGAGGGAGCTTTCCGTTAAGGTGTTTTGTTCTCCCTAAGCCTTTCTTTACGGTTTTTGGCTTTGTTGATGTAGCTTGCAGCGCTGTCAGCGTACGGGACTTGTACACAATGCTTCGAGCTCGCTCTTTTCGTGGCCGGTCTTCCAGAATATAGGTAGGGAACGTGCGATTGTGTTTTAGGGGCGAAGCTCCTCTTAAGGGGCGCCCACACTACCGGCAAGCTCGCCGTAACGGCGCGCCGGCCTCCGGAGGTTGGAGACGGCAGCCGAGCGAGCGCTGTCCACACTGCAAGTCAAGTTTCGCCGGCGCGGCAGTCACGTGACACGACCCAGCCTCGTACTATCTCTTGGCGAGCGTGAACGGGCGAGGTTTCGTTTCGCGCTCTTTTTCGCGCGCTTTCGCGCCGTCTGCTTCTCGGCAACTCCGGTATGGTTGTTTGCTTTGCGCAGCTTGTGAAACTACGCAGAGAATATTGCGGCAATGTTCAACGGCGTCGACAACACGGACGATCTGGTGACGACGATAACCGCAATCATTCTGACATGCTCCCTTTTTCTCCGACACCGCCGTAAGCAAGCGAGACGACGGAGGTTTTGGGTTCGGCCAAGCTGGAGGTACAGAGACACCGAGGGGCAAGCACGTTCTCTGCTGCCGCGGCTTCGCGCGAAGGACGAGACCTACTTTAGAGAGTAAGTGGACAAGTTTCGTACATGTTTAGCAAAGAAATTGCTTTAATATATAACCGTTGGTCCATTTGATTGCAGTTTCCTCAGAATGCCACCGAGCGTCTTCGACAAATTGCTCTCCTTGGTCCGACCTTTGATTGAACGCAAGGTTACGCCTTTTCGGGACCCAATTTCGGCACACGATCGTCTTGCTATGACAATCAGGCAAGTTTTATGATCTGTTTTATGGGAAAATATACTCTTGCGAAAATTAAGATTTGGCTGTGAATGAAGTCCATTGTCCGTACTAAATTCGTTACTTAATTTGTGAGGGCACGTGTACGTGCGTGTGTTATATATTTATTTACTTTGGCCTTTGCCGGCGAGCAATACGATAACATTCAAGCAGCTTAAGGCACATTGCATTGACCTGATGAGATACAAGTAGAGTGTGTTCAGTTCAAATTGCTGCCTTCATTTTTGTTAGCTTTTTTTTTCTTTGCGTTATTTTGCATATATTTGCAAAATTTCGAAATGTCTATGCTTTTAATATTTCTGTTGTGTTCATGAATGATAGCCTACAGTATTTCCCTCGCTTTTTATTTATCATTATGGTGTCATGATAGCTAATTTTATTAGAATAGCATGAAATTTTATCACAGTACTTGTATTCAGGTTGGTAAGGCCATCTTGATTTTATCACTGTTGCATTATGTGCTTTACGTGAAACACGGTTGCTGAACTGAGGTGGCGCCTGATCAACAAATTTATTGTTTGTGATGGCCTAAGGCTTGGTTGTGGGCAACGTTGTGCTAACTCTAAAATATTCATTGAACCTCGAGAGCGTGTAAGCTGTACTATATTCACAATTATTTGTACTACAAGGCCCAAGCGTCTACATTTTATTGGTATTATATTCCAATGATTTCTATCAGCAATATTTGAAAAATGCTGTATAAATTGTGAAATGAAGATATTAAATATGCTTGTTTTTCAGGTTCCTTGCCAATGGCGATACATTTCGAAGCATATCTTTTAATTTTCTAACTGGGCGTTCAACAGCAGCCGAAATTGTGAAAGAGACAACGAGGGCATTATGGGAGGCTCTGAAGGCTGATTATGTGAGATTTCCCCAAACCACTGAAGAATGGGAAAAGGTAAAATAAAATTAGCCCAGTCAGGCTGGAATTTCTGCACACCACAGGAAATAAGTAACCCGTGCTACTAACACCTTGTTCAAAGCTTTGTGAATATGTGCTTATGGTAATGTATTTGACCTTCTTCAGCTTTTCTGGGTAGTTATGTTCCCTTAAAACACAATAAAGTCAGCAGGTGTGCCATAAGGATAATTCTTAATTACATCAGGTGCTGTGACATCAATGCTAGGAAATATATGTTACACTATGTTGATGAGCAGATTGTTAAAAACAATGTAGAACAGGGAATGTCACTGGAGCCAACGTTTCAACAAGTGGACTTGTCTTCTTCAGGATGGCAATGTCCTGATGAAGACAAATCCGCTTGTTAAAACATTGGCTCCAGCGACATTCCTTTTCTACATCGTTTTTAGCGATCTGTTCATAAATTAAAGCCTCCATCTTCCCCTGAGCTTCTCTTCCAGTTTGGATTGTTACACCATGCGCATTTGACTCCTGGATTTACTGCAGATCAAGAAATGATCATTGTGTCAGTTTGTGCCAGCTCTCTTGCATGTGAATTTTCGTACCGCAGTAAATATCAATGAAACTGGCCACTCATGCATGAGTTAAACTTGTTTATATATTTTACAATGGCAAGATAACCCTAGTCATCTGTAAGGCTCGGATTTTTACTCACAAAAATTAGGGCACAGTGGTGTTAAATTGCCTTTGTTTAAGGGCAGGAGTAGCTTATACAGACACTTTGTGTGAATGAATAAAATACACCAGTCTTAACCAAGGTAACAGAAAGGGAATGAAATATTGTGTTCAAGTTTTCTGGTGACTTAATTTTTCTAGCTCTCATGAATATAACACTTCTGAAACGGCCGACAGGCAAGGAAGCACTGTATATCCTGTGTTTGTCGCTTAGAAGTATTCTTTATAGTGGGGCTGTGATAAGCAACTTGCTGTAATTAGTCCTTCTGATTCTGATGCTCCAAGGGCAGCTTGATTAACATTTTTGTACACACCCGTTTTTACATACTATATAAAATCAGCACATGAATCACAGCATTTCAATCATTGCAGTACGTTTCCACAGTATGTGAGGCATGCTCCTTCCATCCAGACCAGTTCAAGCCGCACTGTCAGCACTTCATTAAATAACAACTGAACGTTGCATATCATGACATGTTTCTTTTTACTCACTGAAGTGGCATTCTTTAAAGCTAGAGAGCTTAAATATGTGCAGCATGATTCTTAATATTTTATTGCTTGTTTGTCAACCTGTTTCAGATTGCTGATGAAATGGAAGCCAAATGGAACTTCCCCAATTGTATAGGGAGCATTGACGGCAAGCACGTTAACATAGAGTGCCCCGACAGATCCGGCTCAAGAAACCTGAACTACAAAAAGACCTTCAGTGTAGTTCTCATGGCGGCTTGCGATGCAAATTACAGGTTTACTGTACTCTTCATGTTACTGTATGGCCCAAAGTACAAGTTTGGTTGGTGACATAATCTCTCGTGCATTCAGTTAACTAGACCTGATAATTAGTTCTGTAGTTTATTTTACTTCATAAAATATTCTTCCTGTACTCCCATGACAAAAATGCACATCTGCAGGTTACTTGCAGCTTGCTAAACATCTAAGACAGATTTTTCATGTTCCCATGAATAAATTCATGTGATGCTTCGAGAAAACTTAGAACCAGCATATGTTAAATTCTGCAGGCCATAGGAGAATTCACGACAAAAAACGCAAGGGCTGTTTATGTGAAAGTAACTTAGATGGTCATTAAAGATTAAAATAATTTCACTGTTACTGATCAATTGTCCTGCCACATTATCAAGTTTGCCACTGGTGCTACAAGCAGACACTTGCTGTAAGTTAGGAAAGTGCAAAAGTAATGCCATGCCACAACGGTACATTAGGGAGTTTTAGAAAAGGGTACCCACAGCTTTGTGTATCGCATTGTTTAGGTTCATTGCCACTGTGCATGTGTCATACACAAAGCGGAATTTTGGTTAACGTTCCGGTGCCTATTCTTGCGAAATAGTGTGTCGTACTGAGAGCCCCCAAAGCCACTTTGCATTGATGATCTCGTTGAGATCCCGCACGGCACAAGAGCTTTCTTCAGGTTAGCGTTTGCGGAGTGTGAACCTTATTTTAAAACTCTTTTTGTGCCATTATGATAACCCAATGAACCCATAGAAAACTAACGCTACGTACCATATTCTAAACTCCCTATTGATTTGTCACACTACAGATTTTAGTCCACGAAATTTGTTATTCGTATGAAGACATTAGATTATGTTTTAAAATATCCAGAATACATATTATGGCAAGTACTAGGCAGCAAAATGTGGAGAAATACAATATAATCTGTGGTGTCACACTGGTTATCTGTCTTTTCGGCATGAAATTTACACAATTAAACTTCTACCTGAATTTCATTTTAAAAGTAGTAAATGCATGGATATACATTTGGTGATGACAGAGCTCTCACAAAATAACTGATCATTGTAACTGAACTTAATGTTTCAATTTGGTAAAGTGCAGTGAACATGCATGCACTCCATTCACCCTTACGATAACAAAAATTTCATTTATTTCAGCTTTGGTTACTTCTGCTACATTGCAGGCCAGATTCATGCCAGAGTAGCCACTCCCACATTTCTTGTTTGTTTCAGGTTCATATATGTTGATTTGCCCCATTATGGTGGCGAGAGTGACGGGGGCATCTTTTCAAGGTCGGAACTGCCAGCCACACTCAGCGAACGTAGATGTGGAATTCCCCCTGCAAGACATGTTGGTTCAGGCAGGACTTATCCCCTACTTTATGGTGGGAGATGAGGCGTTTCCATTGAAACCTTCGCTCATGAGACCATACTCTCGTCGCGGTAAGTTCTCTCAAATCCACGTGATGCCTGGAAGCCACGTTAGGTACTGTGCTGAATTTTCTGAGCATCTTATAGATACATGACAATCTTAGGGCTGCAAAGGATTCCATACTATCCCCAAGGAAGCTTTCATCCTGTATAGCTTTCTACATAAATTTACAACTTTGGTGTTTTCATCCTTTCTTGGCTATTTTTCCTTCTACCTGTTTGCACTGGTTACAATCACACCGAGGTATGTGGTTCTCTGGTTGGCCATTTCGGTGTTAGCAGATGGTTATCTCTTGTGCTGCCGCAACAGCTTGCAGGTGCACTTTATTTATCGCAGGGATAAATTGTGAACCATTGTTTTTTGTGGCTGATAATGTCACAAATAGCTAGTTGCCTCGTAATGTTGAGAGAAGTCACATAACAGTGCTAGTGTTTACTTTTTCTTTTAGAGCTCCAAAAACATCGACCTGGCGGAGCAGTGACTCAAGAGTACCTTCTGCGAGCAACATTCAATTACCGCCTTAGTCGTGCACGGCGGCTGATTGAAAATTCCTTTGGTATCATGTCCAGCAGGTGGCGAATACTACGCAGACCATTTAGAGCCTCTGAGGATACCACAGAATATATTGTGAGATCTTGTGTAGCACTTCACAATTTCCTTCTAAAAGATTCCACAGTTTCACAAATGGCATACAGCCCACCTGGGTACACAGACAGCGAGGACTGGGAAGGAGCTGTGACAGAAGGAAGGTGGCGAACTGAAGGAGGAGGGTTACCATTGGGGGAACTTGAGAGCTACGGTTTCCACTCATCAAGGTAAATCGTGCGAGTAACCCTATCTGTAAAATCAAGTCAAGGTAATACATAGAGCTCCAATGCTACTTAAGATGTGCATTATGTGTCTTGTTGCATCATGTGATGAACTCATCACATGCCTTCTTTAATCACATTTCACATCATTAAAATGGTGTATATTCGCTTAAATATATATTTTCTAAATTTTAACCAGTCATATCGGGCTGCTCAGTTAACTAGATGTGGACAGCACATCTGAAATTCATCTGCAAATTTCCTTATTAATTTACCTTACTTAGTACTAAAATGTTGTTGTGCAGTAGAAGCACATTTCCACTCTGGAGGTCTTCCAGTGACAGTTCTGTCCATGCCATAATGCTTTCTAGGCTTACTGTCCTGAATGATCCAAAACTTTCATCAGAAACTTTGTAGAGGCCTTGCAATGTGCCCCCTTGAATTCAACAGATAAATACTAAGTTAGGATCTCAGGACTGTGCAGACAACCACAGCGATACAGAATAGGTAGGAAGAAGAGCAGTAAATTGTGTCCACAGAAGGCCCGTACGGTCTTGTGTAAGAGCTCACATCTAGGCTAAATATTCGCAGAAATTATAGGATATTTTCCAGGAGCATATTGCAAGCATGCTACAGTGTTGACATCCTTTGAATATGTGTTTTTATCTCTTTGTAGGCATGCTATGGACGTGCGGGACAGACTTGCACACTACTTCCTGCATGATGGAAAAGTTCCGTGGCAAGAAACAATTGTGAGACGTGCAGGTAGAAAAGTAAGTTACCAAAGGAATGAGCTTACTTAACAGGTGAACTGCACATAGGTGCACACATTGATGCATTTCCCATTCTTGTAAGAAACCCGTGCTGTAAAGCAGACACAGGTCACATTACTGCCGTCATGCAAACCTACATTAAGTGTGAGTACGTTTATAAATGAAACTTTTGTAATACTGCTAGCACAGTGGGGTGGTTGCTTCATGCAGAACTTCACAAATGTTGAAAATTATTCGTCAAGCACACTTGCAGTCCCCTTCATTGTAAACAAAGTGTCATATTATTTCCAGTTCATTGCTGCCTTTAATGACTTGTCTGCATAAACATGATTACCGTAGCTGCATAAACAATGTTACCATTACATTATTTAGAGGAATAACTTCATTGCATTTTGCCTAAGGGCAAGCTTTTGAAAAAAAAAAGGAACTTCGTTAGATCCAATGGGACAGTGAAATGGTACACAGCAAGTGTTATTTGAGGTAAATCTGTAAAACTAAGTTTAACATATGTAGCGTTATCGTGTAGTACAGCTTGCGCATAGTGCACTTGTTATCTGTGCAAGGATCTTAGCAGCATCAGAATCGCATGGGCCATTTGTCAGGGCTGTGCTAACGTCTACCTCTAGCAGATAGTTTTGAATACTGTCAAGCAAAATGTATGTAGTGAACATGTAAAAAAAGAAAGTAACGATCACTTGGTTGATTGGACATGGCTTTTTCCAAAATGACCAAAAACTCATTATCGGCAGACTTCTCAACAGCGCTTCATAAAAATACTTCAAATGAAGTTTTATGGACACAGTCAGCTGGCATTGCACTTCTTTATTTTTCCTTAAAATGTACACATACGTTTAAAAGAGAGAGACAAATGAAATACAGAACAAGAAAACTGAATGAATATAACCAAACATTGTGGCATATGTCATGAAAACATCTTAATTCAAGCTCATGATATATGAAGGAGCAAGTCGAGCAAACAATGATGAGCACAATGTACATTTCACTCAAAGATAACATTGAGACTCAGAGATAACATTGATAACACAGGTTGAAACCTTTTAAAGACTGCCTTGCTGTATTTCTTTGTCGGCTTCAAACACAGCTGATTGAATTGCGAATACTGTTTTAGATTGGACATCTGGCAGCATGTAACGAAGCTTTCTTGCCACCCACAGCCCCAATGCTGCACAATGATCCTGTTCATCCTCCGGCTTCTCGTTTTTTTGCTTAATGCTGAACAATGCATCAGAACATCTGCCAAGTACATCTGTGACCGAAGTGTCAATGTTATCCACAGTTTTCTGTTTTTTTGTTCTGGAAAGTAACAAAAAGATAAAGTGGATTGGGAGTGCAACGATGATTCCACTTTCTTTTTCAGGAAATGTGAACCATATACCTTGGAGGACGTGACGCAGGCACTGCCCTCTTTGGAGGCCTTTGTGGATGAACAAACAAGCATATAAAGAGTTGCATTAAAACAGTCATCTCACTTTATATTTCATGTTACCTTGATGTAGCGGCACCTTCTGATTCCCTTGATGGGGCTGATGAGGTGTCAGTCAATGCGGCACTGAAGAATAAGGTGAATGCATGATCAATCAACATTGTGAAGACAAGGGCGAGCGAATGCAAGAAAACAATTTTTCTTAGCGGTCGCTCTCTTATGTGTTAGAGAGAGAAAGAATGAATAAACGAATGTGAAAAAGAGGCTTGCACTGGGAAAGTACACAGAAAAGAAGACATAAAGGAGCTGCTTTGCCAAAGGAGGGCAGAGTTCATATGTTGCAGCACACATTCGTTGGATCACTTTCTCTGGTTCTTAGACACTAGGAAAGCTCTAAGCTTACTCTGCAGAATTCTCATGAGGGGCCGCAGGTGTGCTAGCTTGTTCCTCGGTCAACGAACTGCACAGCCATCAGAAATATAAAAGTTAGGAACACTGTGTGCCACTGCTATTCATGTGGTTTGATGCTAATTTCACACCAGCAGCCAAAGTTGCAGCATCTGCTTTAGTGATCAAACCTGCCCTATGTAGTACACTCACCTTTCAAATTCAATATCGATCGTATCCAGTTCGTCTGCCTCCCTATCAAAGATGCAAAGAGAAAGGTTTACAGACAGTTTCGGAACAAGGTGCTTAGGTTAATGTGCTATACTTCCACAAAGAAAACAAGATCTTTTGTGATATATTGATGCTAAAGTGACTCTCTCCACAATACGGGAATGCTGCACCATAAACTGCTTATGAGCCTTGTACAATGTAGAGCTCATGGCCAACAGTAAAACAAGCACTTGCCTGATGTCTCCGTCAGAACCACTGGCCATGTCGTCAGCATACCTTCATTGCAGAGAGTTAGAAGTTAGGACAAACTGCAGATGTTGCCTAATGTGTACTTACATTACCGAGAATAAAGCCTGTGCTGTTCCTTCATGTAGGGTGCTGCTACAGCAAAAAAAGAATTGCTATGTATTTTCCACTCATTGAATGGCATACTTAAACTAGTATACTTACACCTCTTGCTGTGAGGTTCCTGGGGCACTAGTCAAAGAAGAGTGTTCTATCCTGTAACAAACACTGGTAAATCATTTTGGAAAAGAAATGTTAGCAATGACAATACTAGCATTCTTGTATAAATATTGCCACCGGTTGACATATTTACCTTTGATCGAAGGGTGGGATGTTCGTAGAAGACCTGAAATAAGACACCAAGGTATTATTATTGAACATTCTTAACAAAGATACAAATAGGGATCATTAAAGAGCACTGGAAGAACCCTGCATTGCTGTGCTTTGAGGCCGCCACAGCTGAATGAAAAACATGATGGTATGTAAAGTCGCAAAGGCGGTGCCAGATGATCGAAGTCTGTGTGTGATAGCGGGTAGATGTAGGCGGGTTTACAATATCAATCGGACAGAGGTGTGTTAGCTAGAGTCTGATAATAAAATGCATATAGCCACCCCCAACCCAGTCATGAGCTTGAACTCCTTATAAAGGTCATCAATCAATATTTTCCTTACCTAAGGTTCTGCACATTGCACTTTATTTGATCAAGTTCATATACGCAAGGTGGCTTTTTGCTCTTTCTAGCGAGTCCTCATAATAAGTACCTAAATACATTTATATAAAAAAGTACACTGCTCGCAGCACGAGCATCAGGTGGTTTACTGCTGCCGGCACCGCAAAATAGATATACTGATTGGAATTTTGAACGGAAAGTAACACGTTATATATCGCAACACTGCGATCACCTGGTGAGGTGCACTGGCTTCTTTTTTTTTTTCTTCTTTTTTGCCCGTTCACTTTTGGAGCGCAGTTTGTTGTATATTTAATTGAGTCTGTATATATATTTGTTGAACCGTACGTGTGCAGGCCAGCTGTTTCAAAGGTAAACGGATGCCTCTTCTGCCAACGTGAGAACCGGCCCCTCCTCGGCATAGGAAACCCTTGCCCACACTGCGGAGGTGGTTTTCGGTTGCGCCGTCAGGCGACGGTGTGCACGGCCAAGTGCGCGAGTGCTTGTGTGAGAAGGGGTTCGGAGAGCCGCCGACGCGCATCGTTTCGCTGGTGCCATTTTTTTCAGTTTCACCTGTCAGACTGGGTTCTGTGCTCTCCATCTCAACAAAATGGATTATAGTGAACGCATTCGCCTCTGCGTGCATCCAGACAACATGAACGAAATGTTAAGAGCGAGCGCTGTCCTCTCGACGAGCGCGCAATAATCGATCGCGAAAACGAAACCACGTGAGTACTTGGTTTCAAACGCATGGAACAGGTGTGTGCGTGTGTGTTGTTGCCGCATTCTAGCTCTACATGAGTAGCGATGAGATCGTGATGAAAATTACCTCGTGCTGTAATGCGCAGTTTCTCTGAGAATGCCGTCGATTATTGGGTACAGTGACCAGCCCGTCTTCTTTTTACCGGCGCTGCCTCCGGCGCCGCTCCTCGAGGCCCGCTCTTGTTCCGCTCTTATCTTCTGCCACCGATCTCTCGCATTCCGGAATTTTGCCATAGCTTGATTACCTGAAGTAAATAACGTTTCCAGCGCCAGGCACCCAGGTGCATGGGGCATGGAAATTTTGAAAGCGCGCGTGCTTACCTGATATGCCGAAGTCTTGGCCGATGATATTCCACCGGTTCATTTTCGCGTCGGTGTCCTTATAATCAGCTTTGGTTTTGTCATACAAAAAGGGGTACTGCCGTACCTCTTCCAAAAATCTTTCCATGTTGAATTCCATGTTGAACAACACCGGGAGCGCAAAAAAAAGCAGACGATACGGCTTCGCGGGAAACTGAGACGGCGGCGCGAGCGCGTTGCCATGGCGACCAATTCTCCGTCGCTGATTGGTTACATCGCTGCCGGCGGCCGGCACCGGCCGCCGGCGGCCGGACAATTTGGGTCTCGGCACCAAATATTCCGGCAAGCTCTCCGGCGAGGAATACTTACCTTTTTTGAGGACTATCGCCGTCGCCCGGCGAGTTCAGAACGGCGAACGGCAAGCTGCTTTGCCGGTAGTGTGGGCGCCCCTTTTGTCTAACCTTGTCACGCGTCAGGCGTCAGTCGTCAGGCGTAACCCGCGTGCCTCCCGGCACGCGCTCGCCCTCGGCGTTCGCCTCGGCGCGTGCCTCTGCTGTCTTGTGAGAGAGAGAGAGAGAGAGCGAAAGGCGCGCGTTGGCTATGGAAACGCTCTTTCTTAGAGGAACGCTGTACCAGCTCGCAAAGAAGGAGAACGCGCCCTAACCAGCGAGAGACAACGTTGGCGCAGGCAGCGTCTCCTAGCTAGTTTCTTGATTGAGAAATACCGGAACTAAATTAATCCGGAACTCGGCACGATCTACGATGAACCTCCCGAGCTTCGCCCACTCATCATCATTCACTCCGTGGATATGCTGTAATTTTTTTGGGCTACTTGAGCTCTGCTGCTGACGTAAAAGACAAGAGTTCCATCTCGACCACGGCAACCGCGTTTCCACTGAGGCCCGTGTACTGAGTTATGTCAGTGGACGTTAAAGAACCCCAGCTGATAATTTCCGGAGCCGTCTATTAGGCCATGCCCCGCAGCATATCATTGTTCATAAAACCTAGCCTTTTACATGAATCACCGTCTTTCTTTCTTTCTTTCTTTCTTTCTCTTTCTTTCTTTCTTTCTTTCTTTCTTTCTTTCCTTCTTTCTTTCTTTCTTTTCGGGGGGGGGGCATTAAATTCCAATTAACTTCCCCTACACAGGCAAGTCGGTCAATACGTTCAGCATCAAGCACATATTTTAAAAAAAACACTAGCTCCTCGCCTACACAACAAGCACACCGTCCATTCTCCCTCCATGAAAACACTAACGATGCACTGTCAGAAAAGAAACAAACTGAACACCCGTACTTTTCATTTAGAACGTTTTTATAAAAGCGTCACACCACACGAACACTTAGCGTGAGGCGTTCCCTATTTGAACCACAGAGGAGTGGAGCTTGCCTCGCAACACATAATCTGGATCACTGAGAATAAATGTAACATATTCACGAAACCTGCCTCAGGAGGCTTCCACCGACACTTCCAGCCCTGCAACACAACAAAGCACAATCACAACGCTCTCTTCAGTATAAAAATATTCCCGACATAAACAGCGGGAAATGAAAAGTCTCGGAGAAATCGTCTCTCGCAACAAAATCGCCGGCTGCTCAAACGGAAGGTACGAGATCTGCTGAAGGTTCCGCACAAACGACTGTGCATGCCCATCCCAACGTACCGACCCATTGAACCATACGTAACCCTCGTCCACAAAATTAAGTCTACAACTGAAGCGTTCACGTAAACACTCACCTAGCTGCCCCACTGCGATACAAATGCGCTGCAGACACAAACAGAAGCAGCAATCGAATTGAATCATATGTCCAAAAGAGGCCTGCGGACTCACGCCGATGCTCCCGCCAAAACGAAAATAAGCGATTATGGTATCTAAACGAACACTTCTTCACCTTGCATCGAGTTCATACGCGTTAGAAGTCTTGTCCATAAGCTTGCCAGCTGCAACTTCCATCTCAAAAGATACGCGCACTGATAGAGAACAATAAAATCTTTAAAATGTTAGCACTGAAGGTGACACTTGCCCTAGACGACACGTTTACAACCACCAAGCAAACAGGAGAACAACACTGAGCACTGTCTCCCTTTTTCCCTTGAATACACTCAGGGATATCACCCCAAAAAACAAATGAAAGGATTTATCAAAACACCCAGATCCCTTTGATAGCCAGAAAAAAGAAATACACAGAATAGCATTAAAAAAAAAAAAGAACAGTCCGGACCACTTATATGGAAATTGAAAAAAAAAAAAAAACGCTGTCTCTTACACCTTCTGCCGTTATCAGAAGTCCAATATGGAAATAAGGAAACACCAAAACAAGCGAAAATTCGAACATAATCAAATCAATTATATTTTTATATTCTGCGTACGCCTATCGCAATTACAGCATAATATTGCCAGTGGAGGCAGCAGCGCTTACTAGCCCCACTACTGCCCTCAATAGTGCCGAGGAACTCTCGCATGCATCTAATGTGGTAAACCGCCAGAAAAATTCAGTAAAGCTGTAGAAGCTCCCATTACTACCTTTTTACCTACCTTTCTTTAAGGAGAGTACGACGGCGAACGCGATCGTCGGTCGTCGATAAAAAAAAGAAACAGATTAGCGGTTAAACGTCTCGACTTCTATACTGCAAATTTTACTGCTGTCACTCATGCTCGCGTACAGTCTGGAATCTACTCAAACACAGGCGTCGGGCATGCTAAGTGCCTAAAGGACAGTCGTCATCATTCGTGAAGCAGCACGCATGCGAGATCGCACGCGACTGGCGCCGAGCGATAACGCTGTCACAACAAACTTAGTGCGTTATTCCAGTGAAACAAACGAAAACGAATGCGCCTGTCAATATTGCGTTAATGTTACCTGTAGGGTTATATGTGATGGATTCAAACTTCGTGGTAAAGCTATATTTGTCCATGGGGCAATATAAATACATTAGATTTCGGGATCAGATTTCCCGGTTAGTCTGCGCATTGTACGCTGTCAATTTTGAGGTTTTCACAGACACAGGAGTGCCATCGGCATTGTAATTTTTGGGTATGCGCTTCAAAAGACGTCTTGCGCGAATACATGAGTGTCAGTGCTAATTCGATATCCCCATAGAACTGCTCTACTTGTTCCTCGTGGTAGCTCGTTGTTGGCGCATATCCCTGGATTATCTGAAGTTTATACCGCTTATTTAATTTTATTACGGCGCATGCAACCCTTTCGATGCTGTAGAATTCGTCTACGTTGCCGGCTGTATCTTTGTGAATTGGGAACCTAACGCCATATTCTCTCTTTTCGGGCAACCCTGTATAGCAGAGGACATGTCCGTTGTTTCAACGAGTACTAAAATGCTGGAATAAGTGGCGCCTTTAACGTTTTCATGAACGATTACTTTGATCCTTTCTGTAACGCACACACGGCAACTACAATGACCTTCCGAAGCATCAGCGCATCTGAATAAACATAGCCTGTGTAACTTGAGTTCCGATGTGTGTGCTGTGCAAACTGAATATAGGTGTTGCTTATTGTCACTTTCGCTTGTGTTACTGCTTAATCATATATATATATATATATATATATATATATATATATATATATATATATATATATATATATATTATCATATTATGCTTAATCATATATATGAATAACATGTTTTAAGCATTCATATTTTTTGAAAACGTATTTATGAGCTATTGATAGTTCTTTTGACCCTTTATTGATATTTTCTAAGTTGTCCTTATTTCTCCTTTGTGCATTAGGCTGCTGTAGAGAAAATGCCGTTCTACATGTGTGCTGTTTGTAAAGGGGGGCAAGAAGGACCCTGTTCTGGTTTCTTCAGCTTTGTCAGTCTCCTGTTTTTGCTTTGACAAGGAAAGAAAGCGATTTATTGATGTATGTGTCTTGCGGGAAGTTAAAGGTACTGTGCTGCTCCAGCAAATAAACTTTTTTTTTTCTGTGAGCACTTGCTATCTACCTATTTCCGTGTACTCACTGCATTCGTGTTCTTAAATAAAAGCGAGTGTACACAAACTGCTTGTGAAAGGAATGTAAATTTATATTTAAGGCATACTAGTATCAGGACAATTTCTAAAGGGAATTTCGCACTCGACAGGTAGTGGTGTTATGCATACAATTTCTCGCACAAATGTACTTTACAGCAAGTAACGTATCCTGAAGTTTGCTGCGATAAAATCGGCGTGATGGGTGAATCGTGTAGAAAGCAATAATGTACGGCCACCACATTTCCTACACTGTGCCTCTACACATTCCTTTCTCCACACATGGTTAAAAAGGTCAGTTTAGCGTGGTGTGCATTCAGAGTATGAAATTCGCCATTTCTAGAACAATATAACAGCCGAGATGGTAGTGTTAGTACTGTGTTGTTCAACAAGTGCATGATCTAGCAAAAGAACTGTTGCGTAAAAATTCCGGCATGTGAGCCCTTAGTGCTCGTATTTGGCCGACCCGGTGCTTGTTCTAATAACTCATATGGAGATACCCCAATCTCTTTGCTCTAAAGGTAGTGCAACCGCGAGATCGAAACGTCATATGCGGAATCGGAGGTCTCGATCCCCATCGCAATAAAATACTGCCGGTGTACAGCCCGTTTTGCGCTCAGCTACCATTGATCATGGCTGAAAGATTAGCGCAACGTAATGCACAAACACGATCGGCAAAGGAATAATCTGCTTGTACAAAAAAGAACGAAAATTATATTCACTAGGCGTTCAACAAAATCAGATTATGCTTAATGCGGAGGCTTCGCGCTGAAAGGAGCAACGCAGACGCCTACATTGACGGTCGTGGTGACGCCATCTCACGGTTAAGGCAAACCGCGTCAGTGGCGGGACCTCAATCAGCCCACTACGCTATTCTAGACCACTTTAACGAAGGCATCCGAACGAAAACGCGGGCGCGAAGCTAAGCAAAACCGCACCCCGCGTCTGGGGGAAAGGCACTTTGCACCGGAAGCCTGCTGCAAACTCTGAAAGCCGTTTCACGGGTTCGTTGCAGCGACGTCTCGCGTCACCGTACAACGGGTCCACATGGTTGCTGCTGGAGCACAGCACGTAGCACGATGCCACGAAGAAAAGCCTGTCCTGTGCAAGGCTCGATAGTCTGGCGTATGCGTTGCTCATGTCCTGCGCGACGCCGAGCCTGTATGCAGACAGGGCGGCCAGAAGAGCATTTCTGTACACGTGGTAAGGTGGCCAATCCAAGGGCATGTTGTCGTTCGAATGCCGAATATGTCGCACGTAGTCTTCATTGTTGTGATTGTGGGTTTGGTTGTAAATGAGCTCGTGGAACAAGCCCCTGAGCACTTCGTCCTCAATGAGGCGGCCAGCGCCTCCGTAGTTGACGGGTGGTGGCAAGTCCGGGTGGTACAAAGGAAACACCAAGTATCCCTCGGCAACGGTGAGCGCTCCACGAAAGCTACACCGATGGGTGAGCAAGGAGCTCAGCTTGACAACGTTGGTGATGTCTTGCTCCTGCAGCCGCCAAAGCCCGACCATCAGCTTTAACCACTTGATGAAGTGCGCTCTCCGCGATGGTTCTGGCAGCATGCCAGTCAGGAAGCAGCTGTCGCTGCTCCATGACAAACCAGAGCTGTGGACACGGAGCTGGACCAACACCTTACTTCGACGCACCACGGCATTGTTGAGCACGTCTCCCACGTGTCGAATAAAGGGCTCAGATTCTTGACTAATCAGAAACAGAATGATCCATCCGATACCCACGGTTCTCTCAATATCCGCAAGGCAGCGCCGCGTATGAGCCGGTGGAGGCAGGCCTGCGCGCTCTAGCGTGATGTCCTTGATCTGTCTGTCGGCCATCCAGCCCAGCTCGTGGGCGACACGTAGGCCTAGGCTCAGCATGAGCGCTTCATGCGTCTCGACACCGAGCCCCAAAATGTAGACGACAGACCTCAACAGACCCACGTTTGCCACTTTCACGATACCGCTTGATGAAAAGCGTCGTGCCCACATCAGATATTCGTTGCAGGGCAGGACCAGGCCGCCGGTCGGAAAGCGGAGAGTGGCTGTCTCAGTAAGGTTACGGATTGACATCCGCACGATTCGCAGCTCAGGCACCGTCATGGCTGGCATTAGCGTCTTCAGTGCCAGTTCGTTCATTACCATGATGATGGAGTCAATTTTGCCGGAGCTTGAATCTGGGACGTCGCATAGGCGCAGCATGCTTGGAACACGACTTTGATAGTGCAGCGATGGTGCCGACCCTGTTGGACGGCCGACATATGCCCGCATAGTAGCAATCCATGATCGAAAGGCGGCGCTCGAAGGAATCTTCATCACAGGCTCGGTACTTCCTACGCGGAACGGCGACACTCGAACATCGACATGGAACCACAAGCGAATGTTCCGATTTCCCGAAAGGTCGAGAATGATCGCGAAAGGTTCCCATCGGTCTTTTCTCGGTCGTGGCAGGTGGCGTTCGGACATGAACCTTTTCGGGTCTTGCAGACTGCTCTCTGAGAGTTGAACGCAAGACCTGGCCAGGGCGGCCACTTTCTTTTCCACGCTACTTGTAGATGAAGTGAATTCTGCCTGGTAGCTGCCGTTCTGGGAAGCACTCTTGATAGCGCTGAGCGCATGTTCGTACATCGCGTCTTCAGCTTCATCCAAAACAAGGACCAGATGGCGTCGCTGCTTCCAACCGTCGCAAACGAACCCGTACAAATCATCGCAGGGGTCTCTGGACTTGTTAACGGAGGAAGTCATGGCAGCCATGTACTGCTGGCATGCCACCTCGTCGCAGCCAGAAATAAGTGGCAGGTCTGCGTGGTCCGCGTAGGTCTTCCGTGTGGTAGCGCAGCGGAGTTCGCGGTACTTGGTGCGGATCCAGAGAGTCGAGCCGAGGTAAACCAAAATAACGACGCTACAGAGGATGTCCGTAGCAGAAAGCACGGCCTGGAATCTCTGGCTCCTGTACCAGTTGGCTTGATGAACAACTGTCTCAGCGCCGGCTTGTTCCTGCGAATGTGAAGGCAAACGTAGAGACCTGACTTCGCGCAGGACTTATGCGTTGTATATTGCATTCATTCACTTAGTTTGTAAATGGGTGCTCGACACTCTTACTGTAATCTAGCTATATCTATTTACGATGCACTTCCTTCTTGCTAGCGCCCTCTATTCATCGAAGTTATTCGTTTTCTTCCTTTCCTTTCCTTCCACTCGCTGTAATGCCAAGATGGGCTGTGTGTATAACGTAAGCGAAAAACGTACTTCGATTTCCCGCGCAAGTATATAGAAACAATGTGGCGGACACTTGCGCCGTCCACAACCCCCTACACGTGCTTCTTTGTGTGCCTGTGGACTATGCATATCGCATATATTGTAGCTGTACTACAGTTGTATACAGCACGCATGCTGCCGGCACAGGCGATTAAAGAAAACTGTACTTGCTTCAAAAGGACAGTCATGGTGTCACGGTGTCAGTGCTGCGCTGCGGATGCTATGAAGTCGAGTATTCGGTCGCGTCTGAGGCGGCTACATTTTGATGAATGCGAAATGCCGAAACGGCTCATATCATTTAGGAGTGCTTTCAAGGGGGCCCATTATTAACCATTATTCCCCAGCACAGCGAGCCTATATGGCGAACATGAGCGGGAGTTTTGAAGGCGCGTGCAGCGCCGCTGACCTGGCGATTGGAGCGCGAGCATTGCAGGTGCTCAAGTGACCAAGAGAGGTCGGGGTGGCTGCTGGCAGAGGCGATGCGCCCGCTCAAAGCCCTAGGGAAACGAAGCCGCAACAATGGTTATATTAAGAGCACTAGGGCTACAAATGCGCAGAAATGAGGGAAGACAATTTTCCGCTGCATTTATTTTGATTCTAAACGTCGAACGAATACGCACTACCCTCAGAACCTCCTGAGTGCAGAGTGCTGCGGCTGCGCGTCGCATCACGTTCGCCAGAGGCCAACCGAAAACGGAGTGCCATAGTCCGCCCCGCCGTAGCGATAGCGATCGACAGCAAAGTTATAGCTCTTCGTGCGTTTCTATGACTCTATGGCCCTTGGAACTACCGCTGCGTTGGCCGCGTAGTTTGGGAGGTGCGTAAGTGCTATCGATGACTGCGACGATAGCGAGAGCATTCTCGTCTGCAGTGGACAGCAACCCATAGTTCCGTTTTCACTTCGTGTACGCTGTCCACGTACGTGTCTTCATAAACCGATGGAGTGTCTCCCGCCCGCCGAATGCTTATCAACAGATTCTCTTGTGCGTGAGCCTGTATGTCCCAGTGGTACGTGAAATCTCGGACATAGTGTACGCCCCCGACGGTAGTGTGCGTGTGAGAATATCGCGGCATGACATGACAAATAGATTAATGTGGATCCGATATGCATGTAAAGATGAAAGAAGTGCGTGAGTTGAATATGAATTACAACGCGGTAAACGGAGCATACCAAATGAATTTAATGAGTGCCCCGTGACAGCATAGGATATGGCCTGTGCTTTCTTGCGTTAGCTACAGGGATGGCCAAGCCGCCCAACGCGACCCTCTGTGGTCTGCTTATCCGACGCATGATAGCCTCGACAGGATAGGAAGATCTTTAGAACCGTGCACGCGCGACTCACAAGGAGGGGATACCACCCATATGATTACACGTAACTCGTGTTCACTGAGTGAGCCGAGTTACGCGTACGTTATCGCAGATAACGTAGTTGCGTCCACGTTATCTAGGTAAACGTCCTTACTCGGACCTCCGCAAGTCCCACATTTATATTCAGGCACGCCGATTGAAACACAATCCGCGAGTCGCACTCGACCGTTGTAAGACTGAGCTTTGCACGCGTCGTCGCTGATAGCACTGCATGTGCAGGTGCCCCTGCTATATATGGGGTGTACATAGGAGCTTACATAGCACGAAGTGAACGTGCACAACTGTCGTTACAATGTCATGTCACGCGGTATAAAAGGTGTGGTTCTCGTACATCAACGTGAACTTCGCACCGCAAATTCGCAAGAGTAACGCGATTCAACCAACACCATCATTTTACTGCTTGAAGCGTCCCGCTTATTTTATGTGACAAGTTTCCAAATCCACCGTAAAGAAACACGACACAATATAGAATAGGCTCATTGGTGCAATCGGCGTGGAAAGAGACAGGAATGCTCCCTTTCTTAAAAACAATTAGTGATACAGCTAGCCTTCCATTATGCTCTACGTAAATTAGCACAATAAACAATCACGACAAAGAAAGCCATCGAACACAAGTGCTTGTTGGCACTGACCACAAGCGCTGCAGGCCTTGTTACTTTCCTCTCAACAATGTCATGTCACGCTGACAGAGCGCGCACCGTTCGCGACCGTGTGGCGCATGGTGACAATAGAGGGAAAGCACGCGAGGTAGATTACCAAGGTTGTTGTGCAAAAGTTAAATGCCTCAAAACAGGCCTTGTTTTTTAGCGCACAGTCTTCCCTATTCAGCGCTAATCGACGTTTCTAGGAATATAGTGGCTGCTTTCATTCACTTGTGAGTGGCATATTTATCGCGTCAACTTGACAGCCATCGTCACGCAGCAGCGTCGTGCTTTGGACACGTACAACGGTATGAATTGGATTTTTTTTTCTAGGACTTCTTTCCAGTCCGAGTTATCTTCCCAAAACGACAGCGAAGGACGTCCAGTATCCTCACTGCCATAGCTCAGAGCATATGCAATGCAACTAGCACGTGAGCGGCGCGACAGGCAAGCGCGTTCGCCCACCGCGGCAGAAAAATGTATCACAATGCAAAGGCTTCTTTCTTTCAAAGGCGCAATGGCTGAATGGTCCAAGGAGAGTATGTCACTTGCAAGGTCGCGAACAGGTACGCGCACGAGCTGTAAAACAGCCAACCGTGTGGCCGAGCAGCTAAGCTATGCGCGCCTTCTCCACATGCTGGGTGCGATGGATGGATGGATGGATGGATGGATGGATGGATGGATGCTATGAGCGTCCCCTTTGTAACGGGGCGGTGACATGTGCGCCACCAGGCTCGTAAAAAAATTTAAGAACTTCTTTTACTTCCCTCTTTAAGTTGTCCTCATGCCTTTTAAATCTACTTCAATTAAATCAATCATACTATAGCCAAAAACGTAAATTCATAGCCCAGTTCTGTGCCCCTTATGGCAGAAAGTCCTTATTTTCCCTATAAATATTTTTGTCCGTTCTAACTAGTTTTCTGCCACCAGTATTCTAACCGTCTCTTACTTATTTCAATCGCGGCTATGTTTAGCTTCCCGTTGTTCGCCCTAAAACCCAAGGCTTCCTGTAGGGTGGTGTCGAAACGTACACCTGGGTGGATATTTCCACATTCAATCAGAACATGCGCCGTCGTTTCCCTATCTTCCTCACAGCATGTGCATTTTTATTCTTCTTTACTGAATTTCGCTTTGTAAATACACGTTCTAAGGCAGCCCGATCTCGCTTCAAACGGTAAAGCGCTTCCTCTTGAATTATCATGAAATGCCTCCCTCTTTATTTGTTTTTGCCCTTTCGGTAGTTATTCAGAGTCGTTTTTTTTCCATCGCTGCCATCGAGTAAATCTTATCCGCCTCTTTGACTTTTCTCTTTATGCTCTTTGTTGTCAGTTAAATGCCTCAAAACGGGCCTTGTTCTTTCGCGCACAGTCTTGTCTATTCAGCGCTAATCGACGTTTCTAGGAATATAGTGGCTGCTTTCATATTTACTGGTGAGCCTCGTAGTTCTTTCTCCACTGCGTGTCAACGCTCTTTCTATATAAATAACGGAAGACCTTTACTGCCCACCTACTCTCTTTCATATTGCTTAGCCTCTCTTCAAACCTTATTTTGCTCTGGGCTTCCCTTGCCTCAAAACTCGCCCCTCCCATATCGCCCTTTACAGCATCATTTGTCGTCTTCCCGTGAGCACCCAACGCGAGGCGTCCCACAGTTCTTCGATTCACATTCATTCCCGATTGTACCTCTGGCCTCATGCACACCACGGAGTTCCCAAATGTAAGCCCCACTACCATTACCCCTTTCCACAGACCCCTAAGCACCTCGTACCTATTGTATCCCCATAACGCTATGTGCTTCATTATTGCAGCGTTCCTCTTTCCCTTTGCTACCAAGGCTTTTTCGTGTACGTCCATGTATCTGTCATCCTCATTTACCTATACCCCAAGGTACTTGTATTCGCTTACTCTCGGTATTTCTTGGCCTGTATGGATACCGCCTGGTCGTTGGGATCATTGAATACCATCAATCCGCATTTTGTTACAATATATCCTAGTCCTAGAGCCTCGCCTTTCTTTCCGCTTGTTGAGGCCCGTGTGCTGTGCGATGTCAGTGCACGTTAAAGAACCCCAGGTGGTCTAAATTTCCGGAGACTTCCACTACGGCGTCTCTCATAATCAGAGCTGGTTTTTGGACGTTAAACGCCACAAACCAACCTTTCCGCTTCACCAGCCATTGCATATTCACCAGCCGTCGTATATCATCTCGACTGTCCGCGAATAAAACAATATCGTCAGCATAAAATAAACCCTGAAGCATCTGCTCAATCATCACGTCGCTCTGTTTGTGTGACAGATTAAAAGCAATGTTGCTATCTGCTAGCGCTTTTTTCCATTCTAACCATGTACAGCATGAATAACAGCGGCGACAAAGGACAGCCCTGCCTCAGACCCTTGCTAATATCAACGTTCTCTATGCTACTCATTCCTTCCCATTCTATGCAAACTGTATTTTCTCGATATATCTCCCTCAAAAGCTGTACACAATCGTCGCCTATGCCCATTCCTTTCAATATTTCCCACAGTATTTCCTGATTAACATTGTCATACGCCCCAGTGATGTCTAGAAAAGCCGCATGTACAAGGACCTGCTTTCTGTTTTAGATATTTCTGTACACTGAGTAAGAACAAATAGATTATCGTGTAATCGCCTGTCTACTCGAAATCCATTCTGAAGTTCTCCCAAAATATTGTTACGTTCTGCCCACTCTTCTATGTTTAATTTTACTGCTTGCATAGTCAACCTGTATGATACGGATGTAATGGTTAGCGGTCTATACGAGCGAATGTTGTTCTTTTTCCCCTTGCCTTTATAGATTAAGTTCATTCTACTTTTCCGCCAACTTCTACTTTTCCGCCAAGTAACTAACTCTATATTGTCCCCAAGGCTCGTTTAGCAATCTTTAGAAAACGTCTGCCGTCTGCAGTATACTTCTTATTGGAAGGTCAGGAAGGCGGTCTCTGGAAATAAATATTGTGATGAATGCATTTGGTCACTGACCACCCTCGCTAGCTCCAATTCCACTGTTAAAAATTAGAGCACCTAATACCTTCTCAACTGACAAATTTTCTGGAGCCCATTCCACCCCGAAGTGGTTGCCAGCACGGACTTCACAAAGAAGTTTGAGGACGCTTAATTGTTGCCATTTTTGACATAGATGCTGACAATACATAATTTTATATTCCTGAGAAATCCGAGTCGTTTATTTTTTCGTGCTTTCGTTGTTTTCAGGCTTACTAGCTTAGGGTGCAATCAAATGTGCTTGACTTGATTAAAGATTTTTTGCTAACACCAGCCAAAGCGTGGCGGCTACAGCTCTCTGTTCACGTATACTGTTCTATCACAGAAGGGTCTCCTCTGGGTCATTGGCTTTGCTTACTTCACATTAATAGCCTTCCTGCTGGCTTCTATTCTTCGAACGTGGGGCTTTTTTTGCAAGACAATGTCTAACCTACCAAAGATTATTCGAGGGATATTCTGGTCAGTCGTAAAGTCCTAAAACGCGTCCCTTATACGCTAAACATCTAGTATTACAAGCCAACCAAATTTATTATTTTGAATTAATCTTATATATTCAAAACAATAACGTTTACGCCACGTACAGTTCCTCTCGGTGTCTTGAGTACTGCCTCCGTACACACAGCATGAAAACACCGAAAATTAGGACTACGTATGGTCAGCAACGCATTGACTATCAGATTCCCAATCTCTTCAACAAAATGGATCACATTCTCGACCTAAATAAGAAAGCTTCGAAAAATAAGCTTTAGGAAATTCTCCTGAATAATTGCATTGAATATGGATAATACTTGTGTTTTAGATGAACCAGTATTTTTGTCTTGTCGTCTAGTTCCTGTATTTAGTTCGCTCAAATTGTTTTGTCTGTAATGTTATGCTTTGTGTTATTGTTTTTCTTCTTTTGTTCTCGCTACCTGGGAACATCTTTACAGATTCGTTCCTTACTTCACCGCTTGTTATATATTGCTCTAATAACCCGTCTGTGTTCCATTAGTATATCTGTATGTTTGTATATTATTATATGTGATAGCATTCACTTATACTTTCAACTTAGCTGATTGAATCATAGTACAAAGCGCTCTTCGTTAACTGTTTGTAAATACTCTATGAAATTTATATGTTGCCAAACTGTATTTTGGAGCAAAAGACTCTCTAGCTCTGTAGCTTTTCGCTTCGATTTCTGTAATACAGAAAGAAATAAATCAAATAAAATAACAAATTAGCAAGCATACGTATTTGCCGGACCTCCAGCGTCATCTATTTAGTGTAAAAGAATGCTACCGCCGAGGCATCATGGCAATTAATACGAACAGACGCAGAAATATGCACGTTTCTCCAAACACTTATACCTTCCAGTGTCAAGCGCGGAACTTTCAGACGCGGACGGGACAGGAAGGTAACACACACACACGTTGTTGATAGAGTTGTGTGTATGTTACCTTGCTGTCCTGTCAGCGTCTGAAAAGTTCCACGCCTGATACTGATATGTCGTACCAACAGGGTCCAGAAATCTACCAGAACACTTCTACGTGCTGTTCACGCACTCATACTTCCTCAGTAGCATTTCCTTACCATGCGCCAACTCATTATGAACGCCTTGAAAATCAAACTTGCTCTCATCTCTACATAATTGTGCATATCTAATATGCGACTAAGAATGGCTAAAGCACGATGACATCGTCTTCACTGAGGTTAACATTCTAGAAGACCTTGCTGCACTCTGAAGAGAACTCACGCATTCGCCATGTGGGACCGCAGTCGCGCCCTAACCACGTTTTACCTGTTGAGGACATTCACAGATGCACAGTACGTTTCTTCTTATCAAATCATCCTACTCATTTTAGTGTTCTCGTCAAAAAAGAAAACACTCCACTTCTCTTCTCTTTCCCTCCGCCGCAATCTTCGTCTTTTTTCCATTCATATTTTTCATAAGGTGACAACGGTTCTTCGAAGGACGCAACTGTTCTTATTATCATTGCATATCGACGAGACTGATCATTGCTGTTCTTCAATGAAAGATCGTATTACTAAATTTTACCCTCTTCTTTCGGCAGTTCCCTCGGGCAAAAAAAAAAATGTGATGAAGTTCTAGTTTTTAAATGCGAAGCTTTTCTTAGCGAACTTCGGAGAGTTTGAGCGTATCTATCTATCTATCTATCTCTATCTATCTATCTATCTATCTATCTCTATCTATCTATCTCTATCTATCTATCTATCTATCTATCTATCTATCTATCCGCCTACCTCTTGGTGCTCTCCTTGCCGTTTCGTCAATGGCATGTGTACGAATATTCACCAGCCGTCGTATATCATCTCGACTGTCCGCGAATAAAACAATATCGTCAGCATAAAATAAACCCTGAAGCATCTGCTCAATCATCACGTCGCTCTGTTTGTGTGACAGATTAAAAGCAATGTTGCTATCTGCTAGCGCTTTTTTCCATTCTAACCATGTACAGCATGAATAACAGCGGCGACAAAGGACAGCCCTGCCTCAGACCTTGCTAATATCAACGTTCTCTATGCTACTCATTCCTTCCCATTCTATGCAACTGTATTTTCTCGATATATCTCCCTCAAAAGCTGTACACAATCGTCGCCTATGCCCATTCCTTTTCAATATTTCCCACAGTATTTCCTGATTAACATTGTCATACGCCCCAGTGATGTCTAGAAAAGCCGCATGTACAAGACCTGCTTTCTGTTTTAGATATTTCTGTACACTGAGTAAGAACAAATAGATTATCGTGTAATCGCCTGTCTACTCGAAATCCATTCTGAAGTTCTCCCAAAATATTGTTACGTTCTGCCCACTCTTCTATGTTTAATTTTACTGCTTGCATAGTCAACCTGTATGATACGGATGTAATGGTTAGCGGTCTATACGAGCGAATGTTGTTCTTTTTCCCCTTGCCTTTATAGATTAAGTTCATTCTACTTTTCCGCCAACTTCTACTTTTCCGCCAAGTAACTAACTCTATATTGTCCCCAAGGCTCGTTTAGCAATCTTTAGAAAACGTCTGCCGTCTGCAGTATACTTCTTATTGGAAGGTCAGGAAGGCGGTCTCTGGAAATAAATATTGTGATGAATGCATTTGGTCACTGACCACCCTCGCTAGCTCCAATTCCACTGTTAAAAATTAGAGCACCTAATACCTTCTCAACTGACAAATTTTCTGGAGCCCATTCCACCCCGAAGTGGTTGCCAGCACGGACTTCACAAAGAAGTTTGAGGACGCTTAATTGTTGCCATTTTTGACATAGATGCTGACAATACATAATTTTATATTCCTGAGAAATCCGAGTCGTTTATTTTTTCGTGCTTTCGTTGTTTTCAGGCTTACTAGCTTAGGGTGCAATCAAATGTGCTTGACTTGATTAAAGATTTTTTGCTAACACCAGCCAAAGCGTGGCGGCTACAGCTCTCTGTTCACGTATACTGTTCTATCACAGAAGGGTCTCCTCTGGGTCATTGGCTTTGCTTACTTCACATTAATAGCCTTCCTGCTGGCTTCTATTCTTCGAACGTGGGGCTTTTTTTGCAAGACAATGTCTAACCTACCAAAGATTATTCGAGGGATATTCTGGTCAGTCGTAAAGTCCTAAAACGCGTCCCTTATACGCTAAACATCTAGTATTACAAGCCAACCAAATTTATTATTTTGAATTAATCTTATATATTCAAAACAATAACGTTTACGCCACGTACAGTTCCTCTCGGTGTCTTGAGTACTGCCTCCGTACACACAGCATGAAAACACCGAAAATTAGGACTACGTATGGTCAGCAACGCATTGACTATCAGATTCCCAATCTCTTCAACAAAATGGATCACATTCTCGACCTAAATAAGAAAGCTTCGAAAAATAAGCTTTAGGAAATTCTCCTGAATAATTGCATTGAATATGGATAATACTTGTGTTTTAGATGAACCAGTATTTTTGTCTTGTCGTCTAGTTCCTGTATTTAGTTCGCTCAAATTGTTTTGTCTGTAATGTTATGCTTTGTGTTATTGTTTTTCTTCTTTTGTTCTCGCTACCTGGGAACATCTTTACAGATTCGTTCCTTACTTCACCGCTTGTTATATATTGCTCTAATAACCCGTCTGTGTTCCATTAGTATATCTGTATGTTTGTATATTATTATATGTGATAGCATTCACTTATACTTTCAACTTAGCTGATTGAATCATAGTACAAAGCGCTCTTCGTTAACTGTTTGTAAATACTCTATGAAATTTATATGTTGCCAAACTGTATTTTGGAGCAAAAGACTCTCTAGCTCTGTAGCTTTTCGCTTCGATTTCTGTAAATACAGAAAGAAATAAATCAAATAAAATAACAAATTAGCAAGCATACGTATTTGCCGGACCTCCAGCGTCATCTATTTAGTGTAAAAGAATGCTACCGCCGAGGCATCATGGCAATTAATACGAACAGACGCAGAAATATGCACGTTTCTCCAAACACTTATACCTTCCAGTGTCAAGCGCGGAACTTTTCAGACGCGGACGGGACAGGAAGGTAACACACACACACGTTGTTGATAGAGTTGTGTGTATGTTACCTTGCTGTCCTGTCAGCGTCTGAAAAGTTCCACGCCTGATACTGATATGTCGTACCAACAGGGTCCAGAAATCTACCAGAACACTTCTACGTGCTGTTCACGCACTCATACTTCCTCAGTAGCATTTCCTTACCATGCGCCAACTCATTATGAACGCCTTGAAAATCAAACTTGCTCTCATCTCTACATAATTGTGCATATCTAATATGCGACTAAGAATGGCTAAAGCACGATGACATCGTCTTCACTGAGGTTAACATTCTAGAAGACCTTGCTGCACTCTGAAGAGAACTCACGCATTCGCCATGTGGGACCGCAGTCGCGCCCTAACCACGTTTTACCTGTTGAGGACATTCACAGATGCACAGTACGTTTCTTCTTATCAAATCATCCTACTCATTTTAGTGTTCTCGTCAAAAAAGAAAAACACTCCACTTCTCTTCTCTTTCCCTCCGCCGCAATCTTCGTCTTTTTTCCATTCATATTTTTTCATAAGGTGACAACGGTTCTTCGAAGGACGCAACTGTTCTTATTATCATTGCATATCGACGAGACTGATCATTGCTGTTCTTCAATGAAAGATCGTATTACTAAATTTTACCCTCTTCTTTCGGCAGTTCCCTCGGGCAAAAAAAAAAATGTGATGAAGTTCTAGTTTTTAAATGCGAAGCTTTTCTTAGCGAACTTCGGAGAGTTTGAGCGTATCTATCTATCTATCTATCTATCTATCTATCTATCTATCTATCTATCTATCTATCTATCTATCTATCTATCTATCTATCTATCTATCTATCCGCCTACCTCTTGGTGCTCTCCTTGCCGTTTCGTCAATGGCATGTGTACGAATATTCATATGCCACAACATGACTACATGACGAACATAAATGACAGGTCATAACATGAAAATCATGACAGGCATGTCATGAGCGGCATGTTTTAGATGCCACGGTCTTGGTGCCCTCCTGGCCGTTTCGCTAATGGGATGCATTCGATAATTAGTATGGCACAACATGACTACCTGACGAACATAACTGACAGGTCATAACATGAAAATCATGATATGCATGTCATCAGTGGCATGATTTACGTGCCACGGTCTTAGTGCTCTCCTGGCCGTTTTGCTAATGGGATGTATGCGAAAATTGGTATGGCACAACATGACTGCCTGACGAACATAAATGGCAGATTATAACATTCCTTAATTCCCACTGCACGTAGGATCTGCCAATTTTTTTTTAATCGTGGCTTATGCAAACCTGCTGAATGCTTCTATGTTATATGCAAATCACAAAACCTTATTTTTTGGACACATCATAATGGGCATGAAATGGCAATCACAATGCTTGCCGTAATGCTTAGCGTACCACGGCACTGTATATGTCACTGTCAGCCCTGATCGCGAGTTAAAAATCCTGCAGAAATTACACTACAGGATGCTAAAGCTTCTTTCCAATGCCTGTGATCGAGCGCCTGAGTCAGACATGGAGGGTCTGTTATACGCAAAGGATGCGATATATCATAGGATTTTAGAAATGCGTGCACATGCTATTTACAGGAAATAACGTACGTACCCAACACCTTGGCGTACGCAACATTTGCAGTGGCGTCACGCAAAGCTTCTTCGCAGCCCATTCTAAAACTGCCCAGTATGCATAAGAATCAAAACTAGAAGAAGCTCAGGGGGAGATTAAGCCTTGAATCCATCAACAGATCGCTAAAAACGATTTGGAACAGGGAGTGTCGCAGGAGCCAATGTTTCGACAAGTGGACTTGTCTTCGTCAGGACGGAGTCGCTCTCCATATGAAGACAAGTTGACTTGCCCAAACTTTGGCTCCTGCGTCGCAGTCGCCGTCCGGACGAAGACTAGTCCACTTGTCCAAACGTTGGCTCCTGCGACATTCCCTCTTCTAAATCGTTTTTATCAATGTGTTTGTGAATATGCATAAGGCTAAATAGCTATTTTGTGGATTTGCCACAATTATCCTGGAGTTCGGACACATACCGGACCGCCACTAATATCGCATGGGAAGTGCCTAAATTTTATGTACCGAAATCGTATCACATGTTCAGTACCACAGTCGTTTATACATTGGGAAATGCTAAATAACCCAAAACTACCGCACAGGCAATCACAGCCGACAGCAGCAAGTTATATACAGTTACACATTGGGCTATCCGTATTGGCACATGCAATCGACCAAGCTAGGGGGCAACTTGGATCGATATACGTATGCCGCCAGCGCATTTGTACGAGATCACTCTTCCAAACATTCGAGGCCAAATGTATATCCAAGCATCTAAAGAAAGCTTGGTACGTTTACTCTGCATTTACGTCAATAAACCAGATATGACTAAGATACTGATTCCGCTGATCATATCGGACGCCCACCTGGTTGAATGGCTCCGGCAAGGCTGACGGCTCCAGCGTCCTCGCTCTACTCTCACCGCGAGCCACAGCAGCAGCGGCGTCACGGCGAGCCGCAGCCAGCATCTGTCGCACTTCCTGTAGCGCGTGCAACTCCAGCCCTTGGAAGCCAGGTCGCCTTGCAGGTCGCCTGACCCGCCTGCGGACGCTGAAGGCGTCCGCGGCCGAATCCAAAGAGCTGGAACTGCTGGTGCTGTCAGAGTCACTCGCCCAGGCGTCCATCGTCATTGCGCTCAACTCGACGCTGGCTCCGTTGCTGCTGTACGTCGTCCTGCGTGTGAACGCTTGCTTTAGAAAGAACTGTCGGCACTGTAGGCCGCTTTAGGATAGAGTCGTTCAGCCTTCGACACCGGCGACGCTCTTGGTGCAGCGGCTGCAGCGCGTGGCACGTTCGAAACGTGGCACGTACCTCTTCTTCTGCCTCTTTCTTCCTTGTGTTATTCGAGTCGCAGAGTAGATGATGATGATGATAACATTCCTACATACATGGCACAGACCCACATCGGGGATTGTCGAAGACCTGAAAATCTGAGTTTTATATTGAATTTCGTGTGTACCACTTCATCAAGAAAGAAGAAATGGAAGAAAAAGAAAACGAATTTGGAGAGAAAGAAAAGAAGAAAAATGCGATGAAAATTAGACTGATTGTGTATTTGTACTATCAAAACACAGAGAGCTAATTTTTCTTGTTTATTTTTAAATGCGAAGGATTTCTTAGCGAGCTTCGGCGACTTTGAGCGCATCTATCTATCTATCTATCTATCTATCTATCTATCTATCTATCTATCTATCTATCTATCTATCTATCTATCTATCTATCTATCCGCCTACCTCTTGGTGCTCTCCTTGCCGTTTCGTTAATGGCATGTATACGAATATTGATATGCCACAACATGACTGCATGGCGAACACAAATGACAGGTCATAACATGAAAATCGTGACATGCATATCATGAGCGGCATGATTTACATGCCACGGTATTGGTGCTCTCCTGGCCGTTTCGCTTATGGGATGCATACGAAAATTGGTATGCCACAATATGACTCCGCACCCATACTTCCCTTTCCCATCCACTTGCTATACTACACCAATGTACGCTATATATGCTGTGAAAAGCATCCTCCTTTATGTAGTAGTGGGCTATGAGCATCAAGAAGAGAAGAAAGAAGTGTGATTTCCATTGAAGAATTGCACGCGCAGTTATTTCGTCATTATATAATTCTGCTCGAACGTGACACCCTAACGCTAAAAGCGATACGTTCTTAACAGACGTAAGATGACCTTTATACCGATGGTAGCGGAGCGACGCTTCCGCCCCCGCCAGCTGTCCGGCAACCTGAAATTAATTGCTTAACTTCTCAGGTGCGCACAAATTATGGAATAAAAAGAGTAAGCTTCTCGGCAATAAAAGTGTAGAACACTCTCCATTTGGAGGTTAAAGCCTCACCCTCACTGTAAGCATTGAAACATTGAGTTCGCCATTAGTTGCTTGAAAAAGACTTTCTGATGGGCGAGTTGGTACATAGTGTGAATTAAAGACGACTTGCGCGCAAATATGTCGAGGACACAGAAAGGAGACACGGAGGAGAGCAAACTTCACACTTGGAATCCTTGACTTACGTATAATCATTCTCGTTACCTTTGATCGCCCCTGCAGTGCTTTTCGTGAATGGATGATTCAGGTTCATTACTTTATTTTTTGGTTGATTTTTTAAGATATTCTAAAGATTGTGTCTGTGACACTGTGTTTTCATTTTATTATTTACTATTTTATTTTGTTCGTCTATGTCACTACCGCATTTTTCTATTATTGTTTCCTCATTAGTTGCCGCACATATTTCGTATGTATTTTATGCATGTATTTCATTATTTCGCTTCTTATTGTATTTTCTTTTACGTGTTTCATAACAAGAGGTCCCACTGCAGTGTTCACACTTAGGAACCCCTTTCTCTATATCCCTTCTCATATGTAACCCTCCACCCGATTGCGTTCAATAAACTGAAACTGAAACGAGCAGGCCTTAAAGAACGATGACTTAGAAAATCATTCAATGAGAAGTAATCTCACAACACACGGTATTTCTGAAGATCCCGATGAAAACACTAGCACTTTATTATGCAGCATTAGTTCTGTATTTACCGATACACTGAATATTACCTGCCCTCAATTCGAACGCGCCCACAGGCTTGATAAAACACCCACTGGCTACACAGGACCCATTATTCTGAATCTTTCTAACTTTGAGGAGAATCCGTTGTTCTAAAAAACGCATCTAGACTCAAACGTTAAAACATGTTTATTACAGAAGACTCTTCTTCACGGATAGACATATTCGGAAAGAAATTTGGGAGGCATCACTTCCTTTTCCCAACGATGGCTCTATGGTGAAGTTCAGATGCGATCACGCTTACATTGACAAGGCTCGTTACAACGTCTCAAAGACCCAAGTAAAATTCTCATATAAACCCCCAGGCTCTCGTTCTTGTTTCCCCTCATCTTCAAATCCCACTTTATCCACTCCCTGACCTGATTAGAACCGTCAGGAACACCTTGTAGTTTGAAACGCCAATGCTCCTAGTGTTGTTAAGAAATTTGTAGATCTATTGGGCGTTGTTGCAACTTATTCCCCTTCTATTATTTTCATAACAGATTCTTGGCTTCATGGCAATCCCTACGATTCCGTGATTACTCTGCCCGGTTTTATCGCCATACGTAACGACAGGGCACATGGCATTGGCGGGGGTGTCGCACTGCTTATCCGCTCAGACATCCGCTTCTCAGTGGTTCCATCACTTCCAGAGACTTGAATTCATGTGGTGTAAAGTCTAGCTAAATAATCGATCTATTGTAGTTAGAGTTATATATCTCCCACCTGGATACTCCATTGATGTTCTTCATCCTCTTGCCAACTTTATGTGCCATGTTAATTTTGGCTCATCAAGATTGACCTCTATCGGTGACTTTGAGCTCTCCCGACATCAATTGGCCTTCCTTGACTGCAACGGTTCGTAATGTTTTCATCTGTCAAGAATTAATAAATATTTCTTTGTCCTTCGAGCTTCGTTAAGTCGTATCATGTGCGACTAGGTTTAATTCTATCCTAGACATAGTTTTCTTATGCGCAGATTTAGCTGATAGGAACTTTTTCTGCGACATGATTGAAGGATTATCAGACCATAAAGGTATCTTGTTTCCACTTTGTTGTTCGTCGTCCAAGTCGCCCTATACATTTATGAGCTTCCCTGATTACACTGGTGCTTATCACAGTTCGAATATTGATCTCTAGCTGATCATTTTGATACGTTTCGTGCACTTTCTGACAGTGAGGATATCAATTCGCTCGTCATTCACATTGAGAGTCTCGTTAAATCATGTATCCGCTCCACAAGAAATAACAATCATGATCACCTAGGTGGATTTCAGGATGCAAAGATTGCGCTGGACTTCGAGACGAAAACGGCGAAAGATTTCTTTTTTCGCGTTCACTTGCCGGACTTGTTAACGACGAATCTATGCTAATATTAGTATTCGATTTTGCCTCGTGATTCCTCACCTTCTTTCAGAATAGATAATGACGCTAATAGTGACCCGCCGGAAGTATCGGATGCGCTTAATAACTCTTTCCAGACTGTGTTTGTTCCTGACAACAACTTAAGTGTTTCTCTTACAGGCAAAGCTTGTTCTGAACCAATCAGTATTATTGAAATAACAAACGAAGGCTGTTACAGCGCACGTGCTTTCCGTGATAAGCGCAAGTGTGGACTGCGCATGCGCAATTCTCTCCCTTTGCTTTTCCCCTGCCCTTTCCCTCTTTTCTTTAGTATATATTCGCTGCGGAAAATAAACCTGGCTGTCCTGCATGGTGACACGGAACCCTTCTTCTCAGAGGCGGCGTGACCACCGCCAGTGTAACAAAGGCATTCTCAAGCTTATCTTAAAGTTAGATATAAAAAAATGCACTGGTCCTGATGGGTTACACAATGCATTCTTAGTTCGCTACTCCCTGTGGTCATAAAGATATCTGTCGGGCATATTCAATAAAGTCTTTTTCTTCTGCCACTGTTCCATCATCTTAAAAGATAGCAAATGTGCTCCCTCTTTACAAATGTGGTAACAAACAGGCAGTCTTTATTGAATTGAAGAGCGATATCATCGACTTCTCAATTATGGAAGATCTTAGAACATATGGTTCAGAAACACATCATGCTCTCCTTGAAATCGCACCAACTAACCATTCCCTATGTCACAGGCAGCATGTGTTTCGGCGTGGCTTCAGCACCACAACACAGCTAATTGAATCGACGTAAGATATTTTAGGGGCGAAGCTCCTTAAGGCGTACGCTTGTCTGCCGTAGTTGTCCGTCGTAGCCACTACGTCTTCATCGAACGCTGAGCTGCCACGAGCGCTGGCACGCGCTCTTGTGTCACGAGTTCACGCCGGTTCCTCTTCGTCGCCTCGAACGCTGGCGCGCGCTCTTGTGTCACGAGTTCACGCCGGTTCCTCTTCGTCTACTCCGGCATCACTCAGTTTCGGTTTCGTTTCGTATTAAATCACAATAACCCTAGTTTTAAGTAGTTGTTCACAACTTTTCTGGAAGGTAGAAGATGCGAAACTGAGTTCTAGAGAACTCAGTTGTCTGTCCATACAGCACGAAGCATGGCTAAATTAATCCCGAACTCGGCACGATTTACGATGAACATCCGGAGCTTCGCCCACTCATCATTTACTCCGTGGATATGCGTGGATTTTTTTCTGAACCTTGATCTTGGCGATCAGACTGCCGCTATCTTTATAGACTCCTCAAAGGCCTTTGATACAGCATTGCATTCTAAACTCATTGTTAAACTCGACACGATATTAAACAATCCTCACTTGGTTATCTAGTTCTTGTAATCCCGCGCTCAGTTCGCTTTTTACAGGTCAACCAACTCGCTGCTGTTAATGTAACATCTGGAGTGCCCCAACGGTCCGTTATACGGACTCCACTTTTCTAAATTCACATGAATGACTTGCCTATTTGCGCCTCCTGTTCCATTCGTTTTTATGCAGATAAAAACGCACAACGACCATCACCTCTTGCAGGACTCTCTTGCTCGGTTTCGCAATTGGTGCAAGACCTCGCAGATGAACATTAACTTCAATAAAACCGTGGTTACGTGCTTTTGTAATAAATTTTCAGTTTTTGATTACTCTTTTGATAACCGAGGTAGGTGTAAGTAAAGTTTTGAGTATATCTCGGTGTCATTTTTACTCATGTAATGGTCCAAGCACATTGACTATATATTAAGCAAGCATTAAGAGAACTGGGTTATCTACGTCGCACTTACACTCTCCAAAGGAAACTAAGCTCCTCTTATATAAATCGCTGATACGTCCAGTAGTTGCCTCCGCATCTGTCGTCTGGAACCCGTATAAGCAGTGCGAGAATAGACATTTTTAGTTTAGCAGGCTTAGCGTAATAGCGTAGTTATCGGAATAGCGGGATGGAAGTGCGCATGCGCAGTACCGTAAGCGGCCGATACCGTTTACCGTGCCCACGGTATTTCGCAGACTTAACGTTACCGTGTTTGCGTGGTTATCGTAGTTCACGTAAAACATGGCGGCGGTTTCGGACGCCCGCTTCGATCTGAATTTAGCGTTGCTGTGGCAGGATTCACTTCGTTCGCAGCAAATGACTGTGCAAAATGGCTTCGCTTGCCTTCAAGTAGCTTCGACGACGCAGTATTAGGGATAACTTAGCCGAATTTTCGAGATCGCTTCCCATTTCGAACGTTGCTAAGCCTAGCGAGAGAGCATCTGTTTACATTTCTGTAACATGTCAGTTTATGCTCTTGGCGCTTGGTTCGTATGTATTTATTTCTCTTTATTCTCGAAAAGTTAGAATTCCGCTGTACGCGGGAGTGTACGCGACCATTTCAAGCTTTATTTTGTTTTCACCTTTTTTAACGCATGTATCCTTCGCTAGATGGCGCCACAATCACAGCTATCGGGCCGTAAACGCTTCTCCGATCAACTAAAGCTCGTTTCTGCAACGAATGTTTGCGGTACGGTAACGCTATTCCCATAGCCCCGCTATCACGCTAACGCGCTAAACTAAAAATGTTTAATAACAGGCTAGAAGCAATGGTGAAAAGAGCGGCATGATTTATATGCCATCGTTAAGACCGAGACTTTTCTCCGTCTTCTACTCTTTCTTCACTGAACTTAACTCCGCTCTCTTCACGTCGCCGAATAGCCTAATTAAAATTCTCGCATAGCATCGTCACGTCTTGACTTAAACATAAATATAGTTTTCCAAGAAGCCAACAAATGCATGCCTGCAGCCCGTAATACATCACAAATTAATCCCAAACTTTAATTCATCAGTGATTGTAGATGGGCTTATTCCCTATGGTACTCCAATGCGCCACCTTCTAGTACTCGTACTCAATAACATGGCTGGAGTCGAACCCAAAATATTTCTTCTACAAGGTAGATTAAAGGACGAGGTCTGATTACGGTGTACTTGGGTGGATTAGAGCTCATTAAGGTGCATTAGGGTGGATTAAGACAGACAGAGGTGCATTAAGATGGACTATGGCATATTATAGAGCGGATTACGCTAGACTTAGATTAGAGTGAATTAAGGATACTGTTACTGTCCATACTGTTACTGTTACTGTCCATACTGTACTGTACTGTACATACTGTTACTGTACATGCTGTTACTGTCCTGGCGCTCTTTGGCCACACTTGGCCCTTGCGCCACAAAACACCAAATATCATCATCATCATCAATTAAGGATTACAGCAGATTAGGGTTGACTAAGGTAAATTAGTTTCGAATGAAATCATTACATCTGTAATGTTTGGCTTAATTTGGCGTAACTTAATAATCTGAGCTTATTGAGACTTGACTTAGTCTTAACTTAATTAGCCAGGACCTAATTAGTGCTACACTAATTAGACTCGGTCTAATTAACTTATACCTAATGATACATTGTTTAATACGCTGGTCTTCATTACTCATGATATAATTATGCTTGGGGTAATTAGTCATATCGTAATTATGCATGGCCTAATTAGTACAGGCCTAGTCACGCTGTTCTTTGACATATTATCTCAATTAGATATCGCTTGATGAATGCTACCTGAAATAGGCCTGATGTAATCAGTGTTAGCCTAATTAGTCCTGAAATGTTTAGTCTCAACTTAATGAGGCTTGACCTTGAAGGCTTAGCATAATTTACCTTTGATTAATAAGTGCTAGCTTAGGTTTGACTTAACTAGTAATAACCTAGCTATGCGTGATTTAATTAGTCCTATTTAATTAAGCAAGGTCTAATTAGAAGCTTGCTTGCACTAGATTTGTTCATATCAGCTAAATTAGGCTTCGCATAATTATATTTACGTTAATTAGACATAGTTTATTAGTATCGTGGCTTAATTAATTATAAATCATTGGTATCCGTTTAATTAGGTGTGACTTACTTGTCATAGCTCAATTCAGGTTGAATTAGTTCAGTCTGGCTTGGTTTGGCTTAGTTGGATTAATCCTGTCTGAACTAGGCCGCAATTAATTATTCCTAATTAGGCTCTCTTGAATAAGACTTAGCCTTACCTAACTAGTCCTAAGAATCTTAATTAGGCTCCATTGAATGAGACTTACCCTTACCTAACTCGTCCTACGGAGCTTTGTCTTTAGTACAGCGTGGTAGTGTTATGCTAGCATTACATAGCGAAGTTTTCGGCAGATTTGCCAGTTTCGCCAATAGCTTAAACAGCTTGACTGTTAAAATTGAACTAGTGTATTCACACATTAAATTAATCCATCCATCTTACCGCATGTCAACGCACCTTATTCCACATTAACCTGTCGGCAAAGGTCCGAGTTGTGAAGGTCTTCCTTCCGAGTCATAGTAGTCACGTTCGAGCCCGGCAGCATGACTATCCGGTCTACAATCACTAATCAACAATTAACTAACTCGGGGTTATGCCGGACAAGGTGGAGCAGCGTTGGCAGTTGCGCTGTTTGTCCTGACGCCGCGTTATGCGCAATATCGACGACACGCAGCGCACTGACAAAGTAAACGCTCACACCTGCGAGCCTAAACGTATGTGATGAACGAAAACAAAGCTTCGGAGGATCGAAAAAAAAAAAGGATGCGGTGATCGCGAGGGCACGCGACCGAGCCCAGGCGCGAAGCGAGCAGGCGGCCGCAAGCGCGCTGCGAAGAAACAGCCCCTAAACAGCCCCCGGTAGTCGCGCGCTTTTCGTCAGCCACTGACACGTCGGTGAAGTCTGGTGACGTAAAGCGGTGGGCGGAGCACCTCCTTCGACACCGCCCTAAGGAGCTCTGTACCCTCTATTCCGCGGAGTTGAAACAGGACTGGAAAGGGAAGTTTTCCGGTCGCAATATCTTCGCTCCTAACAAACCGTTTTGAAAAATTCTTTCGGCTGTGAATTTCTGAGAGGCATTCAATACACACCCAGCCGTTTTCAAAACCAAGCCCGAGCGGTGGTTCAGAACCCCTTTAAGCAAGCATTAAAAGAACTGGGTTATCTACGTCGCACTTACACTCTCCAAAGGAAACTAAGCTCCTCTTATATAAGTCGCTGATACGTCCAGTAGTTGCCTCCGCATCTGTCGTCTGGAACCCGTATAAGCAGTGCGAGAATAACAGGCTAGAAGCAATGCAGAAAAGGGCGGCAAGATTTATATGCCATCGTTAAGACTGAGACTTTTCTCCGTCTTCTACTCTTTCTTCACTGAACTTAACTCCGCTCTCTTCACGTCGCCGAATAGCCTAATTAAAATTCTCGCATAGCATCGTCACGTCTTGACTTAAGCTATCAAATAACAGGGACTGCATAACTTTTTCACATCAATCAAGGACGCGGAGACATCACAAATTAAACTTAGACCTACTTAGCTCGAACTAATGTGTTCAACTTGCCTTCTTTTTCCCCGTTCCATGGAAGACTGGAATTAATCCCCTGGTTCAGTTCGTTCACGCCCATAGCCGAATATTGTAGCGCACATCTATGACATGCACCTGTAACGTATCCTCACCTATTTGACATTGGTGTTTGCTGTTGAGCTGCACTCTTTTTTTTTTGTTGTGTGTTCTTTTATATTCATCACATGTCTGTACACTTTTCACTACAAGTACACTCGCTCACCGCCTTCGGCTACACATCTCAACAACCATTCAACCCCAAAACCCCATTGGTGCTGGGGCCGCTAATAAAAAAGCAACAGGGTGTCTTAATTTAACTAAACACGAACGTGATTGAAATATTTAATTAGCATTTAGTAGCTAGCGCAATGACAAAGTACAAGGCCATCATACATGGAGCAAATTAAACTCATATTACAACCCAGGAATGAATATCGCAAATAGGCTATTAAAAAATACCGACAAAAAGAAAAGTTTAAATTGCTCTTTCCTCGTGCCTGACACCGATATTCGACACATGACATCTCCGAATTTAAAGATATTTGCTCTTAAATAACAAACAAACAGATGTGCTTGCAAGCAGGGAAGAGGTCGTAGGGCGCTACAATTCTCGAGCTTTCGCTAAGCCACATGTGTCAGAGAAGGGCAACAGAAGAAACACACAGTTGTGAAGTCAATCAAAAGCGCTCCTCAGAGGTTGGCCAAAGGCACCTTACACACGAAGGCTGCTGCAAACTCTGAAAGCTGCTTCACGGGTTCATTGCAACGACGTCTCGCGTCGCCGTACAACGGGTCTACGTGGTTGCTGCTGGAGCACAGCGCATAGCACGATGCCACGAAGCAAAGCGTTTCCCGTGCACGGACTCGACAGTCTGGCGTAGGCACTGCTCGTGTCCTGCACGACGCCGAGCCTGTATGCAGACAGGGCGACCAGAAGAGCCTTTGTGTCCACGTGGTAAGGTGGCCAGTCCAACGGCACTGTCACGGCTGGCCAAAGCGTTTTCACGGTCAGTTCGTTCATTGCCATGATGGCGGAGACTGTTTCGCCAGAACTTGAATCTGGTGCGTGGAATAGGTGCAGCATTCTTCGGATATACCTCTGATAGTGCAGCGATGGTGCCGACTCTGTTGGATGGGCGACGAACGCCCACATAGCAGCAATCCATAAAACGAAAATCGGCGCTTGGAGCAATCTTCAACACAGCCTCGGTACTCCCGACGTGGAACGGCGACAGTCTGACATGGATTTGGAACCACAAGTGAATGCTGCAGTTTCCAGACAGGTCGGGAAGGATCGCCAGTGGGTGCCAACGAGATTTCTCCGGCCATGGTAGGTGGCGTTCGGACATGAATCTTTTCGGATCATCCAGACTGCTCTCCGAGAGTTCCACGCACGACTTGGCTAGGGCTGCTACTGTCCATTCGACGCTACTTGTAGATGAAGTGACTTCTGCCCGGTAGCTGCCGTTCTGGGAAGCACTCTTCATAGCGCTGAGCGCGTGTTCGTACATGGCGTCTTCAGCTACAGCCAAAACAAGGACGAGATGGTGCCGCTGCTTCCAACCTTCGCAAACGAACCCGTACAAGTCATCGCAGGGGTCTTTGGACTTGTTAACGGAGACATTCATGGCAGCCATGTACTGCTGGCATGCCACCTCGTCGCAGCCAGAAATAAGTGGCAGGTCCGCGTGGTCCGCATAGGCCGTCCACGTGGTAGCGCGGACGAGGTCACGGTACTTGTTGCGGATCCAGAGAGTCGAGCCGAGGTAAACCAAAACAGCGACGCTGCAGAGCGACGCCACAGCGGAAAGCACGGCCTGGAATCTCTGGCTCCTGAACCAGTTGACTTGGTGGACAACTACTTCAGCTCGGCCTCGTGCCTGCGAATGTGAACGCAAATGTAGGCACGTCGCCTTTTGCAGCACGTAAGCGCCATTTTGCATTCGTCCAGTTAGCTGGGTTGTGAGCAGGTATTTGAAACTCTTACTAGTGCAACTACTTTTATATACGAAGCAATTCGCTCTTGCTACCACCCCATATGCACTGAAGTTATTTTCGTTTTCTTCTTTCCACTCACTAACGCCAAGAGGAACTGTGGCTATGCCGTAAATGAATACAATAAAACGTCCTTCGACTTCTGTCAGTAAACAGAAGCAAAGTGTGAAACGCGGCTACTTGGTATTTTGTAATGAGAAGTCCCTACGGTATTTAGAACGCCTGTGGACTCTGCCGGTCGCAGATATAGCGTAAGAGTCTATAGGGTTGAGACCAAACAAGGATTGCAGTTGCACTGCAGTTTTTTACAGCACGCATGTTACAGCGCAGGCGTTCTTCAAATGCGAAGCATTTTTTAGCGAACTTCGGCGACATTGAGCGTATCTATCTATCTATCTATCTATCTATCTATCTATCTATCTATCTATCTATCTATCTATCTATCTATCTATCTATCTATCTATCTATCTATCTATCCGCGTACGACTTTGTGCTCTCCTGCCTGTTTCGTTAATGGGATGTATAAGAAAATTAGTATGGCACTATATGACTCTACGACAGATATAAATGTCAGGTCATAACATGATAATCATGATATGCGTGTCATGAGCGGCATGATTTACGTGTCATGGCCTTGATGCTCTCCTGCCCTTTTCGGTAATGGGATATATGCTAAGATAGCTATAGCGCAACATTAGTCCAAGACGAACATAAATGACAGTTCATAACACAAAACTCATGACATGCATGCCTTGAGTGGCATGATTTACGTGCCACGGTCTTGGTGCTGTTGCGGCCGTTTCGTTAATTCATATATACAAATATTATTATGGTGAGACAACAATGTATATCGACGATAGGTGACAAGTTCTAAGAACATGAACATGAGCGGCATGGTTTACATGCCACGCATTTCGGTAATGTGGTCTATACCAAAATTGCTTTCGCACTACACGACTGCATGGCGAACGTGAATGACAGGTCATAACATTACTATCATGACATGCGTGTCATGAGCGGCATGGTTTACATGCCGCAGTCTTCGTGATCTTACGGCCGTTTCGTTAACTTTATATGTACCAAAATCGGTATAGCGAGACAACAACGCACATCCTTTTTACGTTACCGATGCGTGCTTCGCATTGCCTTGATTCCCAGTGCACGCGGGATCTGCCATTTTTTAAAATTATATTTGCTTCATAAGGACTGTGGCAGAAACCATCGGACTGTGTCTTCTGATGGTATTACATGACAATATGACAATATTGATGCGCTGCTGATCCTATGAAGTCAATTTTTGCATCCCTTCTGAATCGGCCACATTTGTATGAAATGTAAATGCTGGATGTTGAGAATGCATGTGCGCGCCCTTCCTTTTCCTTTATTTATTTTTTTTCTGCGTTTCTTGTAAACCACGGATCCACCATGAGCGGGGGCGTTGCCGTGTTTAACAATGCTTCTAAGCACTGCACGACGACTGTCACTCAAACTAGTGAGACAAGGAAAGACGGGGGGAGCTAACAAAAGGACGGTAGAAGCGGGACCGTGAGAACGACGAGAACGACTCGGAGGAGCAGACTAGAAAGGACCCAACGACGACCGCTCCGAAGAGATTTGTTTGATGCATTTGGAAGAACGTTTGCTTAAAACTGTAAATACATGTAAATAAATAACGCGTAAACATCGAAGCGTTTCTTCCACTCAACGAGCATCAAGCAACTGCCGACAATGAAGAATTAGATCGATCACTGGAAAGGTCGCATTCTTTAGAAGCCCGCTGACAGGCGCCCACAATTGACCCATATTTAACAGCACAGCAAGGCTATCTATAGCTGCGTTACACCTTTACGTACTACAGTCATGCTATAGTGTGTGGTCGTAGCACGTAAATTTGCCAAAATCTTTGATGTTATATGCTAGTGTGTGTGCGCTTGCTTGTTCGCTCTCAGGAATTATCTTTTTTTTTTCCTGTAGGCATCCAGGTGTATCGTGGTCATGCTGTAACGTACTGCGCGATATTGCTAACCAGCATCTTTTCGGGCATACCCAAGAGAATTCTTTATGCTTTTGGAGACTTCAGCTCTCGCGCGGAAAATCTGCTCGACTTCCCACAAACGAGTGTAGACATCGTAACCACACATGGAACTGACTACAGCGTAAGCTTAGCTCGCTTATAAGAAGTGCCGTGACGAATTGTGACTCAGAAGAAACAGCTTTAACGTAACTTATTTGAATATTAAAGTCCAGAAATCAAATATTTTTCACTTTTCCGGTCTTATTGCGATGAGCCTCAACAAAGCGTCACATCCCATAGCAGAAAAAGAAACGTTGGAAAAAATTATTGACGACGTGATGAGGAGGCTCCTTTTAGGATTCATCCGATGATGACGACATGCTTTCGTAGCCACGTGACCGATCTGCGTGTTGCGATACGAAGGCGCAGCTACAAGCAAGTTTATCACCGAACTAAGGATGGGTGCCCTAAAGCGTGGAAGCAGGTTCGACATAAACGGTTGCGGTCGTCAGCACTTCGGTTGTCCACGTGATCGAACGTCACTCGATACTCGACTATGTCGCCACTGCCGAGTTTGCCGCCCTTTTGGTGGCATTTCTGAAATCGTTTACTGAGCCATATCAATTGTGTGATATTAAGTTATTCGGCATAATTGCTCGCACGCCATCATTTATGGCCTCCAGAAAGCGGCCTTGAAGAATGACAGCGAAATTATCAAGGCTTTGGTGCCTACACTACTTTAAGCAAAACTCTACAGCTAGCAGATTTCTTTCTTTCGATTGTGTCATGATTTGAATTTTACTGAGGAAGTTTAGCTATCTATATGGGGAACTCCAACTTTCTGTAATGTATTAGATGTAATAAATAAAATATAGCGGGGTTTCAATACATCCGGCATCCGCGACTATGAGGCGTACTGTAGTGCAGGGCTCCGGAAAATTTGAGCACCTGGAATTCTTTCACGTGCTCGGAAAACGCATGGTATTGAAGTGTTTCCGCCTCCACTGAAAATTCAACACTCGGTTCCGGGATTGAGCCTGCCACCGAGCACCATCACCACAGCACCACTGCCACGGACACAATTCTAATACCTCGTGCAGTATGCGCCATACATAACCCATTCACTGGGAACCGATGGCCGGTTTATAGATAATCCGCTTTACAGCAAACAATGTAATGATATAACTCACTATTCATTGTTGTCAAAGCTTGTTTAGCAGTCTTTAGATACGTCTGCACTCTACTTCTCATTGCGAGGTAGGGAAGGCGGTCTCTGCGAATAAATACTGGGATGTGTATTTGGCCAATTACCGTTAACCAATTACTCGCTAACGGCCATTCCAGTGTTAAAAATTAGATCGCTTAATAACTTCTCACCTGACAAACTTAACGGAGTTCCAATTCCCCCTGCAGTTGTCAGCAAGAATCTCGCAAGGAAGATTCGCGCGAGAAGCATTTGGCATGTTTCGCCAACGCCAGCCTTAATTAATGGCATTTCGAGGTTGATATTGACAATACATAACTTTATATTGCTGAGAAATTCGATTTTTTTCTTTTTTATTTCCTTGTTTTGTAACTTAACCACCTTCACATATAATCAAATGTACTTGAATTGATCAAAAAATATGTATTTTTGAGCTGCGCCCAATATGTGTTGGCTACAGCCCTCTATTCAAATACCATGCTGCTGTATCACAGAAGCGTCTGTTCTGGGTAATTTCCATTTCTTATTTTCCATTATTAGTCTTCCTGCTGGCTCTCTTCTTCAAACGTGCGCTTTTTAGGCAAAACAGTGTCTAACCTACCAAAATATGACCAAGCATACGCATTTTCTCGACCTCCAGGGTCGTCTATGTCCTGTATGTGAATGCTATATCACAGAGGCATCATGACACTTAATACAACTAAGCGCGGAAATGCGCGTTTCTCGACACACTTCTACGTGCTGTTCACGACCTCATACTTTCTCATTGGCAATTCATTACCATCTGCCGACTCGTTATAAACATCTTGAACTTCACACCTCAAATCTCTACAATATTGCGCATCCCTAATATGTGACTAATAAGGCTAGCTACACGACCCACGTTGGGATTTTCCATCATCACCCACGTTGCCTTTTTTCCGGCATCATTTTCCCTGAGGTTAATATTCTAGGAGGCATTTGACATTTTTAGTTAAGCGCTTTACCGTGATAGCGGGGCTAAGGGAATAGTGTTACCGTACCGCAAACATTCGTTGCAGAAACGAGCTTTAGCGGAATAGCGTTTACGGCCCGGGGTTTGCAATTGTGGCACCATCTAGCGAAGGAAGCATGCGTTAAAGAAAGTGAAAAGAAATAAAACTTTGAATGTCCACTTACAGACCCGCGTGCAGCGGCATTATAACTTTTCGAGAATAAAGAAAAAGTAAATATGAACCAAGTGCCAGGACCATAAATTGACATGAAGCAGAAATGAAAGCAGATGTTCTCTCGCTAGGCCTAGCAACGTTCTAAATGGGAAACGACCTCGAAAATTCGGCTAAGACATCCCTAACACTGCGTCTTCGAAGCTACGTGAAGGCAAGCGAAACCATTTTGCACGATCATTCGCTGCGCACGAAGTGAATCCTGGCACAGCAACGTCAAATTCAATTCGAAGCGGGCGTCCGAAAGCTCCGCCATGTTTTACGTAAACTACGATAAACACGCAAACAAGGTAACGTTAAATCCGCGAAATACCGTGGGCACGTTTAACGGTATCTGCCGTTTACGTCACTGCGCATGCGCATTCCCATCCCGCTGTTCCGATAACTGCGCTGTTAGGGTAAGCCCGATAAACTAAAAAAATTACAGCATATCCACGGAGTGAATGATAATGAGTGGGCGAAGCTCGGGAGGTTCATCGTAGATCGTGCCGAGTTCCGGATTAATTTAGTTAACGCGCACGCTACGAATCCTCATGGTTCAACTATGCACTAGTGAAATCTCCCACCGGCACTTCATTGCAAGTCAAGATGCAGTGCCTGTATATATATATATATATTCAGTAAATGTGCCTGCGGATCCAGACGAATATGATCAGTGAAGAAACGGACGAACGTGCGAGAACATTTTACTTTCCAACGTTTCGGCCGGTGGTCCGGCCTTCAACAGGAAATCCTGATGAAGGATTACCTGATGAAGGCCGGACCACCGGCCGAAACGTTGGAAAGTAAAAAGTTGTCGCACGTTCGTCCGTTTCTTCACTGATTATATATATATATATATATTGTAATGATAATGAACTCTGCCGTAGGTTGGGCACTCGCGCTACATGCACAGGGAAGCAGAGGAAGACAAAGTAGAGAATAGAACAGCCGGCCTGCAGCTAAGGCGCTGTGTCTACGTCTCTCTTCTTTACAATGGCGCAGTCGACAAAAGACAGACGCTGAGGGCGTCCTCGCGGGTCATCGGCGCAGCAGGTGCTCCAGTCCAGGGACGCCGTCCAGGATTTCGCGACCATGGACCCCGCAACCCTTCTGCCGCCGGAAGCACCTATGGGACCCACGCCCACGCAGGGCCTCCTGTTACCACGGAATGGCGCTCACGCTTCCTGTGGTAACACCCCCTCGCCTAGACCTACGTCGGCACATGAGCCGCACAGGGACGCTGTCCAAGGGTCCTCGGACATGGACACCGCCGTCGGGAGGACAGAGCCCGCCGTATTTTCCGCGGATGCCTACATCGGGAGCGCCGGGGGCACCGTCTTATCTGCAGACGCCACGCCTGGTGCTCTAAGCGGCTCCCCGGACAACGCAGCGGAGCACGTGAGTGCCATCGCGCAACTGCGCGACACGCTCACCACGTTCCTTAACGCGTACCCCGCGCTCTCCGCCGGAACACTTAGCGGCTCCCGCGACAATGCTGCGGAGTTCTTACGTGTCATCAACATCCTCTCTGAAACGTCCTACTTCATGCCGTCGGGGAGCTCCGGGTCCTCTCGTGCTGCGTTGCCACCACCGGCCGCTTGGACATTACCGGTGTTCCGAGGCTTCCAAGACGACGCCGATCAGTGGATCGAAGCCGTGAACGTTCTCGGTGCCCGGTATGCCTGGCCGGACCACTACAAGCTGCTGGTGGCCATAAACAACATCGATGGTGCGGCCGCAGCATGGCACCGGTACGAGGGAGTCAGGCAACACTCCTGGCAGGAATGGAGCGCCAGACTTATCGCCGTTTTTGGACGGATTCGCCTCCACAGTCCTGTCACCAGCGGATCTGACCGGTGCACTATATATACCGAGGAAGCAGCTCAGGAGGAGCGCCACCTCGAGGCTGTAGCTTCGAACTACAGCTCATCGGCAGATAGCATCACGGCCTGCCATGACGTGCTGATCGGTCCCAAGATTTGTTTGTCTACACAGATTTCAACACAAGAGGCCGCATTCCATCCACGTCCCGCTAACTATGATTACACCGGCCATCCTGGCCAGCTTGCGTGCAAGCCACCTGACGACGACAAGCCATCTGTCATGACTCCCATTGCGCCCCCTGAGCGATGTGCAGACCGCAACCAAGCTTTGTTACTTGGCAGGGGATGTGCCACTGATCGCTGTCAACTTGGTGCCACCAAACAGGCGTGCCAAGAAAACGCGGAGCCGCGTCTAAGGCCGTCGAGGCAGTCATTGGCCGAGTGTGCTCGCGTTCCCCATTTGCCCTGCGAAGTCCTTTCACAAGATGACAAGGTCTCGACTCAGGATGAGGGCACCTCTAAGGACCTGCCGCTACAGCTGCAGTCGATCGATGGCTGGAAGGCGGAACTGAAACCTCACAATTTGGACGCCGCTGCTTCAGACAGCTCCTTGTCAAGACCTATAGAGCGCAGCTTTCCGTTGACCCTGGCAGCGACAACGCTGTCGAAATGGAAGTTACCTCGCCCTGCAACACGGGAGCTCGTCCATTTGTCGCGGACACTTACGAGAAGACCACACGTCACAGAGAGTATGCGACATCAGAAGGTCAACGGTCGAAAGCACGCTCCTTTGTCCATGTCAGATCTGCGGCGGAGGAGCAATAGGCGAAAAAAGCTCCCCCTACATCGCATGCGATACCGCCTGCCGGAGACATCCCTGGCAGCCTGCCCTGTGAAGCTCCAGCGTGGCCGAGGCCATCGACAGCCATGGCAAAGCAAGTACCGCTCATTGAATGTGTCCTTGGTGGTCCTGCAAGGGAAGTTGCAGCATTACCAACACCAGCAACGACCTACGCGGCACAGCCAGTGCCGGCCCCCGGAGGACTTCTTCAATGTTCTCCGGGGCAGACTACGGCGAGGCCGTGACTGTCCACAGCGGCACAGCCAGTGCTGCCCGCCGGAAAAACACCTCATATCTGCCTAAGCTCGCAGCGTGGCCGAGTGTAATGATAATGAACTCTGCCGTAGCTTGGGCGCTCGCGCTACATGCACAGGGAAGCAGAGGAAGACAAAGTAGAGAATAGAACAGCCGGCCTGCAGCTAAGGCGCTGTGTCTACGTCTCTGTTCTTTACAATATATATATATATATATATATATATATATATATATATATATATATATATATATATATGGGTTGCCGGTGAACGCGAGCAGTCGGTATTTCTCAATCAAGTAAGAAACTCGCTAGGAGACGCTGCCTGCGCCAACGTTGTCTCTCGCGGGTGAGGGCGCGTTCTCCTTTGCGAGCTGGTAGCGTTCCTCTAAGAAAGAGCGTTTCCATAGCCAACGCGCGCCTTTCGCTCTCTCTCTGTCTCTCTCTCTCTCACAAGACAGCAGAGGCACGCGCCGGGAGAGAGAGAGAGGCACGCTCCGGGAAGCACGCGCCGAGGGCGAGCGCGTGCCTCCCGGCACGCGGGTTACGCCTGACGAGTGACGCGTGACAAGGTTAGACTAAGAGGAGCTTAGCCCCTAAAATGTCTATTGCGGCGCCCTAAACAGGAGTTACGCAAGCGCCATATGGGGTGCCTATCGTCCCAACCTCGCTTCAACTCTCGAAAGTATTAAGAAATTCGCGGCATATTACGTTTTATCAAATCATTCCCCTCATTTTAGCGTCACGTCCATGAAAACAAAGCAATTAAGTTCTCTTGCCTTTCCGTCCACCGTAAATAATTTCACCTTCATCTTTCTTCATACGATAAATTATCGCAACAATTCTTCGAAGGACATCCCCGCTCACATTCTCGCTGCGTATTGTACGTGGGCGTTCCGAAGAGCCTACAGAGGCTCCGATGGAAGAAGACGAAGAGGAGGTGGTTCCCAATAAAGAGGATTGCTGACACCATAATCTAGCCCGACTGTGTGTTATTACACATATCAACCGAGACCACTTATTGCTACAAGGCGCAATTGTCATCTTGGCACGTAAATATACGTGACGAACGTGTTTTGTTTCTAAAACAATCGCCACAACCACTTGCCCACCAGCACTGCTGCCGTAATGAATATGCATCAATGAAAGATCGTTTTACTAATTTACTTGAAACACTTGTATCCCTACTTCCACCTTTTACAATTTACCCTCTTATTTCAGCACTGCCTTCGTGTCCGGGGAACACTCGTAATAAATATGTGTACTTTTTTATTTTCTCTGTTATCGGTTGGCTTACGGAACCTGCTATGTCGTATGGAAATCATAAAACTCAAATTTTACAGACACCGATAATAACCATAGAATGATAATGTGACTGCCAGCAGCAATGCTTAAGATGCCGTGGCACTGCATATGTAACTGTCTGCATTGAACCGGAGTAGGAATCCTGCAGCAACTACACTACGGGATGCTAAAGATTCGTTGGAATGGCTGTGATTGAGTGCCCGAATTGCACATGGAAGGTCTCTTATGCGGATAGGGCGCGGTATATTACGGGGATTTACGGGTTAGGCAAGCTGTGGGTTCTTTGGAAACGCACGCTATTTAATTGAAATTACGTACGTACCCAAAGCCTTGGCGTCTGACACGTTCGCAGTGGCATCAAACGCAAAGCTTTTGGGTACCCTAGTCTAAATCTGCCCAAAATACACAAGGCTATATAACCCTGTTCTCGCTTTGCCACAATCATCCTGGAGTACGGACTAAGCTTGGACCGCCACTAATACCACACGCACAGACACATGTGCAGTGCCATAATCGTTAAAGCAATGGCAAATTCTGAAACGAAAATCGTCGTACAGGCCATGACAACAGCCAGCAGCAAGTTACATACACTTACACATTGGGCTATACTTAATGGCACATGCAATCTACCGAGATAGAAGCAACTTGGATCGACATAGGTATGCCGCCACCACACTTAGATCACTCTTCCAAACATTCCACGCTAAATCTATATCTAAGCATCTAAATAAAGCTGTCCCACGTACAATTAATCTTCATTTACGTCAAGAAACCCGATATAACTAAAATACTGATTCTTCTGAACTCATATCGGACGCTCACCTGTTTGTATGTCTCTGTCAAGGCTGGCGGCTCCAGCGTCCTCACTCTACTCTCGCCGCGAGCCACAGCAGCAGCGGCGTCACGGCGAGCCGCAGCCTGCATCTGTCGCACTTCCTGTAGCTCGTGCAACTCCAGGCGCTGGAAGCCAGCTCGCCTTGCAGGTCGCCTGATCCGCCTGCGGCCATCGAAGGCGTCTGTGGCCGAATCTGCAGAGCTGGAACTGCTGCTGCTCTCCGAGGCGCTCGCCCAGGCGTCCATCGTCATTCCGCTCAACTGGACGCTGTCTCCGTTACGGCTGTAGTACATCGCCCTGCGTGTGAACGCGTGCTTTAGAAAGAACTGTCGGCACTGTTGGTCGCCATAGGAAAAAGTCGTTCAGCCTTCGACACCGGCGACGCTGTTGATGCAGCGGCTGCAGCGCGTGGCACGTTCGAAACGTGGCACGTGGCTATTCTCTTTCTTCGTCGTGTTATTCGAGTCGCAGAGTTGATTATGATGATGATGACATTCCTACATACATGGGGGGATTGTCCAGGACCTGATAATCTGAATTTTAGATTGCATTTCGTGTGCATCACTTCATGAAAAAAGGAGGAATGGAATAAAAAGAAAAAGAATTTGGAGAGAGAAGAAGAGAAAATGATTAGGTAGTCTGATTGTGCGGTTGTACTATCGAAAAAGAGAGGTTACGTGTCTTTTAATTTCTCTTGTTATTTTGTTTGAGACATTACCATCCTATACGCTAAGACCTTTTCTTTTTGTGTAAATAACTACAAACGTATTCGTTTTGATGTTTAAAAAAAACTGTAAACTGCCGCAAAGATGTCCTTGTGGCTGAAGCCCAATACCGAGGCACCAAAAAAGAGAATAATTTCTGTTGACAAAGTTGGCCCAAGCTTAGAAAGCAGAATTTCCAGAAGTCTTTTTGTTATTGATGTGTATCGGCTAAATTTTAAAATGTAATGGTCTGCGTAGAATTGAAATGAAAGTGAAATGTCAAGTTCAACAATCAGATATTGATACTGTCCACAGGATTCCCACACCAAATAACCCGAAAGCAAATAATATTATAGTTCGGTTCCTTTCCCGTGACAAAAAGAATGAACTTCAAATGAAAGTTCGTAAAGCAAGGCTCACAGCTAAGGAGCTCGGTTTATGCAATGATCCATTGAACATCTACTTCAATGACCATTTAAGTCCCCAGAACAAAGCCCGTTTCTCTGCTGCCTTGAAGCTTAAAAAGGCGAATGAATGGCGATTTCTGTGGACTGATCAATGTGTGATAAAAGCCCGTCGGAATGCATCAAGCGCGGTACACAAAATTAGGTCAGAGGCAGGCCTTCGTATATTTACGGATGGTCATAATGAGTAATTATCCTCACTGCTCGACATGTCTGTTTGCTTGATTTCTCCAGAAACATTTAAATATCGAATTCCACATTCTCCAGACTTCTCTCTTTTGCACTTAAATATTCGTAGTCTCCAACGTCATTATGATGATTTTTTCCATCTATGTGTCACCTTGCAACATTCATTTGACATCATTGGTTTATCTGAAACTTGGCACAGAGATTCGTCATGTGTTAACTACAGTATCCCAGGTTACAACCTTGAATTAGAAAGTCGGCGATCTACAACAGGCACTTCTTTGCACGGAGGGGTGGCTCTATACATTAGAGACACCTACAAGTACAAAGTACGACGGGACCTATGTTTTACAACAGAGTGGTGTGAATCACTTTTCATAGAAATTCCTCCTATTGCAACATCAATTCGTTGTGTACCGCATAAAACAAAATCCACGCTTATCGGAGTAATATACAGATCCCCTCAAAACCGGAGGGAACATTTCCTTGAAGCACTACAGTTGTTTCTCACAAAACATGCAACCAATGAGACCAACATTTTTATCACAGGGGACCTCAACATTGATACTTCTGACAAAAACAGGATGAATTGCGATTACTTCGATCTTCTGGCGTCTCATGGTTTAAACCAACTAATAAATACGCCAACTCGATACAATGGTGACAAGCACACGACATTGGACCATATAATAACTAATTATCCATGCTCTACCTTTACAAGTGGTACAATATCTGCTGATATAACAGACCACATGCCTATCTTTACTGCATCTAACTCGTCATTCTGTGCTAAAAATCGAAAATGTGTCCGTAAAGTGTATGACTACAAAGCCATAACATCAAAATTAAGTTTAGAAACATGGGACAGTGTTTATAGTGTAACTACTATGACGAAAAACTTGATGCTTTTGTAAATGTATTTCATGATCACATGAGCAGCTCTTGCACTACGGTATCCGGCAGTAGAAAACGATTAAAAAGAAAGCTATTGGATTACACAAGGACTATTAAAGTCGATAAACCATAAGAATAATCTACATAAAAAACTTAAGCTCTTTCCTTACAGAGTAGACTTGGAGAAGAGATACAAGATGTATAAAAAACGTCTAGAAAAGTTATTGCATATTTCAAAAGCTGATTATTATCATTGCCAAATAATTAGTACCGCTAATAATACTGCTAAAACTTGGAAAGTTCTGAACTCTGCAATGAACAATGGGACACATCAAAGTAAATCGATAGCTATTACTGATGGTAATACTGTCATAACGGAACCACATGTGCTGGCAGAAAATTTTAACTGTTACTTCGCTGAGGTTCTTGCAGAGCTTACCTCAAAGCAAGAGCCTGCGAACTTTCAAAGGCCTGATGATTTACCCATAATAAAGCATCACAATAGCTCGTTTTATTTGGCACCTACTGATCCTACTGAAGTCCGTAGTGCTGTGCTGTCGTTAAACAACACAAATTCTGTAGGACATGATAACTTACCTGTAGCCCTGTTGAAACAATCAGTGAATTTCATTGCGGAACCCTTAGCCGATATAACAAACACAGCGTTTTCCTCTGGTGTCTTCCCGACAGCTTTGAAAATCGGCAAAGTAATACCGGTATTTAAAAAGAACGACAAACTACTCGTCGAAAATTACCGGCCCATTACTTTGCTGTCACCTTTATCTAAGGTAATAGAGAAACTACTTCTTAAGCGAATCAGATTTTATTTTGAAATCAACAAGCTTTTATCAAGTGCACAATATGGCTACCTGAAAGCGAAAAGTACTGAACTAGCCTTACTGACCTTAACGGAAAAAATTAGGCAAAATATTGAGAATAAGCTCCTCACCATGGGTATATTTATTGACTTAACAAAAGCATTCGACGTTATTAATCACAAGAAACTGCTGTCAAAACTAGAGCTCTACGGTATTCGTGGCACTCCTAACAAGTTAATAGAAAGCTATCTGACGAATAGAGAACAGTATGTGTGCATCAATGGACGAAATTCTGATAAAAAACCCGTTAGTACAGGTGTCCCGCAGGGGTCAATATTAGGACCTTTCTTGTTCATTATATTCATAAACGATCTCCCATCGTACATACTGGAACAATGTGTCCTATACGCGGATGACACAAATGTGTTCATAGCGGCTAAGACTGAGAAAGACTTGTACCAAAAAGCTAATCACACTCTGAACAGGCTCTCTTACTGGTTACACATAAATGAACTAATTCCAAATCTTGCGAAAAGCAACTTTATAATTTTTTTCTGCCAAAGATGTGCCACTTGTAAGGATGGAAAGTTGTTTTTTAACGGAGTTGCTCTAGAAAAAGTTAGTCAAACAAAATTCTTAGGATTAGTAATAGATGAACATCTGACGTAGCACAATCATGTGCATGATGTGACTAGGAAGATTTACAAAAACATACCAATATTTTATAAGCTAAGGTATCTGTTTCCACTACGCACCATTCTCATCCTTTACTGTAGTTTTTTTTAATCATATGTGTCATATTGTATTTCAGTTTACGGACTTGCGTATCCCACAACATTACAGCCAATTCAGGTAGCACAAAATACAGTTCTGAGAATAATCTGTTTTACTCAACGTACTGAGTCCATATCATTTGCTTATCCCCTATTGCATATTCCAACACTACATTGTCACATTCGTTTCCACATCGCAGTTCTTACATACAAATTTCTAAGGAATATTATACACTGTCCGTCACTTGAATTTCATCGACAGGCTACGCACTATCCGACACGTTCCTCTTTACTATCGTTGTTAGCAGTTTCACGTGCTCGCACAAATTATGGAGCATTTTCTTTTATCAACACTGCAGCTAGTCTTTGGAACGCATTTCCTGAAGAACTAACTTCATCACCATCCATTCAGCATTTTTCGAACTCACTGCGCCAGTACTTCCTGTGTAATTCCTAAATTTATAGAAACTCTGTTTCCTTTCGTGTATACTGTACCGATCAGCTTTTTTTGCATACTTCCGTTTCCGTTTACGCATTGTATAACGTTTTATTTTGTTTTGTATACGCCTATGTATAAGGTCTTTTTACTCGGATATAAATAGCATCATCTGTCAAAGGGACCCCTTCCAAAACTCATGTAGAGTTCTGGGGTCCCAACTGTATAAATATTATGCATTGTATTCCATTTTGTTATCAATAAACCAGATTGATTGATTGATTGATTGATTGATTGATTGATTGATTATAGTTTCAATTTCAGAACAGTATGGGCAAAGACGCGATATCACCAGACGAGCCTTGTGCGAATACAGATTTATTGTAGGGACACGTCAGCGTGCCCTCTTAATTATCACTTCAACTTGTCGTCGCGGACACCTTTTTCTTTTCCACGGAAATTTTAAGTCGAGAAAATCTGTCCACGTTGTCGCCATTTCAGTGGCATCCCGGTGAAGTGCAAAGGTCCGACATTTTATCCCTGGGGTAAATTCCATAGGTGGAGCAACCGAGACCATTGGTTCGTTAAGCAAAGCTCACGGTAATGAATCTGCTCTCTCAGTTATATTTAATCCACTGTAACCTGGAACCCATAACAATTTAACTAGAGTTATCTGTGGAGCGACTAAGATGAGGAACCTCTGCAGGCCAGGAGACTTAGAAGAAGCTGCTAGTGCAGTGCGAACTGAAAGGGAATCTGTTGTAATCACTCTGACCGCATCCGGCGGGAGTTTGCGCAGTGCTAGGATGATAGCTAAAAGCTTGGCTACAAATACAGGGCTGAAATTTGGCAGTCTTAGTGAATAGAACCAGCCAAGCGAAGAGAAAATACCCATGCCTGCCTTTTCCTCAATCACGGAAGCATATGTGGCTATTATGTATTTAGTTTGTGCTTGGGCAAGAAAATCTTGCAACAACTTTAAGAGTTACTCATCGTTTACTCTTATTTCTCCTTTATTTGCTTTGCCTACAGCTGTACCTTCCATTGCCTGATTTCCTCTTCCTCAGCCTTCTGCTCTTGCACACTGTGTTCTAACGACGTTGCCACTCTGTCGCCGATATCCTGGAAGACAATGAGTTGAAGCACAAATGTTGCCCGGTTGATCTTATGAAAGGAAACCCTTCCCTACCAGGAACAGGGGGGCGAGCGACGCTTGTTCAGCCCTGTGGAGAAGATGATGATGATTCTTAACATTTGGCATCTACCCACTTAGGGGGATTATCCAAACCCTGTGAAGAAGTAAACCGATCCCTTCTTCCTTGTTTCTTTAGTGTAGGAAATCCGAGGGATCAATATGGCGCAGATATGTTGATATTATCGTTTCCCAAGCGTCAACTGAAGAGCGTAAACGTGCAACGAACGTCTAGTTATCCATGCGTATACGTATGCGGAGATTTACAGAGATCTCCACTGTAGCCGTGATGACCAGGATAATAGTGAACGAGGAAGCAGTTTAGAAGAGGCTGACGTTCCACCAGTACTGGGCGAGGAAGAAATAAACGCTTTAAAAGAGATGCGAGCTGCAAAGGCACCCAGTGAGCATCAGATAACAGCAGATCTCCTAAAGGATGGTGGGCAGATTATACTACAAAAACTGGCAAGCCTGTATACGCAATGCCTAATGACTGCGAGCGTACCGGAATCTTGGAAGAATGCGAACATGTTCCTAATCCATAAGAAAGGCGCCACAATGTACTTGAATAATTACAGGCCGATTAGCTCCCTGGGAGTTGTCTACAGGGCATTTACCAAGGCAATGGCTAAAAGAATTAGTGCCAATCTAGATTTCAGTCAATCTAACGAAGGAGAGTTTCGTAAAGGCTACGCAGTAGTAGACCATATATACACTATCAATGAGGTGATAAAGAGAAATGCCCGGAGTATAACCAACCCCTATATATAGCCTTCATAGATTACGAGAAAGCATTTGACTCGGTCGATACCTCAGCAGTCATGCAGGCATTGCGGAATCAGGGCGTAGACGAGCACTGGAAGACATATACAACGGCTCCACGGCCACCATAGTCCTCCATAAGGAGAGCAGCAAAATACCTATAAGGAAGGGCGTAAGGCAAGGGGACACACTCTCTCCAGTGTCTTTCATAGCACGTTTACAAGAAGTATTTAGAACACTGGATTGGGAACTGGTGGGGCAAGGGTGAATGGTGAATACCTCAGTAAATTCAGAATTGCTGATGACATTGCCTTGCTGAGTAACACTGGAGGCGAATTGCACAGCATTTTAGCGGCGCGGCAGCAGTGACACCCCCCGCGGTCATAAAACTCGCCGCGGGGTGCCCCGGCGACGGTGCCACATGACCACTGCCAGAACGCGAGCTCCCTTTTCCCTTCTTCCTTTTCTCTTCGTTTCACTTCACTGAGATGTCCGAGTAACCTACTGCTCTCCTCTTAGTTTCTCCTTCCTCTCTATCACTCTCGCCTTTCACGACGCACTGCATGCGCCCGCCCGACGCTACTTCTTGGCAGAATAAACTGGACGTTGTTGCGGAAAAGACCTGTGTCCGTCTCGTTACCACGGCTCTACAGCATGATTACTGATCGAAACAGTTAAAGTGGGCCTAAAAATTATTATGCAGAAAACTAAAGTAGTGTTCAATAGCCTTGGGCTAGCAAAGCGATTTGAGATAGCTGGCGAGGCATTGGAAGCGGTAAATGAACATGTCTGTTTAGACTGATCCCTGATCGGAATCATGAGGTTGAGATAATTAGGAGGATATGAATGGGGTGGAGTGCATCCGGCAAGCATTGTCAGATAATGAATTGTAGTTTACCCTTGTCGCTGAAGACGAAAGCTTATAACAGCTGCATCTGACCGGTACTCGCGCACGGGGCAGAAACTTGGACGCTAACTAAGGGGGTTCAGCTCAAATTTAGGATGACGCAGCGAGCTATGGAAAAGAAAATCTTAGGTGTAACCTTAAGGAACAAGAAGAGAGCGGAGTGGCTTAGGGAATAAACGTGTGTTAGGGACATATTAATAGAAATGACGAAGAAGAAATGGGCGTGGGCGGGCTATATAATGCGAATACAAGGCAACCGTTGGTCATTAAGGGTACAGTGACAGAGTGAATTCCTAGAGAAGCCGAGCGTGGCACGGTGCGGCAGGAAGTTAGGTGTGGAGATGAGATCAAGAAGTTTGCGGGGGTAAATCGGGCCCAGTTAGCACAGGACAGGGACAATTGGAGCGCCATGGGAGAAGCCTTTGACCTGCAGAGGGCGTAGACAGGCTGGTGATGATGATAACCCCGGTGCATATGACAAACCGACAGTGGGGCTGAATCGGCTATAGCCGTGTGGTTCTGCAATACGGATATCGGTAGGTCGAACACGCATATCACAACGATCAATTTTTATTTTCAGCCTAACTTATTATTCGAAGCGAAAGACAACATTGCAGTTTGCACACACTGCTTGCGCAATTATAGGGAATTACCAGCTTTGCTTGAAAAAGTGAACAAACATGCTTTTGGTCGCTTCGGCGCTGCACTGGTCCAAAAGGGAAGAGGCAAAAATCGACGCACTAATGAGCACGAGTATAAAGCGAGTTCTAGGCTTGCCTATCAGCACCAGCACCGAAAAGCTTATACAACTGGGCATGCATAACTCCCTCTCGGAGGTGATTGAGGGGCAGAAAATGGCTCAGGTAGTGCGCCTATCGTCCTCGCGGGCCGGTAGACGTATCCTGCAGTCCATTGGCTGCGGTCTTACAGAGATTCGCGAACGTAAAGTGACTCTACCGTCTTCTTACAGAGGTACATTTGCCGTAGATCCACTTCCCAGGAATGTCCACCAGCAGTACAATGTAGGACGCCGCATAGCTCGGGCCCGTTCCTTATTGAAGTCAGTTGCAGACAGCCCGGATCTCGCTACGTGTGTCGATGCAGCACAGTACGGGCGTTCTGATCGCTTTGCAGTGGTCTCAGTCGACCATAGTGGAAAGCTCCTATGTGCTGCGTCGGCTAGAAACGTTTCGGCAAGAGAGAGAATAAACTTTTATTGCGTCAACCGGTTGCTCAGCAAATCGCCATTGCTGTAGCAATGAAAGACGCATCGCGTCCAAATGTATTCACGGACTCGCGGTCCGCTGCCGGAGCTTTCGCCTCGGGCTCGATCTCGCGGGAGGCAGCAGCTATCCTCGGCAGCGAGGGGGCTGCCCGGTTTCACACCATAAAATGGTTCGCGGCCCACATTGGGGCCAACGTACACACCGATGTTCCCAACGCCAATGAGTTTGCCCATGACCGTGCGCGAGGTTTCACTCACCGCGGTGGTCCCGGCGATTTCGTGGACGGGGACGCCGGAAGGTACACGGACCCGCTCCTCACTTTTCACGAGATCGTGACTCATTATCATCTCTCTCGGACGGTCTTTCCACTTCCTCACCCTAAACTCACTCGACCGCAGTCTTCGGCCTTCAGGATGCTCCCGCCCGACGCTACTTCTTGGCAGAATAAACTGGACGTTGTTGCGGAAAAGACCTGTGTCCGTCTCGTTACCACGGCTCTACAGCATGATTACTGATCGAAACAGTTAAAGTGGGCCTAAAAATTATTATGCAGAAAACTAAAGTAGTGTTCAATAGCCTTGGGCTAGCAAAGCGATTTGAGATAGCTGGCGAGGCATTGGAAGCGGTAAATGAACATGTCTGTTTAGACTGATCCCTGATCGAATCATGAGGTTGAGATAATTAGGAGGATATGAATGGGGTGGAGTGCATTCGGCAAGCATTGTCAGATAATGAATTGTAGTTTACCCTTGTCGCTGAAGACGAAAGCTTATAACAGCTGCATCTGACCGGTACTCGCGCACGGGGCAGAAACTTGGACGCTAACTAAGGGGGTTCAGCTCAAATTTAGGATGACGCAGCGAGCTATGGAAAAGAAAATCTTAGGTGTAACCTTAAGGAACAAGAAGAGAGCGGAGTGGCTTAGGGAATAAACGTGTGTTAGGGACATATTAATAGAAATGACGAAGAAGAAATGGGCGTGGGCGGGCTATATAATGCGAATACAAGGCAACCGTTGGTCATTAAGGGTACAGTGACAGAGTGAATTCCTAGAGAAGCCGAGCGTGGCACGGTGCGGCAGGAAGTTAGGTGTGGAGATGAGATCAAGAAGTTTGCGGGGGTAAATTGGGCCCAGTTAGCACAGGACAGGGACAATTGGAGCGCCATGGGAGAAGCCTTTGACCTGCAGAGGGCGTAGACAGGCTGGTGATGATGATAACCCCGGTGCATATGACAAACCGACAGTGGGGCTGAATCGGCTATAGCCGTGTGGTTCTGCAATACGGATATCGGTAGGTCGAACACGCATATCACAACGATCAATTTTTATTTTCAGCCTAACTTATTATTCGAAGCGAAAGACAACATTGCAGTTTGCACACACTGCTTGCGCAATTATAGGGAATTACCAGCTTTGCTTGAAAAAGTGAACAAACATGCTTTTGGTCGCTTCGGCGCTGCACTGGTCCAAAAGGGAAGAGGCAAAAATCGACGCACTAATGAGCACGAGTATAAAGCGAGTTCTAGGCTTGCCTATCAGCACCAGCACCGAAAAGCTTATACAACTGGGCATGCATAACTCCCTCTCGGAGGTGATTGAGGGGCAGAAAATGGCTCAGGTAGTGCGCCTATCGTCCTCGCGGGCCGGTAGACGTATCCTGCAGTCCATTGGCTGCGGTCTTACAGAGATTCGCGAACGTAAAGTGACTCTACCGTCTTCTTACAGAGGTACATTTGCCGTAGATCCACTTCCCAGGAATGTCCACCAGCAGTACAATGTAGGACGCCGCATAGCTCGGGCCCGTTCCTTATTGAAGTCAGTTGCAGACAGCCCGGATCTCGCTACGTGTGTCGATGCAGCACAGTACGGGCGTTCTGATCGCTTTGCAGTGGTCTCAGTCGACCATAGTGGAAAGCTCCTATGTGCTGCGTCGGCTAGAAACGTTTCGGCAAGAGAGAGAATAAACTTTTATTGCGTCAACCGGTTGCTCAGCAAATCGCCATTGCTGTAGCAATGAAAGACGCATCGCGTCCAAATGTATTCACGGACTCGCGGTCCGCTGCCGGAGCTTTCGCCTCGGGCTCGATCTCGCGGGAGGCAGCAGCTATCCTCGGCAGCGAGGGGGCTGCCCGGTTTCACACCATAAAATGGTTCGCGGCCCACATTGGGGCCAACGTACACACCGATGTTCCCAACGCCAATGAGTTTGCCCATGACCGTGCGCGAGGTTTCACTCACCGCGGTGGTCCCGGCGATTTCGTGGACGGGGACGCCGGAAGGTACACGGACCCGCTCCTCACTTTTCACGAGATCGTGACTCATTATCATCTCTCTCGGACGGTCTTTCCACTTCCTCACCCTAAACTCACTCGACCGCAGTCTTCGGCCTTCAGGATGCTCCAAACAGGGTATTTCCCTTCGAGAGGCAGGTTTAGTAACTTCTCGCCCAACATTGAACCGCATTGTCCGAACTGCGGAGAGGCTTACTGCTCACTAGCTCACATGCTCTGGCAGTGTCCTGCGTTATGTGACACAGAGTTCAGCAAAGAAAAGGACTGGGAGGAAGCCCTGAGAAGCGGCGACCTTGAGGTTCAGCTTCGGGCTGTCAAGAGAGCCTGCGAGAGGGCGGAGAGCCACGATCTTCCTGTCCCTGCGTGAGAGCGGCCCGCAACTGCTACAGGATCCCCCTAGAAGGGGAAGTTCAACTGCAGTTTCTCAGGACCAAAATAAAGTTCTGTGCCTGCCTGCCTGCCTGCCTGCCTGCCTGCCTGCCTGCTTTTGGTCGAGTAGTATTGCGACGAGAATGGTAATAGTGCAGCTCTGTAAGATTCTGTACGTATAGACGAACCACTGCAAAACTGGCTGGCTTGCCAGCTTTGCTTGTGCAAGCTGGTCATTTGCCCTCGACATTTCCCCAACAGGAATATCAGGGACCTCCCTGGTGTCAAGGGAAGTTAGGCATTTTCAAAGTGCTGTTTCAGTAGCGCCGAGCCAAAACAAGGAGAGAGCATAGAGCATCGGTGTATTTGCTTTAAAACAGAAAAGCGACTAATACATAATATTCTCGTGGCATATTTAAACACGAGACTATTATTATGCGTAACCATAGCTGCCACACTTAAAAGGCTGTTGGATTTAACGAGTAGTAGTTCGGATTTCCACAGACGCAATTAGCATGAACTATCAAAACATGATCTTGTAACTGTTGAGCTTACATTTACGGTTATCAAAGCACGTGAGAATCAGTCCTCAGTTGTTTCATTAAGTAACTTTACCTGGACACAACTAAAGGGAAGGGGTCAAGGGCTCGTTCTTTATTTGTTAGAAACAACTTAATGAGCAAACAGACAATGAAGCCACCTGGACACATCATTTTAATGAATGCTTCTTGTATTTTCCGATATAATTACGGATTCTTGTGGCACTGGAGCAGAGAATTACAAGTTAAAGGCGTTCACTGTAAACATAACGTAAAGCCTCCATTGGTACTATGACATCTCGCAGATATTTTAATAAGGCGCATGTACCTGCCACTACAAGCAAGACACGGAGGAACGGCGGTCCTGCTGAAGCTATATTTGAGCGCTCATTTATAACGGAACGCTGCCGCAGAGTCTAGTGCGCACCGTGAAAGGCTTACTACGGCGATAGCTCGCATCCCTGTACAGCGCGTATACGTGGCTTTCGCTGGTGCACAGCGCCTAACAATACCAAAGCGTGCTGCCCATGGATATACTCGTGGTGTACGCGAGGGTCGCGTGTCGCACAGTTTCAGTCATGCCTGGAAAGCTTTGAAGTCTGCGTGACTTGGGCAGCTCCTGCGTGGCGCATAAGCTTGCAGTTTTGCCGACACCCTGCGCTGTTCACTTGGCATAAATGCTCGTGGTGCATTCCCCTGAGTAAGCACCGTCAGCGAGCAGACATCCGGCGTCGCTATAGTGAACGGCAGCTGGAAGATTAGGTACAACGACGTGAACAATAAATGGTATTCGGCAAATATTTTCGCTCCCTGGAAGCTCCATAGGTGGTTACGAAAGGAACTGGGCTTGAAAAGGTTGATACTGTGTTGTGCTCCAGGAGCCATGAGCACCCATTATTCAGGTTCAACCAGACGAAGAAGCGAGCTCCGTCTGTAAGCTGTCGTAACATGCTTGGAAAGGCAGCTCTAAGTTGCTCCAAAGTGCAATACTGCCAGGGCACAGACATTAAGCAGGGCCTTCTTTTAGTGGACCACGAACTAAACCAGAATGTCAAGAACGTTTCGGACAACTTCCTAGGCTCCTGGGTGCTGTGGTAATAAGCTAAGCTATCGACTGTTCACTGTGGTGTCGATGCAACGACGCCGATGGACCGACGCAGATAGGCCGGCAAGGGCCAGAGCGAAATCTGCAATCTCTCCTTTACATGCAGCCCAGCCTGTCGGCAACGTTATGGTCGCGGCTGAGCGAGATTTCCTTTGGTGTATCAAGCTTGACACCCAGGAGCTAGACGGCAGGCCAGCATCTTCGACTTGTACGATTTACTGAACTCAGTAGCGGCGTGCACAGGTGAACCGCCCTTTCAAGAGCTGGAAAAGCCAGCCAGCAATTGTGCCGGCTGTTAATATATGTGCGAAGTGGCGAGATCCGCGTCGACACAGTTTTCGTACGCTCTTCGGCCATGACGGGACCAAATGCAGCGCGAGCCGATTCATCATCGCCTCGATCTTGGCAGTGGCATCATCCTTCAGCATGTCGAAAACATAAAAAAGATTTAGCAGCTTGGATTGATGCTGCAAAACTCCACTAAGAGCGCGGCATGCCGCCGAGCTAGCTTCTCAGGGCAGCAAGGTAAACTAAGTCACGTGATTTGCCACATGTCTAGCTGGCACATGGTTTTGGCCCCGCCACGGTGGTCTAGTGGATGTGGTACTCGGCTGCTGATCCGAGGGTCGCGGGATCGAATCCCGGCTGCGGCGGCTGCATTTCGATGGAGGCGAAATGTTGAGGCCCGTGCGTTGTGCGATGTCAGTGCGTGTTAAAGAACCCCAGGTGGTCGAAATTTCCGGTGCCCTCCACTACGGCGTCTCTCATAATCAGAGCTGGTTTTGGGACGTTAAACACCACAAAACAACAAACAACATGGTTTTGGCGAGAACATGTCACAGGACTACTTGTTATATGGTTTTTGGCGAGCTGTGACATGACTAGCTTTGGTATTGCAGAAAATGTCAAGTGACAAGCTATGACATGATGTACGTGTCTAGATTCAAATTGGGTTGGCGGCCAATGTCTAGTTGTGACGTCTTCCTCCTTCCCCTCCTAACCTTTCGTCACTCCTCTTCCTCATCTCCATTTCTCACCTGTTGCTGTACTATGTATACAAGCCCTTTGCCCCTCCTCACCCATACATCCCTTTCCCACCCACTTGCTATACTATACCGATCTACGCTATAGATCTATCCCATGTTGGTAAACAGTGGTAGGCACCGGTGATATAACCAGGGCTTGTATCGAAGTCGCGGCGCGGAGGCCCCGCCTACCGCTTCCCGCGGCCCTGCATGATCGCGCCACTGCTGCCGGCGCAGCGTGTGCTTAAGCTGCCTCCGAGCACGGGGCGTTATAGCACCGACGGCGTGTTTATAACAGCTTGTGAGGGGCAGCCGCGTGAGATGAAGTTGCATTAGCTCGGTAGGAAGTATTCAAGGAATGTAGAAGAGAATACAGCGACGCCCAGCTATGACAAGGTGTGAGAAACTGTTTCAAACCACAAGCACTTTGCCACATGGTGCGAATGAAAGCGAACTATCATATCTGCATCGCTTTGTGCGTGTGCTTTAATTCGGTAACCAGCGCCTTGATGAACCCCCTGGAAACTGGTTTAGGCAAATACGACTTCAAAATGCCGCAGCTAAAATACTCTTTCGAACTAAAGCCTCTAATCCCTACGCGAAATCCTTGCGCACAAACAAATGTACCGGATTAGGTACTCAAGCAAAAGAAAAAAGCGATATTGGTGATGCTATCACCTATGTAAATACCCCTGTGATAACACAAACACGCACAAACAATTACGTGCCAAGGACAAGGCTCTCGAATAAACGCTAGCAAGGCTCGCGTAACCGCGGATCACGGCTTTGCCCATATAGGCTCAGTTGCGATGGTGAAGGCGTAAAGTCCTGAAACGACGTGGCGAATTTCAAGCGTGTAGTTCGTTCGAGCAGTCTCACGATTGGAAAAATGTGAAGCGCGTCACAACCACTACAGCATTGCCCAATACACTTCTCTTACGCATATGCTATCGCAGCCGCAAGCGATTTGCAAAAGCATCGCTGTAATCGGCCTTTCACTCACGGCAATGTGAACTAAGCTCTTATATATTTATTAGGGGCGAAGCTCCTTATGGCGTGGCCCGAGCGTCCCGTCGTAGGTAACCGCCTCTCGTGCATGGAAACTGCAGTTGGGTGACGATATACTAGATGGCGCTGGTCGTCATCGCCCTTTCGGTGAATATGCCGCGGTCAAACTCGACGACTCCCCCTCTCTCGCCCCCACTCTCTCCCTTTCCCTCCCTCTCTCCCCTCCCCTCTACCCCTCTCCCTCACAACCGTTCAACGGTCCCCCCTCCCCCTCTCTCGCCTTTGAACAGCGGCTTTGAACATCCCTTTGAACAGCGGCTATGTACAAATCAAGACACTCGTCGCGATGAGCGTTCGGTGTCCAATCGCTTGTTGGGCGTACCTGTACATTTTGAGGGTTAGACGGTTTATCTAAGAAATATTCACGAAGTCTTAAAGTTCTTGCGAAGTTATCTAGATCTTGAAGTAACTGAAATTCGTCATAGAAAGGCGTAGTTGGACAAAAGTTGAGTCCTTTCGACAGTAGCTTCGTTTCGTCATCGGACAGGATGGTGTTTGAAAGATTCACTACACTGGTGCCCGATGGTTCACTGATAACTGTGTGGTCGCCAGCTATATCCGCCGGCGGAGCAGGTGGGACGGTAAAGTCGAATGGAGTGATTTCGGGGATTGCGGGAGTTGGAACCTTGGGGCGATTGGACACCGAACGCTCATCGCGACGAGTGTCTTGATTTGTACATAGCCGCTGTTCAAAGGGATATTACGCGTGAATACCAAAAACAGAACAGAAAAAGGCAGAACCTCACAAAATCTGAAAAATCATGCCTTACCAATCTCCGTAACAGGACCGACATAACAATAAAACCAGCAGATAAAGGAGGTGCAATCGTAATTCTTAACACCTCCGACTACATTCAAAAAGGATACCGACAACTCAATGATTCCAAATTTTACGAGCGCCTCCCAGGGGACCCAACAACTCATTACACGAAAATCGTAACATCAGAACTGAATATGCTATTAGACAAAAGCAAAATAACACCCAATGAACATAATTTAATGCGGCCAGCCAACCCCATTCCGGGTCGATTTTACATGCTCCCCAAGATACACAAAACGGGCAACCCAGGGCGCCCAATCGTATCCGGCATTGGGACGATAACGGAACCTATATCAGGCTACATAGACAAACTAATAAGACATATCCCCACAATACTAAGACCACTTTTGTACAAAAGATATATAGATGATATCTTCTTTGTCTGGAAGCACAGCGAGGATGAACTGATAAAATTTATAACCTCCTACAACTGCGCACACCCGAATATTAAGCTTACCCATTCCTACTCTCGCACAAACATAAACTTCCTGGACGTAACTGTGAAGATTGAAAACGGCCGACTATCAACAAAACTATATCGGAAACCTACCGATCGGCAACAATATCTTCACTACCACAGCGACCACCCACGCCATTGTAAGAACAACATTCCATACAGCCAAGCACACCGTTTCAAACGAATCTGCTCAAAAGATGAAGATTTTGACTCGGCCGCCCTGAATCTAAAAACCGTCCTTCACAAGCAAAAGTATCCGCCACGTGTTATCGACGACGCCATCCAGAGGGCCAAAACACTGAACCGACAAGAACTCATTTCGAACCGTCCCACACAACGCGACTCTCAACGTACAAACCTGTGCTTAACGTACAGCACGAATTTCCCCAATGTCAACAAAATCCTAAGGCGCCACTACAACATTATAGAACAAAGCGAGCCACTTAAGCGTGCATTTCCATCCGCCCCTTCCGTTACCTACAGACGATCACGTAACCTCAGGGACACCCTTGTGAACTCGCGATTAAATGCATCACGTCCACACAACGGATGCAGGCCATGCCTGAAACCAAGGTGTCTTGTCTGTAAAGCAATGCAGCAGACAAGTACTGCCCACAGCTCCCAATCACAGTACTCTGTAAAAATTCGCGGTAATTTAACATGCGATTCCTCGAATGTTGTCTATCTGCTGGAGTGTACTGTATGTAGAATGCAGTACATAGGTCAAACAGAAACCTCATTCAGGCTCCGCTTCAACAACCACAAAGCCCATGCCAAATCTATTCCAAATCTACCTCTCTCGAAACATCTAAACCTCCCAAACCATTCATTCGATAAACTAACAGTGACACTATTAGAAACGGGCTTCAAGTCAAAGCGAGAACGTGATCAACGAGAATCGTATCTAATATACCGGTTCAAAACCATCGAGAAAGGTATAAATGAGAACCCGGGAACCATCGCAATAATAAAATCATTGGCAAGCGTTTAACCTGTGGCACCGTATGTACAGCGGGAACCGGACTATTGAAATATGACGCGTTTTTCAAAGCGAATCATGTAAACCTGTTTGATGACTTTTCCCTTCTTGATTTTTTATTTTTTTTTAACTGCCTGACCATTCATCTTTTACATGCCTTATTCTAACTATTTCTCTGAAACATTCCTTTTCCTTTCTTTTTTTTTTTTCTCTTTCGTCGGCTGTGGCCAAACGCGCAGGCAGGTCAGTGCATGTTCTCGCCCGTCCGGGCGCAGACTTCTAGGCGCCACCGCCACCGACGTCACTGCAATTGTACTCCCCCACCCGCTTTCTTCTTTCCTTCCTTTTTACTGGTATATTTTTTTCTTGACAGTGACACACCTGAGGGGGGCCTGAAGTGTAGGCTTGACTATTGTGTCCAGCCCCGGAAACCACTTCGTAAAGAGGGGAGGAAATAAAAAAGAGGGGAGAGAGGGGAAACACACACACACACACACAAAAAAAGAAAAAAAAAGTGGGGGGGGGGGGTGGGGGGTAGACATGATGCCCGCATATGACACACGTCGTCTGCTCTACCCCCACCCACTCTTTGCTCTGTTTCTTTCAGGTTCTAGATCTTTCCTGTTCTTTCTTTTCTTATTCTTTCTTTTTTCATGTTTTTCTTCCTCCCTCTTTTATGAAAATCTCTCTCAGATAGATATAAATAGAAGCGGAAATACAACCATAGGCATTCCTGATGAAGGCCGGTCTCCGGCTGAAACGTTGAATAAACGCTTTCCGCATTTTTGCTGCCAATTCCGAGGGTCTACTACTCATCTATATATATATATATATATATATATATATATATATATATATATATATATATATATATATATATATATATAGGCACTGGCCGGTGAACGCTTCTCCAACGCGAGCAGTCGGTGTTTCTCAATCAAGAAACTCGCTAGGAGACGCTGCCTGCGCCAACGTCTCTCGCGGGTGAGGGCGCCTTCTCCTTCTTTGCGAGCTGGTAGCGTTCCTCTATGAAAGAGCGTTTCCACAGTCAACGCGCGCCTTTCGCTCTCTCTCTGTCTCTCTCTCGCTTTCACAAGACAGCAGAGGCACGCGCCGGGAGAGAGAGAGTGAGAGGCACGCTCCGGGAGGCACGCACCGAGGGCGAGCGCGTGCCTCCCGGCACGCGGGTTACGCCTGACGACTGACGCGTGACAAGGTTAGACTAAGAGGAGCTTCGCCCCTAAATAATGCATACAAACAATTGCTGAGCAGTTACACATTGATACCGTAGTGCAGTTCACTAAGGGCGCGTTCGCGCACAAGTGCACATATAACTACGTTTGTTGAATACACACGTGGTAAAAGTGAAGGAATAAAGAAGGAGAAAAAAAGGAAAAAAGAAGGAAAGAGAAGACAAAGAAGAAAGAACAATACATTGGCAAATACCATGCACTGAAATAAATCAAAATTACGGATGCGCAGTTATGTAGATATCTATGCGCAGATGCTACATACGTATATACACCATAGGAATAATGAACAAAAAAGGAAAATTCAACGTATCTTCCAAAATACCTGTAAATACCAATATTATAATACGAAAGTTTCAGTTATTACGTGAACATTCCTCTAATTTATTAACATTTTTAGAGGAATAAAGCATTTGTTCCTTGCGTTTCAAAACAGTTTAATGTTGTTGGGACGATGTGTCGGATGCGTTGCGTTCGTAGTGTGCGTGATAACGGAATATGCCAGACTGGTTGATATCGGACATGATATGAAACTGCATTTTCTATAAGTTTCGCGAGTTTAAGAAATGTGTCCGATTTCCGGAATGCTGCCTTCATTATCAGTGCACTAATTTGTAAATATATAGTTCTGGTAATTTCACGATATGATGTTTGCAAAGAGGGTTGGTGTGTTCTAGAAAGGAATCATTTAAAATTAGTCGAACCATTTTCTTTTGTAACACGCTCAATTTTGACATATTGAGGGCTGCGGTTTTACCCCATACCAGAAAGCAGTAACATAAGTGATAACTAAAAAGCGCGTCGTATAGAATTCTTTTTATAGTAACTGGTGGGATGTCTCGATGATGATTAATTAACCCTACACACTTAGCCAATTTTATGATAACACCGTTTACTTAGTCATTCCACGACATGTGCTCATTGAAGATGATGCCAAGTATTTTAACGCATTTTTCAATGCCAACTGTGTAGGGAGCTCCTCAGGTGCCGCAGCCAGCGCTCCGTGAGCACGATATATAACACACTTAGTTTTAGCTTCATTCAATACAAGTTGTTCGCCTTGCACCATTCATTCAGTTTCAAGCTAAAAGTGCTTGCTTCGTCTTGGATGCTGCTACACAATTCCTTGCCTTTAAAAAATACTGTGCAATCATCAGCGTAAATGGTGAACTGACAGGTAGTATTTAATTCTACTGTGTCATTAATGTAAACAAGGAAATGTATGAGCTCTAAAATGCTGCCTTGTGGTGCTCCACAAACGATTCGCCTCAAACGTGATTTGTGTGTGCCCGTTTCCGTATATTGAAGCCTTGCGTCGAGTTAGAATGGAAGAAGTTGTAATTCAACTTCCCTAAATCCATAGTATTCCATCTTCTGTAAAAGAGTAGCATGATTGACACGCTCAAAAGCTTTACTAAAATCGAGATATAGTCCTACTATCAATGTCTTATTTTCTGTTTTCTAATATGAGCTCTTTATGACGCAAGAGCGCGTCCTCTGATGAAAATTTTTTTCTAAATCCGAACTGGTAGGTAGTTAAGAAAGTAAATTTCTACTAAAGCTCTCGATGCGAGTATTAATGACTTTCTCAACACCTTTCAAAAAAACTGGCAATATTGAGACCGGACGGGAGCTCGAAAGCTGTTTTTTGTCGCCACCTTTATGAATTACTGAGACTCTAGCAATTCGCATGTTACTTCGAAAAACGCCACACGAGATAGCTCTGTTAAATATGTGTGTTATGGCAGGGGCGATCAAATCTACCACATATTTAACAGGTTTAATTACTAATCCATCTGCATCACAGCTATGACGGCTGTTCCTAAGGCCGCAAAAAATAGTAATCACCACAGGAGCGGAAGTAGGCTTCCAAAAGAAAGACCGTGATAATCTTGGAACACCTACAGAGGTAGCCTAGGAAACATCAGTGCTTCCTACCCGTCCAAAAAGGTCATTGAAACTGTTGGCAAGTTTTTCCCCTTTTAGTGAGACGTTATCAACCACCATACAGTCAACGGCGTCAGATACTGGCTTTCTATTCAAGAGATTATTTATTTTTTCCCAGATTACGGCACTTTTTCGTAGGCAGTTACTGTCGAAAATTTTTCTAAAATTTTCTTCCTTTGCTTTCGAAATGGCTTTGTTCAATTTGTTTATAAAAGATTTGAATTCCTGCAGCGTTGCGCTGTTGCGTGTGTTCAGGATTGCGTCAAACATCCTGTTTTCCACGTTGATTAATTTTAATAAGTCTCGAGTGACCCACGGTCTTCGAGCCATCTTGCACCTGTGGTATGTTTTAACTGGAAAGGAAACGTATGTTGTTGTTTTGTGGGGTTTAACGTCCCAAAACCAGCTCTGATTATGAGAGACGCCGTAGTGAAGGGCTCCGGAAATTTCGACCACCTGGGGTTCTTTAACGTGCACTGACATCGCACAGCACACGGGCCTCAACATTTCGCCTCCATCGAAATGCAGCCGCCGCGGCCGGGATGAAAGGAAACGTAATAACACTGTTTAAATATGTGTAGAAACTTATCGTACGCATCATTCGCATTTGTAAGGGCCGTTACCTCACTCCAATTAATGAGCGAGAGTCCTCGTGTAGAATCCTCAAGTGTACGAGTTGTTACGCCTTGGTATATTTTGTTTTCATTTCGTCTTTCAAGCGTTAATTGCTGTTCGAGTATTAGCATGATAGGCGAATGATCGCTGAAATCTCGGATTATGACGCGGGAAATTACGTTTTCAGCAACTATGTTTTTGATGAACAGCTCAAGCAAATATGTGTACGTAGTGGTAACAGGGGTTGGCGCAGTTATTTCGTTGCGGAACCCATTAAATTGCAGAGTAAGTAGCAAGTCAACTACAGGCCCTGAATCTTTCAAGACATGAATATACAAATCACCACCTATAGTTAGGATATATGCATTATGACTGGCAAACAAGAGCAGCTTCTCCAAAAAACCAAGAAACTCCCGCTTGCTACCAGCTGGTGGTCGATAAATAACCCCGAATATTTGAGAGTCTTTCATAATGCACAAAGTCTCGTAGTTTTCCGTTACAACAGTGTAGTCAATAACCAATTAAAATCCATAAAAACTAGTTTGTAAGGCCACCCCATCTTCTTACTCCCTTTACAATTTAAGAAGAAGTGGTTGTACCCTGAACCACAAGATGGTCAGTGCCATCATTATACGAGGATTTGGGGAACATAACTGTATCAAACGAAGTATTACAAGAGAATTACAAGTATTACAAGTACAAGTATTACAAGAGAAGAAACTTCCAGACCTATTGTCCCTTGCTGCAACTTATTCCCATTATCATACTGGCATCACAGAGTCTTGGCTTCATGGTAATGCCTACGATTCCGAGATTAGTCTACCTGGTTTTATTGCCATACGTAACGGCAGGGCACATAGCATTCGCTGTGGTGTCGCACTGCTTACCCGCTCAGACATCCCCTTCTCAGTGTTGCCATCACCTCCAGAGACTTGAATCTACGTGATGTAAAGTTATATCTAAAAAATCAATATATTGTAGTTAGCGTTATCTATCGCCCACCTGGATCGCCCATTGATGTTCTTCATGCCCTTGCCAACTTCATGTGTGATGTTGATATTGCTTCATCAAGATTGATCTGTATGCGTGACTTTAAGTCCCCCGTCATCAATTGGACTTCTTTGACTGCAACGGGTCGTGATGCTGCTGTCTATCTAGAATCAATATTTCCTTGTCTTTCGAGCTTTGTCAAGTCAGCCGTGGAGCTTAGTCAGTAGTTTATTCCCCGAACATCTCAAGAGTATAAACACCCTCCCACATGTGTCGCAACCATTACTAACCACAAAATTTTTTGCGACGCATTAGGTAACAGTGTATAACCAGGTGAATTGTTCTGTTATTTGCATTCACACTGCACTCGTTAGTTTACTTTTCAACTAACTTACTTGTGTATTCTGGAGAATGATTGTATTTTATATGCGCAGCATCTCTTGCTCGCGGGTATGTCACGCGTCCGGCGTCCGCACTCACACTACGCATGCGCGACTCCCCTCTCCCTTCACTCTCTCCGACAGCTGCTGCAATAAATAAAGCGGGTAGAGAGCGAGCGCGCGCGGCGTCCGTCCGCACTCACAATACGTATGCGCGACTCTCCTCTCCCTTCCCTCTCTCCAACAGCTGCTGCAATAAATAAAGTGGGTAGAGAGCGCGCGCACTTCGCTTCAGTAGTATCTCCTCCTTCTCCGATGAAAGAAGTTGGTGGTGTTGTTTGATGGAAGCAACAGTTCCGTCAGCGAGTGGGTTGAGGCAAGCACGCATCAGCATCAACCCACACTCTGACACCGGTCAGGCGATACGGGGTAACGAACCAAGTTAACAACATAATAACACCCAACGTTCACCGCAAGGTTCACCGCGAAGGTAACACAGAAAACACTGCAAACCAGTAGACACCGCCGTTAAATGCACCGTTGAAACTCCCAGCGATGCTCCGCATCACCGCATAGTCCGGGGAGATGGTGTAAGTTCGGGGAGATGGTGTAAGTTTTTTTTTTAATTCCCTGTACTTTTTGTTTCTGTACATTTAACCACTCCCGTCAATAACGCCTTACGGCCTTGAGGGTATTAAAAATGAATGAAAAATAAACGTGCGACGTGCTTTAATTCTATCCAAGGCTTAGTTTTCTAAAGTGCATATATTACTGATAGCAACTTTTCTTGTTAGGTCATTGAATGATTATCAGACGATAAAGGTGTCCCGTTGTCACTTTGTTGTCCGTCGTCCAAATCGCCCTACACATTTATTAGTGCAGTGTTATCGGGGAAACTAATAAATGTATAGGGCGATTTGGACGTCGGACAACAAAGTGATAAGAAAACACCTTTATGGTTTGATAATCCTTCATTTACCTTGCAAGAGTTTCCCTGATCACACTTGTTAGGGCATTGTTGCGATTTCTTCGGCGAACAGGACTTGTTGAACGATTGTGACAGTGCCCCGACAGGATACGGTGATGGTGATATGTCCCTCAGCTACCTTCTCTGCTTTCCTTCTTTAATATCCGTTTCCCTTCCCCAGTACAGGGTAGCCAACCGGAGATCTCCTCTAGTTAACCTCCCTGTCTTTCCCTTTCTCTCTCTGTCTCTCTGATTACACTCGTGTACAGGTGGTTTTAACTCTTCTGACATCAACTGGCCTTCCTTGACTGCAACGGGTCGTGATGCTGCTATCTGTCAAGAATTAATAAATATTTCTCTTTCGAGCTTAGTCAAGTCGTATCATGTGCGACTAGACTTAATTCTATCCTAGACTTAGTTTCCTGAAGCGCAGATTTAGCTGATAGTAACTTTTGTTGCGAGGTGATTGCGGGATTATCAGACCATAAAGATGTCTTGTCACTTTGTTGTTTCACGTTCAAATCGCCCTATACATTTATTCGTTGCCCTGATTACTCTCGTGCCGATGACAATTCCATTACTGATATTCTAGCTGATTATTTTGGTACGTTTTGTGCACTTTCTAACAGTGAGGATATCAAATGGCTCGTCATTCACTTTGCGAATCGCGTTAAACCACGTATCCGCTCCAGAAGAACTAACAATAATATTGACCCATATAGATTTCAGAGTGCAAAGAGTGCGCTTGGTTCAGAGGCGAAAACGGCGAAAGATTTATTTTTTTGCTCGAGTTCCCAGACTTGTTAACGACGAATCCGTGTAAATTTTTGCATTTTATTTTGCCTCGTGATGCCTCACCTTATTTTTCAGAATGGTTAATGACGCTTTCAGAATGGCTAATGGCTAATATCGAATGCTTTTATAACTATCTCCAGCCTGTGTTTCTTCCTGACAACAACTTCATTCCTACTCTAAAGGGCACTGCTTGTTCCAAACCAATCAGTAATACTGAAATATCGAATGAAGGCATTCTAAACCTTATCTTAAAGTTAGATATAAAAACATGCACTGGTCCTGATTGAATGCACAATGCATTCTTAGTTCACTAAGAGTGGTCATGCAGATATCTGTCGGTCATATTCAATAAGTCTTTATCTTCTGCCACTGCTCCCTCATCTTCAAAGATAGCAAAGGTGCTCCCTCTTTACAAATCTGGTAACAAGCAGTCTTTATTGAATTAAGGATCGGTATCATTGACCTCTCCATTATGCAAGGTGTGAGAACATATTCATAAACACATCATGCTCTTCCTGGAATCGCACCAAGTAACCAGTTACTATCTCAGAGGCAGCATGAGTTAGGCGTGTAGACTTCCCTTTGTAGACGTCTGAAAGGCCTTTGATACAGTATTGCATTCTACACTCCTTGCTAAACTCGGCGTTACATTAAACAATCCTCGATTGCTTAACTGGATATCTACTTTTGTCAGCCCTCTCTCAGCTCATTTCTTACAGGTCAACCTAATCAGCTGTTATTAACGTAACATCTGCAGAGCCCCAACGGTCCGTTCTTAGGCCTCCACTTTTCTCAATTTACATGAGTGACTTGCCTGTTTGCGTCTCCTCTTCCATTCGTTTTTATGCAGATGATTAAAACACACAGCGACCATTGCCTCTTGCAGGAGTCTTTTCCTGTTTCGCAATTGGTGCATGCCCTGGCAGGTGAACATTGAAAACCGTGGTTATGTCTTTTTCTAATAAATCTTCGGTTTTTTATTACTCTTTCGATAACCGAGCTGTAAATAAGGTTTTTGAGTATGAGTATCTGTGTCATTTTTACTGATGTCATGGTGCATGCACATTTATCATATTGTAAGAAAGCATTAAAAGAACTTTGTTATCTACGTGCACTCTAAGGAAACTAAGCTCCTCGTATATAAATCGCTAATACATCCAGTAGTTGACTGCGCATCGGTCGTTTGAAACCCGTATAAGCACTGCGAGAATAATAGGCCAGAAGCAGTGCACAAAAATCGTCAAAATTCATATGTCATCGTGATTACCAAGGCTTTTCTCCGTCTTCTACTCTTCCTTCACTGAACTTCGCTCTATTCCCGTCGCCTAATAGTCATTAAAATCCTTGCATAGCACCGTCACTTCAGTCAACTATCAAATGACAAGTACTACATAAACTCTACACCTCAGACAAGGACGCGCAGCCATCACAACTTAAACTTGACTTACTAAGCTCGAACTAAAACGTTCAGGTTCCGCTTTTCGCCCGTTCCATCGGAGACGAGTCAATAACCTGGTTCTGTTCGTTCCCGCCCTTCGTCGAATGTTGCAGCCCACATCCATGACATCCTCTTGTAACGTACTCTCATCTACTTGACATTGGTGTTAGCTGTCGAGCTGCATTGTTTGTTTGTTGTGTATTCTTTCATGTTCATCACATGTTTGTACACTTTTCGCCTTGTGTAATTAAGATGTCCCTACTAATAACAAAGGGGGAGGTGACACCAGACTTCGCAGAACCACTACAACTACGCTCGCTCACTGCCTTCGGCTACACCTTTCAAGAACCATTCAACCCCAAAGCCCGATTCGTGCTGGGACCGGGAATAAAAGAGGCAGCAAGATCTCTTAAGTCAACAAAACAAGTAAGGAAACGTACGAACATGATTGAAATATTTAATAAGCAATTAGTAGCTAACACAATGACAAGCGAACAAGGTCATCAAGGAGCAAAATAAACTCACATTACAACCGAGCAAGGAACGTCGCAAATATACTAATCAATAAAACATCGACAAAGGAAATGCTTAACGTGCTCTTTCCTCCTTCCTGACAGCAACATTCGACACATTACAGCCTCGACTTTCAATATGTTTGCTGTTAAAAAAGAAACAAACTAATGTGCTTGAAAGAAGGGAAGAGATGGAGCAGGGTGCTACAATTCTTCTTGAGTTTTCACTAAGCCACATGTGTCAGACAAGGCCAACTGAACAAACACACGATGTGAAGCGAAACAAAGGGATGCCTCACAACTCCGCCAAAGGCACTTTGCGCCCGAAGGTTGCTGCGAAATTCTGAAAGCCGCTTGACGCATCGTTGCAGCGACGTCTCGCGTCCCCGTACGACGGGTCCAGATGGTTGCTGCTGGAGCACAGTACGTAGCACGATGCCACAAAGGAAAGCCTGTCCTGTGCAAGGCTCGACAGTCTGGCGTAGGCACTACTCGTGTCCTGCACGACACCGAGCCTGTATGCAGACAGGACGGCCAGAAGAGCCTTTGTGTCCACGTGGTAAGGTGGCCAGTCAAACGGCGCGTTGTCGTTTGAATGCCGAACATGTCCCACGTGACCTTCATTGTCGCTTTGGTTGTAAATGACTCGTGAAGCAAGCCCTTGAGCACTTCGTCCGCAATGAGGCGGCCAGCGCTTCCGTAGTCGACGGGTCGTGGCAAGTCCGAGTGATGCAAAAGAAACACCAAGTAGTCCTCGGCAACGGTGAGCGCTCCACGAAACCTCCATCGATGGCTGAGCAAGGAGCCCTGCTTGCTCCTTGCTCAGCGTCTTGCTCCTGCAGCCGCCAACGCCTAACCGTCAGGTTTAACGAGCTGATGAAGTGTACACCCCGCGATGGTTCTGGCAGCACATCCAGGAAGCTGTCGCTGTTCCGTGATAAACCGGAGCTGTGGACACGGAGCTGAACTAATACCTCTCTTCGACGCGCCACGCCATGCCTGAGTGCGTCCCTCAGGTCTCGAATGAAGGGCTCAGATTCGTGAGGCATGGGAAACAGATTGATCCATCCGGTACTCATGGTTCTCTCAAAGTCTACAAGGCAGCGCCGCGTATAAGCCGATGGAGGCAGGCCTACGAGCTCCAGCGTGATGTCCGTGATCTGTCTGTCGGCCATCCAGCCCAGCTCGTGGACAACGCGTAGGCTAAGACCCAGTGTCAGCGACTGCCGTTTCTCGACACTGTGTCCCAACATGTAGACGACAGACCGTAACAGCCCCACGTTCTCCACTTCCACGACGTCGCTCCGTGAGAAGTGCCGTGCCGACATAGGGTAATCATTGAAGACCATGACCAGGCGACGGGTTGGAGCGCGTAGATTTGGCACCTCTGTAAGGTTACGGATTGACATCCGCAGTATTCTTGGCTCAGGCACTGTCATGGCTGGCCCTAGTGTTTTTAGTGTGAGCTCCTTCATTGCCGTGATGGTGGAGACTATTTCGCCAGAGCTTGAATCTGGTACGTCGAATAGGTGCAGCTTTATTCGGACATACCTCTGATAGTGCAGCGATGGCGCCGGCCTTGTTGGATGGCCGACAAATGCCCGCATGGTAGCAATCCACGAGAGAAAAGCGACGCTTGGAGGAATCTTCAACACAGGCTCGGTACTCCTTACGCGGAACGGCGACAGTCTAGCATGTATTTGGAACCACAAGTGAATGTTCCAGTTTCCCGACAGCTCGAGAAGGATCGCCAGTGGGTGCCAGCGACATTTCACCGGCCAAGGCAGGCGCCGTTGGGTCATGAATTTTTTCATATCTTGCAGGCTGCTCTCTGGGAGTTCCATGCATGACCTGGCTAGGCCGGCTCCTTTCCTTTCGACGCTAATCGTGAATGAAGTCGCCTCGGCCGTGTAGCTGCCGTTCGTTGTAGCACGCTTGATAGCGCTGAGTGCACGTTTGTACATCGTGTCTTCAGCTGCATCGGCAACACAGAGGAGGTGGTGTCGGCGCTTCGAGCTGTCGCAGACGCCCCCGTACAAGTAATCGCAGGGTTCTTTGGACTTGCTAACGGAGTCAATTATGGCAGCCATGTACTGCTGGCATGCCACCCTCTCGCAGCCAGGAATAAGTGGCAGGTCTGCGTGGTCCGCATAGGCCTTCCGTGTGGTAGCGCTGAGGAGGTCACGGTACTTGATGCGGATCCAGAGAGTCGATCTGAGGTAAACCAAAACAGCGACGCTGCAGAGCGACGCCACAGCGGAAAGCACGGCCTGGAATCTCTGGCTCCTGAACCAGTTGACTTGGTGGACAACTACTTCAGCTCCGCCTCGTGCCTGCGAATGTGAACGCAAACGTAGGCACGTCGCTTTTTGCAGCACGTGAGCGCTATATTGCATTTATCCAGTTAGCTTGGTAGTCAAGAGGGGTATTTGATACTCTTACTTGTCCAACTACATTTACATCATTTATATCATTTATACATCTGTAAGCATTTCGCGCTTCCTACCACCCCGTACGCATTGAAGTTATTCGTTTTCTTCCTTCCGTGGCTATAGCATAAACGAATAGCATAAAAGGTACTTCGATTATTCGTGCAAGTAAACAAAAGCAAAGTGTCAGACGTGGCTGGTTGGTATTTTGTAAGGTTAGTCGCGGCTCACAACAAAAAAGGAGCAAATATACGACAAGCCATTACTTGCGGTATTTCGAATGCCTGTCGACTGTGCAAGTCGGAGATATAGGGTAAGGGCCTATAGGGTTGAAAACAAACAAGGATTGCAATTGCAATGCAGTTTTGCACAGCACGTATGTTAGAGGCACAGGCGTGTCTTAAATTCGAAGCATTTCGTAGCGAACTTCGGTGACCTTGAGTGTACCTATCTATTTATGTAGCCGCCTGCTACTTGTGCTTTCCTGGCCGTTTCGTTAAAGGGATGTATGATAAAATTGGTATCCCACAACCTGACTCCACGACCAACTTAAATCACCGGTCATAACATGAAAATCTTGATATGTATGTCATGAGCGGCATAATTCACGTGCCACGGTCTTGGTGCTCTTGCGGCAGTTTCGTTAACTGATATATACCAAACTTGGTATGGCGAGGCAACTATGTATGACGACCATGGGTGAGAAGTTCTAAGAACATGAACATGAGTGGCGTGGTTTACATGCCACCAGTTTCGGTAATGTGGTCTATACCAAAATTGCTATGACACTACACGACTGCATGAAGAACGTAAATGACAGGTCATAATATTAGAATCATGGCATGCGTGTCATGAGCGGCATTATTCACATGCCACAGTCTTGGTGCTTTTACGGCCCTTTCGTTAACATCATATGTCCCGAAATCGGTATAGCGAGACAACAACGCAAATCCAGTTTACGTTACTGATGCATGCTTCGCATTTCCTTGATTCCCACTGCACGTGGGATCTGCCATTTTTTCAAAATTACATTTGCATCATCAAGACTGTAGCAGAAACAAACGGACTGCACATCCTCATGGTATTCCTTGACCATGTGACAGTACTGATGAGCTGCTGATCCAATGAAGCCAATTTTTGGAGCCCGTCTGAGGCGGCCACTTTTGTATGAAAGCGAAACGCTGGAACAGTCGTATTATTTAGAAGCGCGCTCAAAGGCGCCAGAATTCGACCCATATTTAACATCACAGCGAGCCTATATACAGCTGGCGCTGCAACATTACGTGCTACATCTACGATATAGTGTGTGGTTGTAGGACGTGAATTTGCCAAAATATTTCAAGTTATATCCTAGTGTGTGCGCGCTTGCTTGTTGGCTCTGAGCATTTTTTTTCTACAGGCAACCAGGTGTATCGTGGTGGTTTAGTAACCTACTGCACGATGTTGCTAATCAGCATCTTTTCTGCTATATCCAAAATCACTCTTTCTGATTTTGGCAACTTCAGTTTACCGCGCGGAAAATGGCTCGATTTCTCGCATACAAGTGTACACATGGTAACCACAAAGTGAAATGACCACCGCGAAAGCCTAGTTCGCTTATAAGAAATGCCATGACGAAATGTGACTCAAACGGCTTTAAGGTAACTTATTTGAATTTTAAAGTTCAGAAACCTAATATTTGTGATTCTCCCGCTCTTATTGGTATGACTATCAACAAAACGTCACATCCGATACCAGGAAAAGAAACGTTGGACGACAGTAAAGACGACGTGTTTGAGGAGGCTCATTGTCAAATTCGTCCGATGATGATGATGATGACGACGACGACGACATGCTTTCGTAGCCACGTGACTCGCATGCGCCTTCCGATACGAAGGCGCAGCTACAACCAACTTCATTAGCCAACGATGGACAGGTGCCCTAAAATGTGGAACCAAGCTCAACATGGAGCGTTGCTGTCGTCAGAACTTCGGCAGTTCACGTGATCTAACGTCACCCGACGCTCGACTGTGTCGCCAATCCCGAGTTTAGCGCTCTTTAGGGGGCATTTCTGAAATCGTTTGCTGCGCCATATCCATCGTGTAATATTAAGTTCTTCGGCATAATTGCTCGCACACCATCCGTTATGACCTCCAGAAAGCAGCCTTGAAGAATCACAGTGAAATTACCAAGGCTTTGGTGCATACACTCCTTTAAGCAAAACTCTACAGCTAGCCGATTTCCTTTTTTCAATTTTGTCGTGAGTTAAATTTAGCTGACAAGCTTCAGTTTCCTATATGGAGAACTCCAAATTTCGCTAATGTATTAGACGGAATAAGTAATAATAAGCGGGGTTTGAATACATCCGGAATCCGCGATTGTGGGGCGTACTGTAGTGGAGGGCTCCGGAAAATTCGACCACCTGGAGTGCCTTCACGTGCTCTGAATACGCATGGTATTCAGGTGTCTAGCATTTCCGCCTCCACTGAAAATTCAACACTCGGTGCCGGGGTTCAGCCTACAACACTGTGTAATGAGATAACTCACTCTTCATCGTTGTCAAAGCTTGTTTAGCACGTTTTCAAAGCTTGTTTAGCACGTAAGAACTATACTTCTTATTGCAAGGTAGGGAAGGTGGATTCTGCGAATAAATATTGGGATGTGTAATTTGGCCAATCAGCAACCTCGGTAACGCCAATTAGTGTTAAAAATTAGAACACTTAATAACTGCTATGTCATATGTAAATCACTACAGTACGGGATGCTAAAGCTTCGTTGGAATGTCTGTGAGCGTCGGAATTGCACATGATGGCTCGGTTATGCGGATAGGTTGCGGTATATTACGGGGATTTAGAACTGGTTACGCGAGCTCTGCGTTCGTTGACAAATTTCTCGTAGAACAATTCACCCTGCAGTTGTTGTCAGCACGAATTTCAGAAGGAAGTTTCGCGCGAGACGCATTTGGCGTGTTTGGCGAACGCCCGGCTTAACTTATGAGATTTTGTGTTTGGCACTGACAATACATAATTTAATATTGCTGAGAAATTCGACTCGTTTCTTGTGATCCGTTTGTTATCTGTATGATATCGTTGTTTTGAAACTTAACTGCCTTAACACATAATCAAATGTGCTTGAATTTAGAAAAAAATATATATTTTTTCTAACTGCGCCCGATATGTGGCGGCTACGGCTTTGTGCACACATATAATACTGCTGTATTACAAAAGTTCTGCGTTATTTGTTTTTCTTAATTTAATAGCCTTCCTGCTGGCCTCTCTTCAAACGTGTGGTTATCACGCAAAACAGTGTCTAACCTACCAAAAAATGACCAAGAATACGGATTTTATCGACCTCCAGCGTCGTCTATGTTGTGTGTGTGAATGGTATAACACAGAGGCAGCATAGGACTTAATACAGCTAAACGCAGAAATGAGCGTTTCTCGACACACTTCTACGTGTTGCTCACAAACTCGTACTTTCTCAATAGCATTTCCTTACCATCTGCCGACTCGTTATAAACATCTCGAAGTTCACACCTCAGATCTCTACGAAATTACGCATCCGTAACACGTGACTAGTAACGCTGACTGCGCGATCAGTTATCCACCTTGGAGTTTTCCCCCGACAACATCTTCTCCGAGGTTAACATTCTAGAAGACATTGCTATACCCCGAACAGGAATTACGCAACCGCACATTGGGGATGCCCGTCACCCTGACCTGGACTTGACTCTTGTTGAGAAATTCTCAGCATATTCTGTCTCAATCCTTCCGTCGTATCAAATCATTCGTCTCATTTTAGTGCCACGTCAATAAAAAAAAAACAACTTCTCTTGCCCTTCCGTCCACCATAAATAATACACCGTCATCTTTTTTGCACAGAATATGTTATCGCAACAGCTCTTCGAAGGGCACCCCTGCTCGCATTCTCACTGCATATCAGCCCAGACCGTTTATTGCTACAAGGCGGCGTTATCATCTTCGCACGCAAACTTGCGTAATGAGTCTTTTGCTTCTGAAACGAGCGCCACATGGAACAACTTCCCCACCACCCCTGACGCCACAACGAATGATCATCAGTGAAACATCCTTTTACTAATTTACTTGAAACAATTCTATAGATACATCCACGTTTTACACCAATTTACCCTCTTCTTTCAGTAGTGCCTTCCTGTCCGGGAACAATTGTAAGAAATATCTACATTCTTAAATTTTTTCTTTCATCGGTTGACTTGTACAACTCCCTATGTCATAATCAACTTAATGAGCAAACAGACCATGAAGCCTAGAGTTGGTAGAGCATCGGACGCGACATCCGAAGGTCGTGGGTTCGGTTCCCACAGAAGGCAGGTTTGTCTTTTCGTCCACTTTAATTCCTTTCTACTTTCTCCACAATTACAATACAAGTAACTTCCCCTATGCTTTCCTAGGATTCATTGTCTGTTTGCTCATTAAGTTGTTTTTAACAAATAAAGAACGAGCCCTTGACCCCTTCCCTTTCGTTACTCCTACGTCATAAGCAACTCAAAAAACTTAAATTGTGTGGACATCCTATAATGAACATGAAATGATATTGTGAATCCCGGCAGCAATGCTTAAGATGCCATGGCACTGTATATGTCAATATCTGTCCTGATCCGGAGTTGAAATCCTGCAGCAACTACACTACAGGATCCTAAAGCTTCGTTGGAATGGTTGTGATTGAGCGCCCGAATTTATTTATTTATTTATTTATTTATTTATTTATTTATTTATTTATTTATTTATTTATTTATTGAATACTGCTGGCCTGAATTTGCAGGCCTTGAGCAGGTGTGGATGGGTTACATTTTTAGCACACTTCATATGAACAATAAAGAAGAGCTCACCTAGAAAAAATAACAGAAAGGCACTGGTGTTTTGAATACGGCGCTGCATACAATAATACAATCTGTAGTGGCAAACATTTGGTATAACAACATAAGTATTGACGCTTTCCACAATTTAACACGCGAAGTGACCGGAAAAAAGAAACAAGTGTCTCTTTAGTGCGTTTTACATTTCTATGTGCTCCGTATTATCAGAAGGGAACAAAAGGAATTGCACATGGAGGGTCTGTTATGCGGATATGGTGCGGTATATTACGGGGATTTAGAACTAGTCACGCATGCTGTGGGTTCGTTGGAAACGCACGCTAAGAGAAATTACGTACTTACCTAAAGCCTTGGCATACGACACATTCGCAGTGGCGTCACACCCAAAGCTTTTGCACGCCCTATTCTAAAGCTGCCATATATACATAAGGCTATATAACCCTGTTGTCTCTTTGCAAAAATTTTCCTGGATTACGGACTAATACTGGACCGCCACTTACATCACATGGCCAATGACGAAGTTGTATGTACCGAAATCGTATCACATGTTCAGTACCACAGTCGTTGAGACATTCGCAAATGCTCAGTAACCGAAAACTACCGTATAGACCATCAGAGCCACCAGTAGTAAGTTAAATATGCGTACACATCCGCCTATACATGCTGGCACATGCAACTGACCAAGCTAGAAGGCAACTTGGATCCATATATGCATGCCGCCACCTCATTTATACGAGATCACTCTTCCAAACATTCGAGTCCAAATATATACCTGAGCAGCTAAAGAAAGCTGTCCGACGTACGATTACTCTGCAATTACATCAGCAAACCCGATATAACTAAGCTACTGATTCTGCTGAACTCATATCGAATGCCCACCTGGTTGTCTGGCTCCGGCAAGGCTGGCGATTCCAGCGTCCTCACTCTACTCTCATCGCAAGCCGCAGCAGCAGCGGCGTCACGGCGAGCCGCAGCCTGCATCTGTCGCACTTCCTGTAGCTCGTGCAACTCCAGGCGCCGGAAGCCAGGTCGCCTTGCAGGTCGCCTGATACGCCTGCGGACGCTGAAGGCGTCCGCAGCCGAATTTGAAGAGCTGGAACTGCTGCTGCAGTCAGAGGCGTTCGCCCAGCCGTCGTCCATCATCACCCCGCTCAACTGGACGCTGTCTCCGTTGCGGCTGTACATCGCCCTGCGTGTGAACGCGTGCTTTAGAAAGAACTGTCGGCACTGTCGGTCGCTATAGGATAAAGTCGTTCAGCCTTCGACACCGGCGACGCTGTTGATGCAACGACTGCGGCGCGTGCCACGTTCGCAACGTGGCACGAGGCTATTCTTCTGTCTCTTTCTTCCTCGTGTTATTCGAGTCGCAGATATTTGTTGCTGTTGATGATGATTATGATCCTACATGCATGGCACATACCCACATCAGGGATTGTCTAAGATCTCATAGTCGCAGTTTCATATTGCATTTCGTATTAGATTTTCGTGCCTAGATTTTAGTACCTAGATTTTTCGCTTCTTAAAGAAGCGGAAAAAAATCTAGGAATATTATTCGTGTGTACCACTTCATAAAGAAAGAACAAATGGAAGAAAAAGAAAACGAATCTGGAGAGAGAAAAAAAGGACAAGGAACTAAGAGCAAAAATATTAGACAGGCTGATTGTGCGTTTGTACTATCAAAACAGAGAGGGCTTGCATCTCCTTTTAATCACTTTTTTTGTTATTTTGTTTCAGACATTACCATCATACCCTAAGGCGTTTCCTCTTTGTGTAAATGACTACAAACGTTTTCATTATGATGCTTCAATAAAACTGTAAACAGCATCAAAGATGTCCCGGTGGCTGAAGCCCAATACCGAGGCACCAAAAGAGAGAATAATTTCTGTTGACAAAATTGGCCCAATCTTATGCATAATTTCCAAAAGAGTTTTTCTTATTGTTGTGCATTGGCTACATTTTAAAAAGTAAACCTCTATAGTTTCAATTTCAGAACAGAATGGGCACAGAGGCGATGTCACCAGACCAGTCTTGTGCGAACACAGATTTAATGGAGAGACTCGACAGCGTAACCTCGTAATCATCACTTGAACTTGTCGTGGCAGACACCACTGTCTTTTCCACTGAAATTTTAAGTGCCAAAAATCTGCCCACATTGTCACCCTTTCAATGGCATCGCGGTGCCTGTGGTAAATACCATTGGTGGGAGAACCGAGACTATTGGTCCGTTAAGTGAAGCTCGCGCTAATGAATGGGCTATCTCATTTAGATTAACTCCATTGTGACAAGGAAAGCATAGAAATTTTACCAGATTCATCTCTGGAGGAACTAAGGGGAGGAACATATGCAAGAGACCTAGAAGAAGCTGTCCGTGCAGTTCAAACTCAAGGGCAATCTGTTATAATTACCCCTCCGAGTCCATCCGGCGGGAGTTTACGCAGTGCTAGGATGATGGCTAAAAGCTCGGCTACAAATACAGGGATGAAATTTGGCAATCTTTTTGAATAGAACAAGCCAAGCGAAGAGGAGAAAATACCGGCGCCTCACTTTTCCTCATTCACGGAAGCATCTGTGGCTATGATGCACTGAGGTTGTGTTTGCGCAAGGTAATCTTGGAACAAGTTATTTAAGATTTATTCATCGTTTGCTATTCATTCTATTGCATTTGCATTGTCTGCCCTTGTACATTCTATTGCCTGATTTTCTCTTCCTCAGTCTTCTGCGCTTGCGAACTGTGTTCTAACGACATTGCCACTCTGTCGCTGATTATCTGGAAGCCAAAGAGTTTAAACCTAAATCTTGCCCCGGTTAATCCTGGCAGAGGAAACCCTTCCCTACCACAAACAGGGGAGCAAGGTACGCTTGTTCAACCTGTGAAGAAGAAGATGATGATGCTGATGATGCTCGACATTTGGCATCTACCCACTTAGAGGGATTATCTAAACCCTGTGAAGAAGTAAACCAATCCATTTTTCCTTGTTCCTTTAGTATAGCAGTTATCATCGTTATCATATGATATGTTATCATCGTTTCCCAAGCGTGAATTCAAGAGCGCAAACGCGCTACAAGCGTATAGTTCTTCAGGCATATGGTACCTCGGGTGCGTATGGCGAACCGACAGTGGCGCTGAATGGGCTATAGCCGTGTGTTTCCGCCCTACGGACGTCGGTGTTTCGAATACGCATCCCTACGGGCAACTTTTATTTTCAGCCTATCTCAATGCTCGAAGCGAAAGAGAACATTGAAATATGCGCTCACTGCTTTCACAATTATGGGAAAATACCAGTTTCGGTTAAAAGAGTGAACAAAAATGCTTTCGGTCGAGTAATATTGCGACGAGAATGGTAGTGGTGCAGCTCTGTGAGATGATGTACGTATAGACCAACCGCTGCAAAACTGCCTGGCATGCCGGCTTGCTTGTCCAAGCTGGAAATTTGCCCTCTACATTACCCCAACAGGAATATCAGGGAGGTATTAGGTTATCAGCGAGTTAATATCAGGGTGTTAGGGACCCTGGCGTTAAGGGGAGCTGGGAATTGTGAAAGTGCGTTTCAGTAGCGCCGAGCCAAAACAAGGAGCGAACATAGAACGTCGATGTATTTACTTTGAAACAGAGAAGCGACTTAAACATAGTGATATTCTCGTGGCTTATTTACCCACGAGAATATTATTACTATGCATAAGCACACTTGAAAGGCTGCTTGATTTGAAGAGTAGTAGTTCGGATTGCCGAAGACGCAATTAGCGTGAACCATGAAAACATTATCAATTGTAACTGTTTAGCTTATGTTTACGGTTACCAAACCACGCGAGAATTTGTCCTCAGACGTTTCATTAAGTAACTGCACCTGGACACCATCACTTCATTGAATGCGCCTTATACTTTGTGATATAATTGCGGATTGAGGTAGCTCTAACGTATTCTCTTAAATTCAAGTTGGCTTGGCCGGCAAGGTGCAGTTGTGACATCCTCATCCTTCCCCTCCTAACTTGTTGCTATACTACATTATACAAGGCTAAGCTATGTTCTTCTATTTGCCCCTCTCACCCATACTTCTCTTTCAAATCCACTTGCTATACTATACCAATGTACGTATTATATGCCGTAAAAAGCATCCACCTTTACATAGTCGTGGGCTGAGGGGATGATGCAAGAGAAGAAAGAAGTGTGCGCGCAAGTGCCGTGATTTTCATTGGAGAATTGCACGCGCAGATATTTCGTGATGATGATATTCCTCTGCTCGAACGTGGCACTATAGCGGCTAGAAGGTTTTCCAGCCTCTATAGTGGCACCCTAACGCTAAAAGAGATGCGCTCTTACTAGAAGTACGATGGCCTTCATACCACTCGCAGCGGAGCGAAGCTTCTGTCCGTGCCGGCTGTCCGGCAAAGACCCTTATCATTATAAGCCTGTCATTAATTGCTTAACTTCTAAGATTGACGAACAGGTCTTAAAGGACGGTGATTTAGAAAATCGTTCAGTGAGAAGTAATCTAATAGCACACGGTATTTCAAAAGATGCCAATGAAAACACTAGCACTTTGTTGTGCAGCGTTACTTGCCTATTCAGCGATATATCTGCTCTGAATTCGAACGCACCCACAGGCTCGGTGAAGCACGCACTGGCTACACACGACCCATTATTCTAAAGTTTTCTAACTTTGGGGAGAAATCCGTTGTTCTAAAAACTCATCTAAACTCAAGGGCTAAAGCCTGTTTATTACAGAAGACTTTTCTTCACGGATTAGACATATTCGGAAAGCAATTTACGAGGCATCAATTCCTTTTGTCAACGATGGCTCTATGGTGAAGTTAAGATAGGATCATGCATTCATTGACGCGGTTCATTACAACTGGGACGACGTATCAAACAAGCGAGTGCAAGTCTCAGATGAACACCCTGGCTCTCGTTCTTCTTTCGGCTCATCTTCGTATCCCACTTTATCCACTACCTGACCACATTGTAGCCGTCAGGAACGCTCTGTAGTTCTAAACGTCAGTGCTCATAGTATTGTTCAAAAACCTCCAGACCTATGGTACCCTGTTGAAATTTATTCCCCTCCTATTATTGGCATCACAGAAACTTGGTTTAATGTTAATGTCTACGATTCTGAGTTTGCTTGGTTTTATTGCCATACGTAACAGGGCACATGGCATCCGCGGGGGTTCGGACTGCTTATCCGCTCAGATATCCGCTTCTCAGTGTTGCCATCACCTCCAGAGGTGATGATCTGGGCGGATATCATGGGCAAACAGACCTTACTCATGATGTGTAAGGTCTGTCTAAATAATCATTGTATTGTAGTTACTGTTATATATCGCTCACCTGAACCATCCATTGATGTTCTTTATGCTCTTGCCAACTTCATCTGTGATGTTCTTATCGCATCATGAAGATTGATATGTATGGATGGTCTTAACTATCCTGACATCAATTGGCTTTCCATGACTGCAACGGGTCGTGATGCTGCTATCTGGAAATTAATATTTATTTGTCTTGTGAACTTAGTGAAGTCGTATCATGTGCGGCTAGGTTTAATTGTATCCGAGACTCAGTTTTCTTAAAGGGCCCATAACAGCCATTTTTTGTTGGAGACTTTTATGTTCTAATGAGTAGAACATGCAGTGTCTTGTAATCACGGCATGGAGTGGCAAATTCTTCAGCGTGAAGTCTAATTAGTCACAGCATCGTTATTTTTGTTCAGTTTTAATGAAGCTTCGAAACGTGCGCCAAAAACTGCAAGAAACTAGCGCCGCGGGGCTAGCGCGGCGGCTGTCGGAAGTGAGCGCAGGCACTGATCACGTGAGCTCAAGATTCGGTGACGTTGCGGAGAGCGCGAGCGCCAGACCAGTTGCTGAATTCGTCTGCTCGCCACACTCGCTTTGCATCACAGCGTGTGTACAATGTACGCTTGAGCGACCAACACGGAGAGGAAGCAAAAAATACGGCTTTTGGCGTGGCCTCCGCGATCGGCTGCGAGAGCCGATCTTGGAGGCCACGCTCGGAGGCCATAGCGCGGCGCGCCCGTGTCTCTCTGTGACGTCACGATATCAACTTACAAAAGTGAAACGTCACAGATGGCCCACTAACTGCGTCACACTAGTGGCGATGTCGCGAGGTGCTGCAAGCTCGGATGAGCATTCCCGCTTACTTTGAAACCATATTAAAATTACTTAGAGAGGTCGTTCGCCGCTAATACTTGGTCAAGATTGCCTTCGCATGCAGGAAAACCAATTAACGCAAGCATCTCGCGTTTGAAATTTTGGTGTCATGGGACCTTTAAGCGCATATTTAGCTGACAGCAACTTTTCTTGCGAGGTAATGGAATGATTATCAGACTATAAATGTCACTCTCCACCACTTGCGAGACAATGTCTAGGCCCTAAGCGTCTTCTTTATTCTCTCAAGCCAAAGCCCCACAACGGTGGTTCTAAGGCGTGATGATGAGTATGTACAGATGAGAAGATGAAGCAGATGTATAGTGCTCAGAGTGTCTTGTTTACCTTTGTTGTCCCACGTCCAAATTGCCCTATACATTTTATGTAGTTTCCGTGATTACACTCGTGCCGATGACAATTTCATTACTAATATTCTAGGTGATCATTTTGATATGTTTTCTTCACTTTCTGACAGCGAGGATATCAAAGGGCTCATCATCCACTTTGAAAATCTCGTTAAATCGTGTATTTGCTATTTTTTTTCCCATTCCAAACAACAACACAACGTCAAACGGAAGGCACGCCTTGCGGAACCCCCACAAGACGCTAGTAATGATGCTATCCAGAACTACACAAAAAAACTTATCACTCTGATTGTGGGCAGAGGGACCCGTTTGGCAGCTAGACTTTAGCTGCCCATTGCTGCATTCCCAGCCTGGGAGATAGGCTACCCGAGCCCATGTTGGTGTTGCCGATTGTGCACCGACGTCGACCGCTGATGCACTTTGAATGCCCGCAGGCCTCCCTGTAGACATCTGACCGTCGCAACTTTCATATCTTCCCGTCCTAGTCCTAAGTCCAGCATTATCTTCGCCGACTCCGTCGCCCATGTGCCTCTGTAGGTCATGGTTATCGATGAGACTAGTGGGTATGATGATGCTCCAGTAGCCGAGGTGATGTGCATCAGCATATCCGGGACGAGGTATTTCCTCCTCTTATGTTCATGTGCCACAGAAAGGTCCACTCTTGTACCCACCACCTGGACATCCAGGACCACGCACTGACCCTCCCGCGATATCACAAGATCTGGGATTTTTGTCCCCTGCGAAGTCCTGTAATGAGGCTCCTCTCTCACATGCCAATCCTTCTCTCTTAATCTTTTGGCCAAGTATCGGAGGATGCAGTCGTGTCGTTTAATTCTCTGGTGATGAGTTCTATGGCACCTCTGCAGAACGTGACCCAAGGATTCATCTGCATCGCAACCAGCCCGGCATTTCTTGGAGACATCTCGTCCACGCTTCAACCTTGTTAGGTTAGGGATGGCGGCAATATGGAAACGGATCAGGTCAACAAACTCTCTTCCTTTAAGAAAAGTTGTGCCCTCACCGATCCATGCCGTCGATCCCTTAGCCTCCGAACAGCGCTTTAGTGGTCTGCCGTCAAAACTTCCGTGTAGGATTCTTGTCCAGTATTTGCGTGAGGCCGCGGAACTGTCAAGGATGTCCCCCTTGTAGACAGCTAGGCTTTCCGCCTGTCTGATTGCCCGTCGAACGAAGTCTTTACTTGCCGCCACCGAGCACTGAAAGTGGTCGCTGAAGATCAAAGAATTCAGCCGCCGCAATCTCATGGCCGGGATAACCGTCCTTAGGCACATAATGCCGAGTCCTCGCTCCGGGACAGGGGCATAAAAGAAACCAAGAGTCACATCCTGCGGGAGATGCAGCCATTGCCGCACAGTCCCCCTGATCAACATGTCAAGCGTCTTCAGGAGCTTGGACGACACTGGCCCCAAGACCAATCGATGGATCAGCCGTGGTGCCAGGTAATGCCGTAGGGCCACCAACCTTTGTTGCGGCTTCAGGGGTGCCTTGGATAGCCGCAACAGTAATATCTTCAAGTCTCCTCTGACCGTGTTGTTGCTTGCAACGGTCCCATCGAAGCGTATTCCCAGATACTTCCACAAGGAAGTGTGGGAAGTGACTGCAATAGGTTTGTCTCCAATGGTGTAGGTATGCCGCGTCTCGACCTTGGCCTTCTTATCGCGCCCACTGGGCAAAATTGTCAGACTTCTCGACTTATCCGCATTAGCCTCGAGGCCACGTTTCTTTAGGTATCTGTTTAGCGAGTCCAGTTGACATTGCAGCCCGGCGCTGGTACTCGCAGTGAGGATAATGTCGTCCGCAAAAGCCATCGCGGATACAGACAGTCCTCCGCTTTGGAAGGCAATGTGGGCAGGCTGGTCCTCAAAAAACTCGTCCAAAACAAGGTTGAACAAGAGGGGTGAAAGGGGGTCTCCCTGTCGCACCCCTCTAGCTGGATGAGCCACCCTGGTATGGGTCCCATAGGTTAGCACGGTGGTCGCCCTGGAGTAGAAATCGGCGATGTATGAGCAAAAGTCCGCAGCGATACCTTTTCTTTTCAGACCGTCAATAATCGCTGGGTGGGCTACTCGATCGAACGCTTTTGCTACGTCTACCGATGCCATCGCCAAGGGCCTCAGCTTGTGTTTGGCTTCATCAATTATGGTCTGCAACAGGAGAAGATTCTCGGCACAGCCATCGACAGGTATAAAGGCTCTTTGCCGATAATCAAGCTTCACGCTGGCCATAAGACGTCGCACAAAAATTTTATGAAGCAGCCGCGTTAGGACGTGTGACACCGTAATAGGTCTGTGCAGAGAAGCTGTCGAAGCTCCCGGCACTTTCGGAATGAAGACTGTGCGTGCGTTACAAAGAAAGAGTGGTAAGCGCTTTAGCAGGATCAGGAGGTTACAGAGGATCCTCAGGAGGCTCACTGGGCATGTGTGTAGACGCTTTGCCGAAAAACCATCTGGTCCAGAGGCCGTATTTCGCAGGGGCATGGCCGATTTAATGTCCTGCGCTGTTATGAGGAATCTGGGGTCAATGGTCCCCCCGACACCCCTGTTCACTGTTAACAGTCCTTCCCCGGGGGGTGTCTCAAGTACATTGCGCCATTCCTCCAAGAATGCGGCAGGGTCCTCCACTTGCGACGTCCCCGTTTCATCCAGGATACTTCTGATGCAGTGAGACCTATTGTGCTTATATAGGTCTTGGCACATTGCATACTCATGTCTTTTACGTTTTCGACGACTTTGGGGAGGCGGAGCTCTCGGCCTTCTGGGGGCTCTTCCCGTCTCAGTAAAAACTTCAACAAGGTAAGATTCCAGAGCGGCCCCTATGTGTTCTCCATCCAGAAAACGCTTCGTAATCTCCCATAGCCTGTAAGCTTGGAAAGTCCTGGGTGGTGGTCTTGTCACAAGTGTCATGAGTTCCTCAACAATTTCTCTCCTGGGATCAACAGGCTCCTCGACCTCCATGGGTGCCCGACTGTCTTCAGACAACGGTTCATTCCCTTCCTGGTCAGCTCCACCACTCATCGGTCCATCACTTCTTGCCAGGAGGTCCTTAACAAGAGTCTGGTATCTGTCTGCTCTCCTATGTGATTTTATAGCATCGAATGTCCTGGACGGAAATTTTCTGGCCATCATCTGATTGATGTTGTAGACCTTGTCCTTGATGAGTTGAACCTCATGAATCGCCATGAGGTATTCCTCCTCTTTCGTCCAACGCGGCTTCGAACGCTCAACATCAATGTCGGCGTTATAGGCTTCAATGTGTGCATGTCGTCTATGTTGGCTCAGGCCAATTTTTGTGCCGAACAATCTGCCACACTCGGGGCATTTTGGGTCATTTTCTTCATTACTGCCGCTTCTTTCCGAAGGCTGGGTTGGGGCGGTAGATGCAACTGCTCGATTTACTGGTTCGTCGTTTGGGGGAGAAAATGAGGAGGCACCTCTGCAGAACGCAGGGTCCTCCTCGCTGTCAGAACTGTCCGACAACAGGTCAGATGGCAAAATCCGTCGACCTCTTAGCCTTGCCCCCGTACTCCTCCAGATTGACCCTTGGCTGTTGCCGTCGGCCGGTCCGCGCACAAGCACCGCAGTCCGCACAGCAGGTACTGGAGGATCGGGGGGGGGGGGGGGGGGGGCCGGTTCGTCCCGAACATCTATAGCTCCAAGAGCATGGCTCATAGGTGTGTGCGTCACCTCTGGTATTGTTCCCATAGCTACATCTGGATCGGGCTCGCTCTCCGCAGTCATGGGCCCTACCGTAGTAGGGGCCAACGAATTGGCGCAGCTCCGAGGAGTCAAGCGCCGCGGGCCTATCGCACCTGCCACCTGACCGGGCGGAATAGTACGTCTGTCTTTTGGCCTCGCCCCTGTACCCCGCCAGAAAGCCCCATCATTGTCACCTCCAGACGGTTCGCACACAACCGCTGAAGGCATCACAATGGGATCTGGCGGGCCGGGAGTAGCCCTTCTGTCCACACAGACTGATGCCCGCATAGTGTGGCCGGTCGGTGTGTGCGCCACCGCCGCGTCCAACACCTCGGGTGCTGTGTGTTCAGAGTTGGCTTTCCTTCTGCCCTTGTTTTGTTCCTTCTCTGGAACTTTTGCGGAGAGTTCAATTCCACTAGTCTCGCAAGTTGTCTCTGACAGCTGTCTCCCCCTTCTCGGTTCAGATTCAGTAACACCTTCTGAGCCTGAGGGTGTTCCAGTGACCTCATTTAGTGCCCTCTCAACTCCAACTATTTCTACGCCTTCAGATCCATCAACGGTGGCCCCTTCACCTTCTCCTTGATGTCCCCTTCTTGGTGCTTTGCTCTCATTGCCAGTGGCATCATGTACCTTCCTGAGGTCTGGCTTAGCGGCATGTACCTTAGTGGCTGTGGGTCGTTTGTGGCGAGCCTTGGTCTGGTGGAGGCTTAAGCATCTCTGAGTCCCGAAAGCTCGTCAGCAGACTTCACACTCGTATGCAGCCTTGTCCACAAGAGGGTCTGCAGGCGCCCCCTGTGCACCTCTTGCACGGGTACAAGGGTAGCTGTTCCCACCACTTGGTGCGACTGCCTGTCGGCAGCCACTTTCTCCAGAAATTCTTTTTGACATCTCGCCAAGCGAAAAAAAAGCCTCTGGGATTGCAGCCCAGACGGCCGGATTGCCTTCACTGTTGCGACACCTGCCAAAGGAGCTTTTACAATCGCAACTGCCCCAATGACAAGGCGGCGGCAGGGGGAACCACGAGCAGGTAGTGATAGGACTTCTCCCCCCAAGAACTAACACTCCAACTGACCTAGATAGACCTCAGAGTGCAGAGTGAGCTCGACTCCGAGATGAAAACCGGCGAATGATTTCTTTTTTCGCGTTCAGTTGCAGGACTTGTTAACGACGGATCAACGCAAATTTTAGTATTCGATTTTGCCTCGTGATATTTACACTCCGTAAATATAAATATTTACAGTGTCTTTCGTTCCTCACAACTTCATTCCTTCTCTAACAGACATAGCTACTTCTGAAATAATCAGTAATATTGAAATAACGAATGATAGAATTCTCAAACTTATCTTAAAGTTAGATGTAAGGAAATGTACTGGCCCTAATAGGATACACAATGCGTTCTTAGTTCGCTACTCCCTGTGCTCATCCAGATATCTGTCGGTAATCTTCAACAAGTCTTTATCTAATGCCACTCTTCTATCCCTGTTTACAAATCTGGTAACAAGCAGTCTTTATACAATTATAGAACGATATCACTGACTTCTCAGTTATGGAAGATGTTAGGACATATCAGTCATGAGCACATCATGTTCTTGATGAAATCTCACCAACTAACCAACTAATAGAGAGTAATAGCTAAGCGGCTCAGCGGGCCGGCGGGCCCAGCGAACGAGCGGAGACGCCAACTGCGCATGCGCGGCCCGCTGGGACAGCCAGCGCATTTACGGAGCGAGCCGCTCGCCCGCTCATTTGGTCTCTTCAGCGGAGCGTATGCAGCGGGCCAGCGCGCGAGCGCTTTGCAAGATGGCAGCCCCCAACACAAGCGGCGGCGGCATGTCGTCATGTCATGCAGCAAAAACGAAGATGTGTTTCCACATAACACCTGTGATCTAATGAAAAATTACTTTTGCGATATACTTTTCGCAGTAACTTCAATTTATTCGACAGATAAAAACCTCTGCTCGATCGACAGTAGCTATAACATTGTTCAACAGGTGGCGCAGCGGTAAGTTCCGCTGAAAGAAGCGGGGCGTCGCTCAGCTATTACTCTTCTCTTCATCATGCGGTCCGCTCTCCCCTCCGCTCCATCGCTGGGCCCGCTGGCCCGCTGAGCCGCTCAACTATTACTCCCTAATATCTCAGAGGCAGCATCAGTTTAAGCGTAGCTTCTTTACCACAACGCAGCTAGTTGAATTCACGCATGATATTTTTCAGAACCTTGATCTTGGCGACCACACTGACGCTACCTTTGTAGATTTCTGAAAGCCCTTGCTAAGCTTGAAGTTATATCATACAATCCTCAATTGGTCAACTGGACATCTAGTTTGTGTCACCCCGCTTTCAATTCGCTTCTTACAGGTCAACCAACTCTGCTGCTATTAATGTAACAACTGGAGTGCCCCACCGGTCCCTTTTTATGCCTCCACTTTTCTCAATTCACATAAATGGCTTGGCCGTTTGCACTTCCTCTTCCCTTCGCTTTTATGCATATGACTGAAACGCACAGCGACCATTACATCTTGCAGGAGTATTTTGCTGCGTTTCGCAATTGGTGCAAGACCTGGCAGATGTAAACTTCAACAAAACTGTGGTGATCTCTTTTTGTAAGAAACCTTTGGTTTTGGATTATTTTTCTATAACCGAGCTGTAAATACGGTTTTTGGGTATAGGTTTCTCGGTGTCATGGCCCAAGCAGTAAAAGAACGGGGTTAATATCTACCCCACACTCTAAATCTCTGAAGGACGCCATACTCTAAATCGCTGAAGGAAACTAATTTCCTCTAATATATATCGCTAATACGTCCAGTAGTTGACTGGGCATCTCCCTTTGGAACCCGTAAAAACAGGGCGATCGTGACGTCTTCAGTTATACTATGAAATGACAAGGACTACGTAAACCTTTCACCTTAGTCAAGAGCTTACCAAGCTCGAACCAATATGTTCAAGTTCCGTTTTTCTCGCCCGTTCCATCGAAGACGAATTAATACCCTTGTTCAGTTCGTGCCCAACGCGCTCACGTCCATTGCGTGCACCTGTTTATCTATTTGGCAATGGTGTTAGCTGTTGAGCTGCATTGTTTGTTTGTTGTGCATTCTTTCATGTTCGTCACATTATTCTACACTTTCCCTCTTGTATGATTGAGATGTATCTACTCCGCACAAAGGGCGAGGCGACACGAGACATCGCACAACCACTGCAACTACATTCGCTCACCGCCTCTGGCACATCTCAACAACCATTCAACCCCAAAACCATATTCGTGCTGGGGCCGGAAATAAAAGAGGCAGCAACATCTCTTAACTTAACAAAACAACTTAATGAGCAAACAGACAATGAAGCCTAGGAAATTTAACGTAGGAACATGATAGAAATATTTTATAAATCGCTAATACGTCCAGTAGATGACTGCGCTAACGCAATGACAAACGAAGAAGGCCATCGCTAACCCACTTGTGTCAGAGAAGGGAAAATGAACAAACACACGGTTGTGCAGCCAAGCATGAGCGCGCCTCAACTCGGCCAAAGGCACTTTGCACCGGAAGGCTGCTTCAAACTCATGGCTTCATTGCAGCGACGTCTCGCGTCGCCGTACAAAGGGTCCAGATGGTTGTTGCATCGTGTCTTCAGCTGCATCGACACCAGAGGGGACGTGGTGTCGCTGCTACCAACCGTCGCAAACGAACCCGTACAAGTCATCGCAGGGGTCTTTGGACTTGTTAACGGAGGCAGTTATGGCAGCCATGTACTGCTGGCATGCCACCTCGTCCTAGCCAGAAGTAAGTGGCAGGTCTGCGTGGTCCGCATAGCCCTTCCACATGGTAGCGCGGAGGAAGTCACGGTACTTGGTGCGGATCCAGAGAGTCGAGCCGAGATAAACCAAAATAGCAACTCTGCAGAGGGGCTCCACAGCGGAAAGCACGGCCTGGAATCTCTGGATCCAGTACCAGTTGACTTGGTGGGCAACTACTCGAGCTCCGTCTCGTGCCTGCGAATGTGAACGCAAATGTAGGCGTGCCGCTTTTGGCAGCACGTAAGCGCTATATTGCATTCATCCAGTCAGCTTGGTTGTGTACAGGTATTTGATACTTTTACTAGTGCAACTACATTTATATCCGAAGCATTTCGCGCTTGCTACCACCCCATATGCACTGAAGTTATTCATTTTCACCCTTCCCCTTCCTTCCGCTCACTTTAATGCCCAGAGGAACTGCGGCTATGACGTAAACGAATAAAATAAAACTTACTTCGATTTCTCGTGCCAGTAAACAGAAGCAAAGTGTGAGACGTGGCTGGTTGATATTTTGTAACGTTATGGGCGGCGCACAACCAAGGATAAGGAACGAATGTACGATAAGCCCCTACTTGTATTTCGAACGCCTGTGGACCGTTCAGGTCACAGATATAGGGTAAGGGTCTATAGGGTCGACAACAAATAAGGATTGCGGTTGCACTGCCATTTTATAAGGCGTTTACGCTGCATACACAGGCGTCTTTATAAGGACTGCGGGAGAAACCATCGGACTGTGCCTCCTCATGGTATTAGATATGCGGCCACTTTTGTGTCAAAGCGAACTGCTGGAGCGGTTGTATTTCTTAGAAGCGCGCTCAAAGAGGCCAGAATTTATGAACGCAGCAAGCCTGCCTATAGCTGTGCAACACATTTACGTGCTGCACCCAAACTATAGTATGGCATGAACGTTCTTCACGTGCTACAACATTCATTGTTGTAGCGCGTAAATTTCCCAAAATATTTTATGTTGTAGCGTAGTCTGTGCGCGCTTGGTTGTTGGCTATCAGGAAATTATTTTTTTTCTATAGGCAACCAAGTATATCGTGGTCATTCAGTAACCAACTGCGCCATGTTGCTAAGCAGCATCTTTTAGATTATATCCATAATCACTCTTTCTGATTTTGGCGACTTCAATTTTCTGCGTATAAAAGCTGCTCGATTTCTCACAAACGACTGTAGACATCGCAACCACACATTGAACTGACCGCAGCGTAAGTTTAGCTCCCTTATAAGCAATGCCGTGATAAACTGTGACTCAGAACAAACGGCTTGAATGTAACTTATTTGAATATTTAAGTCCACAAATCAAATATTTGTCTTTTTTTTCGGTCTTATTGCGATGACCATCAACAAAACGTCACACCCGATACCAGCAAAACAAACGTTGGAAAACTCTGCGTCAGTAATGACGACGTGTTTGACGAGGGCCATCGTCGGGTTTGTCCGATGATGATGACGACGACGTGCTTGCGTATCCATGTGACTCGCGTGCGCGTTCCCACGCAAAGGCGCAGCTACAAGCAACTTTTTCACCCAACGATAGAGGGGTACCCTAAAACATAGAAGCAGCTTCGATATGGACGGTTGCTGTCGTCACCACTTCGGTAGTTCACGTGGTACAACGTCACTCGATGCTCGACTGTGTCTCCACTGCCGAGTTTACCGCCCTTTTGGTGGCATTTCTGAAATCGTTTACTGAGCCATATCAATTGTGTAATATCAAGTTATTCGGCATAGTTGCCCGCACGCCATCCGTTATGACCTCCAGAAACCAGCCTTGAAGAATGCCAGTGAAACTACCGAGGCTTTGGAGCCTACACTCATTTAAGCAAAAGAGGCGCGCTGTATTGGAGGGCTCCGGAAAATTCGACCCCCTGGAGTTCTTTCACGTGCTCCGAAAACGCATGGTATTCAGGTGTGTAGCATTTCCGCCTCCACTGAAAATTCAACACTCGGTGCCGGTGTTGAGCCTGCCGCCGAGCACCATAACCACAGCACCACTGCCACGGACACAAATCTAATACCTCGTGCAGTATGCGCCATACATAACCCATTCACTGGGAACCGATGGCCGGTTTATAAGTAATACGTTTTATAGCACACAGCGTAATGAGATAACTCACTCTTCATTGTTGTCAAAGCTTGTTTAGCAGTTTTTATAAACGTCTGCACTATACTTCTTACTGCGAGGTAGGGAAGGCGGTTTCTGCGAATAAACATTGGGATGTGTATTTGGCCAATTACCACCCTCGCTAACGGCAATAGACCTGTCCCTGTTTGTCAACAATGTGACGTCACGCAGAGCATCGCCATCGACATCGCGGCGGACCAGTTTCGCAGTGGTTGGCAAAAAGCTCCGGCGGCTCCAGCAGTTTGCTCGGGCTTTGCACGCGATGGTACTGTCCCTTCCCGAGGTTGCGCGGTGGCGGTTTGTCGAATAGAAGCTGCAAGTTCGTGGAATGCAGTATCTATACCCCTGCACCATTTCGGAATGGAAGAACGACCTTAAAACCTTGACCAAACGTTCAGCTGTGTGTGTACCTCGCGAGCATGCCTGGCCCGTACAATGCAGAGGCCATGAAGCGTTACTGATCGCTCAAAGCGTACGGCTTAGTGAAAGGCCACGTGCATCTAGTGCTTGTCTCGAACTGGGGCACCAACGCTTTCCGTCGACTGCTGTCATTCGGAAATCCAGAAAAAAAAATATTACGATGCGCTGCCTTAATTTTGTTGCGCGTTTGGCACATCCTACAGCGCAAAAGCTAACCACCGTGTCAAAGAGGCCAGGTAACGCGCACAAAAACCAGTACGCACACGGTCCATCCGTACAGCAGCCGAACACTGACACTTTTGCCAACCAGGCATGGAATGCATGTTTTTCAAAGCAAACACCATCGCGGAGAACCACCGCCATGCCTTACGAGCTGCAGGCAGCGTCCACACTGCGCACTGTACTTGCATGGCCGATTGAGTTGCAGCGCTCATGTGCATTTCCTTCCGTTCTTTCTGCTCAGGAACTAAACTTTTATACGGTCGAAAACAGGCGAGACTGGTGGTGCTATAGCGCCCGAAAACACAAACAAAATTTTCATCTGGAGTGCCAGCCCGACGCAAGTTACAGCGAAGTGAGCGCGAAATGAAAAAATCTGCACAGCATTCGGAACTACCGCTTACTGAAGGAATGCTTCCGTTTCAAAGCGCGTTCAAAACGCTCACACTTTTTTCTTTGTGTTTCAACGCTAGTCCTCTTAGCAAACACGTTAGCTACCCACTCCGGGAGCTCAGAAAATCGAGACCGGGCACCCGAGTTGATAAAATATACATGCTCACAAATGCTACGGAAGCACAAATAACAAAACGCCTAGGAGCTATAGGTAACAGGCTAGCACCTACCAGCGATGAAATGTAATCCAAAAATCTCTTGCTGTCCGGCGGCTGCTGTTTTACACTGCGCACAGCTCGCACCCAGGCTTTCCATCACTGTGTAGTTTGGACTTCGGAAATCGAGGAAAAAAAAACAACGCCCCGATGCCACTGCCTTTTATCGCGCGTTTGGCATATCCTCCATCGCAAAAGCTAGGACTTAATACACTAAAAGCAGAAATGCGCGTTTATCGACACACTTCTCGTGCTGCTCACCAACTCGTACTTTCTCCATAGCATTTCCTTACCATCTGCCGACTCGTTATAAACATCTTGAAGTTCACACCTCAGATCTCTACGAAATTACGCATCCCTAATAGTGCGACAAATAACGCTAACTGCACGATCCATGTCGGGCTTTCCCATCATCATCCACGTTGGCTTTTCCCGGCATCATCTTCCCTAAGGTTAACATTCTAGAATACATCAGACATTTTTAGTTTAGCGCTTTAGCGTGACAGCGGGGCTATGGGAATAGCGTTATCGTACCGCAAACAGTCGCTGCAGAAGCGAGCTTTAGTTTAGCGGAATAGCGTTTACGGCCTGGTAGTTGTAATTGTGGCACCATCTAGCGAAGGATACATGCGCTAAAAAAAGTGAAAAGAATTCAAACTTAAAATGTTCACTTACACACTCGCTTGCAGAGTCATTATAACTTTTATAGAATAAAGAGAAATAGATATATTTGAACCAAGAGCAAGCAACATAAATTGACATGTTGCAGAAATGCAAACAGATGTTCTCTCGCAAGGCCGAGCACCGTTCGAGATGGGAAGCGACCTCGAAAATTCGGCTAAGTTATCCCTAATACTGCGTTGTCGAAGCTACCTGAAGGCAAGCGAAGCCATTTTACACAGCGATTCGCTGCGAACGAGTTGAATCCTGCCACAGCAACGCCAAATTCAATTCGAAGCGGCCGTCCGAAGGCTCCGCCATGTTTTACGTAAACTAAGACAAACACAAACGCGGTAACGTTAAATCTACGGAATACCGTGGGCACGCTTAACGGTATCGGCCGCTTACGGTACTGCGCATCTGCATTCCTATCCCCTTACTTTGATAACTACGCTATTACGGTAAGCCGGATAAACTAAATATATCTATTGCTGAGCTCGAAACAGGAGCCACGCAATCACCATGTGGGGTGCCTAACGCCCCAACCTCGCTTTAGCACTCGAAGGTGTTCAGAAATTCGCAGCATTCCCCGTCTTACACTTCCGTCTTATCAAATCATTCCCCTCGTTTTAGCGCCACCTCAGTGAAAATAAAAAAGAAAGACAATTAACTTCTCTTGCCCTTCCGTCTACTGTAAATAATTTCACCTTCATCCTTATTTCATAAGATATATTATCGCAACAGTTCAGCAGTACCTGCGAGGCTTAAATGATGAGATTTTCAGTTTGACACTGGCAATACACAATTTTATATTGGTGAGGAATTCGACTCGTCTTTCTTTTATTTCCTTGTTTTGAAGCTTAACCGCCCTAATTAAAATATATAATCAAATGTGCTTGAATTGAGCAAAAAAATACATTTTTTCGAACTGCGTCCAATATGTGGTGGCTACGTCTCTGTGCACTCATATAATACTGCTGTATCAAAGAAGCGTCTGTACTGCACCATTTCCTTTTCTTAATTTATGTTAATAGCCTCCATGCAGGCCTCTGTTCAAACTCGCGCTTTTTAGGCAAACAATGTCCAACCTACGAAGAAATTGACCAAGCATACAGATTTTATCGACCTCCAGCGTCGTCTATGTCGTGTAAATGAATGGTATACCACAGATGCATCATGGGACTTAATACAACTAAAAGCAGAAATGCGCGTTTATCGACACACTTCTCGTGCTGCTCACCAACTCGTACTTTCTCCATAGCATTTCCTTACCATCTGCCGACTCGTTATAAACATCTTGAAGTTCACACCTCAGATCTCTACGAAATTACGCATCCCTAATAGTGCGACAAATAACGCTAACTGCACGATCCATGTCGGGCTTTCCCATCATCATCCACGTTGGCTTTTCCCGGCATCATCTTCCCTAAGGTTAACATTCTAGAATACATCAGACATTTTTAGTTTAGCGCTTTAGCGTGACAGCGGGGCTATGGGAATAGCGTTATCGTACCGCAAACAGTCGCTGCAGAAGCGAGCTTTAGTTTAGCGGAATAGCGTTTACGGCCTGGTAGTTGTAATTGTGGCACCATCTAGCGAAGGATACATGCGCTAAAAAAGTGAAAAGAATTCAAACTTAAAATGTTCACTTACACACTCGCTTGCAGAGTCATTATAACTTTTATAGAATAAAGAGAAATAGATATATTTGAACCAAGAGCAAGCAACATAAATTGACATGTTGCAGAAATGCAAACAGATGTTCTCTCGCAAGGCCGAGCACCGTTCGAGATGGGAAGCGACCTCGAAAATTCGGCTAAGTTATCCCTAATACTGCGTTGTCGAAGCTACCTGAAGGCAAGCGAAGCCATTTTACACAGCGATTCGCTGCGAACGAGTTGAATCCTGCCACAGCAACGCCAAATTCAATTCGAAGCGGCCGTCCGAAGGCTCCGCCATGTTTTACGTAAACTAAGACAAACACAAACGCGGTAACGTTAAATCTACGGAATACCGTGGGCACGCTTAACGGTATCGGCCGCTTACGGTACTGCGCATCTGCATTCCTATCCCCTTACTTTGATAACTACGCTATTACGGTAAGCCGGATAAACTAAATATATCTATTGCTGAGCTCGAAACAGGAGCCACGCAATCACCATGTGGGGTGCCTAACGCCCCAACCTCGCTTTAGCACTCGAAGGTGTTCAGAAATTCGCAGCATTCCCCGTCTTACACTTCCGTCTTATCAAATCATTCCCCTCGTTTTAGCGCCACCTCAGTGAAAATAAAAAAGAAAGACAATTAACTTCTCTTGCCCTTCCGTCTACTGTAAATAATTTCACCTTCATCCTTATTTCATAAGATATATTATCGCAACAGTTCAGCGAAGGACATCCCTGCTCACATTCTCGCTGGATATCAGCCGAGACCATTAATTGCTACAAGGCGGCATTATCATCTTCGCACGCAAACTTCCGCAATCAGTCTTTTGTTTCTAAAACTAGCGCCACAAGGAACAAATTACCCACCGCCACATGTTGCCATCATCAATGTTCATCAACGAAACATGGTTTTACTAATTTACTTGAAACACTTCTATCGATACATCCTTGTTTTACAACATTCTACCCATTCCTTTCAGTAGTGCCTTTGTGTCAGGCAAACGCTCATAATAAAATATGTACATTTTGTTTTCTCTGTTATCGGTTGACTTACGCAACCTGCTATGTCATATGCTAATCACAAAACTTAAATTTTATAGACACCAATAATGAGCACAAAATGATAATATGACTGCCAGCAGCAATGCTTAAGATAGCATGCCACTTCATATGTAACTCGTTATTGTGGGGTTTAACGTCCCAAAACCAGCTCTGATTATGAGAGACGCCGTATTGGAGGGCTCCGGGAATTTTGACCAGCTGGGGTTCTTTAACGTGCACTGACATCGCACAGCACACGGGCCTCAACATTTCGCCTAAATCGAAATGCAGCCGCCGTAGCCGGGATGCGATCCCGCGACCCTCGGATCAGCAGCGGAGTACCATAGCCACTAGACCACCCTGGCGGGGCTTCATATGTAACTGTCTGCATTGAACCGGAGTTGAAATACTGCAGCAACTACACTATGGGATGCTAAAGCTCCGCTGGAATGGCTGCAATTGAGCGCACGAATCCCATCTTGAGGTTCTGTTATGCGGATAGGGTGCGGTATACTTCGGCAATTTGCAACAGGTTGCGCAAGCTATGGGTTCGCTGGACACGCATGCTATTTTATTTAAACTGCTTACGTACCCAATGCCTTGGCACAAGACACATTCGCAGTGGCCTCACACGCAAAGCTGTCAAGCTTTCGGGCGCCCTCTTCTAAGCTGCCCAATGTGCATAAGGCAGTATAACCCTGTTTTTGCTTTGCCAGAATTATCCTGGTGTACGGACTAATACAGGATCGCCACTAATATCACATGGGCAGTTCCGAAATTGTATGTACCGCAATCGTAACACATGTTCACTGCCACAGTGGTACAAACATTGGCAAATGCTCAATAACCGAAAAATATCGTATCAAGTTACATACCCTTACACATTGGGCATGCTGCATATGCAATCTACCAAGCTAGGAGGCAACTTGGATGGATATATGGATCCCGCCAGCTAATTTGTACAATATCAATCTTCCGAGCATTGGAGACCAAATACATATAACCAGATGAAGAAAGCTTGGTACATTTATTCTGCATTTACGTCAATAAACCTCATATGACGAACATACTGATTCCGCTGGTCTCATAACGGACGCTCACCTTGTTGTCTGGCTCCGGCAAGGCTGGCCGCTCCAGTGTCCTCACTCTACTCTCACCGCGAGCCGCAGCAGCAGCGGCGTCACTGCGAGCCGCAGCCTGCATCTGTCGCACTTCCTGTGCCTCGTGCAACTCCAGGAGCTGGAAGCCAGGTAGCCTTGCAGGTCGCCTGGTCCGCCTGCGGACGCTGAAAGCGTCCGCGGCCGAATCTGAAGAGCTGGAACTGCCGCTGCTGCTGTCAGAGGCCCTCTCCCAGACATCCATCGTCATTACGCTCAACTGGACGCTGTCTCCGTTGCGGCTGTCCATCGCCCTGCGTGTGAACGCGTACTTTGGAAGGAACTGTCGCCGCTGTCGGCCGCTATAGGATAGAGTCGTTCAGCCTTCGACACCGGCAACGCCGTTGGGCAGCGGCTACAGCGCGTGGCACGTTCGAAACGTGGCACGTGCCTCTTCTTCTGTCTCTTTCTTCCGCGTGTTATTCGAGCCACAGAGTTGTTGATGATGATGATAATGATGACCCTACATACATGGCACATAGCCACATCGGGGGATTGTGAACTCCGAGTTTGATATTGCACTTCGAGTGTTGCACTTCATAAAAAAAAAATGGAAGAAAATGAAAGCGAATTTGGAGGGAAAAAAAGGCAGAAGTTAATAAGAGAAATAAATTACATAGACTGATTGTGCGTTTGTGCTATCCGAATAGACAGAGCCTATGTCTCTTTTTAATTTTTGTGATTTTGTTTTTGACGTTACCATCATACCCTAAGAGCTTCTTTTTGTGTTAATAAATATAAGTAACCATAAACGTATCCGTAGTCATGTTTCAATAAAACTGCAAACTGCATCAAAGATGTCCCTGTGGCTGAAGTAAAATACCGGGGCACCAAGAGAGAGAGTAATTTTTGTTGACAAGTTTCGCCCAAGCTAAGAAAGCGTAATTTCGAGAAGTCTTTTTCTTATTGATGTGTATAGCCGTGTGGCTCTGCCATACGGAGGTCGGTGGTTCGAATACGCACCGGGACGAGAAATCTTTATTTTCAGCCTATCTTATTACTCGAAGCGAAAAAGAACATTGAAGTACGTGCACGCGGCTATCACAATTAAGGACAAATACCAGCTTCGCTTGAAAATGTGAACCAAGATGCTTCTGGTCGAGTAATATTGCGACGAGAATGGTAGTGGTGCAGCTCTGTAAGATGCTGTAGGTATAGACGAACCACTGAAAAACTGGCTGACTTGCGGCCTTGCTTGTCCAAGGTGGTCATTTGCCCTAGACATTTCCCCAGCAGGAATATCGGGGACCTGCCTGGTGTCACGGGAAGTTGGTTATCTTGAAAGAGCGTCTCAGTGGCGCCGAGCCAAAACAAGGAGAGAGAATAAGCGTCGGTGTATTTGCTTTAAAAGAAAGAAGCGACTAAACATAATATTCTCGAGGATTATTTATCCACAAGAATTTTATTATGCGTAACAAAAGCTGCGACATTTAAAAGGCTATTTGATTTGTCGAGTAGTGGTTTAGTTTCGCAAAGACGCATTAAGCGTGAACTATCAAAATATCATCAAATGTAACTGTTGAGCTGATCGTTTACGGTTACCAAACCATGCCAGAATGAGCTCTGAGTGGTTTCCTTAAGTAACTTTACCTGGACACCATAATTGTATTCAATGCCCTTGTATTTTCTGATGTACACGGATTCGGGTGGCACTGACGCAGATAATTACAAGTTTGCTGTGTTCTCTGTGGACTTGACATGGAAAACGCGTTTTCTCAAAACGTAACATAAAGGCAGCATTAGAACTGTGACATCTGGCAGATATTTCGAGAAGACGCATGTACCCGTCACTACAAGCAAGACACGGAGGAAGGGCGGTCCTGCTGAAGCTATATTTGAGCGCATATGTAGAATAGAACGCTGGGCCGCATGGCCGAGTGGGCGCCGTGGAAGGCTCACTATGGAGATGGCTCGCATCCGTGTACAACGCGTCCACGTGGTTCTCGCTGGTGGACAGCGCGTAACAAGACAAAAGCGCCCATTGTTCCTAAGGATAGGCTCTCTAATGGTGGACGCGCGATTCGCGTTTCGCACAATTCCAATCCGGCCAGCTAAGTCTTCGATTCTACTTGAATTGGACAGCTCCCGTGTGGCGCATAAGCTCGCAGTTTTTCCGACAGCGTACGGGGTTCACTTCGTATAAATACTCGTGAAGCATTCCCCTGAGTATACATTGTCAGCGAGCAGACATCCGGCGTCAATATAGTGAACGGCAGCTGGAAGGTTAGCTACAACGACGTGAAAAATAAATCGTATTCGGCAATAATTTTCGCTCCCTGGAAGCTTCATCGGTGGTTACGAAAGGAACGAGGCTTGAAAATGTTGGTAGTGTCTTGCTCTAAGAGCCATGAGCACCCATTATTCAGGTTCAACCAGACGAAGAAGCGAGCTCCTTCTGTCAGCTGTCGTAGCATGCTTGGACAGGCAGCTCTCAAGTTGTTCCAAAGGGCACTGCTGCCCGGACACAAAGATCAAGCAGGGCCCTGTTTTCGTAGGCCACGACTTCAACCAGAACGTCCAGGACATTTCGGCCAACTTCCTAGGCTCCTGGATGCTTTGGTAACTAGCTAAGCTATCGATTGTCCACCGTGGTGTCGATGCAACGACGCCGATGGACCGACGCAGATAGGCCTGCAAGGGCCAGCGCGAAATCTGCAATCTTTCCTTGCCATGCAGCCCAGCCTGTGGGCAACGCTATGGCTGCGGCTGAGCCAGATTTCATCCGGTGTTTCAACCTTCACACCCAGGAGATAGACGATGGCCAGCATTCTCGACTTCTACGATTTACCAAACTCAGTAGCGCCGTGCCTAGATGAACTGCTCTTTCAACAGTTGGAACAGCCAAGCAGCAATGCCAGGAGTCAGTGTATTGGCGAAGTCCTGAGAGCACATCGACGCAATTTTCGTATGCTCTTCTGCCATGATGGGCCCAGATCCTCCAGCGTGAGCCGGTTCATCATGGTCTCGGTCTTGGCAGTGACATCGTACTCCAGCATGTCGAAAACATCAATAGTTTGAGCGGCTTGGAGTGGCGGTGCAAAGCTCGACTAACAGCGGAGGTTGTCGCCTAGCAAGTTTCCCCAGGCAGCAGCGCAAACTAAATCACGTGGTTTGCGACATGTCAGGATATTACATGCTTTTAGCGGGAACGTTTCACAAGACTAGTTCACAAGTTTTGCGCGAAAAGATGTCACACGAGTAGCTTTGAAGTGGGTTTTGCAGAAAATATCACGTGACAAGCTGCGACGTAATGTACGTGTTTTGGGTAACGTGTCTAGATTCAAACTGGCTTGGCGCGCAATGTCCAGCTTTGACGTCCCCCTCCTTCCTCTCCTCACCTTCATGACGCTCCTCCTCTAATGCATCTCCGTTTCTCACCTGTTGCTCTACTATATTATACACGAGTAAGCCATGTTCTACTCTTTGGCCCTCTCATCCGTACTTCCCTTTCCCATCCAATAGCTATGCTACACCAATCTACGCTATGTATGCTGTGAAAAGCATCCGCCTTTACATTTATGTGGGCAGATGGCATGATGGCAAAAAAGAAAGAAGTGTGCGCGCAAGTGCCGTGATTTGCATTGGAAAATTGCGCGCGCAGATGTTTGGTGATGATGATATTACTCTGCTCGAAAGTGGCACCCTAACGCTAGAAGAAATGCCATCTTACTGGACGTACGATGGTAAATCGGAGCGAAGCTTCTGTCCGCGCCGGCTGTCCGGCGAAGACCCTTATCATAAGCCTGACATTAATTTCTTCAATTCTAAGATTAATGAATTGGTCTTGAAGAACGGTGACTTAGAAAATCGTTCAGTGAGAAGTAATCTGATAATACACGGTATTTCAGAAGATCCCCATGAAAACGCAGCACTTTGTTGTGCAGAGTTCTGTATTCACCGATACCCTGAATATTACCTGCCCTCAGTTCGAAAGTACCACAGGCTTGGTAAGGCACACACTGGCTACACACGATGCATTATTCTGAACATTTATAACCTCGGAGAGAAATCTGTTGTTCTAAAAAACGCATCTAAACTCAAGGGCTAAAGCATGTTTAACACAGAAGACTTTTCTTCAGGGATAGACATATTCGGAAAAAAAAATTTGGGAGCCACCACTTCCTTTTCGCAATGATGGCTCCATGGCGAAGTTAAGATACGATCACGCTTTCATTGACACGGTTCGTTACAACTGGGAGGACGTCTCCAAGAAGCTTGTGAAAGTCTCAGATCAACACCCTGGCTCTCGTTCTTCTTATCCCACATCTTCAAATCCCACTTTATCCATTCACGAACCTCATTATAGCCGTCAGGAACACCTTGTAGTTCTAAACGTCAGTGCTCGCAGTATTGTTAAGAAACTTCCAGACCTATTGTCCCTTGTTACATCTTATTCCCCTCATAATATTGCTATCACAGAGTCGTGGTTTCATGGTAATGCTTATGATTTCGAGTAAAGTCTGCCCGGTTTTATTGCCATATGTAACGACAGGGCACATGACATTGGCGCCGGGTGGTGTCGCTCTGCTTATCCACTCAGACATACTCTTCTCAGTGTTGCCATCAGCTCCAGAGACTTAACTCATGCTGTGTAAGGTCTATCTGAATAATTATTTTGTTTTAGTTAGCGTATATATAACCCACCTGGATCCTCGATAGATATTCTTCATGCTCTTGCTAACTTCATGTGTGATGTTGAGATCGGTTCATCAAGACTGATCTATATGTCTGAATTTAACTCTCCCGACATCAATTGGCCTTCCTTGACTACAACGGTTCGTAATGTTGCTATCTGTGAAAAATTAGTAACTATTTCTTTGTCTTTGGAGCTTCGTCAAGTCGTATCATATGCGACTAGGTTTTATATTATCCTAGACTAAGTTTTGTTAAGCGCATATTTAGATTATACTAACTTTTCTTGTAAGATAATTGAAGGATTATCATACCATAAAGCTATTTTGTTACCACTTCGTGGTCCGGCGCCCAAATCGCCCTATACACTTACTAGTTTCGCTGATTACACTCGTGCCTAGACAATTCCATTACTGATATTCTAGCTGATCATTTGATACGTTTTGTGCACTTTCTGACGCTAAGGATGTCAAATGGCTCGTCATTCACTTTCAGAATCTCGTTAAGCCATGTATATGCTCCAGAAGAACTAACGATCTTGTTGATCTAGATAGATTTCAGAGTGCAAAGATTGCGCTTGTCTCCGAGATGAAAACGGCGGAACGTGTCTTTTTTCGTCTTCACTTGCCGGACTTGTTAACGACGAATCCGCGCAAATTTTGGAATTCGATTTTGCCTCTTGATTCCTCACTTTTCAGAATAGATAATGACGCTACTAGTGACCCGCCAGCAGTATCGAATGCGTTTAATAACTATTTCCAGTCCGTGTTTGCTCTTGACAACAACAGGCATAGCTTGCTCTGAACCAATCAGTAGTATTGAAATAACAAAGGAAGGCATTCTCAAGCTTATCTTCAAGTTAGATGCAAACAAATGCCTTGGCCCTGGTGGGATACACAATGCATTCTTAGTTCATTACTCCCTGCGGTCATCCAGATATATGTCGGTCATATTCAGTAAGTCTTTATCTTGTGCCAATGTTTCATCATCATATTAAAGGTGCTCCCTATTTACAAATCTGGTAGAAAGCAGTCTTCATTGCATTGTAGAGCGATATCATTGACTTCTCAATTATGGAAATATGGAACCATCCACTATTTCATAGGCAGCACGAGTACACGCGTGTCTTCACCACCACAACTCAGCTAGTTCAATTCACGCATGATATTTTTCTGAACCTTGATATTTGAGACCAGACTGAGGCTATCTTTATAGACTTCTCAAAGGCCTTTGATACAGTATTGTATTCTAAACTTCTTGCTACACTCTGCACGATATTAAACAATCCTGAATTGGTCAACTGAATATCTAGTGTTTGTAATTCCACACTCAGTTCGCTTTTTACAAGTCGACCAACTCTGCCGCTGTTAATGTAACATCTGGAGTGCCCCAACGGTCTGTTCTTCCGGCTCCACTTATCTGAATTTATATGAATGACTTGCCTGTTTTTGCCTTCTTGTCCATTTGATTTTAAGCAGATGATTACACACAGCGACCATTATTTCTTGCAGCAGTCTTTTGCTCGGTTTCGCAATTGGTGCAAGACCTGGCACATGAACAATAACTTCAAGACAACCGTGGTTATGTCTTTGTAATAAATCTTTGGTTTTTGATGACGCTTTCGATATAAAGTTTTGAGTATAGGTATCTCGCTGTCATTTTGACTCATGCCGTGGTGCAAGCAAACTGACTATATGTTAAGAAAGCATTAAAGGAATTCGGGTATCTACGTCTCACACTCTCCGAAGGACACTAAGCTCCTCTTATACAAATCGCTGATACGTCCAGTCGTTTGGAACCCATGTAAGCAGTGAGAGATTAACAGGCTAGAAGTAATGCAGAAAAGAACGGCAAGATTCATATGTCATCGTTATGAACGGGACTTTTCTCCATCTCCTCCTCTTTCTTCACTGAACTTGACTTCGCTCTCTTCGCGTCGCCAAATAGGAAAATTCTCGCATAGCATCGTCACGTCTTGACTGAAGCTATGAAGTGACAAGGACCGCACAAACTTTTCACATCAGTGAAGGACGTGGAGCCATCACAATTGAAACTTGAAGGCTTACTAAGCTCGAACTTCACTTTTTTACCCCGTTCCATGCAAGACTGGAATTAATACCCTGGTTCTGTTCGTTCACGCCCATAGCCGAATTTGGTAGCACACACCCATGACATCCACCTGTAACGTACCCTCATCTATTTGACATTGGTGTTAGCTGTTGAGTTGCATTATTTGTTTGTTGCGTATTCCTTCGTGTTCACCACATGTTTGTGCACTTTTCGCCTTGTATAATTAAGATATTCCTACTACGAACAAAGGGGGAGGCGACAAGAAACTTCGCAGACCCACTACAACTACACTCACTCACCGCCTCCGACTTAACATCTGAACAATCATTCAACACCAAAACCCGATTCGTGCTGGGGCCGCGTATAAAAGAGCAACAGGTTGTCTTAAGTTAACAAAACAAGTAATCTAGCGTACGAACATGATTGAGATATAGAATTACCAATTAGTAGCTAGCGCAATGACAACGAACAAGGCCATCACGCATGGAGCAAAATAAATTCATATTACAAACTAGGAATGAATATCGCAGATGTACTTATAAAAAATACCGACTAGAGAAAATTTAAATTGCTCTTTCCTCGTGCCTAACACTGATATCCGATACATAACAGCGCCGAATCTAAAAATATTGGCTCTTAAAAAACGAACAGATGTGCTTGATGGCAGGGAAGAGATCGTGCAGGGTGCTACAATTCTCGAATTTTCGCTAAGCCACATGTGTCAGAGAAGGACAACTGAAGAAACACACAGTTGTGAAGCCAATCAAAAGCGTGCCTCACAAGTTGGCCAAAGGCACTTTACACCCGAATGCTGCTGCAAACTCTGAAATGCGCCTCACGGGTTCGTTGCAGCGACGTCTCGCGTCGCCGTACAACGGGTCCACATGGTTGCTGCTGGAGCACAGTGCACGGCATGTTGCCACGAAGACAAGCCTGTCCTGTGCAAGGCTCGGCAGTCTGGCGTAGGCATTGCTCGTGTCCTGCACGACGCCGAGCCTGTATGCAGACAGGGCGACCAGGAGAGCCTTCGTGTCCACGAGGTAAGGCACGTTGGCCAAACCAACGACAAAAGCATTTTCAGTGTGAACTCGTTCATTGTCATGTTGGTGGAGACCATTTGATTGATTTGTGGGGTTTAACGTCCCAAAACCAGTTCTGATTATGAGAGACGCCGTAGTGGAGATCTCCGGAAATTTAGACCACCTGGGGTTCTTTAACGTGCACTGACATCGCACAACACACGGGCCTCAACATTTCGCCTCCATCGAAATGCAGCCGCCGCGGCCGGGATTCGATCCCGCGACCTTCGGATCAGCAGCCGAGTGCCATAACCACTAGACCACCGTGGCGGGGCGGTGGAGACCATTTCGGCAGAATTTGAATCTGGTACGTCGAATAGGTGCAGCATGCTTCCGAGGTACCTCTGATAGTGCAGCGATGGTGCCGACTCTGTTTGAATGGCCGACGAACGCGCACAAAGTCGTAATCCATGCACGAAAGGCGGCGGTTGGAGCAATCGTTAAAGGGGCCCTGCGACACTTTTTCAACTGCCGTCTGCAGTACTGCAGTGCGTGTAGGATCGAATGCTGAGATGAACGCAAAAAGAATTATGCAAATCGGTGGTCTAGAACCGGAGTTATTAGCCCTCGAAGTTCAAAACACGAGGTGACAGCATGAAACCAACATTCCCTTTCGTATTTCGCTCTCCCGCTGACGTCAATGGAGGCGTCCAATAGCAATGCGCGTCTTATAGAGCGACACCGGAAGACACCGGGAGCGTGTGGTAGCTCAGCGCATTGTTTCGCCGCGCCTGCAATATATGGCGTGATGCGCAGTCCAAATACGGCGGCACGCGTCGAACTCGCTGTGCTTAGTGGACGTGCCATATGGATGCGCAAACCGTTGCACAGCGCGCCTAGTGTCGTTTTGCAAGTAATGTCAGATACTTGCTTTCTTTCTTACGAAGCATAAAAGCTATTTTAGTATATTTTGGTACTGAAAAGCGTGACCAAGCAGACACCACACGTGTGTGACAAGCACCTTGGAGCGTCAAGCCAATCAGAACGCCCAGCCTGGCCCCTCCTATGTCGTCCCTCCATGTCACTTCCTGTAACAAAAATATCCGTCGTGTGTTGCCTCAGTTCAAACGGGAGGCGATTTGGGGCGGTTTGTTCGCTGAAATAAAATTATAGCCACTTTGCTTTCGGGGTTTCTACTCTCTCTGCGACATCCCCGCGTGCAACAGATTTAGAATCAGTGATAAAAACGGCCTGCTGAATTTGTGTCGCAGGGCCCCTTTAAGACTGCCTCGGTACTGCCGACGCGGAACGGCGACAGTCTAACACCGACTTGGAACCGCAACTGATTCTTCCAGTTTCCAGACAGGTCGGGAAGGATCGCCAGTGGGTGCCAACGAGATTTTGCCGGCCATGGCTGGTATCGTTCGGACAGGCAGTTCCATGCATGACTTGGCTCGAGCGGCTACTTTCCTTTCGACACTAGTCGTGGAGAAAGTCGCTTCGGCCGTGTTGCTGCCGTTCTGTCCAGCACGCTTGATAGCGCTGAGCGTGCGCTTGCACATCGTGTCTTCAGCCGCATCGACAACAGTGAGGAGGTGGTTTCTGTGCTTCGACCTGTCGCAGACGACCTTGTACAAGTTATTGCAGAGGTCTTTGCACTTGTTAACGATGTCAGTTATGGCAGCCATGTACTGCTGGCATGCCACCTCGTCGCAGCCTGGAATAAGTGGCAGGTCTGCGTGGTCTGCGTTGCCCTTCCGTATGGTAGCGCGGAGGAGGCCACGGTACTTGGTGCGGATCCAGAGAGTCCAGCCGAGATAAACCAAAAGAGCGACGCTGCAGAGCGGCGCCACAGCGCAAAGCGCGGCCTGGCATCTCTGGCTCCCGAACCAGTTGACTTGAACAACTACTCCAGCTGCATCTCGTACCTGCGAATGTTAACGCAAATGCGGGCGCGTCGCTCTTTGCAGCACGTGAGCACTATATTGCATACATCCAGTTAGCTTGGTTGTGGACAGGTATTTGATACTCTTATTACTGCAACTACATTCATATCCGAAGCATTTCGAGCTTGCTACCATCCCATATGCACTGAAGTTATTTATGTTCTTCCTTCCCCTCTCATCCACTCACTGTAATGCCAAGAGGAACTGTGCCTATGATGTAAACGAATATAATAAAATGTACTTCGATTTCTCGTGCATGCAAGCAGAAGCAAAGTGTGAGACGTGACTGGGTCGTGCTTTGTAAGGTTATGCGCGGCGCACAATAAAACAAAAGGAAGAAATCCACGACAAGCCCTTACTTGCGGTACATTGAATGCTTGTGGACTCTGGTGGTCGTAGATACAGGGCAAGATTCTATAGGGTTGAGACCGAACAAGGATTGCTTTTGCACTACAGTTTTGTACAGCACGCATTTTACAGCGTAGGCGTTTTTTAAATACGAATCATTTCACAGCGAACTTCTGCGACATTGAATCTATCTATCTATCTATCTATCTATCTATCTATCTATCTATCTATCTATCTATCTATCTATCTATCTATCTATCTATCTATCTATCTATCTATGAGCCGGCTACCACTTTGCGCTCTCCTGCCTGTTTCGTTAATGGGATGTATAAGAAAATTGGTGTGGCACTATATGGCACTAAGCTTAGCTCGCTTATAAGAGATGCCGTGATGAATTGTCACTCAAAACAAATGAGTGTCAGGTAAACTTATTTGAATCTTAAGGTCCAGAAACCTAATACTTATGATTCTTCGGGTCTTATTGGAATGGCTATCAACAAAACGTCACATCCGATACCAGGAAAAGAAACGTTGGAAAACGCTAATGACGACGTGTTTGAGGAGCCTCCTTTTAGGATTTGGCCGATGATGATGATGATGTTGACGACGGCGACAAGCTTTCTAAGCCACGTGACTCGTATGCGCGTTGCGATACAAAGGCGCAGCTACAAGCAACTTCATTAGCCAACGATGGACAGGTGCCCTAAAATGTGGACCCAAGCTCAACATGGAGCGTTGCTGTCGTCAGCACTTCGGTTTTTCCACGTGATCCAACGTCACCCGACGCTCCACTGTGTCACCACTCCCGATTTTACCGCCCTTAAGGTGGTATTTCTGAAATCGTTTGCTGCGCCATATCCATCGTGTAAGCTTAAGTTATTCGGCATAATTGCTCGTACGCCATTCGTTATGACCTCCAGAAAGCAGCGTTGAAGAATCACAGTGAAATTACCAAAGCTTTGGTGCATACACTCCTGTAAGCACAACTCTGCAGCTAGCAGATATCTATTTTTTTTATTTTGTCATCACTTTAATATAACTCACAAACTGTACTTTTCTATATGGGAAACTCTAACTTTCGTCAATGTATTAGACGTAATCAATAATAAGCGGGGTTTGAATACATCCGAAATCCGCGATTGTGGGGCGTACTGTAGTGGAGGGCTCGGGAAAATTTGAGCACCTGGAGTGCCTTCACGTGCTCTGAAAACGCATGGTATTCAGGTGTCTAGAATTTCCGCCTCCACTGAAAATTCAACACTCGGTGCCGGGATTGAGCCTGCAGCCGAGCACCATCACCACAGCAGCTCCGGCACGGACAAATCGAATACCTCATGCAGTTTGCTCCATACATAACCCATTCACTGGGAACCAGGGGCGTAGCCAGAGGGGGGCTTATGGGGCTTCAGAACCCCCCGAAATTTTTCGTGCTGTCATACACCACTGACCAGGGGCGTCACCCGGGTATTGGGCTTCAGCCTCCTCGCCACCCCCCTACCCTTGAATTTTTTTTCTTTTTTCGTTCTATTATACACCTCCGTGCCAAAATAACCACCTTCACCGAAAACCACCCAGGATGTCGTCTAACATGTTTTTTTTTTTTTTCGAGCACGACAATGCCATGGTCAGTTGAAAGGTTTTGGAAGGTGGCTATTCTGCAAATTTTTTTCAACCATGCAGTCTGTGAAACAGGGTATCACTCTTTTTTCTTTTTTGAGCAATAAAAAGAAAATTGACTATGGTCAGATTATTCCTATTTTTACCTTACTTTCACGCAGCCGGCGTCTGCCATTTTGTTCTTCCTAACCATGGAAGGTCTACAAGGCGACGCACGTTTAATACATTAATTTTTTAAGGACTAACGTCCCCGGGTCTAACAATTACTCTCCATGCAGTTACTTTTACAAGGCAACTTTTAGTCCTCACTGATCACCTCGCCAGACGAATAGTCGGTGCGCTCACCCACTCCATGCGAATGATCTTTTTATCCCCAGTTCATATGAGCTGTTAATGCCCAAGGATCATTTTTCACATTTATTTAGCGCAAGGCGCCAATACCTTTTTTCGCGTGTTTTTTTCCGTGGTTAAAAAAATATCGCTCGGAAAAGAACGCGAGAAAAAAAATATTTAGCATTCCGTGCCTCACTGCTTTCGCTGTAGTGCGACAACTAAATACAAAAGTGAGACAATAAAATGTTTATATATATATATATATATATATATATATATATATATAATTTCTTCTTTCAGCAGATTCACTGTCAAATGTCGTGTCGAGACGAGCTCCCGACTTCATGGGTGCGGCGAAACCTAAAAGCACGCAGCACCCCAAGCTCATGCACGCATACGTGCATATAAGGCACCACGGCTTTGCTCCTACAAAGTTGAACTAACTGCGAAACACGGCACTACCACCGGCACGCCACCGCATACACAAACTGGGAAGACTGACTTAACAGTGCGGAGGAACAGCGAGGAGGACGCTTAATTCCCTTTGGTTCCCTTGACAACGGTTTGCGCACGGAACATATTTCCGCACACTGCCTGCACCTCCTCGCCGTTGCTGGGTGTGCTGGGTTGCTGCCCTCGCAGGCTACCTCGTTAGCGCACGGCACGCATCCCTTTGTCGTTGCTCCTTCACCAGCCTAGCCGTTCATCGCGCGCGCTTATTGGGCTCCGTTACTCTACCTTTGGGTAACTTCGCCTTGGAGTGTGCTTAAACAAAAGTGAAATATCGAACGTTTTGTTAGTGCGTTTCGGGGCCTACCCTGCTCACTAATTATGGGGGGATTATAACGGGACAAAAGCACGCAGTCAAATGCACCGACGCGAAGCGATTTGGCGCTTCATTTGTGCGGTCATGTCGCAGAAAAGAATACCGTCATTTTTTTCACCTGCGGCAAAGCGTCCAAGCCATAACACCGAAGCCAACAAAGATTATGCACATTATATTTCTGTACTGTAACCCCTATTAACCCCTAGTACTAGTGGTCGGCAAACAAAAGTATTTCTATATGCTAGGTTTCGTCGACACTTCTTTGCCATCTGTGAAAGTTTTGATTGCGTGAGAGTATCTTTATTTTATCGCTCATTGACATGAAAACTGAATTTATGAGTTAAAGTATGCCACAGGGGCTCTCTGATGAGCACCAGCGCAGAATAGAGTATGATACACATAAGAAAACTCACTCGAGTTGCAGCGTATTGCCGCTTTTTGTTATGGGGATTAAGAAAATCAACCATGGCACTACCTACTCTATTGTGCCATTCCCACTTGTACTAATAGTCATCATCAGCCTGTCTACGCCCACCGAAGAGCAAGGGCCTCTCCCATAGATCTCCAATTATCCCTGTCCTGTGCTAACTGAACCCAATTTATCCCCGCGAACTTCTTGATCTCATCTGCCCACCTAACTTTCTGCCGCCTCCTGCCACGCTTGCCTTCGTATCCACTCGGTTACCCTTTATGACCAACGGTTGCCTTGTCTTCGCATTACATGGCCCGCCCACGCCCGTTTCTTTTTCTTAATTTCTATTAATATGTCCCGAACACGCGTTTCTTCCCTAACCCACCCCGCTCTCTTCTTGTACCTTAAGGTTACATCTGCCATTTTCCGTTCCATAGTTCGCTGCGTCGTTCACAATTTAAGCTGAACCCTCATAGCTATAAGTTTCTACCCCGTAGGTGAGTGCCGGTAAGATGCAGCTGTTATACACTTTCCTCTTCAGAGACAATGGTAAGCTACCATTCATTATCTGACAATGCTTGCCGAAAGCACTCCATCCCATTCTATTCCTCCAAATTACTTCAGCCTCATGATTCGGACCAAGGGTCACTACCTGCCCTAAGCAAACATTCACTTACTACTTCCAATGGCTCGCCAGCTATCTCAAATCGCTGTGGTCGCCCAAGGCTCTTGAACAATACTTTAGTTTTCTGCATATTAATTTTCAGGCGCGCTGCTCTACTTTTCCTGTTTAGGTCAGTAATCATACTTTGTAATAATCATATTACAAGGCATGTAATATTTCAAAGCATGTAATAGTACATATACTTTGCATAAGCAAGTACTAATAGTATGGCAGAGCAATACCTCTGTCACACGAGGCAACTTAAATGCACTTTGAGCGAGTGCACTTACGCTCACAGAATGCACTTACGCTCACGCGCTGCTACACGAGAAAGAGAAGTGTGCTTTGGAAATGTGCATTCCCCTAGCGGACGTGGCCGCAAACTGACCGAGGGTGAGAACAGCGATGTTTTTTGTTGAAACATGATTTGTTTTAATGCAAAGCACTATTTGTAATAACGAAAACAATGTTTTAAAAGTACTGCGGGTGCCGCGTTGCGCATTAGCGCATTTGTTTACAAGCCACTGCTACTGAGGCTAGACACTTCGCCGCCGCGAAGTGAGCTCGGCGAACGCACTTGCCTGCAAGTGCACTTTGCAGCGAGTGTCACTAAACGTTCCAGTGTGACAGCGTGCGAATGGCACTAGCGGCGAAGTGCACTCTCTCAAAGTGCACTTTAGTTGTGACAGGGGTACAAGTCTGCTGTTTTGCCTGTGTCGCTCAGAGCAGTGCATTGACAGTCATAGGTAATTCATGGTGATAAGTGCGCAAACTCAGCACAAGGACACAGCAGGAAGGTGTGTTCCAGAATTTCCGCGCACCTCGGTTCTCTATTGTCACCGTAACCGAAGAACAAGAGAAATTGCTGAGGCATTCTTTATTAAGAAAAACAGCGCAATATGCGTCAGTTCTCCATCAATATCACTCTTAGAATGTGGACTATCATACATTGATGGCACATAATCTATTGATGCCTGTTTATCCTGTATACTTATCGCTTGTTTCCTTTCCCGCATCTATGTGTACTTATTCAGTTTTTAATAAACGTCAGTTTCAGTCTGCGCTCGTTCGTTTCTCCCTGCTGTGTGCTTGTGCTGAGTTCGCGCACTTATCACCATGAATGCTTACCAACTGGCCCGATTATCCGCTCTTCTGCATAGGTAATTCAGCTAGCGCTCCGATTCATGCAACCGGCGATGGCGTACGCAGGTGCTCGTATTTTTTTTTTTCGTGAAAGTGTGTGTGTGTGTGTGTGTGTGCAAAGGGGTCGGAGCTCGGACACCCCCCGAACGAAATTCCTGGCTACGCCACTGCTGGGAACCGATTGCCACTTTGTAGATAATCCGTTTTACAGCAGACAGTGTAATGACATAACTCACTCTTTGTTGCTGTCATGGCTTGCTTAGCAGTCTCTAGATACGCCTGCACTATACTTCTTATTGCGAAGTAGCCAAGGCGGTTTCTGCGAATAAATATTGGGATGTGCATTTGGCCAATTACCACCTCCGCTAACGTTAATTCCAGTGTTAAAAAGCACTTAACTTCTCAGCTGACATTTCATGGTGTGGAATTCACCCTGCAGTTGTTGTCAGCACGAACTTTGCAAAGAAGCTTCGCGCGAGACGCATTTGGCATGTTTCGCTAACGCCCGGCTTAACTCATGAGATTCTGAGAAAATTGCTGGGGCTCACTGGTTTCGAAGCTACTCATTCGGAGCCGTAAAAGAGATCGACGAACCCCGTTTACGAAAAAGACCGCTTATGAAAAGGGGTGCCATATGGGTGCCAAAAGGGTGCAAAAGGGGTGCCAAAGGGGTGCCAAAAATCGCCATATGGGGTGCCCGTCGCCCCAGCCTTAAATCATTCCGCTCATTTTAGTGGCACGTCAGTGAAAAAACAAACAAATAATTAACTTCTCATGCCCTTCCGTCCACCATAAATAATTTCACCTTCATCTTTTTTTCATACAATATATTATCGCAACACTTCTTCGAAGGACACCCCTCCTCACGTTCTCGCAGAATATCAGCCGAGACCATTTATTGCTACAAGGCGGCATTGTCATCTTCGTACGCGAACTTGCTTAATCAGTCTTTTGTGTCTAAAACAAGTGCCCCATGGAACCACTTACCCACCACCTCTGTTGCCATAATGAATGTTCATCAATGAAACATCGCTTTACTAATTTACTTGAAACACTTCTATCGTTACGTCCACGTCTTACATTTTACCCTCTTCTTTCAGTAGTGCTTTCGTGTCCGGGGAACACATGTAATAAATATGTGCATTCTTTAATTTTCATTGTCATGGGTTGACTTATGCAACCTACTATGTCGTATGTAAATCACAAACCTTACACCTCAGAATGAACATGACTCTCACCAGCAATGCTTAAAGGGGCCCTGCGACACAAATTGAGCAGGTCCTTTTTATCACTGATCGCAGAACTGTTGCACGCAGGGATGTCGCAGAGAGAGTAGAAACGCCGAAAGCAAAGTGGCTATAGTTTTATTTCACCGAACAAACCGCCCAAAATCGTTTCTTGTTGGAACTGAGGCGACACGCAACGGAGATTTTTGTTACAGGAAGTGACATGAAGTGACGACGTTGGCGGGGCGAGGCTGGGCGTTCTGATTGGCTTGACGCTCCAAGGTGATTGTTACACACGTGTGGTCTCTTCTTGGTCACGATATTCAATACCAAAATACACTAAAATAGATTGTATGCTTCGTAAGATAAAAAGCAATTATCTGACATTACTTGCAAAAGAACACTAGGCGCGTTGTGCAATGGTTTGGGCGTCCACATGGTGCGTCCACTATCATATTTGATAGGAACGCGTATGTTGACGGTCGGACGCTATCTGCGCGCGGGCTCTGCCAACGCCACCTAGAAAAAAAAGAGAAGGCCTCCGTATGACCTCCTCTCCTTGTCAGTTACGTCACGAAAGTCGGATGGGCGTTCCTGAAACGCGGCGCGCGTTCTGCAAAATATATTTCTCCGGGAAGGGAACGCTAGGGCGGCATTGCATGGAGCATGCTGCCGTAAACGCGCTTCCTTTTCTTCGGTTGTGCGTGGCTCTTCGTACGCGGAAGGTCAAGGATGCCTACGTGTTGTTGCGCACCGAACTGCAAGTCCAGCTATGACGGTGGACCAAGTGCCCGAGTGCACAAATTCTCATCTGACCCAAAGATGCGGGCAGCATACACCAGAGCTGTTCCTAGGAAGGACTTCTTGCCAACGAAGGGGGCATCTTACAAGGGCCCCAAGATTTTCTTTTTGGACTTGTCACTTCAATCTACTCCTGCAGTTCGTACTTCGGTGATTGTGTCCACGGACCTGCGCGTCGAAGCATATTTTGGTGAAACTGGTGTGAGGAAGTGTGGTCGTGTGTTAGTTCCTGAAAAGCTGCGCGACTTGAGAGATTTGAAAAGTGGGTTAAATGTCATCGAACAGACATATCAGGATACCAGCACTGAGAGCTCTGAAAAGGCCCGCCATTTACTGACATTGCTTTCAACGTTGCCAGAGGAAGTAAGTGGAAAGGATTTCGCATGCGAGTTGCAATAATGCCGTTTGGAAGTGCTTAATTAAACTGTTGAAGAGTCACGTTGATCTTCTTTTGAATAATGCTGGCCAATATCCCCAGATTTGTTGGCTTTTCCTAGCCCTTTGTTCACAATTTCATCTCATCTATACAGATTCTTGATAACGTCGATGAAGCTTAAGATGCCGCATCCTGATACGATCAGAAGACTGTGTTCATTGTACGATGTAAGCCCTGCAATGGAGAAGCCGGAATCTGGTTTTATCTTCTATGCAAAGCGTACCGTAAGCACATATAAAGAGCATGAAAAGACGGTAACCTTACTGATTGATGAGATTCACTTTCAATCATTTTTTTATTACACGGCTGGCTTTGTTACTACTGCTGCTGTAAATTCATCGACTCGCTGAACATTTTATGATGACCAAAAAATCCCACAAACAAGGCGGGTGGAAATAAAAGAAACGAAGGAAAAAATTACAAGAAAGCGGAAGATTATTCTGTATTAGAATCAGCTGTGCGCAAGGAGGTTTTAAACCTCCTTGGTTGTGCGTGACCCTTTAATGATAAAACTTTCGCCTATGAGTCTCGATATTCGAGTGTCTAGCGAGGACTGTTTTACAAAAAGCAAAAGTAAGAATGATATATGTATACGGAAAATTTAAGATGTGTGTTTCAGAATCCAGTTTTTGCCCTTTGTGAATAAAATGTATTACATGTGTCTACAAGAGACAGTTCTGCTCTTTTTTGTCGTTCCGCTAATTGGCAAAGGAGACTAAGCAGCATGCACTTTGCTCATCTTAGCGCCGGCCAAATATCCGCAGGAACAATAAAAAAGGTAATGTTACGATACACGAAGAGAAAAACAATGTCACCAGTCAAAGTTCATTCACTGATGGATTTGATCAAAACCAAAGTAATCAAATTATGAATGTTGCTTTCTATGATGATCTTGACTGCGGTGAACCAGCGGCTTCCCCTTATTTTTGCGTAAGCTCTACGTGTCTTGCTTTGGAACGGAAGCAGATATATTGCTAGGTTGCTGTCACTTAAGGACAGTGCTGATTTTCCGAAGCCATATATATACTGACCGCAAGGCGCTGAGTCGCGGAGACGCCGACAGCGTTGACTGTGCGGCCCATCCGACTAGCTTGACGTTACACCGGCGTGCGAAGGCCTTTTTTTCTAGGTGGTGTTGGCTCTGCGCCCGGTGTCTTCCGGTGTGGCTCTACAGGACGTGCGTTGCTATTGGACGCGACCATTGACGTCAGCGGGAGAGCGAAATGCGAAAGGGAATGTAGTTTTTACGCTGTCTGCTCCTGTTTTGAACTTCGAGGACTAATAACTCCAATTCTAGGTCACCGTTTTGCATAATTCCTTTTGCGTTCATCTCCGCATTCGATCCTACGCACACTACAGCACTACAGACGGCAGTTGAAACCTTTTGAGATGCCATGGCACTGTATATATAACTGTCTGTATTGAATCGGAGCCGACATCCTCCAGCAACTACACTACGGGATGCTAAAGCTTTGTTGGATTGGAGGGTCTGTTATGCGGATAGGGTGCGGAATATTACGGACATTTAGAACTGGTTACGCAAGCTCTGCATTCGTTGGAAACACACGCTATTTAATAGAAATTACTTACGTACCCAAAGCATCGGCGTATGACACATTGGAAATGGCGTCAAACGCAAACCTTCTGTACTCCCTCTTCTAAATCTGCCCAATATACATAAAGCTATATATCCCTGTCATGCATAAAGTGTTCTACATAAAGCTATATAACCCTCGAGTACGGTCTAATACTCGACCGCCACTAATATCGCATGGGCAGTTCCGAAATTGTATGTACCGAAAACGTATCTCATGTTGAGTGCCACAGTCGTTGAGGCATTGGGAAATGCTCAACAACCGAAAACTACCCTATAGGCCATCACAGCCACCAGCAGCAAGTTACATACCCTTACACATTGGGCATGCTGCATATGTAATCTACCAAGCTAGGAGGCAACTTGGATCGATATATGGATCCCGCCGGCTAATTTGTACAATATCAATCTTCCGAGCATTGGAGACCAAATATATATAACCAGATGAAGAAAGATTGGTACATTTATTCTGCATTTACGTCAATAAACACGATATAACTAATATACGAGCTGATTCCGCTCATCTCATCGGAGGGCCACCTGGCTGTCTGGCCCTGGCAAGACTGGCGGCCTCACACTACACTCATCGCGACCCACAGCAGCAACGGCGTCACGGCGAGCGGCAGCCTGCATTTTTCGGACTTCCTGTAGCTCGTGCAACTCCAGGCGCTGGAAGCCAGGTTGCCTCGCAGGTCGCCTGATCCGCCTGCGGCCATCGAAGGCGTCCGTGGCCGAATCCGAAGAGCTGGAACTGCTGCTGCTGTCAGAGGCGCTCGCCCAGACGTCCAGGGTCATTCCGCTCAACTGGACGCGGTTCGCGTTGCGGCTGTACATCGCCCTGCGTGTGAACGCGTGCTTTAGAAAGAACCGTCGGCACTGTCAGCCGCTATAGGAAAAAAATTACACCATCTCCCAGAAGGGGACCGTGGGTGATGCGTAGCATCACTGGGAGTTTCAACGGTGCATTTAACGGCGGTGTTTACAGGTTTGCGGCGTTTGCGGTGTTTGCGGTGAACCTTCCGATGAACCTTGCGTGTTATATTGACGTTAGCCTGAGAGCGAAATACGGATGGGAATGCTTTTTTGCTGTCTGCTCTTGTTCTGAAGTCCGCCGCGGTGGTGCAGTGGTTACGGTACTCGGCCGCCACAAAAAAAAAAAAAAAAAAAAAGGAGTTGCGGATCCCACGTGCACTGGGAATCAAGGAAATGCGAAGCACGCATCAGGAACGTAAAATGGATCTGCACTGTTGTCTCGCTATGCCGATTTTGGTACATAGGAGGTTAACGAAAGTGCCGCAAGAGCAACAGAACTGCGGCATGTAAACCATGCCGCTCATGACACGCATATTATGATTGTAATGTTATGACCTGTCATTCACGTTCGTCATACAGTCGTGTTGTGCCATAGCAATTTGGGCATAGGCGATGCGCAAAGCGCCGACGCGCCATCTGCCGCCACGGCTCAGAAGTGTTGGTGGGTCCGGGCGAGCAGTGTTCCCGCGAGCGTGTACGCGAGTGCACGGCTGGATGTGTTTTCATCGTGATTTAACGACTCTGTCGAGCTTCAGCGATGTCGAAAAATAACTGCTGCGTTGTCGGCTGCTCACACACACACAAAAAATCGCCAGGAACGCACTTCTACAGGTTTGCGGTGCTATTTCATAAGCGAGAGCGACGGCGGCGGTGAATTGGGGCTGTACGACGCAGAAGTTGAGCAATCGCGCCTTCTTTACAGCAGTGTAAAGTCCAATGACTTCGATGCATAATAATAAAGCAGGCTTCGAAGTGCGGCGGAAGACAATACGCCCGAAGAGCGCCGAGCAGCGAGACCCTACCAGGGGAGTGAAACTTCCTATACCATCCATGGAACGCGATATTCGCTCGCAGCGCCGGACGTACGCCTGGTGTTTGGGGGCGGTATTAAAACATGGCGCCGCATTTAGACACGCACTGGGAGACGCCATCTTGGTGAGGACTGAGGATCAGAGTGGTGGTGGGGGGGGGGGGGGGGCGATTTAGCTTCAAATTGAATTGGGATGCACCAGCAAGGCAAATTGAGCGAGTGGAAGGTATTCAGCAGTTGAGCGTGCGACCTTCTTCCTGTTGTGCAACCCGCCACATGATCAAAACGGCAACCGTTGCTTTTCATTGATGAAGGTTTGCCCATCCACCTATTTTTGCACCACTTATTTTAAGTAAGACCTTGTTTTTGTTTACGTGTACACATCAATTAGACAAGAATAAAGAGAAGAGTTCGTTTGAATGTTTTATTACACAGCTACTGCTGCAACGGCATCCTGATATGCCGATGCCGTGAAGTGTAGAAAAACAAAACGAACCGCATGCAGATCGCACCTTTCGTCCGCCGGGATCCGAAATAATTTTATGCCGGTGTGGCGTTAAGAATCTCGATGCCACTCACCACAGCACGATTTGTGATGACGGCGGGAGTCCATTCATGCGCCTGTTTGACTGAAGCTTGCAATGATTTCGCTGAAACAAACTTTACGGTGGTAAAAGCGGCCTTTGGGACACCGTAAGCCTTAGCATACATGGGCGCGCGACAAGAAACGCCCCTTTTTCGCCGTGAGAGATAGGACGACTGCGCTGTTTCCGTTTTTCACTCCGGGTGGCGCTCGTATTTTCGCAATCTCGAACTGCAACCTTTAGGCTCACTTGCGTATTAAAAACTCCGGAGTTAATAAGTAACCTGTTAATAAAGATAAAATGAAACAACAACGTTCATTTATGCTCGTAGGTAGTACAGCCCCCAAACTTTAGGATCGCTGCGGTCACGGGACAGAAAAACTGCGAAGTTTCATCCCCCTGACCCTACGATGCCGTTTTTTCTAAAGGGAAAAACCCAGAACATCACGTGCCACGCGCTCGCGATCCTACTTCGTCTTCTTCTTTAAAGCAAAAGCTTTTTTAAGCGCACATGAAACGTGGACAAAATAGCGAAGAATACTGACAGGACAGCGCTTACTCACAACTGAATTTTTATTGAACAGCAGAACATTTAAAAGCGCAAGATAACATGCACATGCGCAGTGGAACAAGAGGCCCAACTGCCTTCAGAGCCATGACGACGAAAACAGCATAGTAACCTAACAATCTTCACTTATCTAGAAATTCAAACTCCTTATCATGTAACAGGATGGAAGGCTGGCTAACACAATCACGGCCCCTTTTTCTAATATGAAACGCCTCCACAACCTCACGTGTTGTCTGATCCTTATGCCTAAACAGTATCTCGGTTTCATGCATCTCGGTTTCGCGCCCTCTATTTCTTTTTTCTTGTTAACAGCAGTGTTAGAACGATTACCGTGTTTTTATTTCTCCATTTATGTCGCTACGTCTTCAGCGAACGCTACTACGTTTATACTTGGTTGCCTCGCCTGCATTGTAGACGCTACAATGCGCATGAGGTTGTTATTACTGATAAGACGCGGTGCCTATGCTCTCTTGAAAAACGAATGGCGCGAAGCGCAATGCTAGAGTATGTGGGGCAGGTGACGCCTCCTTTTCAAAAGCGCCGTGGAATCACACGTGTGCTGCACGAAATCGGCTGCATTCTACCTTTGATGGCACTGGAATGCGATCACCGGTGCAGAATGTTCGCTGTGCGCTCGCCTCAACTATATATACATACATATTGGCTGTAAAACATGGCACCTGTGCGCATTGAAGGCTTTACGATCACGTAGAATCTAACGCCATTTTGCAACACTTGCAACATTTCCAACATTTGCTTGCAAGAAACCTAGCAAATACGTAGCCAAGCTGCTATGACAAGCTAGGTGACCACCAGCTCCGCAGTGACTCAGTCTCGCGGCACTAGCGCAAGATGCCGAAATATATTTTCACAAGTTTATCGTGCTGGTTTCAAAGTTTTACCAACACTGACCCTTCGCGTGGCCGCACCCTTGAAATCCGTGCGCCGGTGCGACAGCGATCCCTCAAAATCTACTATATAAACACATGGCACGTAAACGAAGCTACTGTGTCGAGAAAGAACGTTGGTTCACGCGTCAACGCATGCAGGCATTAGTGATCGGGACGTTATAAAGAAAGTGGTGCGATGAGCTCCATTTCGTAGGGAAGCTTGTTGACGCTTGTCTGTGGCAAACACTTGGCGCGTGTGGTGACATTGTCGTCCCACACGGCTGTGACATCGGACACATGTCCACTATTACAATGTGCAGCCCCTTTGCGCACACTATCGCCGCAAAAGTAACTATCTGGGACGCGCACAAGCGGCAAATCGCACACGCGCATTTCCATCATGCTTGCAGTGAAATCGGGCGTCCGCTACGCGACCCACCAGCGGTTCTAACGGCCGCCGCTACGCGGCTTTCAGTGGCGCCCCTATAGGCGCTGCGCATCGCGTATACATCCCATTAACGAAACGGATGGCATGGAAATCACGCCGTTCATGACATGCATATCACGATTTTAGTGTTATGACCTGTCATTTATATTCATCATGCAGTCATGTTGTGGCATGCCAGTTTTCGTACACATCCCCTTAACGAAACTGACCGGAGAGCACCAAGACCGTGGCATGTAAATCATGCCGCTCATGACATGCATGTCACGATTCTCATGTATTGCCGTGTCATTTGTGTTCATCATGCAGTCATGTTGTGGCACACTAATTTTCGTATATATCCCATTAACGAAAAGCGTGTCATGAAAATCATGCGGCTCGTGTTGTTGTTGTTATGTGGGGTTTAACGTCCCAAAACCAGCTCTCATTATGAGAGACGCCGTAGTGGAGGGCTCCAGAAATTTTGACCACCTGGGGTTCTTTAACGTGCGCTGACATCGCACAGCACATGGGCTTCAACATTTCGCCTCCATCGAAATGCAGCCGCCGCGGCCGGGATTCGATCCCGCGACCCTCGGATCTGCAGCCGAGTACCATAGCCACTAGACCACCGTGGCGGGGCATGCGGCTCGTGACACGGGCGAGTGGCGAATGATGAAAGCCGTGGGGGCGCGACATCCACGTCAGAGACGCTCTTTTCGCGCCCACTTTCGATTTCAAGGAGCCTGCAAAGGGGAACTATTTGTTCGCGTAGCTCCAACATGCGCTCTTCTATTCAAAATTTGATCATTGGGATAGGTAGTGTCGAGGACGGACTCCAAAGTACTCATTTTCTGTAGCAACCAATTACTGATAATTAAAGAGTTAATTAGCGTAATTTCCCTGATTATGCGCACAAGTGCGGAAATTATTCTGTATCTAGAGGCCGCCAATCCGTATACTCGAATGGTACACAAGACATTCCCGCGATTTATGTTTTTCTAATTTAAAACATGTGTTGCATTTAAAAAAACACCCTGTATATCACTGTCTGCATTGTATCGGAGTTGACATCATGCAGCAACTACACTACAAGTTGCTAAAGCTTCGTTGGAATGGCTGTGATTGAGCGCCCGAATTACACGTGGAGGGCCTGTTATGCGGATAGGGTGCGGCATATTACGGGGATTTAGAAATGCTTACACAAGCTCTGCGTTAGTTGGGAACGCACGCTATTTAATAGAAATTACGTACGTGCCCAAAGCCTTGGCGTATGACACATTCGATATGGCGTCAAACGCAAAGCTTTTGGGCTCCCTATTCAAAATTTGCCCAGTATACATATAGCTATATAATCCTGTTGTCGCTATGCAAAAATTATCCTCGAGCACGGACTAATACTGCACCGTCACAAATATCACATGGGCAGTTCCGAAATTGTATGTACCGCAATCGTATCACATGTTCAGTGCCACAGTCGTTGAGGCAATGGCAAATGCTCAATAACCGAAAACTACCGTATAGGCCATCACAGCTACCAGCAGCAAGTTACATACCCTTACACATGCTGCACATGCAATCTACCAAGTTAGGAGGCAACCTGGATCGATATATGTATGCCCCCACCGCATTTGTACGAGATCACTCTTCCGAGCATTCGAGACCAAATATGTATAACCAGCTGAAGAAAGCTTGGTACATTTATTTTGCATTTACGCCAATAAACCAGATATGACTAAGATACTGATTCTGCTGAACTCATATCGGACGCCCACCTGGTTGTATGGCTCCGGCAAGGCTGGCGGCTCCAGCGTCCTCACTCTACTCTCACCGCGAGCCACAGCATCGGCGGCGTCACGGCATGCCGCAGCCTGCATCTGTCGCACTTCCTGTAGCGCGTGCAACTCCAGGCGCTGGAAGCAAGCTCGCCTGGCAGGTCGCCTGATCCGACTGCTGACGCTGAAGGCGTCCGTGGCCGAATCCAAAGAGCTGGAACTGCTTCTGCTCTCCGACGCGCTCGCCCAGGCGTCCATCATCACCCCGCTCAACTGGACGCTGTCTCCGTTGCGGCTGTACATCGCCCTGCGTGTGCTTTAGAAACTACTGTCGGCACTGTCGGTCGCTATAGCATAAAGTCGTTCAGCCTTCAACGCCGGCGACGTTGTTGATGCAGCGGCTGAAGCGCGAGGCGCGTTCGAAACGTGGCACGTGACTATTCTTGTCTCTTTCTTCCTCGTGTTATTCGAGTCGCAGATTTGTTGTTGTTATTGTTCATTATGGTGATGATGATGATGATCCTACATGCATGGCACAGGCCCACATCGGGGGATTGTCCAAGACCTGATAATCTGAGGTTTAGATTGCATTTCGTGTGTAAATATCAACATTTTTCGCTTCTTAAGGAAACGAAAAGAAAATCCACGAACATTATTGGTGTGTACCACTTCATGAAGAAAGAAGAAACCGAAGAAAAAGAAAACGAATCTTGAGAGGAAATAAAAGGTAAGGAAAGAAGAGAAAAATATTGGACAGACTGATTTTGTGTTTGTACTATCATAACAGAGACAGATTCCGTTTCGCTTTAATTTTTTTTATTTTGTTTCAGACATTACCATCATACCCTAAGACCTTTTCTTTTTGTCTATATAACTACAAACGTATCCGTTTTGATGTTTCAATAAACTGTAAACTGCATCAAAGATGTCCCTGAGGCTGAAGCCCAATGGCGAGGCAACAAAAGAGAGAATAATTTCTGTTGGCAAGGTTAGCCCATGCTTAGAAAGCGTAATTTCCAAAAGTCGTTTTCTTAATCACGGGCACAGAGTCGATACCACAAGACCAGCCCTGTGCGAATAGAGATTTAATGGAGGGACTTGGCAGCGTAACCTCGTACTTATTGCTTAAACTTATCGTGACAGACGCCACTGGTTCCTGCACGGAAATTTTAAGTGCAGAAAACCTGTCCACGTCGTCACCATTTGAATGGCATCCCGGATAAGCGCATATACCGGATATGTTCTCCCTCTGATAAATGCTATTTGTGGGAGCACCGAGACAGTTGGTTCGTTATAAACGAAGCTCGCGCTAATGATTCGGCTATCTCATCTATATTTAATCCACTGTGACCAAGAACCCATAATATTTTTACCAGATTTATCAGTGGAGGAACCAAGGTGGGGAACGTCTGCAGGGCAGGAGAGTTAGAAGAAGCTGATAGTGCAGTGCAAACTGAAAGGCAATCTGTTATAATCACCACTCTGACTGCATCCGGCGCGAGTTTCCGCAGCGCTAGAATGATCGCTAAATGTTCGGTTACGAATACAGGGTTAAAATTTGTCAATCTTACTGGATAGGACAAGCCAAGCGAAGAGGAAAAAATACCGGCGCCTGCTGTTTCCCCATATGCGGAAGCGTCTGTGACAGACAGACAGACACAGAACTTTTACTTGGTCCTGAGAAAACGAGTGCCACCATTAGGGGGTACCGTCTGCGGGCCGCACCCACGTTGGAGCCGGGAGGTTGAGAGACTCGGCGACTTCGCGGCCTCTCTGAACAGCCCTGAGCTGCTCTTCCTTTGCGGAGCTGGAAGCAAGCTCGCCTGGCAGGTTGACTGATCCGCCTGCTGACGCTGAAGGCGTCCGTGGCATAATCCAAAGAGCTGGAACTGCTTCTGCTCTCCGACGCGCTCGCCCAGGCGTCCATCATCACCCCGCTCAACTCGACGCTGTCTCCGTTGCCGCTGTACATCGCCCTGCGTGTGCTTTAGAAACTACTGTCGGTACTGTCGGCACTGTCGGTCGCTATAGGATAAAGTCGTTCAGCCTTCAACGCCGGCGACGTTGTTGATGCAGCGGCTGAAGCGCGAGGCTCGTTCGAAACGTGGCACGTGGCTATTCTTGTCTCTTTCTTCCTCGTGTTATTCGAGTCGCAGATTTGTTGTTGTTGTTGTTCATTATGGTGATGATGATAATGATCCTACATGCATGGCACAGGCCCACATCGGGGGATTGTCCAAGACCTGATAATCTGAGTTTTAGATTGCATTTCGTGTGTAAATATCAACATTTTTCGCTTCTTAAGGAAACGAAAAGAAAATCCACAAACATTATTGGTGTGTACCACTTCATGAAGAAGGAAGAAACGGGAGAAAAAGAAAGCGAATCTTGAGAGGAAATAAAAGGTAAGAAGAGAAAGATATTGGACAGACTGATTTTGTGTTTGTACTATCATAACAGAGACAGATTCCGTTTCGCTTTAATTTTTTTTGTTTTGTTTCAGACATTACCATCATACCCTAAGACCTTTTCTTTTTGTCTAAATAACTACAAACGTATCCGTTTTGATGTTTCAATAAAACTCTAAACTGCATCAAAGATGTCCCTGTGGCTGAAGCCCAATGGCGAGGCAACAAAAGAGAGAATAATTTCTGTTGGCAAGGTTAGCCCAAGCTTAGAAAGCGTAATTTCCAGAAGTCGTTTTCTTAATGATGGGAAAAGAGGCGATACCACAATTAAGACCAGCCCTGTGCGAATAGAGATTTAATGGAGGGACTTGGCAGCGTCACCTCGTACTTATTGCTTAAACTTATCGTGACAGACGTCACTGATTCCTGCACGGAAATTTTAAGTGCAGAAAACCTGTCCACGTCGTCACCATTTGAATGGCATCCCGGATAAGCGCATATACCGGATATGTTCTCCCTCTGGTAAATGCTATTTGTGGGAGCACCGAGACAGTTGGTTCGTTATAAACGAAGCTCGCGCTAATGATTCGGCTATCTCATCTATATTTAATCCACTGTGACCAAGAACCCATAATATTTTTACCAGATTTATCAGTGGAGGAACCAAGGTGGGGAACGTCTGCAGGGCAGGAGAGTTAGAAGAAGCTGATAGTGCAGTGCAAACTGAAAGGCAATCTGTTATAATCACCACTCTGACTGCATCCGGCGCGAGTTTCCGCAGTGCTAGAATGATCGCTAAATGTTCGGTTACGAATACAGGGTTAAAATTTGTCAATCTTACTGGATAGGACAAGCCAAGCGAAGAGGAGAAAATACCGGCGCCTGCTGTTTCCCCATATGCGGAAGCGTCTGTGACAGACAGACAGACACAGAACTTTTACTTGGTCCTGAGAAAACGAGTGCCACCATTAGGGGGTACTGTCTGCGGGCCGCACCCACGTTGGAGCCGGGAGGTTGAGAGACTCGGCGACTTCGCGGCCTCTCTGAACAGCCCTGAGCTGCTCTTCCTTTGCGGAGCTGGAGTTATGTCGGAGCCAATCTTCCTCCGTGGAGTTAGACCCTGAGCCCCCGCGCAAGTCGTGGCACTGCGACAGCATGTTCTGGTGAGTGCATCGGGGATGTCCACAACGCGGACAGCCAAGGCTGATGCCTTCTATGAATTTTGACTGAATAAATGGCGACGGATACGTCTCCGTCTGTAGCATTCTCAAGGTGGTTGCCTGCGGTCTGTTTAAGTCTCGGTGTGGAAGCAGAAACTTCCGACGCCCCATTTGATAGTGCTTACAAATTTCGTTAAATGTGAGGAGAGGGTCCCTTTGCCATTGCCCTCCCTCGGCCTCCTAGAGCCCACTTCCGGCGCGGCGTGTGAGACCTCGCGCCTGGAAATGTGCAAGTTCGTTGGCGTTAGGGACGGCTTCTTGAGCATCGCTGCCCACGTGACCGGGGAACCAGATTATGTGCTTTTTTCCTGTCCAAGGTGCAGCGGAGGGAACGCGAGCGGGATCTTTGCATACCGAGCCGTTCATGACTATTCTGTGACAATTATGTACTTAGTTTGTGCTTGCGCAAGGTAATCTTGCAACAACATATTCAGGAGTTATAATACTCATCGTATGATCTTATTTTTCTTATGCATTTGCCTACCCTTGTACATTCTATTGCCTTATTTTCTCTTCCTCAGTCCTCTGCGCTTGCGCATTGCGTTCTAACGACATTGCCACTCTGTCGCCGATTGTCTGGAAGCCAGTGAGTTTAAGCCCAAATCTTGCCCCGGTTAATACTATGACAGGAAAACCTTCCCTCCCAGGAACAGGGGCGGAAGCCACATTTGTTCAACCCTGTGAAGAAGATAATCATGCTGGTGATGCTTAACATTTGGCATCTACCCACTTAGGGGGATTATCCAAACCCTGTGAAGAAGTAAACAAATCCGTTCTTCCTTGGTTTCCTTAGTATAGGAATTCCGATGGATGCATACAGCGCAGGTATGTTGATACCTTCGTTTCCCAAGAGTAAACTGAAGAGCGTAGACGTGCTACGAGTGTCTATTTATTCAGGCGTATGATATCCCGGGTGCGTATGACGAACCGACAGTAGCCCTGAATCGGTTATAGCCGTATGGTTCTGGAATAGGGAGGTCAATGCTTCGAATACGCATCCCTACGGGCAATTTATATTCTCAGCCTATAGAGAATTAGTCTATAAAATGTATCCGGTGCACATTAATAAAAAAATAAAGACTTCAGAAAATTACGCTTTCTAAGCTTGGGCTAACGTTGTTAAAGGCAATTATTCTATTTTTCGTGCCTCGTGATTGCGCTTCAGCCACAGAGAAATCTTTCATGCAGTTTACAGTTTTATGAAACATCAAAACGGATATGTTTCTAGCTATATTCATTACACAAAAAGAAAAGGACTCAGGGTATGGTGGTAATGTCTGAAACAAAATAACAAAAAAAATTAAAGCTCTCTCGATTTTGATAGTGGAAACGCACAATCAGTCTATTTAATTTTTTTTTCTTGTTTCCTTCTTTCTTTTTTCTCCCTGAATTTGTTTTCTTTTTCTTCCATTTTTCTCTTCATGAAGTGGTATACGCGAAATGCAACGTAAAGCTCAAATGGTCAGGTCTTGGACAATCCCCCGATGTGGGCCTATGCCATGTATGTAGGATCATCATCATCATCATCATCAACTCTGTGACTCGAATAACACGAGGAAGAAAGAGGCAGAAGAATTGCCGCGTGCCACGATTCGAACGTGCCACGCGCTGCAGCCGCTGCATGAACAGCGTCGCCGTTGTCGAAGGCTGAACGACTTTATCCTAAAGCTGACGACAGTGGCGACACTTCTTTCTAAAGCACGCGTTCATACGCAGCACGATGTACAGCCTCAACCGGAACCGCGTCCAGTTGAGCGGACTGACGATAGACGCCTGGAGGAGCACCTCTGACAGCAGCAGCAGCTCCAGCTCTTCAGATTCGGCCACGGACGCCTTCGATGGCCGCAGGCGGATCAGGCGACCTTCAAGGCGACCTGGCTTCCACCGCCTGGAGTTGCACGAGCTACAGGAAGCGCGACAGATGCAGGCTGCGGCATGCCGTGACGCCGCCGATGCTGTGGCTCGCGGTGAGAGTAGAGTGAGGACGCTGGAACCGCCACTCATGCCGGAGCCAGACAACCAGGTGGGCGTACGATATGAGATCAGCGGAACCAGTATCTTACTCACATCGGGTTTACTGACGTAAATGCAGAGTAAATGCACCAGGCTTTCTTCATCTGCTTATATATATTTGGCCTTGAATGTTTGGAAGAGTGATCTCGTACAAATGCGTTGGCGGCATACATATATCGATCCAAGTAGCCTCCTAGCTTGGTAGATTGCATGTGCCAGCACGTGGTGGCTGTGATACCTTATAAGGTAGTTTTCGCTTATTGAGCAGTTGCCAAACCTAAACGAGTGTGGCACTGAACATGTGGTACTATTGCGGTACATACAAATTTGGCACTGCCCATGTGATATTACAGTGGCGGTCCAGACTTAGTCCGTACTCCAGTATAATTTTAGCAAAGCCACAACAGGGTTATATACCTTTATGCCTATTGGGCAGTCTTAGAAAAGGGTACGAAGCTTTGCGTGACACCAATGCGATGTTGCATACGCCAAGGCCTTGGGTACGTACGTTATTTCCTAGAAATAGCATGCGTACGCATTTCTAAAATCCTATAATATATCGCACCGTATTCGTATAACGGACCTTCCATGTCTAATTCGCGCACTCGATCACAGGCATCGGAATGGTACTTAAGCATCCTGTGGTGTAGTTTCTGTAGGATTTCAACTCAGGATCAGGGCCGACAGTGACATTAACAGTGCCGTGGTATGTTAACCATGGCGGCAAGCATTGTAATGTTCATTTCATGCCCATTATGATGTGTCCAAAAATTAAGGTTTTGGGATTTGCATATAACGTAGGAGTATTCAGCAGGTAGCATAAGCCAACATAAACAAATATCCTACAACATTATCACATTTTTTTTTTGCTCGAAGGAGCTATAGAAAGAAGGGGATAAATTTAGTAAAACATGGAAGGATCGACAAAAGGAGGGGTGCAAGAAAATTAGTGAAACGATCTTTCATTGAACATTCCTTATGACACCATTCACGGCGGATAGGTACTTACCCAAGTTTTCATGGCAAGATGATAAGGCCGCTTCGTAGCAATGATCAGTCTCGTCGATGTGCAGTGGTAAATACAGGCGCGTCCTTCGAAGAACAGTTGTGATCTTCTCTGTGGTAGAATATGAAGGGAAAAAGACGAACACTGCGGCGGAGGGGAAAGGGAAGAGGAGTGTTTTTTTCCTTTTTTTTTTTGGCGAGACACTAAAACGAGTAGGGTTTGAGAAGTCGAAACGTACCGTGAATCTGTGAATGTCTTCGAGAGCTAAAACGTGGTTAGGGTGACTGGGATCCCATATGCGGGATGCGTGAGTCCTGTTAAGAGCGCTTGTAGAAGTTAACCTCAGTGAAGACGATTTCGGGGAAAAGTCCGACGTGGACAAATTTATCGTGTTTTAAGCGTTATTAGTCACATATTAGACATGCACGATTATGCAGAGATGAGAGAAAATGTGAATTTCAAGGTGTTCATAATCAATTGGCACATGGCAAGGAAATGCTATCGAGGAAGTATGAATTCGTGAACAGCGCGTAGTGTCACGGTAGATTTCTGGCCTTGTTGGTGCGACATTTCAGTGTCAAGCGCGGAACTTTTCAGACACTAACGGTAGAGCAATGTAGCACACAACAACGCTATCAACAGTGTGTTTCTGCGTGTTACCTTCCTGCACCGTCCGCGTCTGAAAAATTCCGCGCCTAACACTGAAACGTAGAAGCGTGTCGAGAAACGCGCGTACTTCATCGTTTGCTTATATTAAATCCCATGATGCCTCTGTGATAGCATTCTTTTGCGCTAAATAGACGACCAGAAAATCTGTATGCTTGCTCATTTTTTGGTAGGTTAGAAAGACGTAGCCGCCACGCATTGGCTGCTTTTAGCAAAAACATGTTTAATCAATTCAAGCACATTTGATTCCACCCTAAGCTAATAAGTCTGGAAACAAGGAAATCACGAAAAAATAAACGAGTCGGATTTCTAGGGATTATAAAATTGTGTATTGTAAACATCTACGTCAAAATGGCATCAATTAAGCTTGGCGTCCGCAAACTTCTTTGCGAAATCGGTGCCGGTAACCACTGCGGGATGGAGTGGCCTCCAGAAAATTTGCCATTTGAAAAGGTATTAGGTGCTCTAATCTTTAACTGTGGAATTGGCGCTGGCGAGGGTGGTCATTGGCCAAATGCATATATCACAATATTTACTCGCAGAGACCGCCTTCCCGACCTTCCAATACAAAGTATACTGCAGACGTTTTCTAAAGACTGCTAGACGAGCCTTGAGGACAATGTAGAGATAGTTGCTTCTGGTACACTGTGTGCAGTAAAGCGGATTATCTGTAAAGCGGCCATCGATTTCCAGCGAACGGGTTTATATACGATGTATATACTACATGAGGATATTAGATCTGTCCCCGCCGATGGCACAGTTGCTCGGTTGCCAGCTCAGTCCCGGAAGCAACGGTCGCATTTTTGGTGTATACGGTAACGCTAGAAGCCATGCGTTTTCAGAGCGCGTGGATGAATTAGAGGCGGCCATATTTGGTGGAGCCCTCCTCTAGGGCACGCCTCATAATCGTGGTTTCGGCACCCAGTGAAACCACGGTAATTATCATTTATTATGTCTAATATATTAGGGAAGATGGGGTAGCCCACACAGGAAACTAAAATGGATGAGGTAAATTGCAACCATTACCATTTATTCCAAAAAATCAGCTAGCTATGGAGGTTTGTTCAAAGGAGTGGGCACCAAATCTTCCTGTGATAATTTTATCATTCGTTAAGGCCAGTTTCTGGAGGCCTGGCTGTCATGCGAAGGATTATGCCGCGAGTAACTTAATCTTAGAAATTTTATATGGCGCAGCCAACGATTTCGAAAACTGCACCAAAGGAGTGGTGGCACAGACGATTATCGAGGAGTGACGTTAGATCACGTGGACTACCGAATTGGTGACGACAACCGTCCATGCCGAACCTGCGTCCACGTTTTTAGGGCACCTGTCCTTCTTCGAAGGATGAAGCTGCTTGTAGGTGCGCTGTCGTATCGGAACGCGCATACGAATTCGTGGCTACGAAACCATGTCGTCGTCATCATCATCATCATCGTCGGACGAATCCGACAATGAGCATCCTGAAAAAGGTCGTCATTACCATCGTAAAGATTTCCAACATTAGTCCCCGTGGTCTCGGATGTGACGTTTGGTTCATGGCTATGCATGAAGACCGGAAAGAAGGACATCCACTTCATTTCTAGAGCTGTAAGATTCAAACCTGTTATCTTTAAGCTGTGTGTGTGTTGTCAGTTACAGTTCGTCACCGCAATTCTTGTAAGCTAGCGGAGCTTATGCTGTAGTCAAATCATTGTGCGTTTTGAAAGTCCACACTCGTTTGTGAGAAATCTAGCCAGTTTTCCACACAGACAAGGCACTCTCCCACGGAGTCACCAAAACAAAACGCTTACCTTGTGTATATCCCAGATATAGCTGATCGGCAACATCGCGCAATACGGTACTGAATGACCGCTATAAAACAGGTGACCTATAAAAAAAATCCTGTAGATCTCACGCTCTATGAGTACCGATGTCATGCGAAGCGGTGAATGAAGAAATTGTCTATGACGGATGTAATTCTTTGGAATTAAGTCAACAGTTGCTAGTAGGACCAAGGTGTTTGTGCAAACCGCCTGTACCCACTCGTGAGTATTTTTAACATGGGCCAACCAGGAACGTCGACATGATCGTGGCTTATGAATGGTACCTCATCGTATGTTGTAACGTTGGAACTCACTTTATTCCGAAGCTAAGGCATCTGTTTTGTCAAAGAACAATGCACATACCGTGCCTTGATGAGCTCTCATAAGCGTCGTTCATTGAAGTGTTCTAACGGAACTGAGCAAGGTTGTACAAAAGGATACCGCTTGCTAGCAGGACACATCTATTGCTATGATAGTGCTTAACACACTTTTAGAAGCGGAGTTCACGTTACGCGTGCACCATTATTACCGATGCTGGTGCAATAGCTATATTTACTATCTATACCAAGCGGGAGAACAAGCCGTAGCCTATTCGTAGCGTGCTTGCTTGGCGCCTCGAAGGCCCGTGTTCGATATTGCTCTAAAGCTTGGTAGGTTGCATGTGTGTCCTTGTACTTGTTATGCCTATCTATGAATCGCAACCTACCACAAACGGTGTGTCTAGCCTTAAAGGAGTACTGATACGATTTTGCCGCAGCTCAAAATGTACATTTTTCGTTTTCTAGCCATGTGTTCTTAACGCCCTCCGCATACGGAAGCCAGGAAACACGTACAAAATATTTTAGTTTGGTTTTAAAGTTTTCGTCGCCCAGCACTGCAAGCTGCAGCCCCACGCAATGGACATTACGATGACGTATGAGCACAGTCTATTAAATATCGCCGAAATCGCCGTCAGATAACTGGGCGACCGTGAAGTTGTCGTTGTTTGCGTGCCTCACGTGTAACTGATCACAGACGACAGAGTTGCAGCGACGCTATCACGAATTGCTGTCCCTACATGTCTCAGACGTACTACGTCCGACTACGTTGACACGTCACTAAGAAACCACCCCCTCGAAATGGAAACCGAAAGTGGGCTTTTAAGGGAGCCGTTTTAAAACTATATTCATTGCCTTGTGAGGTACCAGGATACTCTTTTTGGGGTTCTCCAAGCCAGTGCTTTCATCTACAGCAATAATACAACAATGTCAAAAATTCGTGTCAGTACTCCTTTAAAAGCCGAGCTCTTCGACCCGGCTGTCATGGGTCAACCGCGAACAGAGGAATGTGGGCCGATTGTGGAGGAAGTGCACCGGTGTGAGACGCAGAAAAGTTGAGGCGCCGCTAAAAGTGGCGGGTTCGATGCCCGCAATCGGGGCGTTTCATATGCCTATTTACCGCAGCCGCGGCATTTCGCATGTGTATTTTATTTGATGCTTGGTTGACATAGATTGTTTTAAGATTCAAGCACCTGTGGGCGCATACCCGCTTCCGTGGGCCGAGCAATACTGGTATAAGCCACAAGAGATTGCAGTGTCGTTAATTGTGACGTATGTGATGGCTGTATCACTTTAGCCATGTGAAGATCAGTCATTCATCTTCGACACGTATTTGTACCCTTCATCCAAAATATCGGAGTACACCAGGTGAACGAGACGGCCACGAGAGCACCGAGACGTAGATAGATAGATAGATAGATAGATAGATAGATAGATAGATAGATAGATAGATAGATAGATAGATAGATAGATAGATAGATAGATAGATAGATGCGGTGAAGGTGACTCAAGTTCACCAAGAAATACTTCGCGTTTAAGAAAGAAAACATTAATTCTTGAGAGCCAACAAGCAAGTGCACACGCACTAGGAAAACAGTGAAGTGACATGAACGGTGTGGAAAATCTACGTGCCACCACGACAATATGTGAAACCAGCGCTCGATAAGTGGCGCGCCGTCTTACAGCTCGTACGTGTGCCTGTTCTCGCCCTTGCAAGTGACATACTCTCCTTGGATCATTCAGCCATTCAGCGCCACGAAGTGAAGAAAATGACGAAAGAAGCTTTGCATTCTGATATACTTATCTGTGCCACGGTGGGCGACCGCGCTTGCCTCTTGCGGCGCTCACATGCTGGTTGCGTTGTATATGTACGGAGCTGTGGCAGTCGGGACACTGGACGTCCTTAGCTGTCGTTTTGGGAAGATAATTTAGCCTGGGGATTAGTACACTTCATAGCGTTCTACGGTGTTCAAAAGACGTCGTTGCTGCGTGAGGATGAGAGTGAAGTTGAGGCGATAAATATGCCACTCACAACTGCATGAAAGCAGCCACAATATTCCGAGAAACATCGATTAGCGCAGATAGAGAAGTCTGTACGCTATTGAACAAGGCTTCTTTTGAGGCGATGCACTTTTGCACAGTAACATTGGTCATTTACCTCGCATACTTTCCCTGTATCGTCACCGTGCGCCACACGGTCGCCAACGGTGCGCACGCTCTTAGCGTGACGTGACAATCTTGAGAGGAAAGTAACAAGTATGCAGTTTTCGAGAAAAGAAAGCATAGCAAACCAAACGACAACTATACTGGTGCGTAGCAGAAGGACGCTTCAGAAGAACCCGGCGTTATTTCTTAAATTGAATGACACAGGAAATAGAACAAGCGCTTTTGTTCGACGGTTTTCTTTGTCGTGATTGTTTATTGTGCTAATTTACGTAACTCATAACGGAAGTCTAGCTAGATCACTAATTATTTTAGAAAAGAGAGCATTCCTTTCTCTTTCTATACCGATTGCACCAAGTGAGCTTATTCTTGTTTGTGTCGTGTTTCTTTAGGGCGGATTTGGAAACTTGTGACATCAAATGAGCGGGACGCTTCGCGCAGTAAAAATGATGGTGTTGGTTTAATCGCGTCACTCTTGTGAATTTACGGTGCAAAGTTCACGCTGATGCACTTGACATTGTAATGACAGTTGTGCACGTTCACTTCGTGCTACGTATGCTCCCCTACACACCCCATATATAGTAGGGTCCACCTGCACATGGAATGACATCAGCGACGACGCGTGCAAACATCACTCTTACAACGGTCGAGTGCTACTTGCGTAATCGGCGTGCCTGAAAATAAATGTGGGACCTGCCGAGATCCGAGTCGAAGACGTTTATCGATATATGCGACGGTTCACTGAGTGAACGCGAGTTACGTGAAAGCATATAGGTGGTATCCCCTCCTTGTGAGTCACGCGTGCACGGTTCTAAAGATCTTCTTATTGTCTGTAAGTGCAGTGGTTCCAAGACCCAGCAGACAACGGAAGATCGTGCTGGGCAATCCCTGTAGCTCACGCAAGAAAGCACAGGCGATATCATATGCAGTCACGGGGCACATTAAATTTCGTTGGTATTCTCAGCTGACCGCGTTGTAATTCATATTCAACTCATGCACTTCATTCATCTTTACATGCATATTGATCCCATATTAACATATTTCATGTCACATAATTAACAATAAATTAAATACCAGCAGACCGGAGTGGCGCATAGCTGCGTATTATTGCCCGCGATATTCTCATTAACGAGTACCGTCGGGGGCATGCACAATAACAAAGATTTCACGTACCACTGGAACATAAGAGCTCACGCACAAAAGAATCTCTTGACAATCTTTCGGGCGCAAGACACTCCATTGCCCGATTGCTTGAATCGCGATGCTTGAAGTGCGAAACGGCTGAGCGGTTTCGGCATTTAACATTCATTAAAAGTAGCCGCCTCACACGTGACCGAATAATAGACCGCATAGGGTCAGCAGTGCAGCACTGTGGTCATTGTGACACCATGACTATAGGTACAGTGCGATGTTTTCCGCCACTGTCCTTCTGAAGCAAGTATAGTTTTGTTTAATCGCCTGTACTAGTAGCATGCGTGCTGCATACAACTGTAGTGCAAATGCAGTATATATATTTGCGATAATCACAGCCCACAGGCACTGAAAAAGCAGGAGTAAGGGGTTGCATTTTAGCTTCCTTGTTTTTGGACGACGCAATTGTCTCACACTTTGCTTCTATATACTAGCGCGAAATATGGAAGTACGTCTTATTGTATTCATTTATTTCATACGCACAGCTCCTCTTGGCATTACAGTGAGTGGAAAGAAGGGGAAGGAATAAAACGAATAACTTCGATGAATACGGGTTGGTAGCAAGAAGCAACTTCATCGTAAATAAATATAGCTAGACTATAGTAAAAGTGTCAAGCACATATTTACAAGCAAACTAAATGAATGAATGCAATATACAACACATACGTTCTGCGCGAACTGACGTCTCTACTTTCGCCTTCACATTCGCAGGCACGAGACGGCGCTGAGGTAGTTCTTCACCAAGTCAACTGGTACAGGAGCCAGAGATTCCAGCCCGTGCTTTCTGCTACGGCCATACTCTGTAGCGTCGTCATTTCGGATTATCTCGGCTCGACTCTCTGGATGCGCATCAAGTATCGTGAACTCCTCCGCGCTACCACACGGAAGGCCTACGCGGACCACGCGGACCTGCCACTGTTTTCTGGCTGCGACGACGTGGCATGCCAGCAGGTACATGGCTGCCATAATTGACTCCGTTAGCAAGTCCAAACACTTCTGCGATGACTTGTACGGGTTCGTCTGCGGCGGCTGCAAGCAGCGACACCATCGGCTCTATGTTTTGGATGTGGCTGAAGACACGATGTACGAACACGCGCTCAGCGCTACCAAGAGTGCTTCCCAGAACGGCAGCTACCGGGCAGAAGTCACTTCATCTACGAGGAGCGTGGAAAAGAAAGTGGCTGCCCTGGCCAGGTCTTGCGTTCAACTCTCAGAAAGCAGTGTGCAAGACCTGGAAAGGTTCATGTCCGAACGCCACCTGCCATGGCCGAGAAAATCCCGATGGGAACCTTTCGCGATCCTTCTCGACCTGTCGGGAAATGGGAACATTTACTTGTGGCATCGATGTCGATGTTCGACTGTCGCCGTTCCGCGTAGTGGGCGCCGAGCCTGTGTTGATTAGTCCAAGAGCCGCTTTTTTATCGATGGATTGCGACTATGCGGGCATTCTTCGGCCATCCAACAGAGCTCGGCACCATCGCTGCACTATCAAAGATATGTTCGAAGGAGTCTGCGCCTATTCGACATGCCAGATTCAAGCTCCAACAAAATGACTCCATCATCATTGAAATGAACGAATTGGCGCTGAAAACGCTAGGGCCAGCCAATGACAGTGCCTGAGCTGAGAATAGTGCGGATGTCAATCGGTAACCTTACTGACACGGCCACTCTCCGCTTTCCGACCGGTGGCCTGATCCTGCTCTTCAACGAATATCTGATGTGGGCACGACGCTTTTCACCTAAGCGGTATCGTGCAGGTGGAAAACGTGGGTCTCTCGAGGTCAGTCGTCTATATTTTGGGGCTCGGTGTTGAGACGCATGGAGCGCTCTTGCTGAGCCTAGGCCTGCGTGTCGCCCACGAGCTGGACTGGATGGACGACAGACAGATCACGGACATCACGTTAGAGCTCGTAGGCCTGCCTCCATTGGCTCATACGTGGCGCTGCCTTGCGGAGATTGAGAGAACAGGGGGTATCGGATGGATCATTGCGTTTCCCATGCGTCAAGAATCTGAGCCCTCTGTTCGACACGTGAGAGATGTGCTTAACGATGCCGTGACGCGTAGAAGTAAGCTGTTGGTTCAACTCCGTGTCCACAGCTCCGGTTTGTCACGGAACAGCGACACCTTCCAGACAAGCATGCTGCCAGAACCATTGTGGAGAGCGCACTTCTTCATCAACTGGTTAAAGCTGATGGTTAGGCGTTGGCGGCTGCAGGAGCAAGACATCACCAACGTTGTCAAGCCGAGCTCCTTGCTCACCAATCGATGGAGCATTCGTGGAGCACTCACCGTTGCCGAGGACTACTTGGTGTTTCCGTTGTACCACCCGGACTTGCCACCACCCGTCAACTACGGAGGCGCTGGCCGCCTCATTGTGGACGAAGTGCTCAGGGGCTTGTTTCACGAGCTCAGTTACAACCAAAGCTCCAACCACAACAATGAAGACTACGTGCGACATATTCGGCATTCGAATGACAACGTGCCCTTGGATTGGCCACCTTACCACGTGTACAGAAATGCTCTTCTGGCCGCCCTGTCTGCATACAGGCTCGGCGTCGCGCAGGACATGAGCAGCGCATACGCCAGACTATGGAATCTTGCACAGGACAGGCTTTTCTTCGTGGCATCGTGCTACGTGCTGTGCTCCAGCAGCAACCATGTGGACCCGTTGTACGGTGACGCAAGACGTCGCTGCAGCGAACCCGTGAAGCGGTTTTGAGAGTTTGCAGCAGCATTCCAGTGGAAAGTGCCTTTCTCCCAGACGTGAGGTGGTGTTTTGCTTAGCTTTATGCCCACGTTTTAGTTCAGATACCCTCGTATGGCACACTTTGCTGGTTTCAAGCGCTTTTTTTTTTAACATCGGAGCGGTTTAAAGTCGATGCTATCATGTTTTGGATAAATGCGTACTCTCCTAGATGCCTGCGACGTCGCTCATTTTCCCATAAGGCCGAAGGTTCAGTGTGGTCTCCTCGAGGCAGCGCTCGCAACCGGCACCGTGAGACGCCTCCGGGATGCCAGTAACCCGACTTGTCATATCAGAGGCAAGGTGATATTATTAATGCTTGCAGCGGTTGCCGCAACGAAAGCACGCAACCGACACCACCACGTGAATCGGAGGACTTGAGAACGGGAGAGGGTAGGCGACCAGCTTTTCTTGCTCACATCGCAGGCGTCGTATAGTGAGCTTTACTCGACCTGCTTCCCACAGTGGCGCTCGACGCAATTTTTCCCTTACGCCAGGGCTGCAGGATAGTTATACGCGACGGGTAATGCACGGTAAAGTGTAGGAAAGGCTGAGCTCGAAGTTTCGGGTTCGATACCCGCAGCCATGCCTGCATTTCCATAGCTCGAACAACAAAGATAGAATGAAAGAAGCGTATGAGTGCATGGTGAAGGAACACTTACCGTGAGCCGATAATGATGTATAATCATTGATGGAGTCCTCCTTGACGGAACGAGCTTTGCGGGTTCCGGAGATCTGACCACGGGAGATTCTTTGACTTTTTTGCGTGTAAATCTAAGCACGGGAGCGTTCCTTGCATTTCCCCGCTATCGTAATGCGGCTGCCGCGGGCGGGATTCGATCCCGCGACCTTAAATAAGGTAAATGAGACGTGGTGACACCAATATTTTGACACCCTTGCCAGTTGCGTCACGATTAACCGCAAGTGCGATGCCAGTGCACGTTAAAGAACCCCAGGTGGACGAAATTTCCGGAGACCTCCATTACGGCGTCCCTCATAATGAGAGCTGATTTTGGGGCGTTAAACCCCACAAATCAACGATTAACAATAAAAGATCGATTGACGATCGATGGTCCAGTGGCACTAACTAGCAGGTCGAGTAATGCTCACTGCATGATGCCTGCGACGTGAGCAAGAAAAGCTGGTCCCCTACCCTCTTCCAGTTCTCTACTCTTCCGATTCACCTGGTAGTGTTCGGCAGCGAGCTTCGCCGTGCCGATTGCTGTCACGGTGTGGAACGTGCTGGAATTTCTTTTAACAAGGAAGGCGTTCGCCAAATCGTAAAAACTGTGGTGTCGAAAAAAAAACTACCATAAACGTGATTGTAGTTATGGTCCCCACGAGTGCGTACGCACCTCTTCTCACCAAATGGCAATGTTTTATCTCGCGCTCACGCACTCATATTGATTTCTGGAGTGTTACGTCCCAAAACCATACTATGATTATGAGAGACGCTGCCGTGGAGGGCTCTGGAAGTTTTGACCACCTGGGGTTCTCTAACGCGCACTGATATCGCACAGTGCACGGGCCTCAACATTTCGCCTCCATCGAAATGCAGCCGACGTGGCCGGGATTCGATCCCGCGACCCTCGGATCAACAGCCCAGAACCGTAGCCACTAGACCACCATTGCAGGCCGCTCATGCACTCGCCAGCTTCTACAATGGCAAAGCTGCGCCTGCTGGCTGGCAGCACAAGAAGAAGACAATGTGCGTCGATTGTTGTGTCCACCGCCTAAATCTATACTCGCCCAGGGCTGGCTTGGTGTGTTATCGCCCCTCTGCCACTTTTGTCGCGAAACTGAAAGAAGACTATTGGGTGGTTTGTCAACGGTACAAATTCCTCCGAAAAAAGACTTCTTGAAGTTCAGCTTTTATAATTTAAGGCGAAATTTCATAGTCTTATCTTTTGGTGCCTCGTCACTGGGATATTGCCATAGAGGCGTCTTCGATGCTTCTTGTAATTTCATACAAACGACAAACCGTATACAAGTCTGATCATTACTGTTATCTCTTAGTGTTACACTATCGTCTGTGTTGCAAAATCTAATTTAGTTATTACTCGTTATAGATTTCGTGAACCATCAGTCCGGTTTGAATAGCTAAAGTGCCAAATTGCAGTAATTATATTCCATTTAAATCCTCCTTTTTTTGTACGTGCTCCTTTCAAACATTTCAAAATAAGGTGCAATACTCGAAGTAACGGTTGGCCAGTCCCCCTTGGTGGGCGAGCGCCGTATGTATTCATCATCATCATTGTCGTTGGTTTTTCCGGCGCACCGTCTGTCGTAAGGCTATGTGTTTCTACACACCTTCGCACCAGGAGAGCTTGCGTCCTCTCATAGCGCGAAGCTATGCAAAAAATTACAGCATATCCACGGAGTGAATGATGATGAATGGGCGAAGCTCGGGATCTTTATCGTAGATCGTGCCGAGTTCCGGATTAATTTAGTTAACGCGCATGCTACGAATCCTCACGGTTCAACTATGCACAATGAACAAGTGAAATCTCCCACCGGCACTTCATTGCAAGTCAAAATCCAGTGCCTATATATATATATATATATATATATATATATATATATATATATATATATATATATATATATATATATATATATATGGGTTGCCGGTGAACGCTTCTCCAACGCGAGCAGTCGGTATTTCTCAATCAAGAAACTCGCTAGGAGACGCTGCCTGCGCCAACGTTGTCTCTCGCGTTTGCCGGGGCAGTGTCCAGTTTGCCGGGGAGCGCGTGGCTCCCGGCGCTCGCGCCTAGGGCGCGAGCCGTCTCGTTTTGCTTTTAGAAAACATCTGGCGTCTTTCGTTGGTTTATTTCATCAATCAACGGCGTTTTGAACAAAATTTTTATTTTTTAATCACGCACAGGAGAAATCTCACCAGGCACTACCTTGGAGGTAAACAATGGCTGCTAATGGGAATGAGAGACAGAAGAAGTCGGCTTTTAGCTAACACTTACACTTCTACTTCTACTAACGTTTCTTACTGGAACAAGCCAATGGCTGCTAATGGGGAATGAGAGACAGAAGAATTCGGCTTTTAGTTAACGCGCACGCTGCGAATTTTTTATTGTTCAACAACGCACAGGAGAAATCTCCCACCGGCACCACCTTGGAGGTCACGATCTGGTACTAGCGTTAAGACTGGTTACACACTACTACGACGGGCGACGAACGAGTGCCGCTATAAGGAGCTTCGCCCCTAAAACGCATAGTGTTGTGCAGCAAAGGGATTGGACGGCCTCAAGCCGAGGCCACGCGTCTGCCACCGTCTCTGGTTCGACGGGAACGTGTTTACGCCGAGCTCTGTGCGAAACATTGAGGAGCGTTCGCTGGGCTTCGCAATGCTTCGCGAGGCGTTTCCTGTAGCCTCTTACCATCACGAATTGCGGGTGTGCCGGAGACAAACCTTGACCTGCCAAGTGGTCATCAGCTTGGTTAGCCTTGCGCCACTGGAGCAAATTGACTATTTTAAATGCAAGGCATTTTCTAGCGAACTTGGCGACCTTCAACGTATGTATCTATCCGCCTACGACTTCGTACTCTCCCGGCCGTTTCGTTAATGGGATGTATACGAAAGTTTGTATGGCACAACACGACTGCATGACGTAAATGACAGGTTTTCTCACCTTGAAGCCAAACCAACCATGCCGCCTTTCTTTTTATAACTTGGGCGAGTTGGTATCATATTTCAGTGTTGCAGTGTACCACAACGAAACAACGGGGTTGAAAGGCGAACAGAATACGCACAGAAAACAAGCGAAAATAAGGAGGCGTGAACGGCGCTCTAGTAAAGCACGCCGAGAACGCTTGGAAAGTTAGTCTGCTGCGATATGCACTCCTGAAATGTTACGCTCTATCGCTCTTGCGCGTGTTATCTGACTTTTTGTGATCCAACATTTATCCTCGCTGAGCACCCTGTTTACGATATACGTTGCATCGTGAGCGGCGTGTTCCATGAAGCGTGAAGCGAGCTAAATATCGGATAAACATCGGCTGTAACGGTTACCGAAGAGACAAACAATGAAAAACAGTGCGATATGCATCTGAACGCCCGTCAAACATGTTGATGGTGTTTGTGGAAGGTGTAATTATTGCCCTTGGCAGACGCGGTTGCTTCTATTTCTGTTATGCGTGCGGACCTGTGTTCTCGTTTGTGAAAGGTGATGACGCCTTACATGAGATCGTCCTTGATCGGAGCTAACAGAGGAACCATTCGACCATCCGCCCAATGCACTGCGCGTGTCTACACTGACGGTATCAGTAACCACATAACGTTCAGTTTTATTCCCGTGCGCTCATGAACTCATTTTGGGTTGGGACTTCCTCTCGTCATCGTCCGCTTTAATCTCCGTCTCGTTTATAAATATACCACGATGGCCTGGCACCCACACCAATCGCACTTCACGCACGTGGGGAGGAATTAATGATGTGAATACGTTTAGAACGGAAGACTCGGAAGGAGAAGCTGAAGCGAGTGATGTGCATACCGAAAGCGAATGAGTCACTATAACAACTGCCGAATTTTGTACAGGAAGTTTGCGAATGGCTAAGAGAGAGCTAATTTAAGAGCTAATAATCTAAGAGCTAATTTGTACAATATCAATCTTCCGAGCATTGGAGACCAAATATATATAACCAGATGAAGAAAGATTGGTCATTTATTCTGCATTTACGTCAATAAACCCGATATAACTAATATACGAGCCGATTCCGCTCATCTCACATCGGAGGGCCACCTGGCTGTCTGGCTCAGGCAAGGCTGCCGGCTCCAGAGTCCTCACACTACACTCATCGCGACCCACAGCAGCAACGGCGTCACGGCGAGCGGCAGCCTGCATTTTTCGGACTTCCTGTAGCTCGTGCAACTCCAGGCGCTGGAAGCCAGGTTGCCTCGCAGGTCGCCTGATCCGCCTGCGGCCATCGAAGGCGTCCGTGGCCGAATCCGAAGAGCTGGAACTGCTGCTGCTGTCAGAGGCGCTCACCCAGGCGTCCAAGGTCATTCCGCTCAACTGGACGCGGTTCGCTTTGCGGCTGTACATCGCCCTGCGTGTGAACGCGTGCTTTAGAATGAACCGCCGGCACTGTCGGCCGCTATAGGAAAAAAAAATTACACCATCTCCCCGAAGGGGAGCATGGCGTGATGCGGAGCATCACTGGTAGTTTCAACGGTGCATTTAACGGCGGTGTTTACAGGTTTGCGGTGTTTTCGGTGTTACCTTTGCGGTGGACCTTGCGATGAACCTTGCGTGTTATACTGACGTTAGCCGGAGAGCGAAATACGGAAGGGAATGCTTTTTTGCTGTCTGCTCGTGTTCTGAAATCCGCCGCGGTGGTGTAGTGGTTACGGTACTCGGCTGCCACCAAAAAAAAAAAAAAAATGTTGCGGATCCCACGTGCACTGGGAATCAAGGAAATGCGAAGCACGCATCAGGAACGTAAAATGGGTAAAATGGATCTGCACTGTTGTATCGCTATGCCGATTTTGGTACATACGAGGTTAACGAAACTGCCGCAAGAGCTGCAGAACTGCGCCATGTAAACCATGCCGCTCATGACACGCATATTACGATTGTAATCTTATGACCTGTCATTTACATTCCTCATGCAGTCGTGTTGTGCCATAGCAATTTGGGTATACATCCCATTAACGAATCGGATGGCATGGAAATCACGCCGTTCATGACATGCCTATCATGATTTTCATGTTATAACCTGTCATTTATATTGGTCATGCAGTCATGTTGTGTCGTGCCAATTTTTGTACCCATCCCCTTAACGAAACTGACAGGAGAGCACCAAGACCGTGGCATGTAGATCATGCTGCTCATGACATGCGTATCACAATTCTCATGTATTACCGTGTCATTTGTGTCCATCATGCAGTCATGCTGTTCCATACCAATTTTCCTATACATCCCATTAACGAAACGCGTGGCATGTAAATCATGCCGCTCATGACATGCAGTTCGTGATTTTTATGTTATGACCTGTCATTTATATTGGTCATGCAGTCATGTTGTGCCTTACCAATTTTCGTATACATCCCATTAACGAAATGGCCAGGAGAGAACCAAGACCGTGGCATGTAAATCATGCCGTTCATGACATGCATGTCATGATTTTCACGTTATGACCTGTCATTTATGTACGTCATGCAGTTGTGTTGCGGCATACGAATTTTCGTACACATACCATTTACGAAACGGCCAGGACAGCACGAAGTCGTAGGCGGCTTGATAGATAGATAGATAGATAGATAGATAGATAGATAGATAGATAGATAGATAGATAGATAGATAGATAGATAGATAGATAGATAGATAGATAGATACGCTCAAAGTCGCCGAAGTTGGCTAAGAAACGCTCCGCATTTAAAACGCGGGTTCGACCCGGCCGCGGCGGTCGCATTTTCGATGGAGGCGAAAATTCCAGAGGCCCGTGTGCTATGTTCGGCGGCAGATCGACGGGGAATAGTAGGCTACGGCGGCCTAGCCCATGCCTTTTCCGTAGAAACGTCGTGGTATTCACTCAGTACGCAGTAAAAGCAGCGGCTTTGTTCCCGCGATGCACGCGGTCAGTAATTGCTGTGACGTAAGTAGCTGCACAGCAGAGGGGACTTGACGGGTGGCAGGTCTCTTCACTGCAGCATTGTGGAGCACTTTCGGAGGAAACGGGCAAGTACAGCGGGGGCTCCCTGTCGAAGTAATCCTTTGACCTTTCTGCTCGGTCGAACTGTCACGAAGGTGTTGCCCCTTCGGAGCAGATGACCCCGCCGTGGAAATGCACGGAAGTGCTTTTGGTGACAATGGACCTGTCTAGCATCCCTGTTGAACGGGCGGCTTGGATGCATGCTTCCGGGTGAATAGAGTGGCAATTTAAGCCTACTGCAGAGTTCTGGCAATTCATCACGGGACTAGCGACCGATGCTATCTTTCGGAGAAGCTCGGTTCAGCGAGCGGGTCGAAGTGTGGGAGCGCGAAGGCGTAACCATAGGCTCTCGTGGAGAGAGTGAATACGGGTTTGATTGGCAAAGTACTGCATATGGGTTGGTCCCAGAAGGCGGTCGCAGAAGCGATCAGGTGTATTGAACCGAGAACAGATAAGAGAGGAGGGAGGAGAGCTTAGCGCTAACTCGGGTCGCAGACGCGGCAAGGTGGTTAGAGGTCGAGCTTGGCGCTGCCTCGGCCGAGATATGAAGAAGTTTAAAGCTTAGTGCTTATTCACGTTTGAATGCAAACGTTAAGGGCTCGGAACGAACCGCTTGGTGTGGTTAGAGCCTAATTGTGTTGTGATGTCTGTGACAGTACTGGCCGCCCCGGCCAAGTTTTGTAAATAGTGTAAATAAACCTACGTATTTGCCGTGAGGATCTCTTGGACCAGACTCCGTCCTTCAACGTGTCGCCGCGGTCATCGGAACCATCGAGAGAGAAGATCAGCTCCCACAATTAACTCCGCGTACTGTGCGTCGTCAGTGCACGTTAAAAACCCCAGGTGGTCAAAATTTCGTAAGCCCTCCACTACGGCCTTTCTCTCCTTTCTATCTCTTTCACTCCTTTTCCCGCACCCCACGGACGCTCAGCCGTGCTCCCTACACGGGCTGCAGAAATAACCGTCCTTTCCTAACCGAACTACAATCAACATCATCGTATTTTGAAATTCGAGGACTAATAACTCCACTTCTAGCTATGTTGTTGTTGTTTTGTGGGGTTTTACGTCCCAAAACCAGTTCTGATTATGAGAGACGCCGTAGTGGAGGGCTCCGGAAATTTCGACCACCTGGGGTTCTTTAACGTGCACTGACATCGCACAGCACACGGGCCTCAACATTTCGCCTCCATCGAAATGCAGCCGCCGCGGCCGGGATTCGATCCCGCGACCCTCGGATCAGCAGCCGAGTACCTTAGCCACTAGACCACCGTGGCGGGGCTCCACTTCTAGCTAACCGACTTCAATTGTTTTTGCCTTCATCTCAGCATTCGGTCCTACACACACTGCAGTACTGCAGACGGCGGTTGAAAAAGTGTCGCGGGGCACCCTTTAAGATGCCATGGCACTGTATCAGGGTGTTTTTATTAGATGCAACACATTTTCTTTAATGAGAGAAACATAAATCGCGGGAATGTCTTGTGTACCATTCGAGTATACGGATCGGCGGCCTCTAGATACAGAATAATTTCCGCACATGAGCGCATAATTAGCGAAATTACGCTAATTAACTTTCTAATTATCTATAATTGGTGGCTACAGCAAATGAGTACTTTGGAGCCCGTCCTCGACACTACCTATCCCAACGATCGAATTTTCAATAGCAAAGTGCATGTCGGAGCTACGCGAACAATAATTCCCCGTGGCAGGCTCGTTGAAACCGAAACTGGGCGCGGAAAGAGCGTCTGTGACGTCGATGTCGCCGCCTCCCCGGATTTCGTCACTCGCCCGTGGGGCCCAACGCCGCAGATAACAAGGAGATAACGCAAGCTGCTTGCGCGGCTGGAGCGGCGGAGACCACGAGCATGTGGCGAGTGACGAAACCAGTGGGGGCGGTGACATTGACGTCACAGACGCTCTTTTCACGCCCAGTTTCGGTTTCAAGGAGCCTGCCAAGGGGAATTAATTGTTCGCGTAGCTCCGACATGCACTTTGCTATTGAAAATTCGATCGTTGGGATAGGTAGTGTCGAGGACGGGCTCCAAAGTACTCATTTGCTGTAGCCGCCAATTATTGCTAATTAAAATGCTCATGAGCGTAATTTCGCTAATTATGCGCACAAGTGCCGAAATTATTCTGTATCTAGAGGCCGCCAATCCGTATACTCGACTGGTACACAATACATTCCCGCGATTTATGTTTTTCTAATTTAAAAAATGTGTTGCAACTAGAATAAAAAAAACCCTGTATGTCACTGTCTGCATTGTATCGGAGTTGACATCATGCAGCAACTACACTACAAGATGCTAAGGATTCGTTGGAATGGCTCTGATTGAGCGCCCGAATTACACGTGGAGGGCCTGTTATGCGGATAGGGTGCGGCATATTCCGGACATTTAGAACTGCTTACGCAAGCTCTGCGTTCGTTGGAAACGCACGCTATTTAGTAGAAATTCCGTACGTACCCAAAGCCTTGGCGTATGACACATTCGAATAGGCGTCAAACGCAAAGCTTTTGGGCTCCCTACGCAAAATTTGCCGAATATGCATAAAGCTATATAACCCTGTTGTCGCTTTGCAAAAGTTATCCTCGAGTAGGGATTAATACTGCACCGTCACAAATATCACATGGGCAGTTCGGACATTGTATGTACCGCAATCGTATCACATGTTCAGTAGTTGAGGCAATGGCAAATGCTCAATAACCGAGAACTACCGTATAGGCCGTCACAGCCACCAGCAGCAAGTTACATACGCTCACACATGCTGCACATGAAATCTACCAAGCTAGGAGGCAACCTTGGATCGATATATGTATGCCCCCACCGCATTTGTACGAGATCACTCTTCCTAGCATTCGAGACCAAATATGTATAACCAGCTGAAGAAAGCTTGGTACATTTATTTTGCATTCACGCCAGTAAACCCTACATGAAATGACTAAAGATACTGATTCCGCTGATCTCATATCGGACGCCCACCTGGTTGAATGGCTCCGACAAGACTGGCGGCTCCAGCGTCCTCACTCTACCCTCACCGCAAGCCGCAGCAGCAGCGGCGTCACGGCGAGCCGCAGCCAGCATCTGTCGCACTTCCTGTAGCGCGTGCAACTCCAGCGCTTGGAAGCCAGGTCGCCATGCAGGTCGCCTGATCCGCCTGCCGACGCTGAAGGCGTCCGCGGCCGAATCCGAAGAGCTGGAACTGCTGCTGCTGTCAGAGTCACTCGCCCAGGCGTCCATCGTCATTGCGCTCAACTGGACGCTGGCTCCGTTGCTGCTGTACGTCGTGCTGCGTGTGAACGCCCACTTTAGAAAGAACTGTGGGCACTGTAGGCCGCTTTAGGATAGAGTCGTTTAGCCTTCGACACCGGCGACGCTCCTGGTGCAGCGGCTGAAGCGCGTGGCACGTTCGAAACGTGGCACGTGGCTATTCTTCTGTCTCTTTCTTCCTCGTGTTATTCGAGTCGCAGATTCGTTGTTGTTGTTGTTGTTGTTGTCGTTGATGATGATGATCCTACATACATAGCACATACCCACATCGGGGGATTGCCCAAGACCTGACAATCTGAGTTTAACATTGCATTTCGTGTGTGATTGCCTACATTTTTCGCTTCCTAAAGAAACGGAAAGAAAATCTAGGAAAATAATTCTTGTGTACCACTTCATTCTGAAAGAAGAAATGGAATAATAAGAAAACGAATTCTGACAGAAAAAAAAACGAGATGGAAATAAGAGGAAAAAATATTAGACGGGCTGATTGTGCGGTTGTACTGTCAAAACAGAGACAGCTTCCGTTTCCTTTAATTTTTTTTTTCGGTTTTGTTTCACAAATTACCATCGTACCCTAAGACCTTTTCTTTTTGTGTAAAAAACTACAAACGTATCCGCTGTCATGCTTCAATAAAACTGTAAACTGCATCAAAGATGTCCCTGTGGCTGAAGCCCGACACCGACGCAGCAAAAGGGAGAATAATTTCCGCTGACAAGTTTAGCCCAAGCTTACAAAGCGCAATTTCCAGGAGTCTTTTGTCTTATTGATGTGTACAGGCTGCATTTAAAAAAAAACAGTGCTGTATAATTTAAATTTCAGAACAGAATGGGCACAGAGGCGATATCACCACACCAGCCCTGTGCCAATAGAGCATTTAATGGAAGGACACGTCAGCGTGACCTCATAGTTATCACTTCAATTTGTCGTGACAGACACCACTGGCGTTTCCAGGGAAACTTTAAGTACCGGAAATCTGTCCACGCTGTCCACGTCACCATTTTAATGGCGTCCCGGTGAAGTGCAAGTATGCGATAACATATCCCTGTGGTAAAGGCAATTATTGTAAGCACCGAGACTATGGGTCCGTTAAAGGGACAGACAACCACCCAAAACTTGAATTGAGATGACCCCACTGGCGGAAAGATTGTGTGTTGCATTGGCTCAAACGACGCCACTTTTCATCATTAAACACGGGTTTATGTTTTTATTTCTTCGTGCAAAGTCGCGAAAACTGACGTTTGGTAACTCAAGCGGCAAACATACGAACTGAAGTTAGAGTGCGGTCACGTGACCTTCTACAAATTTACGCAATATTTTATCTCTTTATTAGTATCGGACCGCATGAAATTTTTGATATTATAAGCTTTTCGTCACTTACAATGTGCAGATAACCCTTCGTTTGTAGCGCGCGTTGCTACTGCACGCTTCTGCCGTCACGTGCGAAAGCGTGGTTTCGGAACTAGCTGGCCTGGCTTGGCTCGGCTATGGCCAGAGTGGCAGCGCTGGAGCCCGGCCATTCATGACGTAAACGCGGACATGCGAAAGAACGCCTTACAAATACAAGATCGGCCTGGGAAACAATGCCAGCTCGTCGCACCGTCTTTTTATATCAAAAAGTAGTTGAACAGGTCAAAGTGTGAGTAGTTAACCACAGCTACGCTCACTCCTGCGAAAGCGGAACGATGTCCGGAAGCGAGACGGATTATCTGCATCGCGATCACTTTTCAACGTTGCTAGAGTGCGCACTCTGCCTTTTTTAGAGGCTTCTCACATCGAAAAATTCCGCGTGCGAAATATCCACGCGCTTTTGGAAGTAACCGCTGCAGGTGAAAACAGTACAGAGGGCGAGCTTTCGATTGCGCCATAAAAAGAAGGGTCCTTAAAAATCGGTTGTCAGTCCCTTTAAGCGAAGCTCGCGCTAGTGTATCGGCTACCTCATTTATATTTATTCCACTGTTATCACTGACCCATAATATTTTTACCAGATTTATCTGTGGAGGAACTAAGGTGAGGAACGTCTGCAGGGTAGGAGACTTAGAAGAAGGTGATTGGGCAGTGCAAACTGAAAGGGAATCTGTTATAACCACCGCTCTCACTGCATCCGGCGGGAGTTTCCGAAGTGCTAGTGTGACGGCTAAAAGCTCGGCTACAAATACAGTGGTAACATCTGGCAATCTTAGTGAATAGGACAATCCAAGCGAAGATGAGAAAATATCCACGCCTGCCTTTTCCTCATTCACGGAAGCATCTGTGGCTATTATGTACTTAGTTTGTGCTTGGGCAAGGTAATCTTGCAACAACTTAGTTAAGAGTTACTCATCGTTTGCTCTTTTTTCTCTTGCATTTATTTTGCCTTCCCCTGTACCTTCTACTCCCTGATTTACTCTTCCTCAGTCTTTTACTCTTGCGCACTGTATTCGAATAACATTGCCACTTTGCCGCCGATTATCTGGAAACCAATGAGTTTAAGTGCAAATCTTGCCTCGGTTGACCCTATGACAGGAAACCCTTCCCTATCAGGAACAGGGGAGGAAGCCAGGTTTGTTCAACCCTGTGAAGAAGAAGATGATCATGCTGGTGATGCTTAACATTTGGCATCTACCCACTTAGAGGGATTACCCAAACCCCTGTGAAGAAGTAATCCAATCCCTTCTTCCTTGTTTCCTTAGTATAGGAATTCCGAGGGATTCCATATGGCGCAGGTATGTTGATATCTTTGTTTCCCGAGAATAAACTCAATAGCGTAAACGTGATACCAGCGTCTAGTACTTCATGTACGTGATTACCCTGGTGCCTATGACGAACCGACAGTAGCGCTGAATGGGCTATAGCCGTGTGGTTCTGCATTAGGGAGGTCGGTGGTTCGAATACGCATCCCTACGGGAAATTTTTATTTTCAGCTTATCTTACTACTCGAAGGGAAAGAGAACATAGAAGTACGCGCACGCTACTTTCACAATTACGGGCAAATACGCCAGATTCGCTTGAAAAAGTGAACAAAGATACTGTCGGTCGAGTAGGATTGCGACGGGAATCGTAGTGGTGCAGCTCTGTAAGGTGCTGTACGTGTAGACGAACCACTGCAAAACTGGCTGGCTTGCCGGCTTTGCCTGTCCAAATGGTCATTTGCCCTCGAAATTTCCCCAAGGGGAATATCAGGGACCTGCCTGGCGTCAAGGAAAGTTAGGCACTTTGAAAGTGCGTTTCGGTAGCGCCGAACTAACACAAGGAGAGAGCGTAGAGCGTCGGTGTATTTTCTTTAAAACAGGGAAACGACTAAGGCATAATAATATTCTTGTGGGTTATTTATCCACGACAATATTATTATGCGTAATCAAACCTGCGACACTTAAAAGCCTGTTTGATTTAACGAGTAGTAGTTCAGATTCGCAAAGACGCAATAAGGTGAACTTTCAAAACATGATCAAATCTAACTTGAGTCGGTATTTTACGGTTAGCAAAACATGCCACGAAGAGTACTCAGTCGTTTCATTATGTAACTGTACCTGGACACCATAATTTTAATCAATGTTCCTAGTATTTTCTGATACAATTACGGATTCTGGTGACACTGCAGCAGAGAATTACAAGTTAAACGTGTTCTCTGTAAACATATCATAAAGCCAGCATTAGTACTGTGACATCTCGCAGATATTTTAACAGGTCGCATGTGCCCGCCACTACAAGCAAGACATGCAGGAGTGGCGCAACGTTACTTTTGGGAGTGGCGGTCGTGCTGAAGCCATATCTGAGCGCTTTTGTATAACGGAACGCTGCCGCAGAGTATAGTGGGCGCCATGAAAGGCTTACGACGGAGATGGCTCGCATCCCCGTGCAGCGCGTCTACATGGTTTTCCGCTGGTGCACAGCGCGTAACGAGACAAAAGCATCCATTCCGCCCAAGGCACTGTGCGCGTACTTCAGTGTTTTCTCTCCGTTCGAGTAATAAGATAGGTTGAAAATAAAAATTCCGTCTTGCCGAACGACACGGCTATAGGCGATTCAGCGCCACTGTCGGTTTGTCATACGCACCCGGGGTACGTATCATATACATGAACTACTAGACGCTCGTAGCGCGTTTACGCTCTTGAGTTCACGCTCGGGAAACGAAGATATCAACCTATCTGCGCCATGTGGATCCCTCGGATTTCATATAATAAACAAACAGGGATGATGGGATTGGTTTACTTCTTCACAGGGTTTGTCTAATCCACCGGAGTGGGTAGATGGCAAATCTGAAGCATCATCATCTTCTTCTCAGAAGGTTAAATAAGCGTCGCTTGCTCCCCTTCCTGGCAGGGAAGGGTTTCCTGGGATAGCAGCAACCGGGGCCACAATTCGGCTTAAACTCATTGGCTTCAAGATAATCGGCGGACAGTGTGATAATTTCCTTATAACACAGTGCGCAAGCGCAGAAGACTGAGGAAGAGTAAATCGGCATTAGAAGGTACAGGGGCACGAAAAGCAAATGCAGGAGGAAATACAGTAAGCGATGAGTAACTCTTAAATGTAACTCTTAAATAACTTGTTGCAACATAAACTTGCGCAAGAACAAACTAAGCACATAGTAGCTACAGATGCTTCCGTGAATTAGTAAAAGCAGGCGTGGGTATTTTCTCCTCTTCGCTTGACTGGTCCTATTCACTAAGACTGCCAAATTTCAACCCTGTATTCGTAGCCGCGGACTTTAGCGATCATCCTGGCACTGCGGAAACTCCCGCCTGATGCAGTCAGAGTGGTGATTATAAGAAATTCCCTTTCAGTTTGCGCTGCGCTAACAGCTTCTTGTAAGTCTCCTGCCCTGCAGACGTTCCTCACCTTAGTTCCTCCACAGATAAATCTGGTAAAAATATTATGGGTTCCTGGTAACAGTGGATTAAATACAAATGAGGTAGCCAATTCATTAGCGCGAGCTTCGCTTAACGGACCCATAGTCTGGGTGCTCCCAATAATCGGCTTTACCACAGGAATAAGTTATCGGACATTTGCACTTCACCAGGATGCCATTAAAATGGTGACAACCTGGACAGCCTGCGCAGATTTCCGGTACTTAATGTTTCCCTTGGAAATTCCAGTGGTGTCTGTCATGACAAGTTGGAGTCATGATTACGAGGTTACGCTGCCGAGTCTATCCATGAAATCTCTGTTCGCACAGGGCTGGTCTGATGATATCGCCTCTGTGTCCATTCTGTTCTGAAATTGAAACTATAGAGCTCTGCTTTTTAAAACGCAGCCGGTACACATCAATAAGACAAAAGACTTCTGGAAATTAGCCTTTCTAAGCTGAGGCTAACCTTGTCAAAGGCAATTATTCTCTCTTTTGGTGCCTCAGTATTAGGCTTCCGCCACAGAGACATCTTTGATGCAGTTTACAGTTTTATGAACATCAAAACGGATGTGTCTCTAGCTATATTTAGTCATTACACAAAAAGAAAATGTCTCAGGGTATGGTGGTAATGTCCGAAAAAAATAACAAAAAAATTAAAGCTCTCTCTGTTTTGGCAGTGCAAACGCACAATCAGTCTAATTTTCTTTCTCTTGTTTCCTACCCTCGTTTCTCTCTCCAAATTTGTTTTCTTTTTCTTCCATTTCTTTTCTTCATGAAGTGGTACATACAAAATGCGATATAAAACTCAGAATTACAGGTGAGAGAGAGAGAGAGAGCTCTTTATTGAAAGGCAGAGAATTCAGAATTTCAGGTCTTGGACAATCCCCCGATGTGGCTAGTGCCATGCATGTAGGATCATCATCATCATCATCATCATCGTCAACTCTGTGACTAGAATAACACGAGGAAGAAAGAGACAGAAGATTAGCCACGTGCCACGCTTCGAACGTGCCACGCGCTGCAGCCGCTGCGCCAACAGCGTCGCCGGTGTCCAAGGCTGAACCGTCCTAAAGCAGCCGACAGTTCTTTCTAAAGGGCGCGTTGACGCGCAGGGCGATGTACATCCGCAACGGAGGCAGCGTCGAGTTGAGGGGAATGATCATTGACGACTGGGCGAGCGCCTCTCACAGCAGCAGCAGTTCCGGCTCTTCAGATTCGGCCACGGACGCCTTCAGCGACCGCAGGCGGATCAGGCGACCTGCGAGGCAACCTGGCTTCCAGCGCCAGAAGTTGCACGAGCTACAGGAAGTGCGACAGATGCAGGCCTCGGCGCGCCGCGACGCCGCTGCTCCCGAGGGTCGCGGTCAGAGTACAGTGAGGACGCTGGAGCCGCCAGCCTTGCTGGAGCCAGACAACCAGGTGGGCGTCCGATGTGAGATCAGCGAAATCAGTATCTTAGTCATATGGGGTTCACTGACGTAAATTCAGAGTAAATGTACCAAGCTTTCTTGAGCTGGTTATACATATTTGGTCTCGAATGCTCGGAAGAGTGATCTCGTACAAATGCGCTGGCGGCATACATTTATCGAGCCAAGTTGCCTCCTAGCTTGGTAGATTGCATGTGTAGCATCCCCAATGTGTAAGCGTATGTAAGTTACTGCTGGTGGCTGCGATGGCCTATACGGTAGTTTTTTTGGGGGGTTGTTTACTATTTTCCAATGTCTCAACGAATTTAACACAGAACATGTCATACGATTTCGGTACATACAAGTTCGGCACTGCGGCAGTCGGGACACTGGACGTCCTTCGCTGTCGTTTTCGGAAGATGACTTAGCCTGGGCACTAATTCACTTCATAGCGTTCTACGGAGTTCAAAAGACGACGTTGCTGCGTCAGGTTGAGAGTGACGTTGAGGCGATAAATAAGTCACTCACAAGTGCATCCAAAGCAGCCGCTTATTCCGAGAGACGCCGATTAGAGCAGAATAGAGAAGATTTGTGCGCTCTAAAGCAAGGCCTGTTTTCAGGCGTTTTACATTTGCACAACAACGTTGGTCATCTACCTCGCGTGCTCTCCCTGTATTGTCGCCGTGCGGCACACGGTCGTGAACGGTGCGCGCGCCGTCAGAGTGACATGACAATCTTGAGAGGGAAGTAGCAAGCCTGCACTTTTCGAGGAAGGAAAGGACAGCAAACCAAATTCGACAACTATACTGGTGCGTTGCAGAAGGACGCTTCAACCGAACACGGCGCTATTTCTTAAATTGAACGACACAAGAAATTGAACAAGCAAGCGCTTGTGTTCGATGGCTCTTTGTTGTGATTATTTATTGTGCTAACTACCGTGCAGCACAATGTAAGGCTAACTAGATCATTAATTGTTTTTAGGAAAGCGAGCATTCCTTTCCCTTTCCACGCCGATTGTACCAACTGACCCTATGCTGGTTTGCGTCATGTTTCTTTACGGTGGATTTGGAAACTTGTGAGATAAAATGAGCGGGACGCTTCGCGCAGTAAAATGATGGTGTTGGTTGAATCGCGTCACTCTTGCGAATTTGCGGTGTGAAGTTCACTTTGACGTACGAGAACCATACATTTTATACCGCGTGACTTGACATTGTAATGACAGTTGTGCACGTTCACTTCGTGCTATGTATGCTCCCCTGTACACCCCATATGTAGAGTAGGGTCACCTGCACATGCAATGCCAACAGCGACGACGCGTTCAAACCTCAGTCTCACAACGGTCGTGTGCGACTAGTGGATTGTGTATCAATCGGCGTACCTGAATATAAATGTGGGACTTGCCGAGGTCCGAGCCCACCACGTTTATCTAGATAACGTAGTCGTAACTACGTTATCTACGATAACATACGCCTAACTCAGTTCACTCAGTGAACACGAGCTACGTGTGATCATGTGCGTGCTATCCCTTTCTTGTGAGTCGCGCGTGCACGGTTCTAAAGATCTTGCTATCCTGTCGAGATTATCATGCGTCCGATAAGCAGACCACAGAGGGTCATGTTGGGGGGTTTGGCAATCCCTGTAGCTTACGCAATAAAGCACAGGCGATATCCTATGCTGTCACGGGGCAATAATTAAATTTATATTATCAGCTGACCGTGTTATAATTCACATTGAACTCCTGCACCTCATTCATCTTTACATCTATATTGTATCCGCAGTAATGAGTATTTCATGTCACCGTAATTAACTGTAATTTATATACCAGGATACCGTAGTGGCGCATAGCTGCGTACTATTGCCCGCGGTATTCTCATACGCCACTATACCGTCGGGGACATACACTATATCAGAGATTTCATGTACCACTGGAACATAAACCCTCACGCCCAAAAGAACCTGTTGAGAACTTTTAGGGCGGGGGCGCTGTCTCGCATTCCATCGCGTGATTGCTTGAATCGCGATGCTTGCACTGCAAAATGGCTGAGTGTCTGACCGTGTTATAATTCATATTGAACTCCTGCGCCTCATTCATCTTTACATCTATATTGTATCCGCATTAATGAGTATTTCATGTCACCGTAATTAACCGTAATTTATATACCAGGATACCGTAGTGGCGAATAGCTGCGTACTATTGCCCGCGGTATTCTCATACGTCACTATACCGTCGGGGACGTACACTATATCAGAGATTTCATGTACCACTGGAACATAAACCCTCACGCCCAAAAGAACCTGTTGAGAACTTTTAGGGCGGGGGCGCTGTCTCGCATTCCATCGCGTGATTGCTTGAATCGCGATGCTTGCACTGCAAAATGGCTGAGTGGTTTCGGCATTTCGCATTCATCAAAATGTAGCCGCCTAAGACATACCCGAATAATAGACTTCATAGGATCAGCAGTGCAGCAGTGTAGTCTCTGTGACACCATCAATATGGGTACAGTCCGAGGGTTTCCACCAGTGGCGTAGCCAGAAATTTTTTTCGGGGGGGGGCTGGGAATTTTCGACGGGCAGGCGGGAGGGAGAGTGTATGTGTATATATATATATATATATATATATATATATATATATATATATATATATATATATATATATATATATATGCACGTGACGTATTTGCGTGGACCGTCGCCCAATGAGTATAGATTCGGACAGCATGTGCGGCCTACTTCAGCCTTCAGTTGCCATGTCAACCGAGCACCGAGATAGCAATACTCTCGCACATTCAAAACTTTCACCGACGACAATGTATCGACGAAATCTAGTAGAAAGACTATTTCTCCACGACTGCGAAGATTCGTCACTTGCCCACGCTACTACCTTGATGACCATTTCAAAATGAACTATAATGATCGATGTACACATACGCATGAAAGAATTCGCGATAGAAGGCGCAGCCGGGAACAGAAGGGCAGCATACCTGAGGTAGGTAAGCTGAAAATGACGCCATAACAAACACATTTTTTGAAACCCTTTATGAATTTATTGTGGCGTTGTCCTGATAAACTCCGGAAGACTCTTTCCAACTTAACATGCTAGTAGAGATACAGGACAGCATTTTAGTATATATTTCGTATTTATGGTTTCCTCATCCAAACTTACCCGTTCGGCGTTCGCTACATTATACAGGCGCTTCCTTCACCAAATTTTCGATACATTTGCAGGAAGAACAGATTTGCTTGCGATAGTGATTCTGAGCAGCTCCAGATCTATCTGTCCTGAACATATTACCACTTCTTTTTTTAAAAGAATTAAGCCTATTGCGTTACAGAAAAATGCCGTCCTCATTACCATGGTAGGCCTCCCGAAACATGGTTTTCTCTCCACTAAGCTCACAAACGTCACCGTCCCGACTCTTTCACGAATAATTACTGACACTCTTGTTAAGCTGGAAAACGTGGTAAAATATCTCTTAATATTGAAAAAGTTTTTTATGCGGTTTGCCAATTCACACTTTTGCCAGGTAAATTAAAAATCCCACGGTGCTGTTGGGACTAACACCCTACAGTTACTTCGTGGCATGCGGAATGCAAGTTGCGATGGATAAATCTGATTTGGAACTCGCTGAAGTGAACTCCGGAATGGTGAGATGTCCCTACTTCGCGCAAAGGGGGAGGCGGTTCTACACCGCAACACTTCACAAGTACCACAACTACGTTACGACTCCGTTCGAAATGCTTCACGTAATCCCACTATACTCGCTCACCCCCTCTGTCCACACACCTCAACAACCAATTAACCGAACCGGATTCGTGCTTGGGCCGGGAAGAAAAAAGGCAACAGGCTTAATTAAGTCCCCAAAACATGGAATTTAATATGTGAACATGATCAAAGTATACAATTAACAATTGGTAGCCAACGTAATGATGCGAGGCAAACAAATAGCAACGTAAACGCATAGTGCAGCACAGGAATTAACAGGGCAAACAAACTCTTCAATGAACGGCCAATACGAGGGGTAAAACAGCTCATAAACTAATGGCGCAATGTCTCAAGTACGCTTGCTGCCGCCAACGAAAGGAACGCCTATCTGGGTGGGCTCCATCGGCACATAGCTCTCGTCGCCAGCCTGTGCACAGGTGCTTTGTTAGAAACTCGGATGTCGACCACGAAGTCGCCGTAGCTCGCGGATTCTCCCCGATCATTGCTGCTCGCATCCTGCTCTCGAAAAGACTACATCGACTCTCCGAGGTTGGAGAGCCGAACGGGCAGGCTTGCATGAGGGATCGCAAACGAAGCTTACTTCTTCACATGACGGAAGGTCACTGCATCTCTTCGAGTCTCTCGAATCTCCAAAATTCCGCCTTGTCCTCTGTCCCGAGACGAGTTTTTCTCCCTGACAGCTCCGCCTCACCAGGGCGTCTATCCAATGGTTGTCTACGGCAACGTCACCGGTAGAAAACGCACCAGTCCAACCCGCCGTGCGACTATTGTTTGGGACTCGCCTCCACAGTGTAACGCAGTACGAACTCCTCTCCAAAAATATAGAAAGCAAAATATAAACATACACAAAACTCGACATTCGGACACGACGTCGGACAGCCTAACCGGCGACACTTGTATACAGATTACCGTAATGAGCGTTAGCTAGCACCGCTTCCATTCCGAAACACTCCAGGTGCAAGCAATTTGGCGCCGTCTAGGCGCCCTCATGCTGGAAGTGCCCGGTGAAAAGACGCGCCTGTGGGGAGTCGCTCCTCTGTGGCCGGCCAGATGTGCGCGTCCGAGAAGCAGTTCTGCTTACTGCATTGCACGGTGATCGACACATACCGGGGACGCTCCGTTGGCTTTTTTCAGGCACTTATGAGCGCGCTGGGTTCGCTTTGGCGGCATTCTGTCGTCTTCAATGTCGCCGCCTAATGCACACTCTCATCTGGGACCGCCGCACAAACGTCAGCTCTTCTGTCAAAGCGCGGTTTCCTCAAAACTCGCGGCTAACGAGATTCTCTGACCGCAGTGGCAGCCGAAAAGTAGGATTGCAGAAGGCCAAAAACTCCCGCTACCCGCCTTCCCGTGTTTCACCCTGCCGACGCCCCTCGGGGCGTCACAATGGCAGAAGGATCCGTATTAGGTATAAAATATTTCCTGTATCAATGACGTTCGCCATAAGCTTTCTACTTACGAAGTTCACAAATGTACTCACTTGATGCAGCACCAGCATCGACAGATACTAGATTATCAACTAGTACTAGCCGTATCTCACTGGTTTTTGCATACTGAAACTTCATTTGTTTTAACCTTACGCGATCGCTTGCTACACTGAGTTGACAATACTACATGCCTAGTGCTCGATTTAGACACATCAAGGTTAAAGAAGAAGTTTGTAAAAGAAAGCTCTCTTATGGTTCTTACACGCTAATATTTTCCCTGTGACCTTCATGGAGCTTTGTACGTTTTTTTCTTATTTCGCTCTCACTTAAGTTGCTGTTGAAAAACATGGGGGCTGATGTAAATAACTTATTTGGCTCCCTTACTAAACAAGGTCCAAGAATAGTGAGTTTCCTTCTGCCTAACGGAGAAGTAATATCCCGTTCAGTGAGTTAGAGACATGCCATATTTTCGGCTCTGATTCCGCGCACCAGGCAAGCATATAATGGTAGTGCATACAACCCTCAATTGAATCTATTCCAATGGCGAATAACTGCAGGACTTTCTCGGTGCTTTAACTTGGAATTGAATTAACAGTTGCGCGAAATTTTAGTATTTCATGCATCTAAACACTACTTTCTTCAAAATAAAGCTTCCTGATAAATCTGTTTACTTCAATGAGCAAAGGCTCGATGTGGGTAAGTTTGTTTTGCATGCTTTAAATGCCTGTCCTTTGTACCTGTTGTCACCGTTGTCTTGCGCTCTTTTTTCTTCATGGAACTCATTTGCACTTTTGCTTGACATTTAGCCTTCTCTGTTCGATTTGTTCGACCAGATACTGTAGCCAAGAAAGGTATTGGTATAAAGAGATTTTTACTCATTTTTGTTTCCCATTGGCTGCTCATTGATTGACTCATTTATTGATTGATCGTTCAATCGTCTCGGCGACCGTACTTATTTCGGATGTTATGTTTAAAACGCTGTATATCGTATTTAAGAAATGAAATGATTTCAAATTAATTTCCTGGCTTGCTGAAATCAATAAGGCATCATATGACCACATGTGAGCAATAGCAAATGACTATTCAAACATTATCAAAGAATTCACATATAATCCATACAGCTCATCTTAGGCACATTACAAAGCCACTGTATTGTCAGAGGAATAAGGCATCATGTAAGTACAAATCAGTTGAAGAAAAGGACTTAGCATTCGAGGTCTCGCTCGTTTGTGGGCGCTGCAAAGATGAGCTTGCCCAGAAGACGGAGAGCCGCTGCCGTCCTTGAGACATATTGCCGCGAAAGCGACGATACGAATATGGTCACCTCTTCTTGAATGAATGTCGCGACCACCACCTGCTGGTAGCGGAGCTGTTGTGCATGCCCTTGTGCACGCTCGGCGATGAACCGCAGCGCGTCTTGTTGTCGACTCGTTATTCCGTAGTGCTTGTGGATACCATTGTAAAGCAGTGCTGTCCAGTTGGTCGAAATTTCCACTCTGCCGCATCGCCCTTCTCAGAAGGGGACACGCCGTACGCGCACATTGTAACCATATGTAAGTCGTGAAGAAAAACAGCAAAAGCGAAGCTGTATTGGGCCACCCATGTAGGGGCACTACTGAAAAAGAAAAAACGCATGCACTGTACGCCATATTCCCCACGCGAGCGCATACAATGCACGAAAAGCGTCGGCGCCCCACAGAAATAGGAATAAGAGGGGAAGAAGGGTCGGGCGGCACAGGGGAAGGCATTGCACGGGGAACAGCCGCATACTTTATCTTGTGCTTGGTTCGCTAGCTCGATGACCTTAGCCCGCGAACGTTTCACCCACAGCAAAACCACGCATGATTCCAGATACGCAGACTCGCCATGTTCTTCCATCACTGCAGAGAGCTGATTGTCAACGCATTGCAAAAGCGTCTGCCTGCCGCAGCACTGTGCTTCAAAGACTGCAAGCTCCCCCTTCAGGCTCTTATCACAGCACTCTTTGCCGAAAAATGACAGGCGCCCCTCGTTTGCCACCACGGTTTCCTGCAGACAAACTACAACATTCCCCGCCATAGAGTGACAAGTCAACTTCCTTTGTGAGTGGAAAGAGCCGCGTTCTTCGTTTTTAAGCCCACCGATGAGACGCGAATGCGCATAGCCGCACTTTCCAAGAATGGGCACCTTTGTTCGTATATGTGATGGGCAGCATAGATAGGCAGGGGGCACCGGCTGGAAAAATTTCGGGGGGGGCTTCAGCCCGGTCAGCCCATGCCTGCCTACGCCACTGGTTTCCACCACTGTATTTTTGGAGCAAGTACAGTTTTCTTTAATCGCCTGCACTAGTAGCATGCGTGCTGCATACAACTGTAGCCCAACTGCAGTATATATATTTGCGATATCCACAGTCCACAGGCACACAAGAAAGCACGAGTAGGGGGTTGCATTTTAGCTCCTTCTTGTTTGGACGACGCAGCTGTCTCGCACATTACTTCTATATAATTGCACGGAAAATCGATTTACGTTTTCTTGTATTCGTTTATTTTGTACGCACAGCTCCTCTTGGAATTACAGTGAGGGGAAGGAAGGGGAAGGAATAAACGAATAATTTCGATGAATACGGGTTGGTAGCAAGAAGGAACTTCATCGTAAATAAATGTAGCTAGACTACAGTAAAAGTGTCAAGCATACATTTACAAACTAAATGTATGAATGCAATATGAAGCGCTTACGTTCTGCGCGAAGTGACGTCTCTACATTCGCCTTCACATTCGCAGGCACAAGACGGCGCTGAGATAGTTGTTCATCAAGTCAACTGGTACAGGAGCCAGAGATTCCAGGCCGTGCTTTCTGCTACGGACTTACTCCGTAGCGTCGTTATTTTGGTTTATCTCGGTTCGACTCTCTCGATCCGCATCAAGTACCGTGAACTCCTCCGCGCTACCACACGGAATGCATACGCGGACCACGCGGACCTGCCACTGTTTTCTGGCTGCGACGAAGTGGCATGCCGGAAGTGTATGGCTGCAATGACTGCCTCCGTTAACAAGTCCAAAGACCCCTGCGATGACTTGTACGGATTCTTCTGCGACAGTTGGAAGCACCGACACCATCCGGTCCTTGTTTTGGATGTGGCTGAAGGCACAATGTACGAACACGCGCTCAGCGCTAACAAGAGTGCTTCCCAGAACGGCAGCCACCGGGCAGAAGTCACTTCATCTACGAGCAGCGTGGAAAACAAAGTGGCCGCCCTGGAGAGCAGTCTGCAAGACCTGAAAAGGTTCATCCGAACGCCACCTGCCACGGCCGAGAAAATCGCGATGGGAACCTTTCGCGATCCTTCTCGACCTGTCGGGAAATCGGAACATTCACTGGTGGTTACAAGTTGATGTTATATACTGTCCCCGTTCCGTGTAGGGAGGCTCGGCGTGGCGCAGGACATGAGCAGCGCATACGCCAGGCTATCGAGCCTTGCACAGGACAGGCTTTTCTTTTTGGCGTCGTGCTACGTGCTGTGCTCCAGCAGCAAGCATATGCACCCGTTGTACGGTGACGCGAGACGTCGCTGCAGCGAACCCGTGAAGCGGCTTTCAGAGTTTGCAGCAGCCTTCCAGTGCAAAGTGGCTTTCTCCCAGACGTGAAGTGCTGTTTTGCTTAGCTTCACGCCCGCGTTTTCGTTTAGATGCCCTCGTATGGCACATGTGGCTGAGTAAACACTCAACGAGCGTCGCAGCGCCCTGCGCGGTCTCTTTGCTGATTTCAAGCGCTTTTTTTTTTTCTTTAACATCAGAGCGGTTTAAAGTCGATTATATCATATGTGTTGGGTAAATGCGTACTCTTCTAGATGACTGCGACGTCACTCATTTTCCTATAACGCCGAAGGTTCGGTGTGGTCTCCGCGAGGCAGCGCTCGCAACGGTCACCGTGAGGCGCCTTCGGGATGCCAGTAACCCGATTTCTCATCTCGGAGGCAAGATTAAATTATTAATGCTTGCAGCGGTCGCCGCAACGAAAGCTCGCAACCCACACTGCACGTGAATCGGAAGAGTAGAGAACGGGAGAGGGTGGGCGACCAGCTTTTCTTGCTCACGTCGCAGGCGTCGTATAGTGAGCATCACTCTACCTGCTTACCCACAGTGGCGCTCAACCCAATTTTTCCCTTAGGCCAGAGCTGCACGATAGTTATACGCGACAGGTAATGGACGGTAAAGTGTAGAAAAGGCTGAGCTCGTTCGATACCCGCAGCCATGCCCGCATTTCTATATCTCGAACAGCAAAGAAAGAAAGAAGCGTATGAGTTCATGGAAAAGTAACACATACGGCGAGTCGATAATGATGAATGATCATTGATGGAGTCTTACGTGGCGAAACGAGCTTTGGGGGTTCCGGAGAAGGTCTGACCACGTGAGGTTCTTTGACTTGCGCGTCAATCTAAGCACGGGGGCGTTCCTTGCATTTAGCCGCCATAGAAATGCGGCTGCCGTATCCCGCCCACGGCAGCCGCCCCTTGCCACCCTTGCCAGTTACGCCACGATTGACGATAAAAGAACAGCTTCGCCGTGCCGACTACTGTCGCGGTGTGGAAACTACCATAAACATGATTATAGTTCTGGTCCCCACGAGTGCGCACGCACTTCTCAGCAATTTCCAATGTTTTTTCTCGTGCTCATACACTTAGATTGATTTCTAAAGTGTTACGTCCCAAAACCATGCTATGATTATTAGAGACGCTGTAGTGTAGGGGGCTCTGGAAGTTTTGACCACCTGGGGTTCTTTAACGTGCACTGATATCGCACAGTAGACGGGCCTCAACATTTCGCCTCCATCGGAATGCAGCCGACGCAGCCGGGATTCGATCCCGCGACGCTCGGATCAGCAGCCCAGTACCGTAGCCACTAGACTACCATTGCGGGGCGCTCATGCACGTGCCAGCTTCTACACTGGCAAAGCTGCGCCTGCTGGCTGGCAGCACAATAAGAAGAAGACAAAGACAATGTGATGATGATGATGATGTATGGTGGTTATTGGCGCAAGGGCCGTTTGCGGCCAAAGAGCGCTAGGCGAACTATGATGTGAACGCAGTGGTGTGGGCAATGACTATGTGGTGTTATGTGGCTGTAAATGGGCCTAAAATTATATGTACTTAATGTACCTAAAATATACATAATAAAATTATGAGACTGACATGCTTAATGCGCAATTATTATGATGTACTTCTGTCAGTTGGTTTCCGTAGGCCTCAAAGGACTCTTACAAAAGAGGGCCTAGAGGGAGAGTTCCATATAATTAATTCTCCCAGCAGCACCGTCTACTAGGAGAGGGTGTGCTAGGTGTCTCGTGCTCGAAGGACTGTCAAGGTGCTTGCGTCTTTTACAAAGTTTAAAATGGTTGAATGATCAAAAATTGGGTCACTTCCTAAAAACATGGCATGATGGAGGGGGGTTTGCTCGTGATATACTTTTCTAAAATGTTTCTTTATTTGACGGTTTAGATCCTTACGTTCCAACAACACATGGAGCACGGTCAATGTCTCCCCACATTTAAAGGGGCACTGACACCAAAATTTCGTTGCTAAGATAGCCTGCGGGATCGATTTTCGTAGACATACACATGTCATCTACCAAATCTCAATGGCGAACACAGCTCCGAAGGTAATTTAAATGAACGTTGAAGTTCGCATGCGTAATCGAGCGCTAGACGCCGTACATCGCGACATCGACAACAGCAAAGGTGACCTGAAGGGGACCCCCAACTTAGGCGTTGTCACCACGGCAGCCGAGCTCCGACAGTGCAGCTAGCAATGATGGCGTCATAGCCGCCATTTCTTATTCGCTGCGGCTGCGTTAGTAGACTGCCGGCGACGCCAGACCTCAAGAAAATAGTTGCCACCCAACAACGATGACAGTAACAGCGACAAAAACGCGCAGGACGTGCGACAGGCGAAAGAAAACGAGCACGCGGCGGTTGTCGTGCGGAAGTGCGTCACAGTTATGTGTGCTCACGTGGTCGAACTCGTTTACTCCATTGCGAGCGCTAGATGGCGCCAGTTGCACCGGGCGCCTTGTCGTTTTTTGAGCTCTCCCAAACCGAAACTGAAACTAGTGGGTAATAAACAGGCCGTAAATAATTATCTGACGCGCGCTGGAGCAAATGATGTGCCGTGTTATGGCTAACAGATCCTCAGCTACGTATTGCAGCAAAAAAAGAACATCAGGCGATAATTTTGGTGTCAATGCCCTTGTGATACATGTTGGAGGGTCACCACCAGTCAAAAGGTAATTATGGGTGCCGTAAGTGTGTCCTATTCTGAGCCGAGACATCATCACATCAGTTCTTCTCGATTTGATAGTTGGGGAAAATTTTCCTTTTTGTGGCTTCATTAGGTGCAGCTTGTTGCTTGTTTCGGCATCCCACAAGTGCTGCCAGTAAATTAGGAGCCTTCGGCGGAGATAAGGCTTGAGGTCTGCTGCAGGGACTGGGATAGATGGATCTCCTCTTTTTGACTGGATGGATGTTGCAATCTGGTCTGCCAGCATATTTCCTTCAATTTCTCTATGGCCTGGTACGGCATGGCCTGTTTTGCAGCATAGAGGGAGCACAAACGAGAATATAGGGATATAATTGAAGGGGTTTTGTGGATTTTCAGGTACTTTAACGCCTTTACAACACTCAAGGAATCTGTGTATATAATTGCCTTGGATAGCTTCTTTTCTTTAATGTGCTTGACAGCACACAATATTCCGTACGCCTCGGCAGTAATATGCTGGTTTGTGGGTGAAGAACATTGACGTCTGAGAAGGATGGGCCTATCGCAGCGTAGGAGACGCCAGCATAGGACTTTGACGCGTCTGTAGAAAATTCTGTACACGAATATTTACTTTTAAGTTCGAGGAAGTGCATTCGAATGTGTGCAACAAGGACATGCTTCGTGACTTCTTCAAACGATACATCTCAGTCTATAAGCTGCCAATGCCACGGTGGCAGCTGTTTTGGCGGAGTTATGAGACAATGCTCAAGGAGAGAAACATCCATTTCCGCAGCGAGACGTCTCACGCGCAGCGAGTAGGGTTCTCTCAGTGAAGGGCGTTTGTGAAAGATGCAAGAGCTGGACAGGTCATTTATAGTAGAATGGGTGGGACGTTCATTGTCTGCATTCACTTTTAAAAACTACAGAAAGGATGCGTACGCCCTTTGAAAATGAAGCGATCATTGATTTGATTCAACATAAAGGCTTTGTATGGGGCTTGTCCTAAATGCCCCTGTCGACAGACGGATACCTAGAGGATGTACAGGGTCCAGCATTTTCAAAGCGCTTGGCGCGGCAGACGCATAGACTATGGCGCCATGGGGAACGTCCATTGAGCTGGTGGCGCCGCTGCGCGGGAAGGAACGAAACGAAGTGGCGTGGTACGTGCAGCAGCCGCCGCTCCACGAGCCGAGCCGTGTCACGCTGGTGGAGGAGCTTTCCAATGTCGCGCATGAATTACTGCGTCGTCAACTGCGCTAATAGTTACGAGAAATGCCCTCCTGAAACAAAGTTCTTCCGTTTTCCGGGGCGACAATGCCTCGTAGACCAGCGGGAACGGTGGATTCGCAGCTTACGCCGTGTGAAGTGATCCTGTGCATGGTTATGGAGTACGTGTTGTTGCTAGTTCGCTTTGAATTTACGCCCCACGCTAGCGAACCGGTGTTTTTACTCAAGTTACACCCGGCCTACGGGCAGTGCGATTGAAAAAGACGCGTTTTTGGTGTTACCTGTCTTAAGTCATTAATGCTGAAAAGTACACACAGGCATATTACAGAGCGCGTGCACTTAAAGTTACATCAACCAACAGTTATCTCGCAGTTCACGGCGATGACCATATTGTCAATTTACTGCAGTAGCGCACCCAGATCTCTGCCAGGGGGGTTCAATTTTTCACGAAGGGCCAGGCATGCGATTACACAGTTGTTGCGTTGTAAAAAAAAGTAAATAAAATGCCAAATAATAGTAACATCAATTATGATGATTATTTTTATTATTCTTTCGGGGCGTTTTGCAGAGACATGAGCTCCACATTCTTCTATGACATAGGAGCAGTTACGGAGTGGGATGGGGGTCAGGCCGGCCTCAGGGGGGGGGGGGGGAGGGGAGAGTGTTATAACACCCGACCCCCCCCCCCCCCCGTCGGTGCGCCACTGATTTACTGGACACCGTCGCCTGGCTGTACGTGCGTTATTGTTACGCGGACCGTAGTTCAGACAGTTTAATAAGTGCCTAAAGGCGAGCATTATTCATTCACGCTCATTTGCAGGTAAAAAATGTTACTCGCACGCCCTACGTATAAGCAGACAGCGTAGTTCGTAAACGGCAACAGTAAAGAACAAGAGCCGGATGTGTGGCACAATGCACAGGGGACCGCGCGAATCTTTTAGTGCACCTGTATTGCATTTGCGCCTTGACAGCGCTGCGCATGCAAGCGGTGCCACGCCACGCTGTTTTTATGCTACGCGACGGCTAAGATATCACTTGCAAAGATGACACGTAACAGATTTACTCAATCACTCATGCAGCCCGGGCAACGTCCACAAACGGAACTGCAGCATAGTAAGGTTCGCACAATCGTCACGGCATCACTAAATGCAAGACGGGAGGCGATTGTACGTACTAGCGCCGATCGCACTCGGTTGCCCTCAAGACAACATCACGCTACAGCACATGTCTCACGTTAATGTCATCGTTTGCTCGGTAATAAGCAGGTAAAATGATGAAAAAGCGTTCGCACAAACCTCGATGATGACGGCGTATGCTTCCTGGTTCACGTTGGCTTGTCGCACACACCGCCCTTTCAAAATACTCTGTCCGACCGTGGTCTCTTCAGTCATGTCGAAAACGTGCCTGCTGCGGCATAATTTGCCTCCTTTCTCTTCGTTCGAGGCTCTGAAAAACCCTGCGCTCTTTACTTTCTTGAAGCCGGCGCGCTTTATAATACCAGTAGCCATCGCGCGCACGCACGTTCGCAAAACGCGGGCGCAGCAGAAGGAGAGACGAGAATGCGTCCCACGTCAGTTAACAACTCAGTGGCCACTCGTGGCGCTGACGGCGCGCTGGCGCACTGCATTAGCGCGCCACCTGTAGGTGCCGCACGTTTCCTATATCTCCGGAACCAATGGAGAAAACAACACCGCAACAAGAAAGGCGGGAGGAACGACGGTGGAGAGAGGGACAATCACTAAGAAAAGTCGCTAGCTTCGGTGCCGGCCGGACAGTCACACCCTGATGAAGAGACCGAATGGGTCTCGATACATTGGGCCAGTTTTTTATTTCAATATTAAAAACTTAGATTAAGAAAAATGGCTGGAGAGTTCGTTTTTTTTTTTTTTTCGTGTAGGCCAATTATTGGACTTCCGCAGCCGCTGCAGCCAACCGCTTTAACAAGAGGGCTCCCTTGGCGCCGCCATTATCCCCTTAAAAGGTGTAACCCCCCAAAAATCCGCTGTCGAGGCTGTGCAGTCTGCCTTTGTACTCACGTGCTACAGTCCCGAAAGGAGGTGTTTCATTGCCGGTCGTTGACACGCCAGGCACGTAGATCGGCGAGGGCCTCGCCGCAAGCTGTGGTTGCTAGCCGGACCTATGCGCAATTCACATGGGGAGGAAAGCAATGCATGCTTTCCTACCCATGTGAGTGCATCATCTTCGCATGTATTGGCGCATCATTTATCAATATTATTAACTCTTTGCTGAGAGCGCTCAGCCCGTTACGATTATACTTCTGAACTACGCATAACGATCCTCGTCTCCGGGCTCCAGCGGGGGCTCCAGCGGGCCATTGGAACGTTCGGGGGGGGGGGGGGGGGCTCGAGCCCCCGAGCACCCCCCCCCCCCCCCCCCCGTAGTCTCCGCCTAGCTATGCTGCTTCGTCTGCTTTTTCGTTGGGCAAATGCCGCAGTGAGCTGGTATCCACTGAAATGTAATGCAGTGTCCTGCGGCAATAGCCAGGTGATGTAAATAGGCAATGTCGGCAGAAACGGGCTGATGCTTAGTTTTCTTCAGGTTGTTGTACAACGTTTGCAGTGCTCCTTCAGAGTCGGTAAGAATTGCCCATCGACCGGGCTTTTGGCGCATGATATACGGCATAGCTTCCTTGATGCCGTGAAGTTCGCTGTCATGGAAGATGTTTTCCGCTGCAGCCGATAGGAGCGCATTTCTCTTGAAGGCACATAGGCCACAGGAAGAAGCTTCTGTCGAGTCGTTGAAGCGTCAGTGTAAATATGCGTGTGATGGGGATATTTTTCGGCTAAGTAGAGGAGAATAGCTTGCAACAGCGCGACCTGTGGCAGGCGCGTCTTTGCTTCGTTTATGCCAAGTACAGACCGGATAATATTTAACAGGGAAAGTGTCCAGGGAGGAAAGGTGGCAGGCAGTAGGCGTTGTGGCTGGTTAATAGAAGGAAGTTTCAGCATTTCCATAGCTTCACCAAAGCCAGACCTACTGTGGGTTATGTGACGGCCAAAGTGACCTAAGTTCAGCAACAAATGCTTCACATTCAAAATCAGTGTGCACATGATAGCAAGGTAGAAATGAAGAAATCGGACACAGCACTACGGTTTCCTGTGCAGCATGTTCTTCTATGCCTGAGGTTTGAGTTCGAAATCGCTAGAGATGTGTTAATTAATTACCACGTTGCGAATAGTGATGAGATCACAGTGAACGGAAATGTTTATGAACGTATGAACATTGAAAAAAAAAAAAAAAATGCGTCGGCCGGGAATCGAACCCGGGCCACCCGCGTGGCAGGCGAGTATTCTACCACTGAACCACCGACGCATGCGTTTACGTGTTCGTTAACTGACCACTTCTCACTGCATGGATGTAACCGCACTATTATTGCTTCGTGGATGGTCGACAATTCCTTTTTCTGTGTAGTGCAATATATATCGATGCACAGCGCTGTCCTTTGAGTGCTGTTGTTTGTCATTCCACAGATTACGGGAGCTCCTTAGAATACCAAGGGATCCTTGGTGTTCTACGGACCTGCTTGATCTGCTGCTGTCATAGGCCGCTGCAGCACTTCCATACATTGCCGTTTCCTCCTGACGGCGGTTATGACGAGCGGAATTTTGAGGTGGGTGCTGTGTTAGCTGTAGCATTTGCTGACGTGAGATACTTGCTCGGAGCCTGGCGCGTCGTCATACGTAGCGACGGGGAATGGCCCCTCAGCCAAGGGGTTGTCTCAGCCCACACGAATTCAGTAATTTATTGTATGTGTACAACCCGCCTTACAATTCGAAAAACACCCCACGATCGAATGTGTGGAAGACTTAAACAAATTTAATATGTTCGCCGCTTCACGCTCCCACTCGACACACCCCAGTCCCGTAGGCAGAAATTTTTTTCGTGGAGGGCTCACTTACTGAAGGCCTTGAGTATCTGAGAAAAATGTCTATTTTCATTATCTATTTTCGGTAAAAATCGCATTATGTACAGTAAGTGACCTTATAAATGCAACGTTAATAGGCTTAAATTTTATGTTATTAACACTTATATGTTATCAAATCTAACCACCACCAAAATTTCGGGAGGTGCCCGTGGCACCCCGCCCCCTCCCTCCGCCTACGATCCTGAAACGCCATCTCAACTCCCGGAGAAACCCCTCGACGTATTAAGGCGCGCCAGCGCGCTTCAACCGTTTCCAGAACGGTCTACCTACCAACGCATCGTTGGCATTTCTGCCTAGGTGTTCATCCAGAATCTTGATCTCGGGGAAGGCAGCTGAACACATGTTTTTACGAGAATGCAGGCGGTTGTGCATACGGATTTAAGTTAAGAACTTTTTGAGGTGCGGGGATTAATTTACGTGGGCGGAGTATTGTATAAATTGTTGTTCCTCTCATCATTCACCCCTGAGGCATCTACCGCAATAATGTAACGTCACTACAATATTTCCATTCTTGCCTTCAACGCCGCTGCTGCCATTTCCTATGGTGAACATCACGCAACGTCGTCTATATTGAGTTCCTGCCTGCTTGCGGCTGCGCAAGCCCCCCGTTTATGCTAGCGTCAGAAGTTCGGCCATTTTGTACATAACTGTAGAGCGAAAACAAGTTGGGCGACGCTCACCGAGATGGCAAGAGAGAAGGGCGTGATTTCTTTTGCGCCGTGTTTTTATATTCTTGCTAATGACTCTCGCGCACGTGAGCACGAGGTTTTTACAAGGAGCTTTCTGGAAGTGAACTTCAATTAGTCCTGACTCGTCCTGTTTCCGTCTAAGTGTGCGTATTTTAGCTGGTGTTCACATTGCCTATCGTTCATAAACTGTAACGTACAAGCGCACGTGTATCAAACGTTGCTTCCTAATGATAATGAGTCATAAGCGCGCAGCAACTGGAACCTGCACGACGCCTTGAGCAATACGACTGCGTACATCTCCCCGCGCCGTAGCTAGAATACGGCGGGTATAATTTCCACAGAGGCCTGAGATATCCTGCACGCAAACACTGTCTTTGGATTAAGCAATTAGGGGGATAGCGCGAACGCAGTCCCCCACTACCAAAAATTGCATGCCCCATCTGCCCCAGTTTGGGGTAGTGGCAGGGGTCAGCACGAGCGCAGTGCAATGCCCGCGCCTCTCCCTGGGGACACCGCCTCGCTGATCACGGTAATCCCGGCACCAGGTAAGTATGCCAAGGAAATGTCGCGCCCCCTGTGCACACCATTCGCGACCTGACTGGATGGGCTAGCGAGTGATTGAATACGTTTGAAGATAACGTTGGTTTTTCCGCACTAAGCAGAATGCCTTTTAAGGATTTCATTCTGCAGTGATTCATTACATCGATCTGTTAAGCTAAATTCGTGATATTGTTCGGTGATGTTTGCAAACATTCGAATTGTGAGGTAGCATAGCCAGCAAGCTCTTGATGAACCATATAAACCGTCTTGCGCGCCGCTAGAGGCGCCACCGCTGCGGTCATTTGCCCAAGGGCGAGGCGCGGTAGATTTAAAAAGTTTGCAAATCTTCTTAGTGGATAGCAAGGAAGCTTTTGAAAAATAATTAAGTATAGCTGGGACCAGAAGTTTACACAAGCCCGTGAAGTATGTCTGGCGAGCTTTTGTATTCTGTTCGAGCAAACTGCAGCCTGTACGCGGGCTTCTATGCGCAGTGGGGATACGAGATTTGGTGCAAGCGTTGCCTATGAGGTATACAGGTGTTTTTTTTTTTTTAGTTGCAACATGTTTTTTAAATTAGAAAAACATAAATCGCGGGAATGTCTTGTGTACCACTCGAGTGTACGGGTTGGCGGCCTCTAGATACAAAAAAAAATTCCGCACTTGTATGCCTAATTAGCGAAATTACGCTAAATAAGTTTTTAATTATCAATAATTGGTGGCTACAGCAAATGAGTACTTTGGAGCCCGTCCTCCGCACTACCTATCCCAACGATCAAATTTTGAATAGCGGAGTGCATGTCGGAGCTACGCGAACAATTAATTAGTTCCCTTTAATTGGCAGGCTCCTTGAAACAGAAACTGGCCGGAAAAAGAGCGTCTGTGACGTCGATGTCGCCGCCTCCCCGGATTTCGTCACTCGTCCGCGGCGCCCAACACGGCAGATAACAAGGAGATAACGCAAGTTGCTCGCGCGGCCGGAGCGGCGGTGACCACGGGCGAGTGGTGACTCACAAAACTGCAGAAGGCACGCCGCCTTTATGTGAATTATACACAGGTCGCTAATGGGCCTCAAAACTGCCCCCTGTTCGTGAAATTTTCAATGATTCGTGCAGATCGGGTTTACTATTTAAAAATGCTGCAATAGATATCGGAGCAGAAGTTCCACCGTGAGGTGAATCAGACTCCTTCTGCAATGTACTCGCTCAGACACACCCTGCTACACACGCCACAAACGAGAACTATATATACGGGAAACAAACAATGGCATATCAAAATAGTTATCTTTTCAACAAAACAGAAGCTAGTTAATTATGAATGCTCATCCTCCGTATTTAAAAAGCAAATTAAATCCTTGTTAATTACATCTGGGTTACATTTTTCTTCCAGTGATTTTTGAAGTGATAGAAAAGTATTATATATACTCCTAAATGTATTTGATTTTTCTCATATTTATTTCGACGTGATGTAAAATATGTGTGATCATTATGCCTATATGGTATGAGTTTAGACAGCAGAACACTGCATCTAGATATTGGTTATTTATAGGGTTATGCAGTTGTGAACGTTAATTATATAAATATGTATATATTTTGTAAGTGACTAAGTGCGTATTCTGGGTCCCGACCCTCCGATCAACAATATGCATTGTTCCGTTGCACCGCGTGCGTTGATTTAGAGCGATAAAAAACGCGGTTTCGGTTTCACTGCGCGCGTTCCCCTAGACTCTGCAGATGACGTCATCTTAGTAGCCGTCATACCTCCGAGATTGGCGCGCCCTCGGAGGCCATGGGAAAACAAACGGTGCTGCCGCTTTTCTTCCGAATGGTGGCACCGCATGGTTTCCAAGTATTTTCTTCCTTTCTAGCTTTCAAGTAAATCGATTCCTTTAGAGCAAACGCGAGTTCACTGTGCCTTTGAACTTAAAAGTATCTTAACTCAACGTCACCACGCCGGCCGGTAGTGTCGCATAGTCGTTTCGGGAGCGCAAGAAAGCTGAGATTTAAAACGGGCGTTGTTAATGTGCACTGAATATTTCGCCGAAATATTTCGGAATCAGCTTGTCGAATGCGTATTGAAGCAGTGAAAATTACAAACCGGCATACCGCTTCAGTCTGACTGCTAAACGTTGTCCGAAGTGTATGCGGGGACGGGGACCTTTTTCAGGCTCGCAAGCCTTTAGTCCTCGCCGGCGGAACGCAGGATCGCATGGTCCCACCCTTCACTCACAAAAACACCAAGTGACCGCGGCGTGTCTCCTGCCCCTTGAAATATGGCGACACTGACTTTGGGCTTCACTGACCGAACGCCTCCTCCACTCTATAGTAGCCTCTCCAGTGGTGCGCGCTTCACCGCTTCATTGTTCCCTACCTTGATACCTCCTGCAGTCGGTGCAACTTGTCGCGATGGCGCCCTGCATGGTGCGTGTTGGGTGCGTACGTGTAGTAGAACGTGTAAAGTACTTGTGTGGGAGTGCCAGGGGCTCGTCGACTTGTCGCTCAGTGGTACCTCGCACGGTGAACAACCTGATGCTGGTGTGTCAGTTGCCGATATTCTCGCAAGACTCGCCGCGGTGATGCTGGCAGCCCTTTGCGTTCCGGTCCTTCCCGCGTGTTCCGGTCAGCCACACAATTTTGGTAGGCGTTCTGGTGCCCGCGGTGCAAAAGGTGAGTTCGAAACGGCGAAAACGGCTTGCATGATGCGCATTTATGCCGTCCTACACTGTACATTGTTTTGTGAGTCGGCTTTTGGCAAGACTACGGTTCGTAGAAAACAATAAATCCATGTTATCGCAGGGGAAATAAACAATCAAGCTTCATCGTTGTATGCCAAAAGCACGGTAGAAAAATAAAATGAGCATGTTAAGAATTCGGCGCCTTACGAAGTTACGTTGTGTCAGCGCTACGCAGCACAAACAGAACAAAGCAGCTTTGAAATTTTTATCAAAATTGGTGCAGCGATTCATAAGTAGACCCATCGTCCCATATTCATTAATTCGGAACTTTGTAAAGCGCCGAATTCTGAATATGGGACGAAGGGTTAACTTCTGAACTGGTGCACCAATTTTGATAAAAATTTAGGGGTGCATTGTTCTTTCGCGGTTAGAAGATGTTCTATATTGCAGCTGCGTAGCGCGGGCACAAAGTAACTTACGGCTTTCAGACGGTGTAATTAGGTGCGCCAACTTAGGAAAGCTATCATTTCAAAATTAATTAAGGTATACTAATAGTTCTCGATTAGACAGCTGTTAGATGTTCTATTGCGCAGGGTAACGCCAGTCACACATTCTTTATGCAGTGTTGTGGTATGAAAGAAGGTGGCAGACAGACTGCAGCCGTCCCGATGTACAAAAAGCCCTCTTTATTTACATATGATGAGATATATATAGCAAAGAACAGAGGATAAGAACTCAAAACTGAAAACAGAGAATAAGAACTCCTGGGGGATAAGAACTCAGAATAAAAACCGAAACATAGTACAACATACGCCCTCCCTTATTTTTTAGTGGTTAGTAGTTAGTAGCATTAGTAAGGAATACCCAAGACATGCACACTTCATTCACTATGTACACCTATGTACAACCTATTCACACAACGTGAGATGTCTGACAACGTCAGACCGCCAGCTACTCTGTCTGATAATCACAGAGCCACGCCGGTGGCCAGCGCTTCCGGGTCGGCCGCTTTGGACGTCGCACTGTCGACGGGCTCGTGGACTGCTGCTGCCGTATGCCAGGAGACCGCGAAGGCGTGCTGGGAGGAGGTGACTGCAGCTCGGCAGGAGACCACGGCTGCAGCGTGGCAGGCTGCAGTGAGCCAGGAAGCAACTGCGGCATGGCAGCCGGCGGGACCCTGGAAAGCTTGGAGGCATTCTACGTACGGCCGTCTCCAAGCCGGAAAGAGGCTGGTCCCCTCCCCTCGATGACCTTAGTTGGTGAAGAAAAGGAGCAGTCTCCCTTGAAGCGCACAGACAGGTTTTTTATACGGACAAAGTCGCGTACGGCTATCTTCGTCTTCTTGGCAGCTCTCCTTCTGTCCGTGTAGTGCTTGCTGCTTTGCTGTTGACGCCGGACCCTTCGACGGAGTCGCGCCAGCTCCTTAGTTGGGTCTTTTGCAAGTGCTGGTGCTGAGAAGCCCACGACATCCAGCCTGGTTCGGGGCATTCTACCATGCAGCAGGACTGCTGGGGCGACCCCGGTGGTGGTGTGCAGAGTAACCGGTAAATGGCAAGGTATTCTGTGACTGCTTGCCGGAGTAGTCGTCTTTCGAGGAGTGAGATTTGTATGAAGTTTTTCAATGGTGCGATTGAACCATTCTATCTCTCCATTCGCTTGAGGGTAGTATACCGAGGAATCCGAACGGCGTCACTTTGAACTGGTAGAGGCCGTCAGGTGTAACAAACGCGGTCTTCTCGTGGTCCAAGTCGTCTACGGCGATTTGCCAATAACCGGAGCGCCGATCTATTGAAGAAAAATAGGTCGCGCCGTGGAGGCAGTCGAGAGCATCATCTATGCGCGGGAGCGGATAGACATCTTTCTTGGTGATCTTGTTTAGGTGCCGATAGTCTACACAGAAACGCCAAGTATTGTCCTTCTTCTTAACTAGGACCACAGGTGAAGCCCACGGACTCGAAGAAGGCTCAGTAATTCCCTTTGTGAACATCTTGTCGACCTCTTGTTGAATAACTTGGCGCTCTGATGGTGACACACGGTAAGGCCGCCTGTGAATCGGAGCTGCATCACTGGTATGTATGCGATGTTTGACCTAAGGGCCGACCGTCAAAGTCAAATATGTCAGAGTATGCGACAAGCAGAGCACAGAGGGCGTTGACTTGGGAAGGCAAAAGACCCGAGGCAATCATCTTCGTTACGCGGTGTTCCAGTGGAGATTGAACTTTGTTCTCACTATGTAGAGCAGAGGAATCGGCAGCGGCCACTTCTGGTAAAAACGGTGATATCTCGCAGTCATGCGATGGCGACAAAGTGGCGAGAGCAATGCCTTGAGGTATAACTTGAGGGCTGCGACCGAAGTTCAACAGTGGAAGACATGTCTTGTTTGCCCTTACGGTGACAACAGTGTATGGAAAAGACACGTTGTGCGACAGCAAAACACTGTGGCAGGGAGAGAACACATAGTCACCATCCGGCATAGTGGGGCACGGCTCAGCGGCGATACCAGGCGAACTCGGCGATACCAGGCGAACAAATTCGGCAGATGAAAGCTTGCTTTGGTCTGTGTCGGGGGCGTCGGCAAAATCAGGCAGGTCGAGCTGTACAACACCGGCTGAGCAATCGATGATGGCTGAATGGTCAGACAAAAAATCCAGCCAGAGAATGTCGTCATGAGGACATTGTTGAAGAACATGGAACAGGACAGAAGTGTGGCGGTCGGCCACGCGCACACGTGCGTTGCACATTCCGAGCACGGCGGGAGTTCCTCCGTTAGCGACGCGTACAAGTTGGCACTCGGGTGGCGTCAGGACCTTGTTTAGCCTCGCACGGAGGTTCGAGCTCATAATAGAAATGTGTGCGCCGGTATCAACAAGGGCAGTAACAGGCAGGCCATCCACTTCCACAGCAAGCAGGTTTTGGTCCGTAGTCAGGGTGAGGAGAGGGTTTTCAGGTCTGGGGTCGAATGCAGCATCACCTCCGGGAGCTGCATCGGTCAGTTTTCCGATAGAGAGCGTCCAGATGGGCGAGGGGATGTGTAGCGACGGGGCAGAGGTGAGCGGGAGCAATGGTCGTGATTATGTGGGGAGGGCGAACGGCTGGAGCGTCGAACTGATGCGGTAGCTTCACCAGATGGTCCATTGTCACGAGTTATGTGCCGGTTGTCGTCACGCCAATATGCGCCGAACGAGCGAGACGAAAAGCCTTGATTACGACAGTACCGGGAGATATGTCCAACACCATGACAACGGAAGCAGATCGGCTTGTTGTCCGGCGTCCTTCACTGGGCTGGATCACGATAGCGACGAAAAGTTGCCGGTGTTCGCGAAGGGTATGGCATAGGACTAACAGGCGGCTGCATGAGCGAACACACAGGCTGCAGCCCTACATTAGCAAGTTCCTCCCGTACAACAGTTTGAATTAACGAAATTGTTGGTCGAGGGTCCTCGGAAGGGCGCGTCAGGAAGGATGGCGGGGACGCCGCCTCGGTTTCGCATCGCACAATGCGGACTGCGCTGTCGGTGCTGTCGGTAGTAAGTGGCTGACTGGGCGGCAGCTGCACGTCTTCGCACGATGACGTTGTGGCAGTGTTCGGAAGCCGGACGAATTGCTGGGCGATGCGGCGACTCTTCAATTCTTCAAAACGCCGGCATTCCTTGATGATGTCGTCTACGCTTGAGCAGTCTTTGGACACCAGCAGATTGAAAGCGTCATCTGCAATGCCTTTGAGCACATGGCTCACCTTGTCTGCCTCATTCATGTTGGCATCGACCTTATGGCAAAGGGCAAGAACGTCAAGTATGTAAGACACATAAGATTCGGTTGAAGTTTGCGCCCGGCAGGAGAGATCTTTCGAAGCGGCGCGCTGGCGGCCGGCCGATCTGCGAAACAGGTCACGAAGCTTCTGCTTGCAGGCGTCCCAGCTGGTAAGATCTTCCTCGTGAGACTGAAACCAGACGCCCGCTGTGCCGCAGAGGTAGAAGGTGACATTGGCGAGCATCAATGTGGGGTCCCACCGACATTGTGCTGCAACACACTCATACTTGGAAATCCAGTCGTCAACGTTAACGCCATCGGTACCACAGAAGTTCCCAGGGTCGCGCGGCTGCGTCAATACGACAAGCTGTGCCTGACTTGTCGGACTCGCGGTTGGAGCACAGGAGGCAGCGTCTCCTTCCGTTGACATGATGAAGCTGCTCAGGACACGTCAACTGCGAAGTTCCGTCTTGCGTCGTACCCAGCACTTCCACCAAAATGGTACAAATATATTTACAAGGTATTTACAAAAGGATAACAGCCAAGCAGCCAATATGGTGGTTGTTGCTCGAAGTACACTTCGTCGACTTCCACACAGGTACCATCTTCTTCTTCCTTGGCACTCTAACACCGTAACAATATTTTATCTGTTTATTAGTATTGGACTGCATGAAATTTTTGATATTATAAGCTTTTTGCCACTTACAATGTGCACATAACCGTTCATTTGTAGCGCGTGTTGCTACTGCACGCTTCTGCCATCACGTGTGAAAGCGTGGTTTTGTCCTAGCTGGCCTGGCTTGGCTCGGCTATGGCCAGAGTGGCAGTGCCGGAGCCCGGCCATTCATGAAGTAGGCGCGGACATGCGAAAGAACGACTTACAAATACAAAATCCGCCAGGCAAACAATGCCAGCTCATTGCACCGTCTTCTTATTTCAAAAAGTAGTCGAACAGGTTAAAGTGTGGGTGGTTAATCACAGCTACGTTCACTCCTGCGAAAGCAAAACGATGTCCGGAAGCGAGGCGGATTATCGGCATCGCGATCACTTTTCAACGTTGCTAGAGTGCGCACTCTGCTTTTTTTAGAGGCTTCTCAGATCGAAAAATTCCGCGTGTGAAATATCCACACGCTTTTGGGAGTAACCGCTGCAGGTGAAAACAGTACAGGGGGCGAGCTTTCCATTGCGCCATAAAAAGAAGGGTCCTTAAAAATCGGTTGTCAGTCCCTTTAAAGAAGGTGGGAGACAGACTGCAGCCGTCCCAATGTCCAAAAAGCCTTCTTTATTTATATACAATGAGATATATATAACAAAGAACAGAAGTACCCCCTGGGGGATAAGTACTCAAAATAAAAACCGAAACAATACAACAAGTGTACATTAAAAAGGCATCATTCTTCAGATGGGAGCGAATTTTCCTTCTCATTATGTGTGACAGACATGATAATTATCTGGTTTAAGAAATATTTGAAGAACTAAAAAGTGTCGCATCTGGTTAGGAAAGCAGTTAGGAATGTCAGTTTTCCTAGCAGTGGGGTTACCGCGAACGTAATGCTGGACACACAATGTCATGGGCATGAACCGGCAAAAGCTTCACAGACGACGCTAAGGTGCCTTGATGCACTCGTTCGCCTCTGCTCACGTCTGCTACAGCGGTCGCCATTACTGATTCAGCTTGCGGATTCGCAGCCTTTTGCTCACGAGTAAAGGCACATTGTGCCTAACTTGCCTTCGAAAATGCAAAATCACTCACGGATGTTGCTAGTTATAGGTTTGTAGGCACCAATCGCAAAAAGTAATCGAATGTCTTGCGCCTAAAGGCGTTGTAGAACATAATAATACTGCCGGCGCAGCCGCTGGGCTGCTGGCTGCGTCTGAGTGGTGCACAGCTGCTTTGGATCACTGAGAGCTGCAGACATCACTATTCATTTTAATATTTTGCAGGTGTATATGTTCATATGTGTGTGAGATGCGAAACACTGTCTAATAGAAAGCAGTAATGGGAAGGTATCACTCCCGGAACTGTCGAAACGGAAAGCGGTGCAATAATGCGCCTACCATTAAGGCGTGGGATATATGCTGTTATGCACGTCTGAAATTATTCTAACTCGTATTCGCAAAGTTCGACTCGCATTATTGAGACGCGCAGTATAAATATGCCTGTCTTCACTCGAGCGAGCAACAGATCTAGTGAAGAGAACAAATTAGTGGAGTATAAAAATGCCAAGACAGCGCCCACAGATTCCACGGTTACATTAGATATGGAGTGAAAATAAACTTAAATGTAATATATCGGAGCACCACATTCCTAATAACGGGCTCGTCCAGGCAGGTTCTAGTTCTATGCCTGCTAACTCTGCTATTAGCTAACTGGCTCACATGCGCCGATGACATTGGAGCACATGTTAATACCCCTGTCACACAGGCACTTTCAAGGTCCTTTGAACTAAAGCTTCTTTACTTGAAAGGAGTGGGCGCGCTGTCGCACGGGCGCACGGAGGGGGCATTAGTTGAAAGGAGCTTCGAGTTGAGGGAGTCCGCGCTTGTCCCTTGAGGCTCTAAAGGACTACTCTTGTTCATAGGGGGCAGACGGCAGAAGGAAAAAATGTTTTACCTTGTAGCCAATGCAACGCGCTTTTATTAAATAAAAAGCACGTTTCACAGTATCTTCGAAGTTATAAACCCTAAAAGCTCTGCTGATGGACACAGTTTGTCATATGTCACCTGAAAATCACACAGCTTGAGGGCAGGTGCACTGTCGCGGTGACGTTGTGGTCTGCTGCTGGGGTGGTGTGGCTAGCTGGGCCTGGGTCTCAAGATTTTGTCTGCTGCAGGCCGAGGTGTCTTTGGCGTATCATTTTCGTACCAACCGCCGGCGACACATTTTTCTACTGCACATTCCAGAACATGCGTCATGTGCTGGTGCATTTCTAGCTGTTGGGCAAACGTCAGCTAAGTAATTGAATGTTGTGATCGGCGTAAGGTGATACAAGAGAGCATTCTTTTTCCTTCAGAAGATTCGGCACATAGCACTAAAGTGGGCGCTGCAATGAATATTTGATCCTCACACGCTGAGTGTCTTGTGGCACATGTTTGGATACTTCGCGATTGAAAAACAATTGAGAGCAGCAACAAAAGCGCAATCGAAACATGCATAGCCAGAGAAATACGGTGTATACAGCGGCGCACTGCTACCACTACGTTCGTGTTTGGCGAATTACGTCCATTACCTTTAGGTGTTCACTTTGTTTTATCAGTGTCTAAAAACAAAATATTTGATAAGAAAAAGCAGAAAAAAGCACGCACAACTAATTTATGGGGGCATCCGGAGCCGTATTACTTTTCTCATTTCCGAGCAATGGGAGCGCCAAGCGCACGTTGTGGCCTTTGTTAAAAGCTTCAACGGAAATCGTGTAGCGCCGACTCAGCTCCCTTGGGCTAATGTTCCTTCGAAGTCGCTATGCTCCTTTACCTCAAAGGAGCTTTGGTATTCCCGTGTGACTGGGGTATAACTCACCTTGGAAATAAATTGCATATGCAAATTAGGCTTTGTACAGCTGTATGCAGGCAATTGTATGGTCTTATTACCGCAATTGCAGCGTAGTACTTGGTGCACAGTAACTCTTCACTGTCGAATTGTTTAAGAAAACCACCATCATGCGAATATTTTTTCGTTAGTGCTTGCATGACTGCGCGACAAGGGATTGTGGTTGCCTGTGAGCTGCTTGTCAATGAAATTTTAATCTAGCTGAGAGCAGTGATGCTCACTTTCCCTTGCAATGGACTACCTTCAATAGTAACTTATTTTACACTACGACACGCGGTTTTTGCAAGTTGATGCCAAATGGTATATCAGTCCTACTTTGACCCATTTTCGGAGAGAGTTGAAAGTGGTGTTTGAAGCTAAAAATTTTCCATACATGGGTACAAGAATGGAAAACTGATAGCATCATGGGGTCATTTAGTTGGCGTGGGGGAATGTGTTACCAAAAATAAACACCTTTTATGAATGCTGGCTCATGTGATGTGCTTACACAGCTACCATATTTATAGATTTTCTTAGCACTAAGCACGGTAGAGAAAGCAAGCACCAAAATTCAAAGAAGCTTTTACTTTGAATATCAAGTTTTAATAAAACATTATTGAATGCAATCACAACCTGTGACAAGTGGATGAACTGTGGCCCCAAGCTATGCACTAAACTAATTCTGTCCTCATGTCAGGTCCTTGTGTTCGTCCAGGTTGTCAAGTCGCACCGTGGCATTTTGTTTAGGTAGGTTATCACACCTTGCACCGGGGACTTCATGTTGACCAAGTTGTCCGTCCAAGCAATGATTCCCTTAAAATGCTCCTCGCGCGCCTTCAACAAGCTCATCATCTCTGTTCATCATCTCTGGTTTGCAACTTCTTTGACATGTTCTCTTAGTACCGTAAGATACGCATGCTCACTGTCACTTGAGCCCAGCACGTCTGCTTTGCACTTCTTACATGTTTCGATGAATTTCATGATGCCTTTCAAAAGGAATCCGCCAGGGTGGAATAAGATACTGCATTCCCCCGACGTCAGGGCTTCGATGAAAAGAATCTTGGCGTCATCAGTTTTATCAACTTCCTTGTCTGGATGCTCCCGAATGCCTTGCGATAGCAGATCAACGATGTATTCTGAATCATCAATAGCGTAGCTGGTGGTCGCTGGTGTATGAAAAAAACTGACTAACACTCACACGCTTTAGTGCACATTCCATGTCATGTGCATCTGGCACAGACTTCCTCAATCGAACGACATGGATTTGAAGCAGTCACTCTTCCGAGCACATCATCTTCACCTCTCTCAATCTGTAACCTTGAGCAATTTCCATTTCGTCCAAAAATAATACTCTTTCTCTCTCATTGTCTTCCATTGCGTCTGCTTTTACCTTTAGAATGTCAATGGCGTCAGCAAGAATACCTGACGAAAACTTCAGCCCTTGGAGGCGACGGCCAACAGTTCTTTCTGAAGGCAGTGGATACCCTAGACGCCTTAAAGTTCTGTAGCCAGATGTTCCGCAACAAAATTGGCCCTGCTTGATCTTGTGGGGTGATTAAGTTCTGCCTTGATTGCTGGTATATGAAAGTGCACGCAGCTGGTCCTCATTTAGAAATTGTACTCGCTTCTTGAAGTTCCCTATAGCATTTTCTAGATTGTGGACCTTCATTTCCAATACTTGGATAGTACACTAGGCCTTCTTGTGAACTTCTGTAACTGCATGTAGTTTTTCGTTAAATCTGCAAGCTGTTTCTTCAGCTCGGAGCATGAAGCACTAGATGAATGGAGCTCACATTCGCTCCTGTTTGACGAAAGAGGGGATGCACTTTGTGTCCTGTCACTGGCGCAGTTTGCGCTTGGTTGTTTTCAGAGGATGTTTGATGCCCGCTGTTTTGTTCATGAAGCCCTTCACTAGTGTTTTCTAATGGCAGGTTCATAGCGTGCTCGGCTGCAGATGGTGAACCGGCAGTCGGAAAAATGCAAGGCTGCTGTCGCGCCATGTTCATCTCTGATGGTGCAGGTGGCACATCAGGCCCAGTTTTTTGCTTTTGAGGTATCCTCTGGCGGGGTGGAGCTGAAAAGCAACGTATGAAATGAAACAGCTGTCTGGAGAATGTACTTCTTCAGACTGAACCAAGGCTGAAGCTCTGTTGGCAACTATACAGCAGCCATATCACATATTTCAATTACTGTGATCTTACATTATTACCGCAAAGAGAGTACCACTCGGCCAATTCAGCATCCTTTCAAACCCAGCTATAATACTCGGCTGGAGCCGATAATCAGCTGATATTCAAAATCATTGAACATTGCATAAGTGAAAATGTGATGCTGCACCTCTGAAAGAAAAAACGCTTGGAGCTGAGGCTTCAGCTTCCACCTATCGGCACGATGCTGCTCGAAGCTGCTTTATTCAAAATGAGCCTGTGCGTTAATGAAATATGGCGAATTTAAGCACTCGATGTGCAGAGAGAGAATGCTGTCAACATAGCAAACACATTTTCGGAGTGCCATACACACAGCGTTTCCCAACATCCATCGCCAGTGATAAACTTGCTGACGTGATAACCCTAAGGTCTACTCGTTTAGCTAAATCTTACAGCAATTAGGATCATCACGCAGGTTCCAAGGCTGCTGTTATATGTAACTGATTGCCCTGAAGTATTCGTTTTCGTGTCCTCTTTGTGAATGCCTATTTAAAATGTGGCTGAATTTCCCATTTCAAGAAAATGCCATCGAATTGCGGTAAGTATCCAAATGTTCAGCAATCGCACCAGAAATGACTACTCGTGAAATGCTTCAATTATTTTCAGTGCGGCAAATTCCACGTTGAAACTAATGACCGCGTATGGTAATGTACACAAAAAAGCATTGGTTTCAGGGAAAGTAATTTTAGGAAATTATTCCACCAGAGTGAACATTGCAGTTCATTATAGATGCGACAGTAATCATAATCACACCTTCAAGCATAAGAAAAACAAAAAGAACAAAAGGAGGAGATGCTCGCGACAGCGAAAGTGCGCTTTCTAAGCACACCCCGAAAAAAACGCCAAATTTATGAGAACAGTTCAAACGCGATACAGTAAAAGCTCGTTAATTCGAATTCCACGGGGACGCTGAGCAATTTCAAATTAAACAAATTCAAAATAATGAAAGTGAACAAAAATGGGTGGATTTCGGGGGTGGGGGCACGAAAAATATTTATTGGTCAAAAAAGTCAGTAATGACCATCTGCTCCTTTTCTCTGAATGCCACAGCTGCGGCTCTCTGTTACAGCGCGCGGATGCGGCGCAGGGAATCCTCTTCACCCTCTTCAAAGCTGAAGAAGAGACGCGTCACATTAAGTGTCTCCATCACCTCAGAAGCTGACGGGCGCACAGGCACTTCGTCATCATCGTCTTCCTCACCTTCTGGCTCTTCAGCAACAGGCTGCGCACCGGCTACTTGAGCGATAATGTCCTCACCAGTCAGGGCACCACACACCGATGCACAGGTGTCAACTTCAACATAATCGGCAAAACTTATGCCCTGAAGAGTGCCGCGCAATGCCACTGGCATGAGCTCCTCAGCACCGTCCACCCTGACGTCGCAACTATCCTGCACACTTCCAGCTGCAAATCCACTGTGGCGGAAACAGTTTGCTATTGTTGTCGCCGTCACCTGTTCCCATGCGTGCACCAACATGTGCATGGCAGTGAGCAGCGTAATGCCGAAGTCCTTCTTGTCGCCCGCGCACAAAATCATTCTCTCCAGCATGTGACGCCTATAAAAGCACTTGATATTCCTTATCACACCCTGGTCCATTGGCTGTAGGGCCGCAGTCGTGTTTGCTGGAAGGAACACTAACTTTGTTGCTCTCAGCGCAACGTTGACTTTGTGCACCGAACAGTTGTCGACGACAAGAAGAACGCGTCTGCCGCCCAGTTCCATTCGCCTGTCGAATTTCAATAGCCACTTCCTGAATAGGTCACCTGTCATCCAGGCTTTCTTGTTTGCGGCGTACTCTGTCGGGAGTGACCGAATGTTTTTGAAGCACCGTGGCTTGTGCGCTTAGCCAATCACAAAAAGGGGGACCTTTTCCGTACCGGTCATATTTGCTGCGACCAGAACAGTGACACGCTCTTTGCTGCGCTTGCCGCCGGTACAGCTGTCTCCCTTGTAGGTGATCGTCTTGTCTGGCTGCAACTTGAAAAATAACGCTGTCTCGTCAGTGTTAAACACATCCTGTGGCGAGTAGCTCCCCAAGTACTGCTGCAGGGTGTCGCTTCTCCAAGTAGTGCATGTTTCGACGTCCACTTCCTTTGCCTCGCCGGATAACGTGCGGAATATGAGATTGTGCTGCTCCCTGAAACGATGAAACCATCCCTCGGAGGAGACAAAGTCTTCAATGTCCAAGCGCAGGGCGAAATTGGCTGCCTTGGCCATGATGATAGGGCCGCTCAATGCGATACTCTGGGCTCTCATTTCTTTAACCCAGATAATCAAAGCTGACTCCAGTTCCGGGAATTTCGCTGTCCTTAGCCTTTTCCGACTGGCGCCAAAATCCTCGGCTTCACAGGCATTTTCAATGACCGTCCTGTTCCGTATGTATGTTGACAACGTGCTCGGAGGTATGCCGTGCTTCCTTGCAATTTCGTATTTGCTCGACTTCCCTTGGTCTACCTCTCGCAAAATCTCCACCTTCTCCTTGACATTCTTCACACAGTACTTGCCCCGCCGCATCTTGCAACTTTGATGCAGAATAAGACGGCGTTGACGGCGTGAACAAACTACGTGCTCGAAGAACAAAGTGACGCCGCCGGGTGCGGCCTATGACTATCCGCCACTCCACTGCCTCAGCGTCCCGCGTATAACAAGTGGCGCCAGGCGCTGAGATAGCGGGACGGCGACGGAAAAAAATTGCTCCCGTAATTTCGGAGGCCATACTTTGCTCGCCCTTTGCTCGGAGGCCACCTGAAACCTCGAAAAAACCGGAAAACCGGTCGTGCCACCTATCGTTCGGCCGTAAAAGCTTCCACTGTTGTTTGACGACGATGACGGTCGGCAGCGCGAGCTTCGAATTATCCTAGAGGCGGCAATTTCTGTTCGAATTAATGAGTCGTTTTACACATGGTCTCCTATGCACTGCGGACTGGACTGCGGCGACCATTTCGAATTATCCAAAATTTCGATTTAACGAGGTGTGAATTACTGAGCTTTCACTGTAATACCATTTGCAGTTTCCAGTTTGCTAAACGTTCGATCGTGTTAAGGTGCGACGAGTACACGTTAAAGAGTCACCAACATGCAGTCAAAACCACACACATAACATACTGTTCTAATCTGTTACTGCGTTACTAGTAATATACAGGCCGTTGCAAAAATCATCCGTAAAGTACCTGATGTAGCAAAGGAAGGTTGATAGGAAACAGCAACAAAGCTTGCGATACTCACGCTGCATACACGAGAGGCATTAGTTGGCTGCCACTTGTCACGCTTTATTCGCACATCTTTCATCCATTCGGTACGCAACATCCAGTCATCTTGCGAAACTCGAGACAAGATCAGACTGGCGACAAGGCTGCAGATGGCGCGTGCATGTTTAAGCAAAGTGTGGCGTGGGGTAAAACATGGCGGATGCGCGAGGCGAGGCAGCGTTGACCCTTTCAAAGAACGAGTAGTGCAGCTAGCAATGATGATGTCATAGCTGCCATTGCCTGTTCACCATGCCTGTGTTAGCTGACTGCTAGCAGTACCAGGCCTTCGAAAATCATTGCCACCTGATGACGATGATAGCAACAACAACATCGAGGACGTGTGAGAGGCGAAAGAAACGAGCATGAGTTGCAGGTCAAGCGGAAGTGTGTCACAGTTCTGTGTGCTCATGAGGTCAAATTTGTTTACCCCATTGCGATCGTCAAGTGGCAGCAGTCGCACCAGAAGGCTTGTTGTTTTTGGAGCTCTCCCAAGCAAAAACTGAAACTAGTCGATAATAAACAGGTTGCATATAATTATCTGTCGCGTGCCAAAGCAATTGATGTGCTGTGTTATGGCTAACAGGTCCCTAGCTACACAGTGCAGCAAAATCAGATCAGACAAAAATTTGTATGTCAGTACCCCTTTAAAGCCTTCATTGTGGGCAGACCACATGACTTCCTGTAGGTTCCCTACTTTGTCGAAGTTGGCATCCCTCGTTTCTCTTTTGTGTGTGCGGCTGAAGCCAAGTTCTCACGATATCACAGTATCTGAATGAATGGCATTTGGACGTCACAACACTTGCCTTTTAGGGGAAGGAGAAAACTGCGCTGTCTACATTTGTCCCTGTTTATATTAAAGTTAAAATGCAGAATCTGGCGTTTTCTGTCATCATGCAGCAGGGTAATGTGGGGATTGGTGGCTGCTTGATTTCTCCATTTGGATAAAAGGGGCCGATTTTTTGCTTGTGATGGGAACATGGCCAATGATTTTGAGTGGACGGTTCAGCCGATAAGCAACTTGGAATGTTTGACAGTGTTTGCTGGCATAATGCAGATGTACACATAATCAGCAAGCCAGTGCTTTTGGTTGGAGTTGCTTACCACTTATGGACACTACCAGAAAAAAAAAATCAGAAAACAGTCTGCTTATATTCTGGAAGCTGGGAATGCCTTTGCTTTTGTCTCTCTCATGCTGCAGCTGCCTCCGTACTGCACCAAATCCAACGATTTGTCACAGAAGTCATCCGATACCATTTGATAAAAAAACCAAGGAATGTCAAGAGTGCCAACAGTATGGTCTTGTTCTGCACGGAGAAAGGGAGAAAAATTAGAACCATTTAATTGAAATCAGTTATTTCGAAGCATTAAAAAGTGTCCGGGGCACATATGATTTATAACAGGAAGGCTCATTACATAACTCACTTGGAGACGGCTATGAACTGAGTACAGTACTACAGCTTACTTGCAGTCTGCTTGGCAATTACAGGCAGCACATGGCCTGGAATATGCATGAAAGATGTTTGCCGTAAAAATTAATTAGACGTGTAACACAATGCAAAACATTTTATGGGTGGTTACTAACTGCTGTGTGTAATGATGACAGATGTGTTAACTTATGAAAAACTCTAAGAGATTGCACTTAACTTTTATAAATGCTGATTTTATGAATTCTTAATACATTTTTTCCCATTAACTTTAGGAAGGAAACCTAGAGAAAAGGAAAAATTGGCAGACCCAATGCATTGTAGGAATCGATGTCATGTGAAGCAGTCGGCGAGGAATTTGCCTTGCTGAATCGTGTGGCATTCAGCCACTTGTTCGACTAGGATTGAAGTTTGTGTGCACACACGCGACATCGCCATGACTGCTAATGCAGTAGGTTTATTTACAACACGCGAGGCACTGAAAAGCAGCAGTAGACAAGTGGTGGCCTGCTTGCCTGGCATGTCTTGGTGTCCCAAGTTTGGTTCCTACGTACTTAACAAGTGATAGATTGATGCTTGCCTGTGTTTGCCCACTTATTATGCCTACATTTCAGTCGCAAAAAAGGGTACGTTGCGTATTTGCAACAACATGCAAATATAGAAGAAGTTGAATTTGAAAGATAGACTTGGTGCGATTCATACTCAGAACTTGTTTATTTGCACGTGACGATCATTGGTGCTCATGTTTTAGTGTGGATGCTCATGTTTTAGTGTGGAACAAAAAAAAGCAATTGTTCTTGCTTGTGCAGCAAAGGTGATTCCCACACTTCGAGCAGTAAGTCATGCAGATTCCAGTGCAGCCAGGAAATTTGCAGCGTTGCCGCTTCTGGCTCCAAAGAACCCAGTGACCAACCTGAAAAACAAAATGCAAATAAGCACTCAGACAAATCTCGATAGCTCAATAGCATTACCTCATCTAGCCTGACGTCCTGAGTAGGAGTAGGTGCTGACGGTCCCCTTTTTTTCTTCATTTCGATGGCCTGTTCCACTGACCCAATGCTGGGTCTTCCTCGCTTTTTGAGCTGCTTCTTACCAGCCTTGCACAGTGAGGTAGTGAGGTCCATCTTGAATGCTGCCAAGGGAAGGAGCCTTTCTATGTGATCATCAGGTTTGGTCATGACATTCCTTTTGTAGAGCAACCAAGCATTGACGGCGGTCAAGTCAAGAACGTGGAGAAAGACACGAAAGTAATATCGCTTTGACCTCAGGTAGGGATGATACAGGGAGATGAGAGAGTCCAAAAGATCGACGCCTCCCATGTGCTTATTGTAGACTGTGATGACCGAAGGGCATGGTATTTCGCTTCGCTCCTTTTTTTGTCGATCATATCTTGATGCATTTCCAACAGGCTGTGTTCCAACGAAGGAGGAAAGCAAGGTCACAGCTCTGTTATCTTGCCACCTTGTACATGACAGTTCAATGCCATCTACAACCGCAACCCTCTCCTCAGAATGACCTCTTCCTTTTTTCTTCATTTCCTTCTCAGAAGGCATGTTTACTCCGGGGACCCGGTTGATCCGTACCGTACCAATGCAGTGTACAGCGTCTCTTTCTAGATACACCTGTAAACTTGGGCAGTTGAAGTAGTTGTCGAAATATACTTTGTGGTGTGCTCCTCTGGGAATCATTCTACACAAACGAACAACAACATTTCCACTTGCCCCACAGTCAGGCTCTCCTGGTAGTCTTGGTTCTGAGTTTTCTTTTCCGGTGTACACCTCTATCTTGTAGGAGAAACCGCTTACACCTGAGAGCACGAAAACCTTGTAACCCCATTTCTTGGGCTTCATGGGACAGTATTGTTTCATGGAGCTCCTGCCTTTAAAAGGTATGATCTGCTCATCGATGGACAGGTGTTCTTCAAGAGGTACCAGCGACAACCTCTCATTGATGGTATTTATCAGAGGTCGTACCTTTGCAAGCCGATCCCTTCCTGGATCGTCCTTTGGGCCGAGAGTGCTGTTGTCAATGAAGTGGATGTTATGCTTCAGTTTTTCGAAGCGAGCCACCGGAAAGTTGTCAGCCACTTGGCTTGCCCTGGTCGCTGCACTCCAGTACCACCTCGTGTTCCTCCTTTGAATTATCGACATCCACATGCAAGTCCCAATAAAGGTTTCGATCTCTTCTGCGGTTGTACAAAGAGGCTGACTCACATCTTTTTGCAGCGCGAACAAGTTACTTTGATCTGCAATTAGTGAAATCAGTGATCTGGGGAAGAGAAACTTGAAGTATTGCAATGGTGTCGATAGCTCTGAAATATCCTTTGTAAGCTCACTTGGTCCAGTGAACTGAACTGTCTATGGATGTCTCGTTAGATTTCCCTTCTTCCAAATTATTCTTCTCTTAGTTTGTGCTGAACGGTGATCAGGTGCTGTGCCGTTTGCTGTACAGTCATCGTCGGAGCATGCACTCAACTCGCTTGTGCTGTCAGTTAGCTTTCCCACATCAGGTTGAACATCTGAATCAGGAAACAAAGAGTCACACCATGAATAAAATTAGTGGTAAAACAGCTAAACGCAGCCACTTACTAAACAGGAAGCCTCTGTAATTTGATAGCAGGCAGAACTACAATGATTTGTTCTCGCGTTATGGTCAAAATATACAATGTAGAAGCACAGACGTAAGGGTACGCCCGTCACAACGGGACACGGCAGCGGCAGATGCACTGCATCCTTTTGAAAAAAATAGGGAATTCAATGAGAAAACACGTTGCCACATATTGAATCTCACGTTATCGTCAAAATTTAGAACGTAGAAGCACAGACATAAAGGTACGCCCGTACTGGCGAGACACGGCAGCATGCGGATGCACCGAATCCTTTTGAAAACAAAAATTGGGAATTCAACCAGAAAACACGTTGCACACATAGTGAATCGAAACGGACTTACACTCAGGGTCGTCGTCACTCCCGGAAAGGTCGCTGGCTTCACTATCAGAAGGAATTGCTCGGCCATAAAAGTGTTTGGGATCCATTTCACTTTGAGCCGAAAAAAAAAGAAAGCCATGTACACGTTGTTGCGTTTGCGCAACATAGCAACGTTCCGTCGCCAGGAACAACCTATTCCGAGATAACAATGTTTTTTTGAATCCACACAGTCAGGAGGATGTGTAGGTTAGCGTAACAAATTTTTTTGCGCTTCGTCTTGTGGAGAAATACATTTACAATAGGCAAAACTTACCAGTATCACTGCTCGCGGCCGCGCGCAGCGTTCGCCATGTTTGTTTTGGTAGTAAATGCGAAAGATGTCCACAGATGGCAGCACAAGGCGGCGCATTTTCGAAACCAGTGTTGCGGAAACGCAACAACGTGTAGAGGCAGTTCCAAACGGACTTTGCTTCTGTTTTCAACGCCGTTCATCGGAATGTTGCGTAAATGCAACAAGGTGCAGTAAAAGGTTAAAGGGACTGTCTACCATCCTTCATCACTCTCTCGTTTTTTGGCTCAGTAGAAAGCATGCCTTTCAAAGTGTTCCAATGTTTAGTGGTTTCCCCAAAAACTGAGTAGAAATTATTAAAACAGAATTGTTTTATCTATGAAGTCACTCCTTTCCTATGTGTACAGGCGCTGGCAACAATGGTTGCTGCGTCGTCGTCTCCCTGGCAATCCTTCTGGGTCCGGGAGGCTTCTTCTGAACAGGAACCGGTACCAAGGAGATGTTCCAGAGGTGACGAGGAAAGGCAAGGGAAGTCGGCGCGCTGAGGTGCGCCTCGGACATGGAGCGCTGCATGCATGACAAGCGGAGTAGTACGCGCCTGTAGAGGCAGACGAATTCGAAGGTGGGTGGCCCGAGAGCAGCAAAAAGAAGAACGGATTACTCTTGCACGCTATGAAAAGGTGTCTCATCAAGTGAAGTACGCTTGTAAGACATACGTGATTGTTTTTCAGTACATTGTGTATGCCTGCGTGGGTTCGTTCTTGTACACTTGGAAATGTTCCTGGGGTATGTCACGAAGGGGCAGTGACGTCAGTCACATGACCCTAGCACCCACGTGCGAATAGACTGTTTGGCAGAACATTGCAGTGTTCGGCGTGGTTCCATGCTGCCGTATGGATTGGTCGAGTTTGTATTGCTTTTTTTTTTGTGCTCGTGCATCTGGCCGCTTTGACATGATGGTTAGCGTTTGCCCTGAAGGATGTGCCAAATGCGCGACAAAAGGCAGTGGCATCGTTTTTTTTTCTTTTTTTCCCCTCTTCGATTTCTGAACGACAACAATTGACAGAAAGTGAGAGTGTGAGCTGTGCCCTATGTAAAACAGCAGCCGTCAGGCAGCAGTAGGATTTGTGGATTACATTTCATCGCTGGTAAGCAGATAGGCTTGCACACCACCTAGTGCCTTTAGGGATTTTGATTATTTGTGCTTCCGCAGCATTTGTGAGCATGCATATTTTATCCACTCGGGTGCACCGTCTCGATTTTCCGAGCTCCCGGAGTGGGTAGCTAATGTGTTTGCTTTCAAGAGGGCTAGCCCTGGAACACCAAAAAAGTTTGAACATTTTGAAGGCATTTCGAAACAGAAACACTCCTCCAGTAAGCGGTAGTTCTGAACCCTGTGCAGATTTTTGCATTTCGCGATCATTGCCTGCAACTTGCATCGGGCTAGCACGCCAAAGGAAAATTTTGTGTTTTCGGACGCGATACCAGTCTTGCCTGTTTTCGGCTGGGTAAAAGTTTAGTTCATGAGCAAAAAGAACAGAAAGAAATGCAAATGAAGGTCACAGCTCAACCAGCCATGCAGTTACACTGCAGAGTGTGGACAAAGCTCGTAGCGCATGGCGGTGGTTGTCTGTGACGGTGTCATGTTTGCTTTGAAAAAGGTGCATTCCGTGCCTGGCTGGCAAAATAATCAAATCTCTATATGACGAATTAAGTGGGACCGCCGTTACTCGTTTGTTATTTTGAAATATCGTTGTAATGAAAAACTTCGATTATAAGCAAGTGGTCAAACCTAGGAGTGAACATGACGTACTTTGGCAGTTGCCATGCGCAGACAAGCAAACACCGAAAAAAAGAAAAAGTTACACACAGTTTAAAAGTTCTTTATTTCAAGAAATCGGTGATTTTCTTCTGACGGGGGGGGGGGGGGGGGGGTGGAGCGCAAACTGCTGATTAAGTACGCCTCAACACCTTCCACTTTATGTAGCAGCTCATCGGGCACATCACTGCACCGACTAATATAGGTGTGGACTTTGTTCATGTGCACTAAAGCATCTGATTGCAATATGGACTCATCCTCTTCAGAGTCCTCTTCCTTCAGGTCGTCGTCGACACTGGAGACGTCCTGAACGCTCTTGACGATCTCCTTGGCTGTCATGTCCTTTGACGTTAGTGCAGCGCTGTCGCTCTCTATGTAGTCATCAAAGGAAAGGATGTGGGGCAACAGTTCCTCAACCTCATTCCACAGGTCTCCTGGGTTGCTGTGGTCCTCTTCCAGGTTGTCTTCAAGTTGGGCAGGCGCCTTGATTAGGCCTGCTTTTCGCCAGCAGTTACTGATTGTCGACGCCTTCACATTCCACCAAGCTCCCATCAGTATTTCCGCCGCTTGACGAACGTTGATTGATGTCGGCTGCTTTAAGCGAAGATTTATAATCAAACGCTGCACAAGGCGCTTGCGAAATTCTGCCTTGACACACTTTCACACTTTCAGGTCCCATTGAGACAGCAATGAAACAAGGCATCAAGCACTACCGGCATGAGATCACACAGAAAAATGAACACAATTTTGAACACTTCAATCCTCGACTAAGAAATGTGGTTTTCGCTGATGCAGCGTATAATGTAAAAGTGCACGGCTGTGATACATCGTCACATCAGAGCCGCTGTGACAGTACAGCGCACAGTACACGGCCACTGACACAAAAAGCACAGGTTTGAGCCTGTCGCATGTCGATGGATCAGAAATGCCAGACGCCCGTGTACTTATGTTTCGGTGCATGTTATACAACACCGGGTGGTCACAACTTGTGCAACCCTCTAGCACGGCATGTCACATCACCACATTGTTGTTTTGGCACACAATATCCCAACAATTATTATCACACCACGGCAATGTAACCAGAAGATACACGAAGTGCAACGAAACATAGAGAAATCAGCAGATTAAATTAAAATGAAGTCAATAAGCAATAAAAAGTAACTAAATAGCAGTGACTGATGGACCTCAAAAGCAATATCACAGTTTCTGGTTAGGCACGCGTGCAATCTTTTGGTTGAAGCTTTGAAAAAGCACACATGGAGATGCTCATGGCAGTTCGTCAATTCCGCTCATGTCAGAGCTGCACGACTCATCAGAAGTACTCGAATCTGTGCCCAAAGAAATTATGAGACTTTCTGTTTGGCTGTCTATAATGCGATCCCGCTCCCATGTCTCATCCTCAAGCTTTATCACGTGATTGCAGTCTCGGAACCAGTTCTGCGGGGTCACACCCGCGATTCCTTCCAGCAACAGCTTCTCGACTGAATCGATCTTGAAGTCAGTGTTCTTTGAAGCAACATAGCATTTGACCTGGCTCCACACGAGCTCTGTTGGATTGAGCTCACAGTGGTAAGGAGGCAAGCGCACAACCTCATGACCGGCAGCGCTGGCAAGTGTGTCAATCTGGTAAGCAAGGAACATGTGCTTATTCTGCTTAACGAGCTGCAGCAGTTCGCTCTTCAGATAGTCATCCGAAAAAGGGATACTTTTCGATTTCAACCAGCACTGGATGTCGGCTTTTCTTGATGATGAACTTGGCACCTTTTCAACTTGAGCACTGTGATATGATGCATTATCCATCACAATCACACTGCGTGGCTTGATGTTCGGTAGCAACTGTTCAACAAACCATTTTTGAAAACGCGCAGCGTCCATTTCTGCGTGGTAATCACCAGCGCCCTTCTTGGCACGAAAAACAAGGACGGCTCCATCAAAAAAGCCTTCCGCACTGCCAGCATGCAAAACAATCAGGCGTCCTCCTTCACCGCTCGGTGCACGGAGACCTGTTGAGAGGCCTTGACGAAATGCGTCTTGCCGGGACATCACTTTGGTGTCTGTCCATACGGTCTCCTTAGTGTGGCCAGCGTTTACCCAGGTCTCATCAAGGTAGTATATGGTCCTGTAAAAGAAAAGAAATCAGTCGTATAGTTAAGAGCGTACTTTAACTGGCAACAGCCCATTAATAAACCAGCGGCCTTGATACAAAGTTATGCCTCTGTTACAGCGCGAAGGATCCACTGACAAAACCCATGTGAATACATATAACAAAGATGAGCTGGCAAAACTTCCCCTGAGAAAGACTGAAGCGAATGGTTACAAAACATGTTTCAGGCTGCTCATAAAAGCTAATGCAACCACATCCCCAATCATGTGCACAGCCTATTCGCCGAATAAAATTAGCTATTCTTTCCTTCAAGCCATTCAGATTCCTTGCTCCTACGCGGAAAGGCAGTAAATCTTGCCAAACGATGCGACGGGAAATTCTGCAATAGCGAAACGATCAGTTACATCTTCGACACAGATCATCGCATCCTCGGCTGATACTATTATCCACCGTACAAGCACAAGCACGAACAGCTGCCTTATTTTACTGGGGAATTTCGCTGCGACTTAAGTTAGGATTGTGTAAGGCTTTCGATCACTCGCGTCAACAGCACACGTTTGGCGATCACTGATGCAAAGCATACCTCTCGTTTTCGCTCACCATTAGGTACACAAGCATGCTGACCATTCGCGTCTACACTTTTACCAACAAGCACGCGCAACAAAAGTTTGCAGTAATTAAAAGAACACAACAACTTACCGCTGCTGCCTCCGCATTTCTCGGTTTGTACGGAGGTACTTTCGAGGCCAAGCAACGATGTCGTCTCGTTCGAGCAATGCGGAATTCCTTTTTCTCTTTCGGAAGAGGAACCCCACGTCGTTCAGCATTCGTTGCATCGTGTGAGTGCTGATCGTCGGCATGTCCATGTCAGTGTCGCTGATGACGTCGTTGCGTAGCTTCTCGGCCGCAGGCATTTCATTGCGCATGAAGTAGCCGTGCACTTTGCGCCGCAATGCTGCCAACGCAAACGTGTCGTAGCGCAGCAGCCTCGTCTTGGCGGTCATGCGCTTCCCAGCTTCGCCCGAGACCGAGATATCCAGTTTCTTACGCTTTGGAGAGGAAAGTGGGGCCCGCAGAGCTTCAGCCTTGATTCGTGTTACCGTTCGCATACTCACTCCGGTGAGTTCGGCGACAGTCCGGCACACAGAATTCGTCGACAGCTCGGGCTCACGGCGCCTTACTCCAGCGTAGACGTTGCAAATAACCTGCTTCGTTTGCTTGGAGACCCACTTCCTGTCACACTTAGCGTATAGCCTCCTCGGAGAACTAAAAGGAGAGTTCGCGGCCGGACACGGTACCGCCGGCACCGGGGACGCCATGTTTACTGCAAGAGCAAGCAGCAGACGCAGCAGGCGTGCGGAAAACGTGGTGCCGTCCAAGAAATAAAAAAGGAAAAAAAAAAACTAGGGCGCACGATAACTTCTTTTCCATGAACAGCTTCCCATACTTGTTCTATCCTTATAATGAAGAACGTTTTATTTATTCGGGCCAAGTAGCCATTAGAATCAGAAAATAAAATAGGTACTATTTCCTGGAGCGCGCGCATGCAGGCGATTCGGGTCTGTAGCTTCCACAGTGCTTCCACAGTGCTGTAGCTTCCACAGTGCTGTCAAGGAAAGCTGTCGCCGAGTATACCAGCTAGCAACTTCTGCAGAATCTCAGTGAACCAGCCCTCAAAGCGATTGCAGTCTATTTCATCGGGGTAGTCGCCTGTCTTTTGGCCTTGGAATATATCCAAGCAGCCGTCGACGAAGCCATCCTCGCTGGCGATGTCCGTCACGATCAGGCACTGACCTTTCCCAAAAGGTTGTTTTAGACCCGTCGTCAGGCCGCTTGCTCGAGCGAACAGGCGTCCACGCTTCTGCACCACAGTGTCTGTCCATATGATCGACCGAGTGTCTCCCGCCGTCACCTTTGTCTAGTTCAGGTTGAAGATCTTTTGGCCTTCCGCCCGGTAGCACTCCACGTTACACAGGTAGCGATTCCGCCAATCGGTGATGTCATCCCAGTCGATAAGCAGCGAGTTGCGGCTTCTCTTTTCGTGCTTGAAGCCGATCTCGGCAAGCAGGCAACGCACAGTACACTGCCTTAGTGATGGGAGCTCCATACGCTCTGAGAACTCAGTTCTCGACCGTTGGTATATTGCGGTGAAAGAAATCGTGCACGCATGACCTCAGTGTGCACAACGTGCACTGTCAAACTTCGCGCTGCATGTTGTCCACATTGCGTGGGCGCTCTCGTGGGGGCGTTGTCAGTTTGCCACCTGAAAAATGCGAAGCTTTAACTTCCTCCCTCATCCTGAAAACAGCCCTCTCGCTGACGCCAAGCACGTTGGCGACAAACTTGCTCGTGTCCTCCATGCTGTGTTCAGGCTGCTTGTTGTGCCATACGTGTAACAGTGGAAGATAATGTTGCGTGAAACGCTGTAAAGGATGTGGCCACTCTTGTTCTTGTCAAGGCTCCTCGATGTGGCCATCGAGGTGACACAAGGCTCGTTCGGCAACAAAGGATTGCATTCCGATGTCACCTCACTGGGCTCCATGGCGGAAAACTGGGATGGAATGCCAAGCGCGAACTCACGAGATTGCATATTCACAACCGAAAGAAAAAGAAAAGGGCCTAACATATTGGAAAAAAAATAAGCTTGTGCAAACACACAAAAGGTATATATGAATCATGCTATTAAGCCTGCGACTGCTTTATGATCAGACGCCCGGTGCGTTCGATCTTGCTCTGTAGCAGACGACGCACAGCATTGTAGAAGGCACGGAGTTATTTTTCTCTCGCGATACAGCATGTGCTGTAGCATTTCCATCGTGACAGTTTTACCAAAGCACTCGTCAAGATACACAAATCTTATTTATACCGACAAATACGCGTTTTAGAAGCAGGCTCAATTTTTTTCAGCGGGACTATTTCTTCAGTCACGGAGGCAATAGGCTACTGCACTTTGGTCATCTGGGCGGGGCCTCTCCTGTCTTCTAAAGTTGTAACAGACTATAGATATCGAAGGCCTGCCCACGCAGGAGTGACATCACAGAAGTAATATCACCCTGGCAGTCGGCTTCACTGCACCGAATAGCTCATGTGGAGTTACCTATTTGTTCCCTCAACTACAAATTCCCGGGAACTTAATTTTACCCTTTGATTCATGGGTTATAGGCTGTAAGACAAACCGTTTCCAATCGTTTTGTTTCCTCCCTGGTGACTAAAGGGTACTTCTGCGGAACACTGGCTGACCGCCTGCAAACCGTCATCCCAGTTATTTTGTTTTCTTTTCCAGAAGACTGGCATGACATTGTAATTGAATGCAGGCAACCATTCTAAACTTGTCTAGTGCTGCAACCTCTGGCATAATATTTGAATGTAATTAAGGAAACTGAAAAAAATGATATAATAATCACTCACACACATATATAGTGTAATTTTATTTTGTAATTATCATGACGTGTCAGACCAATTTCAGTTTTCAGTGATTTTGTTTCATCCCGAATCAGTCAGTATGAACTACCGTATTTTCTGGTGTACAAGACGCACCCTCGTGTAGGATGCAACCCCCAGTTTCCGCAAGTTTTCATACAAAAATTAATATATAAGACACGCCGGTGTATAAGACGCACCTACATTCATTCACTTTCCACAAAGAAACTTCATAACCTGCAGTTGAGCGAGCATCGTAAAATGCCGTACTTACGTTCCTGAGCGCTAGTCTGTCAGAAAACTTATACTACATCAAACATGCGAGAAATCATGCACACCCACTGAAACGTTCCGCATGACTGCAGGAAAAACATTTTATTCCTCAAAGCCCTCAAAGTCCTCGTCCTCCGACGTGCTTTGGAATAGTTCAGCGAGCTCTGGCGGCAGCGATGCTGGGACTTCCTCTGCTTCCTCTTCGGAATCACTGCTGCTGCTGTCGTCATTGAGGTCGGGGGCTGAGGATGCTAGCAGGCCTGCCTTGTGGAACCCGGCAGTTACGGTGGCCTGTAATGCCGCACACCAGGCTTCGCGCACCTACTTTGCGACTTCGCAAAACGAAGCACGCCTCATGCGTTTGGTTGCAGTATAGCTATGCTCGCTGTCGGACATCCACGACTCCCACAATAGCCTTGAAACTGCAGTTCCCCGAGATGTCCAGTGGCCGAAGCATTTTTGCCATCCTACCTGGGATGTATGTTTACCAGTTGTCCATAGTGGCTAAAAAGGTCAGCCCCGATTATTTCGTGCTTCATGACCGCTATGACGAAGATCCAGCGAGAAGTTCAGCACAGCCTGTAACATTAAGGGGGGACACCCCACCTAAAAATTTCTTTGTTTATGGGCACATCTTGATGAAACTTTTATCACTTATGTGCTTTGACATGGTGGTTTAAAATATGCAATTTGTTTTCCTGTGGAACAGGTACTTTTCAAAATATTAAGAAATTAATGATTTGTGCATTGACTAATTTGGAGGGAAGTTATCTCTGAAATGCTAGTTGTGATGAAGGAGAATGACATATAAAGATGATGCATGATCAGAGCTTGCTGTGGTATGAGAATGAATGTTCCAGGCTGATTTGTATCAACGTTACAGCATGTAAAGCTTTTGTTATGAAAAAGCTTCAGTAACATCCTGGAGGAATTATTACATTTTGAAAACTTCTGTAATCTAATTTGTTCATATTTTAGGCCTACTGCACACCCCATTTGTCTGTTTCACACAAAAAAAATTATTGCAATAGTCTAAGTACAACCAGAGATATCGTCACTCTGAAAGTACACCACAATCAAAAATGCAGTTTTTAGAAAACGAGGAAAAACATTTTACGGCATGTTTGTGGTGATTATGGCAAGCAGTGTAACACTAAATTGATCAAGGATGACACACGGGTCCAATCAGGCAAGAATGAATGTTTTACGCCAAATTTGAATAAAATTGGGGCATGTTGAAATTTAGCAGTAAGAGCCAATAGTAAGTTTCAAGAAGAATTATTTTTTAGAAATGTTCTGTAAGAATATATATTAGTATATTAGTCTTACTGCACTTGTTATTTCAATGCCCTTCCAACAAAAAAGGAATAATTGAAAAAGGGCAAGTAGAACAAGAGAAATTGGTGCTCCAATACACCACCAGAAACGCTGCTTTGAGAAAAATGTAAAAAATTTATTTACAGATCCCCCAATATGATCCAGGAGAGTAGTCGGGATGCATCTTGTCATGTTGCTTTTTTTTAACTGCTTTAGCAAGGCCGAGCGATGCAGCCCTTTTTTTGGCAGAACTCGTGCTGCGACACAAGTCCTTTTATTTTGCCCTGCTGGATACAGTGGCCGTTATATGCTCATCCAGCACTGTTCGCACAGCTGTAGCTGCATGCTGATTGCCGGCATTAAAACACAGCACAGCCTCTGCAACAGCTGATTGTACTGCAAACAGCGACCAGTGCTGCTCTTTTGTTAGCAAGCCCCAGATTACCGAGTGGAGGGACTCATTTGAGTTCCGAGTGTTTCCTTTTAGGCATCTCTGCAGTAGGCTCCTTTCTGATAAGCGCTGGTACACTGGTAAGAGAGCTGCAGCCACATCTCCTGGCAAATTATATGTGTGCCTAGGCTCTGGTTCGCCTTTGGCTTTTGCTTCATTGTGGTGGCACCAAGACTGCTCGCCAGTTGGGCACAGTGTGTGGTTTGGGCAACTGTCGGTGGAAGTGACATGGTAAAAAGCTGCCATCACTGCCCGGCTCATGGCTTCCACATCACCAACGTGTGATTTTGGTGCTCGCCCATAGTGGACAGCCAACCTGTCGACCAGTTCAGCTGTTAACCTCCGCTTGCCTCCAAGGCTTTGTTTGCCTTCTCCCTTGTGTTGCTTCAGCAAGTTGCAAAGTGCTGTACCGATGCGTTTCTTGACATGGTTTATGCGATCCTCTTTTTCCACGTCAATGTAGCCATAAACTTATGCTTCTTTGATTGTGTTGTACGTGCGGCTGTCACCGTCGCACAACATGGTGGTATAACGGAGGTCATGCTGCTGAAGTGACCACTCAAACAAAGTTTTCCCGGCTTCTACCTCCATCTGGCTAGAGTTGCAGCTTGTGTTCTTTTGGCACATGTGGCTAGACTTCCAGAGGTAATAGCCCTCACTGTCTGGCTTACGGCCATTCTCACTACCCAAACAAAAGTTGGACATAACATGGTAGTCGAGCACATACCCTGTAAACAGTTCGACAACAGTTCCGACACCAATGTGTGAGTGTGAGGAATGACCCTTTGTCAACCAGGTGCTGTCATAGGCACACGGCAGTGTTCTTTTGATGTCCAAAGCACATGTCCTCGTACACTTTCGTAACTTCTTTCGCGCACCGAGTCATAACGATCGTGGCAGCTCGTGTAGCAGCCGGTTCTATCATTTTATTTAGGTGCCTGAAACGGTTTATTGCGCAGCCCCCGGCGCGACAGTCCCATCGATGCGAAGATACCATTCATGGCTGTTTGGCCATTTCCACTGCACAGCATTGCACGCGTAGCTAATATATTGATCTCAAATGGATTACACAACTTTGCACCATCGACCGTGCACGAATTCCATTCTGCCATCACTTCGCCACAATTGTCACACAACACAATCAGTTTCTTGGCGAGGCCATAGTCACGGTTGCCCGTGACCAGTTTTGCACACCTTGCACCGTAGGGCAGCAGCGAGCAGCACATTCAAAAGGTCAAAGTCTACGATCACGTACGAAGCTGCAGTGCAGTGGGCGAGGCTGATAGCTCGTCCCTTGCATCGGTGAAAACCGCAGTCTTGCGTGCCGTTGCTGGTGTCGACTCATCTATCAAGCGTGGCCTGCTCACGGGCACTCACTTCAGCTACATCGCTGCTCGTGACAGTTCTAGTGCCAACTCTCACACTGCTGGAGTAAGCGCGAACAGTGCTATTGTCCTCCAGCTGATCGTTGTCACCTGCATCGGTGCCCGTCGCTTGCTGATCGCTTGTTGACTCGCACGATGTTATGCCCTTATTAGAGGGCCACTATCACGCCGCTGCTTTCGGATGCCCCAGCACCATGAGTCACTTCGTTATCGGTTGCAGCGCCTTGGTCGAGCGGGCCACTATCTCTCCCATCGCCGTTGTCAGGTGCTCAAGCAGCGAGAGTCGCTTGCTGTTTGGTTGCAGGGACATGCGTCGTGCCCTTGTCACGTTTCTTATTCTTCGCTTGCTTTCGGTGGCGGAACTGATACACTGTGTGGTACTTTTTCGGTTCTCCAGGCATCTTCGTCGTGCGTTTGCAACCAAAGCCAAAATGGCGCCTCAACTAGCGGGATTTTCATGTGCAGCTCCCTAAGCCAATATGACGATGCCATCTTAGCCACATGGTCTGAACTGGCCAGTGACGTTTGACGCCCACTTTTTCTTTCCTTTTTATTTGTGAAGCCAGAGACCTCAGGGTTGCTTGACCGAGCAATAAAAAAAAGCCAAACGTGAGAGCTTTTCAAGGATACTAAAATGGCCGTGGTGGAGCGGGCTGTTTACGAATTACAGGCAGCCGAAATAATCACGATTTGTCTACATAAAAATGTGCTGGGGGCCGTGTGAACGCATCTTTGAATCACTGTTACGTCGCAAATACGTGGAGTTTTTTAAGGAAAATTTGCAGACGGGTGCCGGACAGTAGTAAGAATACAAATATGACAATTCTGAAAGTTCAATTTTTGGACATATTTCGGCTCTCAAGAGCCGTGTCTCCCCTTAAAGAGCGTTTGTCATGTGTTGCAATTTGTGTGGCATTCACAGCTTGTAAATAGGGTGGTTCCGTTGCCTGATCCGCCACTCTTACACTTCATGCTGCGTGCCTCTGTTTGTATACAAAAGAGTTGTCTGAAGGTGTCGTCACGCTCTGGGTCTTCCTTCACCTGATCGGGAGTGACCTCAGCCAGGGGTGCAAGCTCCTGACTGTTGGTACGCCCTGCTGCTGGTCCTGATGGTGTGTGGTCACGGCGGCTATAGTCTGAGGCTGGAGGTCTCTCTCCGATGGCTTCAACTGGTCGGCTATTTTCAGCGATGGGCTCAACTTGTGCAGAGGCACTCGTGCACCGTCCGGATCAGCTGGAGCCCAGGTGCTCTTGATATTGTCCAGGATGAGGTCGAATGGGGGGTCTTCCACACATGCGGCCAAGACCTCCCCTTGGTAGTAGGACATATCTATCTCAATTCAGGCCTCCGGTAATGTCCTGAATAAACGGTCTATGAAGTAGACCGCCCTGCACCGGCCTGTCATATCAAACGATGAGACGAGGTCCCGTTTAACAATCACAGTGTTGCAGTGACTGTCCCTCAAGACGTTCACTTTCTTCCCAGCATCCCGGCCTTTGATAACTGGGAGGTCTCCTGTGACACAGGATATGCCCAGGTTCATCACGGGCAAACAGTGGCCGTCTTTCAGTTCGATGTATCCGTCTTCAACGCAAGTTGAGACGTTCTCCCCAGTAGGCCATCTGCCGCTTGTCTTCCTATTTTCGTTTATGCATTGTGATGCCAGGTGTCTGGATTGCGAGCACAGTTAACACTGGAGCGCCGTCCCACTGCTGGGCTGTTGCCCGCCTTGAACTTCATCTCCTTGCTTTCTTTCACACTTGCCAAAATTTACCATCTCGAGCGCTCACATACTCCTCGGCTCTCTGGAGCAGATCACCGTGGTCTCCGAGATTGCTGCGACGCAATCTCGGACGTCAAGCAGCGCGCACGACTGGGAGGCTCGGGCTGAGCACGAATATGAGGAAGGAATGCGATTATGAGCCGTTTTGCGTGTGTTGATGGGAAACGTCTATTCTCCCGTTACGGCTACCCGCGAACGCTATCGGAAGCTCGTGCGGCTGGGTGTCTCGGAGATTGCATCGGTGATGTAGCGCCTTCGGTTGGCCGCAAGGTGGCCAAGCCGGCGCGGCGAGTATCATCGGCATACGCATCATGCGCATCTTGGTGTCGTTACGTGGGGGACCGGCGACGACATAGAAACTACAGAAACTGTGCGTGCCAAGGACCGCCATGCCGCTTGTTCGTTTTTTTGGCAGTGACCGTTTGACAGCGCCCGAAGCGCGTAGGAGGTGGCCATTTTAATGCCAACGGCGATATGGTACGGCGTCGTTTGTGCTCGATTATAATGCGTATACAATATTTTTTGGACCTGTTTTATCGGAAAAAGGTGCGTGTTAGATTCAAGTAAATACGGTATTCCCGACCTGGCCTGCCCCACTGATTTTTAGAAAGTTGGAAGTGCGTTAATGTCCGTTCAGCAAGAATCTCATTTGATCATGACTACAGACTGGCATCTGCTGGCCTTAATACACTTTTCGGAAGTTTGCGGTACTGGTTCTGCTTCCGTTTTTTTTTTTCTTTTTGATTCCAAGATTGGCTTTCCCACAAAATTTCCTTTTAGGTATACATCCCTGTTCATTTAGTTCAGAATTGGCTTAAACATTGTATACCTTATGGTGGTGCGAGATACCCCCACTATTTCCTTATTTTTTCTTTTGGGGGATGAACTACAGACTACAGCCCCATGGCACCTCGATTGAGCGCAGGAAAAACTTTACCATTGTTGTGCCAGGGTGCTTCATGTCCACCATGATGTTCAATGCATTTTAGTGGTCCGGGAACGATGACTAGTGGTGAGATGTGTATGGTCACCCTCCTGCCTTACCTCATACTTGAGGTCATATTGACATGGCCTGCCTGGTATTCTGATCTGAGGAATGCGAGACGCAAAAGTTATGGGCTTGTTATCAACCCACTTGACGAGGCAAATGCCATCAGCTACATTGACCGTCTGGCAAAAAGATCCTCTTCCCTTCTTCACTAAAGCTCTGTCGTCAAGTAGCTTAGAGTTCTTTGGCACCCGATTTTTCATTATTGTGCCAGTAGCACGGAGGCCTTGGCTTGATAGGTGCCGAATGAGGGGTGCGGTTGTGAAGTACCTATCAAAGAACAAGGCACTGCCTCTTGGCATGGACTTCGACAAACGAAGCACGGCGCAAGCACCCACACCTAGCTCCGACGTGTTGGTGGAGAGCGCAGAGTTTCCCTGGTCAATCTCAAAGCCCAGGACCATTCCACTTGGACAGGAGAGTACAAAATTTTTCAGTCCTGTCGGATGAGGTTTACCGGGAACGTACTGCTTCAGCGTTGTTCTCCCTGTAAACGGTATAATTTGCTCATCGATGCTTGCCGATGAGCTTCTGGGGAGCTGGAGGCAAGCTGTCCTTGTCATGTCAATGAAGGGTCTCAGTCTCCAAAGACGGTCCGCTTTCTTGTCCGCATCGCTTATGTCAAGATCGTTCACAACTTTGATATTTTTTCGCTACAAGAAGAAGCGGTCCCGAGTCATGACGTCAGCTATGGCTGCAACTCTCGTTTGCCTGGCCCAGTACAGCCGGATTTGCGGATATCCGAGGCAACTCATGAGAAATGTAGCCCCCATGAAATGCTTCATTTCAGCAGCGGAGGTATTTATCAAGGTCTCTTTTCGTTGGTGGTATCCCGCTTCAGTCATTTCGTGGAGGATATGGTACATTTCTTCGGAAAAATACTGCTTGAAATAGTCCGGAGCATTCCAATTTGTTCGAGAATCCGGATTAGTCTCAGGGCTATCTGGTACAGCTGGAAGCGATGAAGCAAACTTAGCATGCCTCCAAGGAGCCGATTTACTCATGCTCGTTGAGGGGTCGCTGTCAGAATCTTCGTCAGACTCGTCTAAAAAAGAGAATAGTCATTCATGTACCCGCATCTTGGATTTATTTTATAAGTACTTTTAATTAGAAACTTACCTGAGGATGAAAGATCTGGTTGGGGTATTACTGTTTCGTTCTGTTCATCATCAGACAAGTCAAGATCAGACGTATCCTGCGACGCAATAGCCTCCAAAATCGCATCAGCTTTTCTCAGGCTCAACTCTAGCAGGGAGAAATTAGAAGCGCTGCCGAGGTAATAAGTTCAGGAAGCTTATTCGCGAAATATATTAGTCTATGTTACGTTTAGGCACGCCTCAGGGCACACGCAGCGAGCGCAACAAAAATAACAACAGCTAGCGTGGGGGCAAGCGAACGGGCACGCTCGCATCTCCAAACCAGCAACACTCAGTCCGGGTGTGCAATACATTATACAGAAAATATTTCACCGATGTCATGGATGAGGCACGCGCTTGGCTAGAGAGCAACCATACTCAAAATGATCTGTGTACATTCCTGAATCATACAAGCACAAAACACGAAATATCTGGCAAAGTGGCAAATAAACAGGGGCAACTTAGTTGGCCACGTTGAGTAAAACGTGTTCGTCAGAATGAACGCCATGTTTGAACGTGCCCACAATTCTCTCTGCTTGCTTCATATCTCTCATTCTTGGCTAGATGGCAGCACATGCTTGTTCAAAACATTGTGCAAGAGGACTTCGCATGTACAGCAGCCGAAGCGCGGTGCCGACTCGTAGACCGAGTGTGCAATATATTGTACGCTGGGTCTCACGAGGATATATCCAGTTCAACAGGTTATAGTTGTAATATCACTTCTAAACAATCATACACTTTCATTGCAGATAACAGAGAAGGGAAGGTGTTCTGTTCCAGCGTATGAATGAGAGAGGTTGCATCTTTTGGAAATAAATGAGAAATCAAATTCACAAGGGTAGCAAAATTGGCTTGATAGTGGTTCGTGACAAAAGGGTATCTTGGATAACACAGCAAAAGACATGGACACAGAAGGAACGACACGAGGAAAGGCACTGGTCAAGATTAAGTGCCACATGTGATAACTGGAAAGAGTATATATTGGAAAGTGCAATTTTAAAAATAATGAGATATTAATGCCCAAGGAGTTGTGCAACATTACCCTTAAAATGTGCAAGTTTAAAGGTGCCTGGAACCGCTTTTTTATATTTAGGCTGTTACACCTACAGCAAGAACAAATCTTGTGTTTGATGGTAGCGCAAGCTGAACTGACATGGAAGACGCGCTACAGCGCTATGTGCTTGGGGTGTCAGCACTGTGGTGTGCCAGGTGTGTCTTTCTGTTGTCCATATCAGTTCAGCTTGTGCTACTGTCAAACACAAGATGCTATACCAACAAGCCCACATGACCACCTTCATTGAGAGCAAACCTGAATATTCATGCTACAATTTATATAAAGCACCTTGTATCAAGACAGCAGTGGTGGATGAAAGCTTATCTTCTTCCCAAGCTGTGCTTCCCAAGCTGTGCTTTTCATTCTCAATTTCATCGAGCGATCGGGAGTAGCCTCCCATGATCTCTACATCAAAAAGTGCCACCACTGAACCAGCCATGCATTCTCCCACAATTGTCAAGAAGTCAGTTAGATCGATCGCATGAGTGACATCCCAAAGCAAGGGCAAGTGAAAGCTTTTTGCAATCCACTGCAATATATGGTGATGCCCATGTTTAAAACTTTATAATTACACATAAACTGCTTAACATAACTGACTTACCAATGTGAAATAACTTGCCTGAAAAGCACTGGCTTCTATGATGCATTGAATAATGCTATGCAGATGACAATGATTGAAATTCTTGCTTCATGACATGTTGTCGTGTGGCAGGTGGCAAACTGCAGCCTAACATTACTCTGCAGTGTTGTTCACCGTGTTTGTGTCATTCACACTACTGGGTGATGTTAATTATTGTACTATGGCCTGTCATTCACCTTGCAAAGCTCTCATCAAAGGAATGCTGGCTGCTTGTGTGTGTACCTCAGCAATGACAGACGAAAGCTCTGCAGCATCTGCCTCTGTCTGGCACTGACTGGTGTTGAACCTCGTGCTGGCTCAAACCTCCATGTTGGTGATGGGGGTCCACTGGTTCACACTGATTTGATGCATCCAAATGTGCACATGTGTCAGTCTCCACACCTGCTTCTTTACATGCATAGGCGCTGAAGATGGCCTGTGAGGCTGCAAAATTTCCCACATAATGTTTTTTAAAAACTACAGAGCATGCATTTCTTTCCGCATTTTTCCTCTGTTGAAAAAAGAATTGGCCAGTAGATTAACAACACACCTTCACATTGTTGGTTGTGTTTTGCTATTTACACAACTATGTCACTTATTTTGGTAACTGAGGTGTTTACGCAGTTGGGTAGAGGCCTTGTAGTAGGAGTGCACTGGCCTTTGTCCCACTCAAAATAGCTAAGGCTTGTACCTGTACAATTTAAGAACTACCAAATTTCAACTTTGCTGCGCTGTGTTAAAGGTTGTCTCATCCAAAACTTGTAGCTTGCTCGAGTGATGTTTTTGCATGGTGGACATTGACTGTAAATATTTGCTGAACACACTCTGCAACACTCACTTCCATTGAGCACAGTAACGCATGGCTCATGCACTTTCTGACCATGTATAGGGATGACAACTCCCCTGCATCTCTGTGTCACTTCCTTCTTGTGTGGGGTCTCTGTAGCAAATGTCTTGTTGATGGTGGCTGTTTGAGTGCCAACGTTGTGCACAGCAGGAGAGCAGCTGCATCTACAGATCTGAACCCGTAAAGTTACGCACTTAGAGCTGAGAGCTGCATAGACTTTTAAGTCATCGTTAGCACAGGATCACAGAAAACTTGAGGGTGTATGGTGCTTAGTTGACATGACACTTCCGTGCTACCTGCAGATGAAGGCACTTTGCTGGACCCAGTGCCGTGCTGAGACAATGAACCAAGCATTATAGTTTCTGTGCATCTTCTCACCCCCTGTGAACCTCCGCCCCGTGTGTCACAAGATGGGGCTGTGCTGGTGACCTGGTGATGTTCTTCGTGGAGTGGATCATCAGGCTATGAAAATATGTATCACTATCATGTTAGCCCACTTATCATGCTAATTCAATGTCACTTCACATTGCCATAAATGCCTAAATGCAAAATACTGCTTGTCTGTTTAGGCAGCCAATCAGATCAGGTATTTGCCTCCAACGACTGATTGTTTAATTACTACACGACAATTTAGAGACAAAGTGAACATGTACGTGTAGACAGGGTTTTGAACTGCTCCCTGCTCCCCGATATCTTGACTCTGTATGTACACTGCACGCACATATACAAGCACCCACAGCATGTTTAGCATGATACGAAGTGGTACAATGGACCGTGAGCTGGTCTAAGCATGTTGTTTGACATTTTATAGCTCCTACATGCACATATATAAGCACCCACAGCATGTTTAGCATGATACGAAGTGGTACAACGGACCGTGAGCTGGTCTAAGCATGTTGTTTGACATTTTATAGCTCCCTGTGCTGAACTGAATAGACCTCTCCTGGGGTACGTCACGAAAGGGCCGTGACGTCAGCCACGTGACCCTAGCGCGCACGTGCGAATGGACTGGTTGGCAAAACATTGCAGCGTTCGGCGTGGTTGCATGCTGCCGTACGGGTGAACCGAGTTCGTACTCGTTTGTTTTGTGCGCATGCACATGGCCGCTTTGACATGGTGGTTAGCTTTTGCGATGGAAGATATGCCAAACGCGCGATAAAAGGCAGTGGCATCGGGTCCTTGTTTTTTTTCCTCGATTTCCGAAGTCCAAACTACACAGTGATAGAAAGCCTGAGTGCGAGCTGTGCGCAGTGTAAAACAGCAGCCGTCGGACAGCAAGAGGATTTTTGGATTACATTTCATCGCTGGTAGGTGCTAGCCTGTTACCTAGAGCTCCTAGGCGTTTTGTTATTTGTGCTTCCGCAGCATTTGTGAGCATGTATATTTTATCAACTCGGGTGCCCTCTCGATTTTCTGAGCTCCCGGAGTGGGTAGCTAACGTGTTTGCTAAGAGGACTAGCGTTGAAACACAAAGAAAAAAGTGTGAGCGTTTTTAACGCGCTTTGAAACGGAAGCATTCCTTCAGTAAGCGGTAGTTCCGAATGCTGTGCAGATTTTCTCATTTCGCGCTCACTTCGCTGTAACTTGCGTCGGGCTGGCACTCCAAAGGAAAATTTTGTTTGTGTTTTCGGACGCGATAGCAGTACCAGCCTCGCCTGTTTTCGACCGTATAGAAGTTTAGTTCCTGAGCAGAAAGAACGGAAGGAAATGCACATGAGCGCTACAACTCAATCGGCCATGCAAGTACAGTGCGCAGTGTGGACGCTGCCTGCAGCTCGTAAGGCATGGCGGTGGTTCTCCGCGATGGTGTTCACTTTGAAAAACATGGCATTCCATGCCTGGTTGGCAAAAGTCGCAGTGTTCGGCGTGGTTCCATGCTGCTGTACGGATGGACCATGTGCGTACTGGTTTTTGTGCGCGTTACCTGGCCTCTTTGACACGGTGGTTAGCTTTTGCGCTGTAGGATGTGCCAAACGCGCAACAAAATTAAGGCAGCGCATCGTAACATATTTTTTTTCTGGATTTCCGAATGACAGCAGTCGACGGAAAGCGTTGGTGCCCTAGTTTGAGACAAGCACTAGGTGCACGTGGCCTTTCACTAAGCCGTACGCTTTGAGCGATCAGTAACGCTTCATGGCCTCTGCATTGTACGGGCCAGGCATGCTCGCGAGGTACACACAGAGCCGAACGTTTGGTCAAGGTTTTAAGGTCGTTCTTCCATTCCGAAATGGTGCAGGGGTATAGATACTGCATTCCACGAACTTGCAGCTTCTCTTCGACAAACCGCCGGCGCGCAACCTCGGGAAGGGACAGTACCATCGCGTGCAAAGCCCGAGCAAACTGCGGGAGCCGCCGGAGCTTTTTGCCAACCACTGCGAAACTGGTCCGCCGCGATGTCGATGGCGATGCTCTGCGTGACGTCACATTGTTGACAAACAGGGACAGGTCTATTGGAATGCTACATTTGTTACATCATACAGTTTCTATGGCCTGCATGCAATCCGGCAGGCTGATGAATGCAGTAGTACAAGTTTCTAATTAGTGAACCCTTAAAAACATTATACAACATGTAAAAGAAGCTAAGAGTGCATTCACTGAAAAATAAACACTGCACTAGTGTATATTACAATCAATTTAATTGAAATCATGTCATTGGCCACAATAACGTGGTACAGAGTTTTGCTGCTGTCCTCTTAGCGAAAGCACTTCACAAAAATAAAACATTGAATGCCTCTCACTTCTTTTAAGAATGCATATTTGGTACTTGCCGCCAATTCATGCTTGTTATGCTTGCACGCACCAGCATTGACCTTTTCACAGAGCTGCAACATTTTCTAAGGTTTACTCGGCTCATGTTGCTCATTCGCAAATCAGACATTGGTGTGTTTATGCTATAGTATTGTACCTTATATAATTAAAACTGAAGCAGAATTTTCCTTTCTACCTCACTGAACCACTGGTAAGCTCTGAAAACGAATATCCAGGAGAGTCACTTCTAATGAACAGATATTATGGACTGTGTTACGTTTTAAGCCCAAATATATACATGCTACAGATTTGTATGCTGACTACAGCATCCATGCAACAAATTTTATACCACTGATTGCTTAAAAAATTGTATAAAGTATTTTCTCCTATGCTTAACTAACTGGCAAGTGTTCCATCACACTGCTACAAAAGTTAGCAAAAAATAAAGAATGTTAAATGTGCACTTTTCACTTGCCTGTCTGCCAGGAAGAAACAACGTAGTCAGGGCATGCGGCTCCAGATGAAAACGTGTCCAACTGATTCCCTCACCCAGGGCCAGTTCGGGATCGTGACGGAAGGCATCATGGCAAAGTGTCTGCCGCAAACGCATACGTTGTTTCGCTTCTCCGTGGGTGGAAGGCCAATACGTTGCGCGAGGCAGCGTATACTGGGACTTCATGCCTTTCCTGTACGCAGGGCACTGTTTGTTCTTTGCTCGTTACTCCTTGAGTTAGGTGTGCGCGCACTGCACGCTCGGAGTATGACGCCGACTGTGGTTTCACATTCGCCAGATTGATCCCATCCGCAAAAGCCAACAGCCAGCTCCGGCAAGCTGTTTAAGAGCAGCCGAAACTGAAGAGCGGACTGCACAGAAGCAGTTGAAAAACCACTGTAGTGGCTGCACGCCAGCTTCCGAGAGGATATATCCGGTCGGTGAAAGTCCAAAGGAAATGTGCGTCTGATCACATAAGCTGAATCTTCCAGTGGCTACCCAAGGTTAATTAGTGAGGAAAGATAACTTGTTTCCTTAAACCTTGAACGTTGTCTCCGCTGCATCTAATCGTGGGAAACAGGTTGTGTGTGCCACCTTCGAGTGAAGTTTGGCGATAATGCCACGACATTACAAAGGAACTGCAACTTCAACAACCTAGGTGCATGAGCGTGTGTTTGTGGTAGATACGCGAATGTTATTATTGTCTTTTTTTATTGAGGGATCTTACAGGACTCAAACAAACGAAGCACCAACCCCACGGTGCCGCAAAAATGGATTTGTGCGAGCGCGCCGAGTAGTGCAGATGACAGTTTCACTGGAAATGCGTCATCCACATCGAAGTTGACAAAGTTGTTTACTTCATCTTGTTTATTTAACGGCAAAAGATATTGTACACAGTGACAACATAAACATCACTCTTAATTTATGCCAGCTACCTACCAATAGGAGCAATCTGCTTCATTTCGTCATAAAGCATATTAAAATGAGTGAGAACCGGCCTTTTTTTTTTTTTTTTAAAGCTAGAGCTCCTGAGTAAGGGAGAACTTTTTGCTTGCCCTATTAACTCTATGCTTTACGTACAACTGTAGAATTTGGGTGAGCTGTTTATTGAAGCGTACACTGTCTATAGAATGTGCTTTTTCGCGAAGTGCGAGGGGTGGTTCAGGACCCCTTTAAGGCATAGTACGTGGTTTGATCTGCGCATTTGCATTTCCTTCTCATCTTACCGTCATCATTCATCACTCTTTTTCTTTCCCTTTGCCCTTCCCCAGCGTAGAGTAGCAGGCCAAAGCAAATTGCGGCTCAAGCCGACCTCTCTGCCATTCTGTAAATAAACATATCTCTCTCTCTCTCTCTGGTAGCAGACTCGATCCTACTCCTAAGGCTTGGCTGTTCGCTATAGACATTTTTCTGATTCCCACATTGTGGGAATCAGAAAAATGTCTATAGCGAACATCGAGTGTACATTGAGTGCACATTGAGTGTACATTTTTTGCAAAGCAATATCAAACATGACCAGGCAGTACACTTGGCAAAACTTACACTTGAATTTGAAGGCAGTGCATGAGTGTCATCACTTTCCTAACAAGCGTGCAATTCTGGACCTCCATGTTCTGCGCTGTCTCCTTCCAAGACCATTTTTTCACTTATTGCCTTTTCCAACTTACTTTTAGCACAGAGTAGGTTGCTTCGACTTGAACTTGATGGTGTGCGCACCTTTTTTTCTCTGTTTGCAAGCAAGGTAACTGTCAGAATGTGAGAAATATGGACTCTCTGCTAAGTTTGACTAAGCGTGCAGTTTTCCTTCCATTCCTGTTATTCCACAGACCAGTCATCACACCTGACTACAAAATTTCATCATAGCTGTCTGCGTTGCTCGCAAAACTGTTCTGCTTACATTGCTACAGAAAACAGAAAGCATGCCACATTGATGGTAATTTCTCCAAAACTAAGTAGAGTTGCACTTATATTGTAAGCATTATGTATTATTTAGCAGCATCTCTGTATATGTGCATTCATGAGTACAGTTATCAGCTATACCTCATGCGCAAGCAGAGGATGATACTCTAAGCACATCTCTAACAAAATGTACTAATTTACCTACCTTTCTTCTCTACCCCTTCATCTTTTGTAGTCTACCTGCACATAGAGTTCTGAGACTGGGGCTTTTTTTTGAGGCTTACATGTAAGCAAAGGCTTCTCGCATTCGTTATTGAAACAAACTATCGTGATTATTGTGTACTGTACCTTTGCTCATGTTGATTGAAACAGAGTCGAAAAGCTTCCGTTCTTGGATGGGCCAACCCATGTCCCTGTTTCACTCTCATGAGACCAACCACATTGCACGTATCGTAAATAAAAGGGTTACACTGGCAAGGGTGGTGGTAGCTTTAATTATTCACAGTTGTAGGAATGTAATAAACATGAAACATATGTTCCTATGACTCGGAATATTTCAGCCTGAAATTGCTCGACTTTGTAGGAATGTGCCAGCAAGTTCTGTTTATTACATGCATTATATGCATGTCAGCATGTGTTTCTCTTTGATGAAATGGACCTTTGTCTATTTCATAAGGTTCTACAAAAAAAAAAAAATCACAGACCTGCACAGAATCGCAGGACAGTGACAGTGTAAGCTGGAGGAGCGATCTTCTTAGAGGACATTGTAAGCGCTCTGGGATCTCTCCACATGGTCACGCCATCAGGTATATCGAAGAGCCAAGTTAGTTTGCTGTCAGGGCTGCGCACGTCGCCTGTTGCATGATGCATGGCACGATACGACAAAACTGCTTCACAAGGCAGCGCTTTGTAATAATATTGACAGAAAAGTTGAAGAAGATTGTTTCATAATGGATGATCATGATGCCTCTGTAATGAGTGTAGAGCTCCAAAGCATGCACGCCTGTGTTCTTTGAAGTGGTTCCTTGCGCTCCTTATGCAGTCCACTTTCCTCAATGCATAGTGGCGTTTTACTGTTCTGCCACGTAACATTACATTTCTTAATGTGATTCCTTGGTAGGCTTTATACCTGTTTAGGTCTTTTAGCAATGGTTTTTCAAGCACAGGCGTAGCTCAGTGGTGAATGCTCGACTGCTATGCAGAGGGACGTGGTTTCGAATCCTCCTCGTTCGTGGCTGTTTTCTAAAATATGCGTGATAGTGGTTACGGACTTGACAGCGGCGGTAGACAACTACGGCACCATGGCCCTTGTGATCTCATAACAGCTTACGCTGTAAAAAGCAGAGTTTGAATTTGTATGAAGTAGGCGTGCTGGCATTTCAGCCTACTGTACCACTGCTAGCCACTTCTAAACAGCCAGTTTCATGGTTGACAATATCCTTCACAAAAGCAGCAGAGTATGGACTCCTTATTTCTTGAGTACCTTCTAGGCAGCAGGCACAAGGAGTTAGGCCATCTGGGTTTGCTGTCAAGAGGGGTGCTTGCGAACTAAATGCGTAGTCCCGCCTTCTCACAATTGAACCGTTTGTGCTTGCACGTTTCTGCCAGAAACTGTTTCCTCGTGATGTCCTCATTTTGCACTCCCCATCTAGTCGCAGCAGAGGAAAGTTTGCTCTTCTCGGGGTAGCAAATCTTTTTCACCAGGTTCACAGATGGCCAAGTTCAAGATGTCCGACATGTTGTGTGGGCTGTCTTTCTTCGGCTGTTGCTCACAGTGTCAACTGTGCGAATGGTGCATAAAGCGCAGTACAGTCACTGACCGATTTTTCAGACCTAATTGGGTCCGAAAAAAAAAGTCCAAAAGATCAAACAGGTCCAAAAAGTTCGTTTTCGCCAAAAATGTGTGAAATTTCCTGCATTCAGGCAGGCTTAGAGAAGTCCTTGATGTTGCCTTGCCTCATACTATGCTTGGAGGCATTCAGGTTTGCCTGCATTTGTACAAAGGTGACATCACTGTAAACGCTTGACAGGCGTCACCGTGTTGGTGATCGCCGCCGCCGATGGCTGGGGACGGTCATCTTCGTCATCCTCCAAGCTGCTCTCTGGCTGCGGGACAACCTGGCGAAGAATTTCGTCTACGGACCCTGCACATGAAACAACGTCATTGTCCGCATGAGAGAAGTCTTTAAATGTCATCATGGCTGGAACGTCCACTCCACCACCGCGGAGGTTGCACATTAGGTCCTCCCCACCATCGGTGCTGTGCGGGTCACCTCTGTCCGGGTCGTCCATCTGTGGCTCTTCGGCAGCAGCGAACCGTGCATGCCTAAAGCAATGCACGATGGTATCAGGCTTCACCGCCTTCCAAGCATCGGCTAACATATGGATAGTGGCCAGAATGTCGACCATGTATGCCTTCCTACTGTTGAGCCACAAGACACTGCGGCTGAGCAGGTGGGCACGGTAGTGTGCCTTGATGTTTCGGATCACGCCTTGATCCATTGGCTGGAGCACACTTGTGGTCTTAGGCGGCAAAAATTCCAGCCGAATGGCCTCGAGGTTCGGCATGCTACCTTGCGCGTCACAGTTGTCCACAAAAAAGATTACTTTCTATTCTGCCGCGCAAAATTGCGGTCAAGTATGCGTACATATTTTTCAAACAAAGACTGCATTATTCATGCCTTGGAGTTGCTGTCGTATTCCACAGGAAAGGGTTTCACAGCCTTAAAACACCTTGGATTTCTAGCCTTCCCAATAACTAGAAGAGGCACTTTCTCCATTCCGGTGGCGTTGGCACCTACCATCACTATTATGCGCTCGTTGCTGAGCTTCCCGCAGGCACGATTCCCCCAAAAACGCTAGGGTACAATCGAGCTGCATCTTGAAGTAAAGTCCCATCATGTCACAGTTAAATATGTCTGAAGGAGCATATCCTTAAAGCAAGGCTTGCAAACTTAGTGACATGGTAATCAGACACAATAGTCTGATCCACCGCTGTGCTTTCACCGCTCACTTTTTTGATTGAAATTCCGTGCCTCTTCTTGAAGCCGCGGAGCTATCCATCAGTAAACTTGAAATCTTCAACGTCTATTTTGAGAGTGAATGACTCGGCTTTTCCTTTAACGAATCTCCCGTCACGGGCAGGTTCTTGGCCAAAACTCCTTTAAGCCCCACAACTGCAGAGTCTCTTCAAGGGCTGGATGAACACCCTCACTGTCGTTTTTTTGGCTCTTGTGTGAATTGTCAAACGCTGTCAATATCTTTGTGCTGTTTTTGACATAGATACCGTATGCTTGGAGGGGTGGTATTCTTTGGCGACATCAAGCTGCGATCGTCCACTCTCTATCTGCTTGATAATGGCAGTTTCCTGCCCCATCAGGTTCATATACTTCCCACGCTTCTTCACATGACCTGGCTCTCGCGATGGCACAAATGGCAGAGCCATTGCGTCGAGCATGCAAAATTCGATGTTGCAGATAACCACAGGGAACCACACAACGTCTCGATGTAGCCACAGGGAACCACACAACGTCTCGATGTGACGTGACACGACACAACACGTGCAGAATGGCAACTGAAACAAGCTACAACAACAATAAAAGAATCCTTCGCCTCCTCCCTTTCCCATATGGTGAAGACGATAGTGCTGAACGAAGACGAAAAAGTAATGTCCCTTGCCGCGTTTTCTAAGAAAAGCGGACATGGCCTCCAAAAGTTAAAATATGGTGTGCGCTTTCTAATCTTGGAGGCAGCAAAGCCATTCGAAGACCAAATTTAGCCAAGTTGGCAGAAAACCCAACGTGGCAGCTTCCACAATGGTTGGGAGCGTGGCTCCAATCGAGCGATTTAGTCTGAAAAATACAACTTTCAGGGGCTAATTCGTCTGAAAATTAGGTTAAAAAATGCATTAGCTCTACATGATTTTTGACGGTGCATTTATGAATTCTGGAATAACCAACAAGGTCCGAATTTTTGGAGTCCGAAAAATCAGTCGGTGACCGTACGCTTCTGCAGGGGCAGTTATTCTTTTCTTTTTCAATGTAAGCCTTGCTGTCACGAAAGATTGACGTACAAAGCATTTGTCATAACAACCAACAGACCTTCTTTATCAGCTTGTTCAACAGTTAGGTTATTTTCACACAAATACTTGGTTGTCCTTCCAACTTTTGATCCAGTCCTAGCACGTACTGAAGATTTTTCCACAACGTGAACGCACTCTGTTGCACATCTGTCATTTTCTTTTTCAAAAACTTGTAGTTCTCCTCCCTACACGCTGCGATCATCATCATCGTTTTTCCACCACCGCGCTATCCATGCCGTGCCTCTCGTGGAGCTCGTGCCTCATAGCTCGATGTTGCGAGCCACGACAACGAAGTAGAACGCGCTCACGCCTAGATGAGATGCTGCAGCCTGCCGCTCTGCTCTGCCTCGGCCCTTGTTCGCTGCACAGCCAAATAAAAGGTAGCGACGACGGCATAGCCTCTGTCGGCCGCCGTCACGGCTCTCACTCCTACTTCGCTACAGTGGTGACCCGGACAAGCCTTCCGCTGAGCTGCCCGCCGCCATGCTCCCGCGTCTCCACCCACCCTTGAGACCCTTCAAGCCGGGCCAACAAGGCCAGCTGTCATGGCTCGATGCACTTCTTGAGATGAGCGGCATCACCGACCAGCCCACAAAGCACGCCCTCCTCTGCAGTACCCTCCTGGCCAATCTCCAATACCTCTCGGCCGCATCGTCAGCCAGTCCACGGCCCTGCAACGCTCTCCGAGCTGCCGTGCTGGCCTACAATGGTGAGCCATATCACCCCCCATATTTGGAGCACTTCGCTTCAGCTGTGGCGAAGTGCGCAGCTGTTCCCGGCCCGCGACCTACCCACGCTTCTGACCCGCCTCCGAATCCTGTCATGACCAATGGCACATCACGGCCAAGCTCAACTTCATCCCTCAGCTAGCCCTCCCTCGACGTCAAGCTAGACCATGTTGACTGCTCAATGACGCCTCAACTGAGCGGTCCAGTGCCTTGGAGACATTGCCACCAGGTCTATCTGATGTGCCTGCAACCCGCGCACGTAACCCAATTCCTTCGTTGGTCGGCGACGGCAGCGACACCGTGAGCATCATGCTGGCAGCCATGACACTAGCCACAAGTTCTGTTGCATACACCACATTGCCTGCTGTTTGCCATCTGGTTCCTGCAACATCAACATCAATGCCGTCCTACCTCTGCAACAACCCCTCGACTACAGTTATTCCATGGCAGCAGCACTCTCTATCCACTTCCATGTCATTCGTACTGCAAGAGCCTGCGCATCACGAGCTCCCGCTGCTCTTCCGTGAGCGTGTTCTACTTAGTCGTCGATGCTTGCGACCTCGAGCCATGCGGCATGAGCTCTGCAAGAGACGCGGCATGGATAGCGTGGTGGTGGAAAAGTGATGATGATTGTAGCGTGGAGGGAGGCGATGTCCCTCCACGTGATGTCCCTTGCAAGTGTCAACTTGTCAACAATGTTGAGTCGAGGTTCCAAACAGAATTTGTGTCCTAGCTTCAGGACCTCTTGCTCTTTCTCATCCACCACAGGCCGATAAAGAAGGCCTGTGGTGTACTTGGAAAAGGTGTCTTAGTACTTAGAAAAGGCATTCTTGGCAATGAGAAAGTGCTTCAGTAAGCTTGAAGTCAATGTAGAACGAATTAAGAGCTGTATAATTGTTAAAACAATGTAATCAAGAGAAACTTAATCAAAAGAGTTAAGGACGGCAAACGTCTGAAACTGGAAGATTTTCACCGCAGGTGGGGGGGGGGGGGGGGGAAGACGTAAACCAAATATACCATTTCGACCAATTGTGTCCGAGAGAGGATCTTGGCAGATTTTGGTTTCTGGGTTTTTGCAGAAAATGCTGAGGTCATTGACTGTGCATGATCGCCTGCCTGGAAATAGTCATCACCTACCTGGAAACAGGTGTAATCGCTCCATGCTGAGAAATAACATTTCTTACTCAGGTCACTTATAAGTGACTAAGTAACATGCGGTCGCCCTTTGAGAGATTAGAAACTAGACAGTGATCAGTTTTGTGTGCACAAAAAGTAGGAGCCATCCACAGAAGGAAACTGAAACTAGCCATCGTGCACTCCATGCACCACTGTAGTAAAGCTTAAAAATAGAAATTGGAAGTGATCGGTGCAAGAAAAAATTCCACGTATTCGCGCAGTCTGGCAGCACATGGCAGGTAAGGTAAGTGGTCGAAAATGTGCTATATTTAAACATACAAGTGATGACGTACATGTCTGTTAAAAATGATGCTGCCATGGTTGCATTTCCTGTTTTCGGGACTTGCGATGAGGTGAAAGATAAGACGAAGGTTTCTCACTTGTTTTACTTTCCTGGTACTCGCACAACCATACAGTTAGTTCTGTTCAGTGTGCTTACTTGTGCAACTCCCTCACACTATAAGAATGCATGCGAGTTGCTCTGCCGCAAATTAGACAAGTGGAAAGTACTCTGGTGCGCTTCTTTTGTACGTCTGCAAACTGCATCACAATGCATCAAACAAGGTTGACATCAACTAATTACTTTAATAACTTTTTCGCCGTTAGCTTCCCTCTTCGTGGAGCATCGTAACAGCAGTGCTTTCAGGCTCAAATGTGCCAGTTTAAATAAACTGACAAGTATATTACACGTGCTTGCAGTTGCATAGTCCCTGAGTTGTACCAACCGCTATGGAGACAAGGCGTGAGACGTGTGGGTGCACCGCTTCTACGGAGGACGTTTATTATGTGGGCCACGTTGTTGAGTGCGCCGTCAAAATAGTGTTGAGGACATGCATTTCAACTTTATGGCATTTTATTTTTTGTGAGTGGCTGCTACCATTAGTATTCCACTGAATTGGCAGATAATTGTTTGCAATGCGGCAGTACAGCAAACCTTTTGTTCATGCAGTCAGGGCATGAGTACATAATCGTTGGCAAATTTAGTGAAGAAACCTGCATTATGTGCTTATTTGAAATGTGCAGCTCTTTTTCAAATACTACAGCACATGTACAGTCGACTCCCGTTAATACGAAGTTGACGGGGACCGTGAAAAACTTCGAATTAACCGAACTTCCAATTAACCAAATCGGCCAAAAACGGACATTTTTATTAATTAATTTGGAAAAGAAATCTGCTTGCGGCATCTTGCGGCGGAGAGCAAGTTCTGCAGACTGTAGACGTGGCCGAGTGCTTCCTCGGCGTGCTTCCTTGGAACTGAACCCACGACCTCCGAAGGTCGTGGGTTCAGTTCCCACCGAAGGCAGGTTTATCTTTTAGTCCACTTTAATTCCTTTCTACTTACCCCAAAATTACAATATCATAATTACGAATTGGAGTAACTTCCCCTATGCTTTCCTAGGCTTCAATGTTTGTTGTTTCATTAACTTGTTTTTAATATATATATATAATATATGTATATATTGAACATTGGAGTCTTAAATACTGCACTTCTCGTGTGTATCTCAAAGATATCTCAAAGGTATCTCAATATGGCATCTCCTCATGCCGTATTGCAGCTCGATTTGCAGCTAAACCTGGCATGGCAAAACCCTGGTCCAGCCTTATCGAGTTAATTTCAAACATTCTGCTTATACATAAATAACGCTGCTGCTCTGATACACATGGCTTTCACTTATGAAGAAAACAGCTTTTCACACCTTCTGTAAAGAAATATACGTTTGTGAAGGATAAATGACAAGAACATGTACCACAAGACAGTTTTTCTCTCAAGTGAACACAAACATAGGCATTTATTATAAAGATTTACACATTTTCTGCCATTTAAATGATATTACGAAGGCACACTGAATGTCATCTTGACATTGCATTACTTCTCAGGCCACTAATACAATGTATCAAATAACAGCAAATATACAGCGCCGGTACAACAATAACAAAGATTCACTTAGGTGGTGGTAACCTAAGGCCGTGAGGATTTCACAACAGTGTTCAAAAACTTCGTCACAACAGCCCTTGGTTTCATCTTCTCAAGGCCTACAAAAAAAAACGTTGAAACACTATAAGAGTGTTGAACGCTTTGCGAGCATACTGTAGATTGAATAGCCAGTATGCACACATTATTGCTGTCAGTCCCTCCTCTGCATTCATGACCCCGAAGCATTGGCACTGGTCCACCATTAGCCACAAGAAGTCTGCGTCCTCCAGGACCTCCCCACTGAACGACACGCATGGTGTTGTTGCTGGCATGTCATCCTGTATCGACAAAGTGAAAACGCTGTTTTGTGCATAAGAATTCACTGTGTGGTTTTGCTCAAATCCTGTACAAAAGTTGCTCTTGTGAACATAACAAGGCGCAACTTGTCTTAAATGTAACAGATACGCCATCTACTATTAGCCACTGAGTTCTGGGGGAACAAACAGGACTGTTATGATGTGTGCAGCATGACTCTCATTTAAGTGGGATATTTAAACTACGTAGGTTATCCCACAAAATCATGGGAGGAATTGTATTCATAATAATTGTATTCAATAATATACATCTAAAATATACATCTAACATATGACAATAAAATATATACATCCAGCATAACATCTAAATAATATACATCTAAAATATACATCTAACAAAAAAAAAAAGCATGCCATTTGTGTTATCTTGCAATTTAAATGTAGACGTGACAAGCACACACACACACATGCCACCAACCAAGCGGTACGGGAGGGGGGGGTATCGAACCAGGGCTTCTGTGGTGCCAGGCAAGCACGCTGCCACTACGCTACGGCGGCTCCTAGATTGGATTTCTTTTGCAGACCACTTCAGTTTCCTAATTTTCAGTAGTAAGCCATCCTGAGGTTTGCGACAGCATGGGTACTTGTGCCGCTTCCGCTCCACAAGTACCGTGCTGAAGCTTCATGCCATCCCTGCGAAAGGACACCGATGGTCGCGGAGGTACGTTGGTGGCTCCTTACCCAACAAGGCTACAACCGCTTCAGCGAGACTCTTCGTTTTGTAAACAAGGCGCAACAAGTCACCTATGGATAACGGCTGTTGCAGCAGAGCATCGAAGGAAAGTGTACACGATCGAATGTGTCCTATTTCACCGAAACAGCTGGACATGGCACGTCGGCGGAGCTAGCATACATCAGGGATCAGTGTAAACAAAATGTGGTTTTACTAAAGTGAAGTTTTATTGAAAAGCCCAGCGGGACAGAAGAAAAGTACACGCACCAAGCACGAAGGGGTACCAAAATGAGCCGGAATAACCACGCGGTAAATGGAAAACCATACCTGTTTAATTAGAAAACAGTGAATTACAGTACCTAGAAAGAGATATCCGCAACAGACTTCGTTCACGCACTGTGCACAGTTCGTTCGTTTAGCACACACTGCCCGTTGGCCCACTTTGTCATCGCAAACACATCGCTATTTTGCAGTTGCCTGCGTAGGACCACACTGCAATGCCGACATAAACACGTACACAGGAATACAGCGTCCACACCTCGGTGTTCTCCGCACACGCGGAGTGGAGATACAAGCACGTGGTCACTCGCAAACGCACGTATATACACTGCAGAGACTCCGGGAAACTACGTTGACGAGACATGCCAGCGCACACCCCGTACGACCAGTCCGACCCCCGCGAATGACCCCCTTGCTCCCCTCCTTTTTCATTGTCCCGTGCAGCTGTGCGCCTGCTTACAAAAGAAAACACACAAAAAGTGCGCTTAGCCTCGTTCCCATGTCACTCACTCACTCGGACAAGAGCGCCTTTCATAAGGTCGCCTTAAAATCTTGTAAGGTGGGTTTCAGAAAGCCCCTTTACCTTTTCTTAAACTTGAGTTCAAGTTCTCCTTACAAAAGTAACCTTATCGCGATAAGTTGTTTGGTTCTAGAATACGGTGGTTAGTACTTAAAAAGGCATCCTTGGTGATGGGAAAGTGCTTCAGTAAGCTTGAAGTCAATGTAGAATGAATTAAGAAACGAGCTGTAGAATTGTTAAAACAATGTAATCAAGAGAAACTTAATCAAAAGAGTTAAGGACGGCAAACGTTTGAAACTGCAAGATTTTCACCGCAGAAAGACATAAACCAAATATACCATTTCGACCAATTGTTTCCAAGAGCGGATCTTGGCAGATTTTGGTTTCTGGGTTTTTGCAGAAAATGCTGAGGTCATTGACTGTGCGTGATCGCCTGCCTGGAAATACCGTATTTATTCGAATATAAGGCGGTCACGATTATAAGGCGAGGGGGGAGTTGAAGGACCGAAGAAAAGGAAAAAAAGTTTGCGCACTAATATAAGGCGAGAGTTCTCGCCAAAAACTTTATTTGACATCCCACCTTTTAAGTGCGCAAAAATCAGCCGTGTAACTGCATAATCACGAGCTCTCATCATCTGAATTATCACTGCTTTCCTTGTCGCTGTTGCATTCCCAAACTTCACTATCTTCGGTGCCGTCCAGCGAGTTGGAAATGCAGCACTTCTTGAAAGAAGTTGCCACTATTGCGTTGGGTATGGCTGCCCAAGCGTCGGCTATCCAGCGAGCCACTACAGACGGAGATGCACGCTTGAAACGGCCCGACGGTGTCAAGGCCGTATTGTCGGAGGCCATCCACTCGTTGTAGAGGCATCTCACATGGTCCTTCAAAGGCTTGTTGAGACACACATCCAGTGACTGCAGCTGACTCGTCATGCCACCAGGGATGACAACCAGATCGGTGGCTTCTTCTTGTACTTTTTCTTGACCCCTTCGGTCAGATGTCCCCGAAAAGCGTCAAGGACGAACATTGATTGGCGAGCCAACAGTGCCCCGGGACGTCGGCACCACACAGTTTTGATCCAGTCGATGACGAGTTGCTCAGTCATCCAGCCTTTTTCTTGGCAGCAGATGTGCACACCCTTAGGGAAATTTTCATTTTAGGGCATGGTTTTCCTCTTCAGCACCATGTAAGGCGGCAGCTTGTGCCCGTCGGCGGTGCACGCTAACATGACGGTGATTCGCGCTTTTTCGCACCCCGCGGTACGTACGTGAACTTGGCGATCACCCTTCGCGTGTACGGTTTGCGCCGACGGCATGTAAAAAAATATCGGGGTCTCGTCCGCGTTCCCGATCTGGCCGAGGAGGAAGTTGCGCTCTTTTCGCAGTCCGATGACATAACATTGAAAAGACAGCAGCTTTTCTTTGTAGTCATGGGGAAGCTTTTGCGCAATAGAAGTCCGCCTTCTAAGTGAGAAGCCGGCTCTCTTCATGTATTTCTGCACCCAGCCTCGGCTAGCCTTGAACTGCGACCCGGAGATGCCCCGATCTGCTGCGAACTCTCGGGCCTTCATCTGAAGCATTTCCGTTGTCACAGTCAAGGCACGGCTCCTAGTTTCTCTGACAAATTCTGTCAGACTTGCCTCCACTTCGGGAAACACACCCTTTCGCGGTCCTCGAAAAGCTTTCCGCGTCGCAGCGCAGGCAAAGAGGGCCCCCTTCTCCTTCCTCCAACGACGCACGTGTTTCTGGGACGCCGTTCACTTCTGACCCTGGCACATCACGGCCAAGCTCAACTTCATCCCTCAGCTAGCCCTCCCTCGACGTCAAGCTAGACCATGTTGACTGCTCAATGACGCCTCAACTGAGCGGTCCAGTGCCTTGGAGACATTGCCACCAGGTCTATCTGATGTGCCTGCAACCCGCGCACGTAACCCAATTCCTTCGTTGGTCGGCGACGGCAGCGACACCGTGAGCATCATGCTGGCAGCCATGACACTAGCCACAAGTTCTGTTGCATACACCACATTGCCTGCTGTTTGCCATCTGGTTCCTGCAACATCAACATCAATGCCGTCCTACCTCTGCAACAACCCCTCGACTACAGTTATTCCATGGCAGCAGCACTCTCTATCCATTTCCATGTCATCCATACTGCAAGAGCCTGCGCATCATGAGCTCCCGCTGCTCTTCCGTGAGCATGTTCTACTTAGTCGTCGATGCTTGCGACCTCGAGCCATGCGGCATGAGCTCTGCAAGAGACGCGGCATGGATAGCGTGGTGGTGGAAAAGTGATGATGATTGTAGCGTGGAGGGAGGCGATGTCCCTCCACGTGATGTCCCTTGCAAGTGTCAACTTGTCAACAATGTTGAGTCGAGGTTCCAAACAGAATTTGTGTCCTAGCTTCAGGACCTCTTGCTCTTTCTCATCCACCACAGGCCGATAAAGAAGGCCTGTGGTGTACTTGGAAAAGGTGTCTTAGTACTTAGAAAAGGCATTCTTGGCAATGAGAAAGTGCTTCAGTAAGCTTGAAGTCAATGTAGAACGAATTAAGAGCTGTATAATTGTTAAAACAATGTAATCAAGAGAAACTTAATCAAAAGAGTTAAGGACGGCAAACGTCTGAAACTGGAAGATTTTCACCGCAGGTGGGGGGGGGGGGGGGGGAAGACGTAAACCAAATATACCATTTCGACCAATTGTGTCCGAGAGAGGATCTTGGCAGATTTTGGTTTCTGGGTTTTTGCAGAAAATGCTGAGGTCATTGACTGTGCATGATCGCCTGCCTGGAAATAGTCATCACCTACCTGGAAACAGGTGTAATCGCTCCATGCTGAGAAATAACATTTCTTACTCAGGTCACTTATAAGTGACTAAGTAACATGCGGTCGCCCTTTGAGAGATTAGAAACTAGACAGTGATCAGTTTTGTGTGCACAAAAGTAGGAGCCATCCACAGAAGGAAACTGAAACTAGCCATCGTGCACTCCATGCACCACTGTAGTAAAGCTTAAAAAAAGAAATTGGAAGTGATCGGTGCAAGAAAAAATTCCACGTATTCGCGCAGTCTGGCAGCACATGGCAGGTAAGGTTAACCATCGAAAATGCGCTATATTTAAACATAGAAGTGATGACGTACATGTCTGTTAAAAATGACGCTGCCATGGTTGCATTTCCTGTTTTCGGGACTTGCGATGAGGTGAAAGATAAGACGAAGGTTTCTCACTTGTTTTACTTTCCTGGTACTCGCACAACCATACAGTTCTGTTCAGTGTGCTTACTTGTGCAACTCCCTCACACTATAAGAATGCTTGCCAGTAGCTCTGCCGCAAATTAGACAAGTGGAAAGTACTCTGGTGCGCTTCTTTTGTACGTCTGCAAACTGCATCACAATGCATCAAACAAGGTTGACATCAACTAATTACTTTAATAACTTTTTCACTGTTAGCTTCCCTCTTCGTGGAGCATTGTAACAGCAGTGCTTTCAGGCTCAAATGTGCCAGTTTAAATAAACTGACAAGTATATTACACTTGCTTGCAGTTGCATAGTCCCTGAGTTGTACCAACCGCTATGGAGACAAGGCGTGAGACGTGTGGGTGCACCGCTTCTACGGAGGACGTTTATTATGTGGGCCACGTTGTTGAGTGCGCCGTCAAAATAGTGTTGAGGACATGCATTTCAACTTTATGGCATTTTATTTTTTGTGAGTGGCTGCTACCATTAGTATTCCACTGAATTGGCAGATAATTGTTTGCAATGCGGCAGTACAGCAAACCTTTTGTTCATGCAGTCAGGGCATGAGTACATAATCGTTGGCAAATTTAGTGAAGAAACCTGCATTATGTGCTTATTTGAAATGTGCAGCTCTTTTTCAAATACTACAGCACATGTACAGTCGACTCCCGTTAATACGAAGTTGACGGGGACCGTGAAAAACTTCGAATTAACCGAACTTCCAATTAACCAAATCGGCCAAAAACGGACATTTTTATTAATTAATTTGGAAAAGAAATCTGCTTGCGGCATCTTGCGGCGGAGAGCAAGTTCTGCAGACTGTAGACGTGGCCGAGTGCTTCCTCGGCGTGCTTCCTTGGAACTGAACCCACGACCTCCGAAGGTCGTGGGTTCAGTTCCCACCGAAGGCAGGTTTATCTTTTAGTCCACTTTAATTCCTTTCTACTTACCCCAAAATTACAATATCATAATTACGAATTGGAGTAACTTCCCCTATGCTTTCCTAGGCTTCAATGTTTGTTGTTTCATTAACTTGTTTTTAATATATATATATAATATATGTATATATTGAACATTGGAGTCTTAAATACTGCACTTCTCGTGTGTATCTCAAAGATATCTCAAAGGTATCTCAATATGGCATCTCCTCATGCCGTATTGCAGCTCGATTTGCAGCTAAACCTGGCATGGCAAAACCCTGGTCCAGCCTTATCGAGTTAATTTCAAACATTCTGCTTATACATAAATAACGCTGCTGCTCTGATACACATGGCTTTCACTTATGAAGAAAACAGCTTTTCACACCTTCTGTAAAGAAATATACGTTTGTGAAGGATAAATGACAAGAACATGTACCACAAGACAGTTTTTCTCTCAAGTGAACACAAACATAGGCATTTATTATAAAGATTTACACATTTTCTGCCATTTAAATGATATTACGAAGGCACACTGAATGTCATCTTGACATTGCATTACTTCTCAGGCCACTAATACAATGTATCAAATAACAGCAAATATACAGCGCCGGTACAACAATAACAAAGATTCACTTAGGTGGTGGTAACCTAAGGCCGTGAGGATTTCACAACAGTGTTCAAAAACTTCGTCACAACAGCCCTTGGTTTCATCTTCTCAAGGCCTACAAAAAAAAACGTTGAAACACTATAAGAGTGTTGAACGCTTTGCGAGCATACTGTAGATTGAATAGCCAGTATGCACACATTATTGCTGTCAGTCCCTCCTCTGCATTCATGACCCCGAAGCATTGGCACTGGTCCACCATTAGCCACAAGAAGTCTGCGTCCTCCAGGACCTCCCCACTGAACGACACGCATGGTGTTGTTGCTGGCATGTCATCCTGTATCGACAAAGTGAAAACGCTGTTTTGTGCATAAGAATTCACTGTGTGGTTTTGCTCAAATCCTGTACAAAAGTTGCTCTTGTGAACATAACAAGGCGCAACTTGTCTTAAATGTAACAGATACGCCATCTACTATTAGCCACTGAGTTCTGGGGGAACAAACAGGACTGTTATGATGTGTGCAGCATGACTCTCATTTAAGTGGGATATTTAAACTACGTAGGTTATCCCACAAAATCATGGGAGGAATTGTATTCATAATAATTGTATTCAAATAATATACATCTAAAATATACATCTAACATATGACAATAAAATATATACATCCAGCATAACATCTAAATAATATACATCTAAAATATACATCTAACAAAAAAAAAAGCATGCCATTTGTGTTATCTTGCAATTTAAATGTAGACGTGACAAGCACACACACACACATGCCACCAACCAAGCGGTACGGGAGGGGGGGGTATCGAACCAGGGCTTCTGTGGTGCCAGGCAAGCACGCTGCCACTACGCTACGGCGGCTCCTAGATTGGATTTCTTTTGCAGACCACTTCAGTTTCCTAATTTTCAGTAGTAAGCCATCCTGAGGTTCACACACATAAAATCCTCGCTGGAGCATTTTATGTGACACATACTGCCCACACGTGTAAAGCTTAAAGCTTTCCTAGACGCCTCACACGTTCCGTGGGTAGCTCGGGCACAAGGGCGTGACGCATAAAATGCAGCAGTCCAGGAAGGACCTCCTGCTCCCAGAAATTGAGGTGGAAGTCGATGCGTTCTACATTAATTTGATGGGGCTCTGTTGGGTTGCCTGACTCAACCCGCAGAATGAAATCGCACCATTTATGCCTTGTAATTGCCATCTGTCCTTGCACTTGATAGAAGTATTGGTGGTCCCTTTTCAGAACAGCCTCACAGTCCTGGAAGCTGGAGCAGAAAGCTCTGTCAGCACAGGCTTCCTCTATCATCATCCCTCACTTGGAGAAGGGGCATTTCACCTCGAGAAGGCCTTCTCCATTCACCGTGACAATCCCGTCTGGCGAGGCTGCCACAAATGGATACTCTTTATGTACGTGAAGTCCAGTTTCAAGGACTTCGACAGTGCTGTCTCTGTGCCTCAAAATGGCTTCATATGCATCGACAGCATCCTTTTCATGGACTCGCCCATAGACAAGTGCTTCAGACACTGCCCTGTCACTAGGATAGAGCAGCGTTTTTAAAGAAGGCCTTCGGGCTTTACGCACCGACATATCCTCTTAAACAAGGATGCTGTGTGACGACCAATCCTGGCAGTATACCAAAATTTGTTGCTGGCTTGTCCTGCTGTTTGAATACATATTCTATTCCTGTCTTCTTGACATAGGGGCTTCATTGATGCTAAGTATGCATCAGTTGATGCCATTGCACCTTCTCCCCATAGGTCCTCATTATCATCAATCAAAATCTGACGGTTCGTCAACATTTCGAGGTTCTTCATCTTTTGGTCCCATGTAACGCAGCAGTTGAAGTTCCGGGCGGCACACCAACATGTTCTCTTTCAAACATTCCAGTTCAGTTTGGTGGGGAGGGACAACATTTGGTCTGTACGTCTTGTACTCCCTTTTCTTCTTTTGATATGGTGGCTTATTTATCGTATGCTTTCTAAATGTTATATCCTTCAGTGTCACTTTAGGGGCTGGCTTCTTTGCTGCATTAACTCTTTCGTTACCGCATGAAAATGGCCATTTTTTTATAGGTCTCGGGAAAAAATTTATTGCTGGTACAAATATTCCTCCAGGTTACATTGCAGCACACCAAATTGTGCATAATGAAATGCTCTTTACAAATAAGTTTCAAACAAAAGAAAACATTACAAAACTTATAAAAAATATTAACTCTACTAGTTTGGTAGGAATTTGAGAAAAACAATACAAAGACAACATAATATCTACAAAAATCTTGCGAACAAGGAAAATTCAAAATATACATTTCGAAGGTAACTGTCCCAGGAATATTCTAAAAGAAAAATGAACAATTTGCACACAACCGTTTTTCACAGAGATCAAAAATGCTATACACAGGAAACTGCTTCACCGCTCGTGCCATGCGGTGAAGCAGTGTCCGGTTTTCGTGAAGCACAGGTGCACACCACAGTTTTCACAAAGAATGTTCGTTTTTGTTTCAACTTTGAGTTCCTCGTAGCACTTTCGGCAGTTTTTTCTTTTCGGCTGAGGCTCTACTCGTGGAACGTCATCCGCATCCATCTCGAGAAGCTGTCAAGCGAGCTCCAACTGGTAGAATAGTTGGTCAAAACTGGAGCTTCTCTGAAATTCTGGGGCAGAGGGGTGTCGCTGGCGATATTCTTGAAAAATAATGAAACTATTCACACCTGCAATGTCAATGCAGTGAAAGAATATTTTCCACCACCTCCACATATCATCAACACATTGTAAGATGCGATCAGCTGGTCTGATCGATCTACACCCTGCATCCCACATTTCTTCAATCAGGAGTGGCTTCTCAATTGGGACGATGCTCTGCACGCCACCTCTTTTCTCTTTTCTTGTGGCTGTAGCACTTTTGTTGGCAGTGTGTGCAGTGGACATCATGTGGATGGCTCTCTTGTCCTTCCACTGCAGGTACAGAATGCTGTCCCGGCGTAGCCACCCAACTTCGCCTCTCTTTGATTTCTTTTCCCATGTGGAGTCCTTCAATCTGGACGGAAAACACCGGCGGTCCTTCCGTGTAGTGCCACAAGCGAGGGCTTTCTTTTCCAAGAGGTGAACAAAAAGTGCCGCCGATGTGTAAAAGTTATCCATATAGATAATATATCGCTGATCAAAGTACTTGCCGCAAAGCTTTGTCACCACATCAAATGCTAGTCCACTGGCGCTAGTCATTTCTCTTTTGCCTGTGTACCCGTAAAATTGGACCGAATAACCAGTGTGCGACTCAGCAAGTACCCACAATTTGTACCCCCACTTTACAATTTTACCATGCATGTATTGCCAAATACCAGATCTTCCTTTTGATTTCACCATTCCTTCATCCAGAGAGAGGTTCTGCGCAGGTTGGTAAAGCTCCGTGGATGTGCTGTTCATGCATTGCAAAAGCCACGCAATCTGGTGAAGCTTGCCGTGGGAAGCCACAGTAGTTGCCTCCGGATTAGTTACACTTAGAAAGCGCAGAAGCGCTGAAAACCGTCTCCTTGGCATGATATTCCGTGGAATAAGTCCCGAAAAAAGAGCACTGGTGTTGCAATACATGTGAATGCGCGGGACGTGCACAATGCCCATATAAATTAGCAGTCGAATAAATTTTACTGGTTCCTTCGGAGTTGCCTGTTTCCACGAGCCATCTCATTCTGCATACGTCGGAAGCTCAAAGATATGCATCCAAGCATATTTGTATTTTCGCAGATTGTTGTGATAACCTCCACTGTGAAGAATACCGTATTTATTCAAATATAAGGCGGTCACGATTATAAGGCGAGGGGGGAGTTGAAGGACCGAAGAAAAGGAAAAAAGTTGGCACACTAATATAAGGCGATACTTCTCGCCAAAAACTTTATTTGACATCCCACCTTTTAAGTGCACAAAAATCAGCCGTGTAACCACATAATGTGCCGTCTGTGATAGGTTCTTGGCGCTGAAGCCAGACGTATTGTCCTACGTGAAACTTGGCATCCCGATGTGATTCATCGTAGTGACGTTTTCGTTGTTGAGCCCGTATGGCGTTGTCTTGAGCTTCTGCACTACGTTCGATGAGGTCCAGTAATCTTGTCTCGAAGCTAGTTGTCGCTGCTTCGGTTGTTTCTGATGTTGTCTCAGCCGTGGTTGTTACCTCTGTCGTCGTCTCTGGTGTTGTCTCGGTCGAAGTTGTTTCCTCTAGCGTCGTTTCTTCAGGAAGCTGGGTCGTGGTCATCTCAGTCGTCGGCTCTGTTGTCGTCTCGGCCGTGGTTGTTGCCTCTGGTGTCGTTTGTTCTTCTGGTGTGGAGACTGCTGGTGAGGTCTCCTGCACTGTGCACATTTCTGTAGAGTGCGTCTATGTCGAAAGAGCTGTGGTCTCGGTGGAGATTGGCTTCGTTTGTGACTCTGTCGAGTCATCAGATGGAGTCCAGGTGAACAATTGGTCCTTGCATTCCGCACTCACGAGTGTTGTGAGACTGCGGTTAAGCTGCTCCCATTCCTTGATCTCTCTACAGGTCGGCATGGGGCAGCCCTGGGGATGGAGGCAGATCTGGAAGTTCATTATGTAGAGGAAGGTCGTCAGCAGCAAGAAACACAGGTATGCTAGAGATAGCCATGGCGGTTGGTTGTTATCGGGGAGGGGTTCGAGCTGAAGGCCTCCAGTGATAAAATGAGGTGACATCAACAGAGGCTGACTGTGGAGAAATACGGCATTAGACATTCTTGGGAAGACTTTCTCATGACAGAATAGAACTGTATTTGTGCTTGGGTGGTGAAGTTCCATGGGCTTTGGTGGCTTCACGACAAGTTCTGCTTGAGCAGCTTGAAACCAGTCTTCTCTGAGGATCGGAGGTAGCAGGTTATGTGGAAGCACTGTCACATCTACAACAGCAGATATGGGGCCAACTGAAATGTAAGTCGTCATAGTACCCGAGGGCATAACTGTACCTCCCCCCACGACAGAGATAGGTGGCTTTGTCCAAGGTGACAAGGCAGATGGCGGGACAAGGTCTTCAGTCAAGATGGTACCTTTAGAGCCACTGTCTGGGAAGGCGTCGACAAGTCCAACACCAGCTACATGAGCTTCTATGACGGCGCACTGGATGAGTGAACCGTCGAGACAAGACATGGCCGCAGTATGGGGATGGGAGTTGTCAGGGAGTCGCTGACGTGTATCTCGGGGTGCAGGGCACCTGGCAGCGAGGTAACCTAACTGTCGGCAATTGAAGCATGTTGCTGTGCTGAGGTCTTGGCTACTACAGTAGGCCGGTGCACCATACTGAGCAGAGATGGCAGCATACTTGGCTTCCTGCTCATGCACGGGCATGTCTGCTATACACTGTCGCGGGCTTCAAGGCGTAGGAGTAGTTGGCTGTGGCCTGGAGTTGCGAGGTGGCTGGTCTGGGATGTTGGGTGTCGAAGACCTCGACGGGTAAGCATTCTGCAACGCACGCTGGGGCTCGGCAGGCAACAATCTGGAATAGGGCTGTATTCGGACGTGCTGGGTGCATTTGTCGAGGTTGACGCACGTCGTCATAAAAGCGCTGACTGTAGACGGTTGACTGGCAGCGATAGCGGCGATAACGTGTTGGTCACGCAAGCCTTGAATGAGGTAGTCTATCTTCTGCCCTTTGGACAGCTCGACAGGACACTGTTCCACCACTCGCAATTTTGCGAAGGCGTATTGGCGAAGATTCTCGTCGGCGTGCTGTTTAATCTTGAGGACGCGTTCCTGCCACTCGATCAGGGAGAGCTCTGATAAGAATGTGCTTTTGAGCGCGTTGCTCCACTCCTGCCATGTCTCATACTGGTGGCCAAACGCCAAGTGCCAATTCCGAGCTATCCCCTTCAATTTGCTGGACGCGATGAGTCGAGTAGTGGCGTCATCCCAAGAGGCGAGTTGTTGCACGCGACGCACTTCATCAAGCCATGCGTTGACGTTTTGTCTCGGAGATTCGTCGAAGTGCGGAATTGACGCTGAAAGGTCGGACAATGTCGTAACAACCGTTGAAGGCCGGGGCAATTGCTGCATCAACGCCGCGAGTGCTTGAATAGTAGCGGCATCCAGTGAAAAGTTAGTGGCCGACCGGCGTTTGGTCCGGCGTCGGAGTCGGCTCATGGTTTGTTTGGATGTCGTTGTGCAGACGCTGAACAAGATCGTCTTTCGTGCCGGTCGTTTCTAAGTTGCGTCTCTCGAGCTCTTCTCGGAGAAGCTCGACACTCAGGCGGGACATTGTGGCCTTATCCAATTCATGCCAGTGAATTCCGGGCATTGCGAAATCTTGTGGTGACTGCTAACTAGAGGCAAACGCCGGAGTAAGCTAAGCGTTGTTGGGTAAGTTCGAACGGAGTTGAAGTCTGAGTGGGCTTAGCTGCGTTGCAAATGTTTGGAGGGCATTTCAGCTAGGCTTGGCTTTTACGAACGCGGCGAATGGTGCAAAGGCTTCGCCGACTATTCATGATGCTGTCAAATGGCTTGAAAAGGGCTTCGCTTACTCGCTAATGGCGTTGGAGGCTTTGACTAGTTGGTCATCTTCGGGCGAAGGCGAGCTTGACGAGACGCCGAGATGCAGATGGGCAGTGGCAGAGGCTCGTCGTTGACTGCGCCAGATGTGAGGCTCGGGGAAAAGGCTGAAGACACACGGGCACTGTAACTACATATTTAATGAAGGACAGACTGGTAACACACTGCGGCACAACGGGGCAACGCTCGCACACGCACAAAGAAGTGTCACATCACACTAGCAACGCGTGCAGTCCTTGGCAGTCTCTGCTAGCGTCTGACACTGGGTGCTGTCTAGCGAGGCAAGGAGGAACGGCAGGCGGAGTGGCTGCGGGTGCTGCTATCTGTCAGGAGGCACGGGAAATGGGCACTGCGGGATGGCTGCCATCTCACACTGGATAACTTGTGCCAAAGTTGCACCGTGCTTTGTCTTTGCTGCCTCTCATAGAAAGAAAACGACTCCAAACATGCAAAATCTCGTTCAATTTCTCGCACTTGTAGTGAAATTTCGGGTACGTTTAAGGGTTGGTTAGTAGGAGTTTTCCACTGCAATAGGCGCGCACGGTTGCCGACTAATCAGTGCAGCTTCCTAGAACAGGTTATTTACGACTGGTCATTTCAATACCACAAAGAACTGTGCTAAAAAAAGCTGCGCATCCCTCCAGAAGCTGCATCACCACTTGCTTTGCAGAACGTTCTCGTATATACCAATTGCTTTCAGTTTGCTTTCGACCATTCTGCATTTGTCTGCTGGTAAGTTGCCCTGAACGGATAAAGCTGCAAGGAGGTGTCGTTGCTGCCGTCAACTGCAAGAGCGAAACCACAGCACTTCAGGCTCGCCTCCATTTCACTTTACGCCACTGCAGCCATTTCACCGAAAATGGTAGTTATCGTGGTTCTGCCACGTCTGTAAAGCCTCGCATCTTCGCACTTCGGAAGCATCTTGCACTGAAGGGGCCAATGTGATCACTTACGCTCACATTGTGCTCCAACGAGAAATCCACTGAAAAAAAATACTCTGCACACGCGTCCTTGTTGGTGTTGCCGAAGAAGTCGCTTACAGTCCTCTGCTTCTCAGCAGCACGAAGGAAGCTTTGGTGCTTTGTTGTCGCAATATGCAGTTCTTATGTCTCCTTTAGTGCCGTGGGCAAACCGCTTGCTTTCCTGGATGGCATGAAATACGGGAATTTTGAAGTATAAGACTTCAACAAACAACGTAAATACTTCTTCTTGGGCTTCGACGATGTGATGTCAAGAGAGCTGTGAAGAGCAAAATGTTATCACACGCACTCGGCACATTTTTGTGATCAGGGATGAATGGAGTTAGGCCTTTCACTCCCCGCACTGAAATGGCTTGAATTGCAATCTAACTTCGGCACTGCCACCTAGCCATGCCCATACAACCGGGAGGATTGGTCAGAAATCTGGAGTCTCCCGGGCAAATCGAGAAAGTTGGCAGGTGTTCTACTAATCTTCAAATGCTTGGCAGAATGCACAGCGGCAGGTAGCAGTGAGAAAAGATTGTGGAGCGACGATTAAAAAAATATAGAAGACATGTAGCAGCTGACACAGGCTGAGATACCACAAGTTTCGATTTTTGGCATCCTGGAGAACATGGCGCGTGACGCTTACAACGATGTCAGCAGATGGCGCTCTTAATTTTGAATATCCTCTGTTAGGAATGCCTGTAAACTAAAGGTTGCTGTAGAAAGTTGATAGCGCATGGTAACTTGGCTTTCAGTTATGGCCAGAGGAAGGATTAGCTTAGAATATACCTCAATATATTGCTAGAGTAAGGTGCTTTTGTGAGTAGAGACCCTGGCCACTGGAGGCAAATAAGGGCTCTGATGTAAGTGTAGCCAACATTATACCAGTCCAACGTAAACTGAAGATAGGGGAATAGAATGTACTGGATAGGTTACTAAGCCCTGAAATGATACTGCTCATTCCGTAAGCACTACTATATGTGAATATTTTTCCACGAGTGCATGCTCCATTTAGTGGAACACTGTACAACATGCTTCTCCACGCAATATTCAAATAGGACGAAAGGTTAAGTGCACTGCATTTGTACCATTCTTGACAACGTAGGCACTTAACCATCTTGGTTATGATGACTTCAAGGTGAGCAAATTTTTGTGAGTGCTCTTTTAAGAGGTTTGTACCCTTGCAGCACTGGTTTTTTGTACACTTGTGATGACGCACGCGCGTGTGGTTCACAATGGTTTTGGCTTTTTATCCTGGAAAGGAAAGAAGTCTATCAAGTCAATATCATATGTACAGGTAACATAACGGGCATTGTGCACTTGAAGCGAACAATGGTCCTGCAAACATGAGGTGATCTTTCTACTTACATTTTGCATATTTTCTCGAAATGGGGAACCAAGGGCCATTGCGCACGCCGTTAAGCTGAACCATGTTCAGCACAGATGCCCAGTGGGTGCGTCCTCAGCACAACACAGCACACAGGTTTCGTATATGCCCACCAAGGTTTTGTTGCACCAAGTGATCGGTCACATCTGTTCCATCTGCGACACCAGCTGTCTGAGGAAAGTTGTGCATGTTCGGGTGGCTGGTGCCAAACCAGCAGCCTGCCAACACAGGTTGCTTGAAATGTTTGTTATTGATGTTCATTAAGAAGTACTGAAGTGGCCACACAGATGTTTTTGACGGCTTAAACACCAGACTCCCGTTGGTCTTAAACGTCAGCATAAGGTCATCACGGTGAAGAAAGCCTTGTTCACATAACTTGCACAAACATGTGGCACTTGTTATGTCTGTGACCTTATCCTATATTGATCTAATTTCTTCATGTCAAACCCTATTTTTAGGGCTTCCTTGTAGCACTCAATTACTGAACGCAATTGTTCTTCAGGCTTTGTCATGAAACACGAGCCCCTTGAAAACAGGTTGGCTGTCGTTTCTTGTTCTCAACATATGTTACGCATGCCACGGTCATTCGACGCAGTGAGTAGGACTATCGCAAGTTTCACATGTGAACCAGCAGTTGGCGAAGTTTTCTTTGTGCTGACCACAACTTACGGAATGCACACGTGCTTTGTCCACGTCAGGCTGTGTGTGACAGCAAAAGACATCGCTATGCCTACAGCACCAGCCTGCATAGTGTTGATGTTGGGCAGTTTCTCGGCACCTAAATTTTCAAAGGTGAATGCCGTGATTTCTCCTTCGCTTTGCCCTCCAGCGAGATCTAGAGTGCGACCCGTTTATGGATTCGGCTCACTTTCATTGGGCTGTGACCTCTTGACAGTGTCTCCTGCCATGCCGTCGTCTGAATTCAAGGTACTTATCTGCATTTATGATCGTGCTGTGGACTGTTGCACATTGCCTGCATTGGCTGGATCTGAATACCTACTGCAAGATGCTGTTGCTTGAGGCTTTTGATGTGCTTCACTCACGTGGTCACTGTGAAGTGTATACTTCGCAACGCTAAAACTTTGGGAGTGATGCAGTACCCCTTACACTGCCTCTTCGTCCAGACTGTTGCCATGACTTGATAGCGAGAACACTGCTGGGTGTTTAGTCATAAGCTCGGAGGTCAAGAAGGGTGAGAGACAGGGAGAGAGAGAAGCAACATTTTAGCAAAAAAAAAAAAGTTCCACAGAGGTATAGCAGTCAGGCGGTGCCTCGCCGCCACCTCCTCTGCTCGTTTAACGTTCTGAAGTTGCTTTTCCATGCTTCAATTGCGGAGAACGATGTCCCATGGCCTAGGCAAGGGATTGGTCAGATCGGACAGGGCTGGGTCCTCGCAGCAGTCCCAGGGTATGTGTGCAAGGGTGCCGACGAACCCGTAGTTCGGGGTACATGCGACTGAAAAGCTGAAATGGCAAAAATAGCAACCGCATAGTAAAGGAAACACGTCCCTGGCGACCTGACTATAGAGAAATTGTGAGGTGCCTTTATAACTGGCGATTATAGTGTGCTGCTGTACCTATAGACGAATGCTTGTTCCATGACCATCATATGCAGTGGCCGCTGTATAGGTAGGGTTGTTCGTTTTCGGGTTTTATATTTTTTCAAATTCGGGGGGTAAAAAATCGGGCGGTATTTTTCAAACTGATATTCGGGGAAAAATCGGTTTTTTTGCGAAACCATTCCTTACTTCGGGTTTTTTCGGGTTAAATATACGGTTGTACTTATCAGAACTTACACTGAGCTTATCAAAACGTATCACGGGCTTTTTAAGTATAACACGTTAAATTTGGTGTTTCAAGCTGGTAATTGGGACAGACACCAGAGTATTATAGCAAATACAGTATACTACCCGAAATTTTGTGTTTGTTTGAAAATGAATCAGTGGTGTTTGAAAATGAATGAATCAGTAAACATTGACTCTTAGAAATTATACATTTTATTCTCGAAAATCTGGTCATCGATTTTTTACACGTCCTTGTTGACATACATTATCATCTGCATGCGCAACATGTCAGTCTCCATTCGAGATCTGTCCGGTCGTTGAACATATCTCAGCTGGGAGAAAGTTCTCTCCACATCACAGCTACCATTAGCTAGGCACAACAATGTCAGTGCAGCTTTTGCAAGCCTTGGGTAGCGAGAAGTAGAGTCATGCCAATACTCGATTAGTTCGACAGCTGGGTTTGTGGGGCTCGCTTCCAGCAAATACTGGTTGAACTCGTCATTAAGGGAATCTACATTGTCGGTTACGGACATGAACAGAGGTCGGTAGTCCTCAAATGACTGCCCCAGCAGACGCTTCTGAAACGGATCAAGGACGGCTCCCAACTTCCACAAAGTTAGCTGGTTTTCCTCTTTTTCTGAGACGTTCCGTCCAAGAGTGCAGCGCCATTTTGTGGCGAGTTTCGTGCAGAACTCTTCAGAACATGTTTTTACTAAATTAGCGCTGCGCTTGGGTAACATAGACAAAACAGCTTTGGCCTGATCGCTTTTACCGATCATCGCCGAAAGCTCCCCGACAATCTGCTGCAGCTTCACGTTTACCAGGTGATCAAAGCTGGGCATCAAAAGCTTCCCACTTTCAAGCGTTTTCTGGGCTTCCAAAAGTGGGCCGAGTGCATCTCTCATCAAGATTGCCTTCGCATAAACAACTTCTTTTTCAGAAAGTATCCCTCGAATAGCTTCCGCTTTGCTGCTATCATGCGAGCTTTCAGCAAGTTCTGTTAACGAGCTCCACATTTCTACGACTACCACAAGTGCCTTGTAGAAGCTTTGCCATCGATTCGGGACAACAGAAGGTGGCTTCTTAATGTCAGGTCCAAAGAGGCCATTAGAAGAACAAATTTCAGTGTACTTTTGGTAAAGCTTGTTAGCGTGCTTAAATAACGCTCCAAACTTGATCACTACGGATCGAACATCAGACATGCATGGTAAAGAAATGGCATGGTCAACACTCACATGAATAAGGTGTGCTATATCTTTCACATGCAAGATTTGGATCCCTTCAGCCTGACAGATTTCTCGAACCATCTTTCGCATGTACTCCGCTGAGTCTGTGGCTACTGCCACAACGTCTTTCCACGTCTTGCCAACCGTCAGGAGTGCCTTGCTAACTGCGCTGGCCACCGTGTAACTGTTCGATGCATTTACCCTGTCGACGTCGACCAGAACAACGTGCTTCTTCACGTTTTTCTGGCTATAGTAGCACAGGAGAGTGTTGATGGTAGGCACACCAGTGATGTCTGGGGATTCATCGACGATGACGCTCACTTTCACATCTCGCATATCATCGCGGATTTTCTCCATGTCCTTGTCAAAAGCTTCTTTCAGGTATTTCAGCCGAAGTCTTTGTCCTGTTGGCATGGTCTTCGCGGCCTTGCAGTATTTGCGTGCGAAGTCTCCCAGCGGTCCGTCCGCCTGGTGCATGCTTATTCCGCTGTACGCTAGGGCACGAACAAAGTCATGGATAACGCCGTCCGCTTCAGTTTCTTTCGCACGCTGTCTACAGGACATATCAAAAAGCGTCTGCTGAGACGTTCCCGCAGTCTCAGCTTCCTTGGAAGCCGTCTTGAACTTCTTATGACGAGATGACATTAGATGCTCACGAATTCGGTCGTAGGGCTTCTTCGCTGGATCGGTGACCATCTCGGTGTTGCAATATTTGCACACTAAAGTGCGGGTGCCTTCACTGTCTTTCGTTGCGATCTGGAGATCTTCATGTTCTTTACACCAGTCATCCAGTGTCTTTCGTTTTCTTCCCATCTCCACGCTGAAGTTTCCGGTGCCGCCTTATGTCCGCGACGGTGGCTTTGCGCTCACAAGACGCGCCTGGTAATGCTAAGTGAGGATGGCGATATGCGTCTCGTCTCGTGTCGCGCGAGAGAGTGAGGGGCGTTCGCGCGGGGTTGGACGCTGGGGGAGGGTATGGCTGGCTTCTTCGTCGCTCAATCTCTCCCCCACCGACTGGTCACCCGTCCCTTCCGCGTGAAATTCTTGGAAGCAGGTGCACATACCCGAGACTAATCTGCAGTGGGCAAAGGGGCAGGTTTCTTTGCTTTTCTTTCACCCTAAATTTGTTCACAATGTACTCGAAGCGTGGCCGGCCTCAAACGTGTTTCCCACTTTCTTCTGCAAGCATTTTTTTAGGGGGGGGGGGGGGTGCATGTACGCTCTCACGCATGTGCGTGCAGAGGAGAGAGGGGATGTAAAGATTAGAGAGGAGAAAGGGGTGACAAAGGAGACAGGTAGTGGTGAGAAGAGAAGGGGAAGAGCATCAACACGAGTTAGCAGCAACTCACGATTGTGCAGATCGCTACAGGGAGGTTTATTCGGGGAGAAATCGGGTTTAACCCGATTCTCCTGAAACTTGTTCGGGGTGCAAGAATCGGGTAAAATCGGGTTTTACCCGAAAACGAACAACCCTATGTGGCCACAACCTCACTGTCAGCCAGTGCTTGGTCAACGACTGGCACCTGTGCATCGCAGGGAAAGAAAACCTCTTACAAGTGAAATATGCGGTGGTCATGCCTAAGCATGACCTTGAATGTAACAAATTGCAGTCTCTATTGCTATCTTGCGGGATGTTATGGGTTAAGTGCAAGAAAAAAAAATACTAAAGAATGACATGTTTACAGGCCTGCTTGATCAATTTGCACTGTGTAGCAACATCACATGCAATATTGCATAGCATACTGATAACACGCATCAAGTTGGCTTATAGCAATAACCTGTAACTAGTTGTAGTGTAATGGTGAAAAGAGCTATCATTACCTCCAAGCTTTCCTCAGTCAGGTCACTGTCGTTGATTGGCAGTGATCCAAGGAAAGAATGCAGCTGCCGATAAAAAGGCCATTCTATCCCTTTAGCACCTGTCGTTGTGCCACAACGTCTGAGCTTTCTGCAAAAAAGTTCGTGAATGCATGAAATTTTGCAGCATATAAACATATGTATACACAGTAATTATAGTTTATCAACGGTGAAAGCATGCCAAACAAACAAGCTGCCAGCTGAACTTGGAAAGAAGTTGCAGCGATACAGCAACACCACATTCAAGAACACAGCGTTGGGTGAGTTGGTATTCCATTGCGAATGCCGTTTGCTCCCCCCCCCCAAAAGAAAATCAAGAAAAACAAGGACACAAAGGGAAGAACAATAAAGTTGCTACCAACCAAAAAAGGAAAGCAACAATGTGGTTTCTTTCCTTCGTGTCATTGATTTTTTTTTTTCGCAAATGGCATACACAGCACATTCAATATGTAATTTTTTAACACATTGCGCACTCTACCATGAATCATTCCAATATCTTCAATACCCTGTTGAGCATTATTCGGCGGAGTCGTTCGTATAATAAAAATACACAGCTTGACATTAAGTTAATCAGGCTAAGTGCGTTAGTAATTCATCTGTTCGTTAAAACACCGCTAACAAAGACGGAAAAGCCGCCTGAATGCGTGTTGGGCCTTGCTTGGTGTCCGGTTCGCGATTTTTTAAATGCAGCTTTAAATATGAGAACGGGGCCGTATCTGATTAAAAGAAGAAGTCGTATCTGCCAGGGACTCATGTGAATTCTAGCAGGAAGGAAATGCCACGTTTTGTAAATCTCTACGCACGTGAAAGTCTACGTACGTGAAATGCACAGGATATTTTTGTACCACGGACAAACTTGCACACGTGTAACGAGCGCAGTTTTAACATCAGTGCGGGCTGACGCTGAATATGCATAGTGTCATTTGTAAGAAATGATTGTGCAAGGTCAAAAACAGTGCCATTCTGCGCAAAAACATATTCGTTTCTAACGTGTAGCTACCGTGCAGTGAAGGTGTAGACCTAATAGCCAGTGTTCCGTACCAGTACACACATCGCATAATGTGGCAACAGAGATAGAGGAAAATACTACTCACCTGTATTGCCTGTTCAAATTTTCAAGTTTTTGGCGCACCTGCTTGACGCTATACGGTCCTTTGCCCGCCGGCAGGCCGGAGTTCAGAGTCTCAACCATGGATTATAAATCCGCAGGTTCCTTACGTTCGATCTCAGAGAGGGTAATTTATCTTGCCAAATGCGTATTAACGCCTCCGTTGTCACGACGGTCCAGTTCACACGCTTTTGGCTGGATATTTCGCTGGGAGCCGAGCTGCACGCGTCCGACATGGAGGCCGCCATGTTGTCAGTTTACGGCGTTAACAGGGGTTGCCTACCTCCGTTTGCGAAAACGGCCGTTAGCGGAGAAACGCCGGTTAGGATTATCGTGTGACAAGGTACGACAGCAGTTAGACTTAACGGCCATCATGCTTAACTGAGGTTAGGCGACCCGTGTGACAGGGGTACACCGCAGGCACGTCATTGGGGTTTTCCGCCACAACCTTCTCTACGGTATCTGAAAAATACAAGCACCATACCAGGTGATAATCAATAAACACAATGACAAGAATTTTGATATGCCACCTGTATATACATTTTTATGGAGGGTTTCAGTTGACTGATTTGTGGGGTTTTACATCGAGCCAAACAAAGCTTTCGAAAACCTTGCACATTACAGGAATGCAACTTAGTGTTCAAAGTGGTTAGCTGGGCTAGTTGGAATGTAGGCTTGTAATGCATTTCCAGCGCTAACAAGGAAAGAAAAAGGAAGAGAAGACGACAGGACACCAGATGGGCAGAACGCTGGCCAGAGTTCTGCCTATCTGCTGTCTTTTCGTCTTCTCTCCTTGATAGTGCAGGAAATATATCAACTTAGTGTTTGCTAGCTCTTTGGCATGTTTCAGACCATATACTTAATAAAATGAGTGGAGGTTGATTGTCCATAAATTTTCAATGAAGAGTTTGTAGAGCACAATAATTGGTGCACAAACAGTTTGTTTACATGGTGATAGCTACACTGGCCTTAATTTTTCCTAGCTCATAGGAAATAGCGCAAGATTTGAAAATGCACCATGCAACCTAGCACCTTTGGCCGGAGACATTACTGCCCTCGTACGTGCCACAAACAAGCTGTGGTGCTCGCACCAGCGCATAGGATGTTCTGGTATGAGCCACACGTAAGAAAGGCGGACGAGTATCGCATGTGGCTAGTAACTATACTGGATATGTTAGTGTAACCAGTCCACTAACTAGCCTGTACCCAGACGTTAATTCTGCACCTAAACCTAGCCTAACGTCTACCCCAGCCAAACCAAAGTGCACTAAGGGCCGGCTGGAGGCTAGCATCATTTAAGACATTTTAACAAAATGCGCACTAAATGCTAGTCTAGCCCCATTCAAGACGTAGCAGCTCACCTTAGGTCTTTTTTTTTTGTAAGTTGAGTGCAGCATGACTTATGGACTGACTCGATGTGCAGTGTTTTAAATTGTAAGAGCCCCTGTACATATTACTGAGATGTGATAACATCCAAGTTTCATCATTAGGAACTACCAAATAGTCTTGTTTTTGAAAAAGATAAGCCCAGCAAGTGTTGTCGCAAAGCCAGCTGTGGCGCTGACCACTACAAAGTAGCACAAATTTTATTTGGTTAGCACTTTGGCAGCACGATTCAAGCAGGAACATACAGAGGTTGAGATTTAGCGCTCACGTATAAGCAAGGACCATGATACTGAAGGATGCAGAAAGTATTGAGATTATTCACTGTCGCCTATACATTGTAAATACAGCTTTAAAGGCTAGAAAGGGGACAAGTGTCTTATGCCATCCTTTATTAGAAAGAGATGTTAAGTGTGTCTATGATATCGGAGAGAGGGAACTATTGCACTTTCACCAGTACAGTGCTGTAATTTGCATTTCAAGTTACCTTAACTTGCATTCGGGTTAATTGGGGGAGGAGGGACACCATGCAGAGGTAGCTTGTGCTAATCGTGCTGCAACTTCTGCTGTAATTTACAGTACCCCATTTCCTACTCATAGACAGACACAAATATGAAAGCACGCATTTTAGGTGAAATAAGGTCATGTAAAATCCTGCATTGAAAGGCAAGTACATTATGATATTTCACTGAGTGCAGTAGTTGTGATCAAATAAAATTTATTCCTTTTTTTTTCTTTCGAAGAAAAGTACGCACTCATCATTTCAAGCATGCCTTTCTGCAACTCATTCGACTCTCTTTGCAGAGCAACAAGCTCTTTCTTGAGCTGCAAACTGTCACTGGCAGCCTTGGCTGCACGTTCTTCAGCTTTTTCATGAAGCGCCACAAGGTCGTGCAGCATTGCACTTGCTGGGCGCTTTTTACTTTTCTTTTTGGTGCTCGTGCTAAAATCTGTGCTGCTGCTCGTGCTGCCATTCATGCTGTTAGTGTTTGGGTTCGGCAGCCCGTGCTTCGGTCTCCACTGTGGAATCTCCATCCATGGTGGTTGCAGGGTCAGCTGTCGCTCCTTCTGTGTGGTATGTGGCCACAACCTCACTGCTCAGCCAGCTGCTTGGTCAACGACTGGCACCTGTGCATCGCAGGGAAAGAAAACCTCTTACAGCACCTGGTAAAATACATGGTGCGGTGGTCATGCCTAAGCATGACCTTGAATGTAACAAATTGCAGTCTCTATTGCTATCTTGCGGGATGTTATGGGTTAAGTGCAAGAAAAAAAAATACTAAAGAATGACATGTTTACAGGCCTGCTTGATCAATTTGCACTGTGTAGCAACATCACATGCAATATTGCATAGCATACTGATAACACGCATCAAGTTGGCTTATAGCAATAACCTGTAACTAGTTGTAGTGTAATGGTGAAAAGAGCTATCATTACCTCCAAGCTTTCCTCAGTCAGGTCACTGTCGTTGATTGGCAGTGATCCAAGGAAAGAATGCAGCTGCCGAATAAAAGGCCATTCTATCCCTTTAGCACCTGTCGTGCCACAACGTCTGAGCTTTCTGCAAAAAAGTTCGTGAATGCATGAAATTTTGCAGCATATAAACATATGTATACACAGTAATTATAGTTTATCAACGGTGAAAGCATGCCAAACAAACAAGCTGCCAGCTGAACTTGGAAAGAAGTTGCAGCGACTACAGCAACACCACATTCAAGAACACAGCGTTGGGTGAGTTGGTATTCCATTGCGAATGCCGTTTGCTCCCCCCCCCCCCCCAAAGAAAATCAAGAAAAACAAGGACACAAAGGGAAGAACAATAAAGTTGCTACCAACCAAAAAAGGAAAGCAACAATGTGGTTTCTTTCCTTCGTGTCATTGATTTTTTTTTTTCGCAAATGGCATACACAGCACATTCAATATGTAATTTTTTAACACATTGCGCACTCTACCATGAATCATTCCAATATCTTCAATACCCTGTTGAGCATTATTCGGCGGAGTCGTTCGTATAATAAAAATACACAGCTTGACATTAAGTTAATCAGGCTAAGTGCGTTAGTAATTCATCTGTTCGTTAAAACACCGCTAACAAAGACGGAAAAGCCGCCTGAATGCGTGTTGGGCCTTGCTTGGCGTCCGGTTCGCGATTTTTTAAATGCAGCTTTAAATATAAGAGAACGGGCCCGTATCTGATTAAAAGAAGAAGTCGTATCTGCCAGGGACTCATGTGAATTCTAGCAGGAAGGAAATGCCACGTTTTGTAAATCTCTACGCACGTGAAAGTCTACGTACGTGAAATGCACAGGATATTTTTGTAGCACGGACAAACTTGCACACGTGTAACGAGCGCAGTTATAACATCAGTGCGGGCTGACGCTGAATATGCATAGTGTCATTTGTAAGAAATGATTGCGCAAGTTCAAGAACAGTGCCATTCTGCGCAAAAACATATTCGTTTCTAACGTGTAGCTACCGTGCAGTGAAGGTGTAGGCCTAATTATGATAGCCAGTCTTCCGTACCAGTGCTTACACACATCGCATAATGTGGCAACAGAGATAGAGGAAAATACTACTCACCTGTATTGCCTGTTCAAATTTTCAAGTTTTTGGCGCACCTGCTTGACGCTATACGGTCCTTTGCCCGCCGGCAGGCCGGAGTTCAGAGTCTCAACCATGGATTTATAAATCCGCAGGTTCCTTACGTTCGATCTCAGAGAGGGTAATTTATCTTGCCAAATGCGTATTAACGCCTCCGTTGTCACGACGGTCCAGTTCACACGCTTTTGGCTGGATATTTCGCTGGGAGCCGAGCTGCACGCGTCCGACATGGAGGCCGCCATGTTGTCAGTTTACGGCGTTAACAGGGGTTGCCTACCTCCGTTTGCGAAAACGGCCGTTAGCGGAGAAACGCCGGTTAGGATTATCGTGTGACAAGGTACGACAGCAGTTAGACTTAACGGCCATCATGCTTAACTGAGGTTAGGCGACCCGTGTGACAGGGGTACACCGCAGGCACGTCATTGGGGTTTTCCGCCACAACCTTCTCTACGGTATCTGAAAAATACAAGCACTATACCAGGTGATAATCAATAAACACAATGACAAGAATTTTGATATGCCACCTGTATATACATTTTTATGGAGGGTTTCAGTTGACTGATTTGTGGGGTTTTACATCGAGCCAAACAAAGCTTCGAAAACCTTGCACATTACAGGAATGCAACTTAGTGTTCAAAGTGGTTAGCTGGGCTAGTTGGAATGTAGGCTTGTAATGCATTTCCAGCGCTAACAAGGAAAGAAAAAGGAAGAGAAAGACGACAGGACACCAGATGGGCAGAACGCTGGCCAGAGTTCTGCCTATCTGCTGTCTTTTCGTCTTCTCTCCTTGATAGTGCAGGAATATATCAACTTAGTGTTTGCTAGCTCTTGGCATGTTTCAGACCATATACTTAATAAAATGAGTGGAGGTTGATTGTCCATAAATTTTCAATGAAGAGTTTGTAGAGCACAATAATTGGTGCACAAACAGTTTGTTACATGGTGATAGCTACACTGGCCTTAATTTTTCCTAGCTCATAAGGAAATAGCGCAAGATTTGAAAATGCACCAGGCACCATGCACCTTTGCCGAGACCATGTAGATGGCCCCGCTACATCATTTGTTCCCACATGAAAATGGCGAGCCAGTTTCCAGCCGGAAACCAGCTTTTCCAGCCAAGTTTCCAGCCAGAAATAGCATTTCTAGCTGGAAACTGGGTTTTCCAGCCAGAAACAGATTTTTTCCAGCCGGAAACGAATCTGACTCTGGCCGGAGACAGTCTTCCGGTGAGGCCTCCAGCTGGAAATACCAATTCCAGCCGGGACCTTTCCATGCACCGCAGGAATTCATATTTTCCAGCTGTAAATGGATTGTGCTCCTGCCGGGAAGGGCACCGTCTACTAGGGACACCAATGCAAAGCCATATAACCAGCTATGCAAATGAAAACTTTCAGGTGAAAATGTCGGGCGTGGCTTAAAACATTCAAACAAGCAACTAAATGAGGAAGTTTAATAAGGCTAGCTGGGAGCTGTTTAGCTACAAAAACTGGTAGATACTAGAAAAAGCCTTATGACATTTGGTTCTATGTTAACAATGAGCCGCTCAAAATGTAAGGCTGACACACAAAAAAAGCACGAATATAGTAAAACCACTTTTATCCACCGTGTAAAAGCTCAAATGCATAAGCATTAAGAGTAAAACACAGGTTAAAAGTGCAATAAAAGTTATCTAGCCTAAAATAGCAAGGTATATAAGCTACTACTTGGTTTCTAATACTTAAATATTGCTCTATGTTTTTATCAATGGCAAACTCTTCTGTTAAGTTATGCAGGAAATGCAATGTGTTATATACACAATGCAGTTTACAAAGCACAACACACTGAGCTCTGGTACAGTACAGCTTCACAGAAGCAATGTTTATTACATTTTACTCCGAGACAACGATTTTAACAACATTAAATACAAAAGGGGACTAACTGAAAAATTCATGCTATATCTGACAAATGTATGTCAACAAACTAAGGCAACAATTTTACCATATAAAGGGAAAGCCATGCAAGGCTACACGTTACAGTGCCACAAACAAGCTGTGGTGCTCGCACCAGCGCATAGGATGTTCTGGTATGAGCCACACGTAAGAAAGGCGGACGAGTATCGCATGTGGCTAGTAACTATACTGGATATGTTAGTGTAACCAGTCCACTAACTAGCTGTACCCAGACGTTAATTCTGCACCTAAACTAGCCTAACGTCTACCCCAGCCAAACCAAAGTGCACTAAGGGCCGGCTGGAGGCTAGCATCATTTAAGACATTTTAACAAAATGCGCACTAAATGCTAGTCTAGCCCCATTCAAGACGTAGCAGCTCACCTTAGGTCTTTTTTTTTTTGTAAGTTGAGTGCAGCATGACTTATGGACTGACTCGATGTGCAGTGTTTTAAATTGTAAGAGCCCCTGTACATATTACTGAGATGTGATAACATCCAAGTTTCATCATTAGGAACTACCAAATAGTCTTGTTTTTGAAAAAGATAAGCCCAGCAAGTGTTGTCGCAAAGCCAGCTGTGGCGCTGACCACTACAAAGTAGCACAAATTTTATTTGGTTAGCACTTTGGCAGCACGATTCAAGCAGGAAACATACAGAGGCTTTGGGAGTTCCGCTCACGTCAGAGCAGGGAACACGAGGATCATGAGGAAAAAGTGGAAATTGTTCTGAAGGCGTGAGTGTTGGTTCCTCTGTAGCATGCAAGATCACATCTCAGCTATTCACAGTATGCAATGTGTGGATGTAGTAGCGATGCAAAAAATAAAAACAAATCTCGGTCAGAACTGCCTCGATCAGCATTGAAGAACTGTAGCATAAGTACAGGTGGTACAAAAAAAAGTAGTTGATACCATAAAAGACAGCATAGCAATGTCACATGTAGGCAGAGATGGAGGAAAAAAAGTGGGTACCTACGTACAGGAAAGGTTCTTCATCCTATCACACAGAATATCTTTTGCTTCTACACAGGCTACTATTTGTAGGAACTCCTCGTGACCCTTCTAATCACCTATGCAATCGTAGCAGCAGAATAAACCACTGGACATAAATTGAAAGGATTTTTGCAGGTATATCAGAAAATATTCAGACTTTCTGCACAAGAAAAGTAATTGTTTCGCAACTGGGGAAGCACTTTTTAATGAAAGGTGGTGGGTGCATGTGCTATGAAATATCTGCTGCCAACAATGACTCCTATGAAATCTTTCAAGCACACAAGAGCTGGTGCACCTATTCACACACAAATAAGCGTTTGAGTTATGGCAACACAACCTGATACTACTGACATTAAAGAGGACATATCACTGCACTATGACTTAGCCATTATAGCGGTGACTTTGGTGGGTATTGCCTGCTGCTTGACGGTGCTGTAAGGTGTCCTGCGGCGCACCTGACCAGTCAGGTAACACACCTTTATTTCTTCGGTGGTCCAGAAGAAGCGTGCCATTTCCCTCGCAACCCACATCCCTTGGCCAGACTGTGATGTATACAAACTTCGTTTCTGGCATCACTATTCCGGACTCAAAGTACACCTGTTGTGGGATTCTTCCTAATAATTCAAGGGAAAGTATGTTGCTTTTAATACGCAACACCTTAAACTATACAGTGAGGCTGCTTTCCATGTCCGCTTTATGACATAGAACAACACTATAGAGAAAAGAGTGACACATTCGAACACAGAAGAAACATGCAAACACGCGGGGCTCCACGCGGCTCAAAAGAAGTCTCACCGAAGCCGATAGGGCTGAGTCTTGAAGGAAAAGTCAACGTGAGGAGGCAATCGTTGTTACTTGTCGAAAGTGTAGTGGTGCCTTAACGCTGATGCTGCTGCGGTGCCGGCCAGGAGGCGACGGTGTACCGAAGACGCTGCAAGTCTCCCATGGCACTTGTATATGCTAAACACATGAAAAAGTTAATTACTACTAGACTGTAACTGTAAGCACAGCAGCATAGCATGCCCCTGCCTCCAGGCATGCTATTTTATATATGTGTACTGTACAGCAATAATAAAAATTGATGTGCTTAAAATCCCAAGGCAACATGTACCACTTTTAGGACTGTGAATTCAAACTACTTCAGTCTTGCTTGGAAAAGGCATTAGCGTGCGCAGTGGTTTCCCTTAGGGGGAGGATGAGGAGGGGGTTGGACATAGCTCCACTGCCTCACCCAACCCCGTCCTCGAAATGTTCTTACCTTCTGCCACCGAGAACATTACAGTGGAAATGCAAATCACAAATGTGGCCGACATGATGCTCTCTTTAATTGATTAGGGATGGATGGTTGCAGTTCAAAATTTCAATGCCATGCATGACCTCCCTCAAAACAAAAACCTTAAGCTTTTGTTTAAGCTGATCAGACTTCCGTAATTAATTATGCAAGCAACCAAAGAAATGTGCACATTCACTGCTAGAGTTAGGCCTGTTATGTAGTGCAGAATGAAAGAAGCATTCTAGTGAAACTTTCATTGCCGTCGGCGGCTTCAAACAGATGGGGTTCTTTGGGCACGGGGGTGCTGCTAAGGAAACTCACATGAGAAACGTTAACAATGTCACAGAACATCTCGCAAGAAAATACAAGCAGGAACAAGGCACGTGTGATGCGCACAGCAGAGTAGGTGCCCCAAATACATTGTACATATTACAGGAACCCTGCAACAGTTTTTTTATTTTTATTTAAACATAGAGCCAGTAATGCAAGTTTTCTGGATCATCGCAATACCAATTTAGATGCTTTGTTTAAAGTGTGTAATCATTTACGGGCTCTGAAATATACATGACGAGTACAAATCACCTCAGGTATGCCGATAAATCTTTAGCACTTCTTAAACATGGTCAGAAAACTGTGCCATTCGGTTGTGGAGGCTCCCGTGAACATGTCAGCCTGCACTGCACACATCAGGTAATTTGCAATTTGGTTCAGACACAGCTTCAAAGCGTCCGCTCTTCTTTCAACAGTTTACATTGGCACTGGCTGCATTGCTTGACATTTTTCTTTTCTCTTTGATATATGCACGTTTTCTTTATTTATTGAATTCAAAACGAGGAAATAAAGTATAGCAGGCTATCTTGCCACAGTCGTGAAACCAGCCAGCACTATTTCTGCCTCGACCGATGTAGATGGCCCCGCTACATCATTTGTACCCACATGAAAATGGCGAGCCAGTTTCCAGTCGGAAACCAGCTTTTCCAGCCAAGTTTCCAGCCAGAAACAGCATTTCTAGCTGGAAACTGGGTTTTCCAGCCAGAAACAGATTTTTTCCAGCCGGAAACGAATTTGACTTTGGCCGGAGACAGTCTTCCGGTGAGGCCTCCAGCTGGAAATACCAATTCCAGCCGGGACCTTTCCATGCACCGCAGGAATTCATATTTTCCAGCTGGAAATGGATTGTGCTCCTGCCGGGAAGGGCACCGTCTACTAGGGACACCAATGCAAAGCCATATAACCAGCTATGCAAATGAAAACTTTCAGGTGAAAATGTCGGGCGTGGCTTAAAACAATTCAAACAAGCAACTAAATGAGGAAGTTTAATAAGGCTAGCTGGGAGCTGTTTAGCTACAAAAACTGGTAGATACTAGAAAAAGCCTTATGACATTTGGTTCTATGTTAACAATGAGCCGCTCAAAATGTAAGGCTGACACACAAAAAAAGCACAAATATAGTAAAACCACTTTTATCCACCGTGTAAAATCTCAAATACATAAGCATTAAGAGTAAAACGCAGATTAAAAGTGGAATAAGAGTTATCTAGCCTAAAATAGCAAGGTATATAAGCTACTACTTGGTTTCTAATACTTAAATATTGCTCTATGTTTTTATCAATGGCAAACTCTTCTGTAAAGTTATGCATGAAATGCAATGTGTTATATACACAATGCAGTTTACAAAGCACAGCACACTGAGCTGTAGTACAGTACAGCTTCACAGAAGCAATGTTTATTACATTTTACTCCGAGACAACGATTTTAACAACATTAAATACAAAAGGGGACAACAGAAGTTAGCAGGAAGGCACATAACTGAAAAATTCATGCTATATCTGACATATGTATGTCAACAAACTAAGGCAACAATTTTACCATATAAAGAGAAAGCCATGCAAGGCTACACGTTACAGTTCCAGCACTAATAAATGTGACATCACAGATCTTTGACGGTATCTGCTAAGGCTTGCATAACTATTTATCAGCAAGAAAGACACACATTGTGTGTCAGTGAAAGCCAGTGAAAACGGAGTTTCAGGAAGTTTGATGGAGCGAATTTGGCAAAAGTACGTAGAAAAGAAATTGACCTTCTGACGTCATGAGGCCGATGTTGCGGTGTGTATTTCAAGACTAATTTGTTGACATTCATTTTTTCCTTTATTACTAATGACCATCGAGTTCTCGAAATATATGTTACCATTCTATACTACTTCACCTTTTCAGATTTAGTACCCCTTAAATGAAAAAAGAAAGCGCACACAGAGTTATGGGAAGCCATAGCGTATATCATGCAGAGATAACTAATTTGCAGCTGTTTAGCACATAAAAAACATTCTCTTCAAAAGATTGGAGATGAAGACTCAAGTCCCTACATTTTAAGACCACTCGTGACTGTTCACAAGGTCACAAAAAGTTCCTGGCCATCTAACAAGATATAGTATATGCAAGGACGAGCCTGTATGTTGATCTTATAAAGCCTCTTCTGGCCTTTTTGTGTTGCACTCTTGATATGTGCACATTTAAATCTGCTGCTCATAGCATAAACATTTGGCAAAACAAAATTGTTCTTCAGTAGCTGGTCCTCTACAGGATTATTCTTTTTGATTTGACATAGGTGCCATCTGCAAGCACTGCAGCTGTACAATCAATTTTGGCATGTGTGGTATATTTCTCCGAAGCAATGATAGCTTCCCGGACCTTCAATCTCTGATATCTAAATGATGTCTCACTTGCCAGGAGGTGAAGAAAAAGCCTGATCAATAATTGGTGGCCTCCCTAAGGGAACAATGCCTTCTTCTGCAGCTTGAGAAACCTTATGATTGAGTGATAGTGCATAACTGCTTGCGATTGCCTTCAAACAGGTTAAGCTACTGTGCAGAAGTAAGCGTGTGGCGATCTGAATGGCCACACTGATGATGTGACCAGCTTCAACAGCTTGCCAATGTCGTGCCCAAAAACAAAACATGAATGTGCCCAAAGAGCTCCGAACAGTAGAACGGATTTCGGAATGTGCAACAGTTGGTGCACATTATGTGTCATGGCAGCTTTACCATACAAAAACTCCACACTCACAACAAACTCCGTGAGCAGACGGGTGCTTTGTTCAACATCTGTGTTTGAAAGAGTCTTTCAGCAGGAGAAAAGAGACCCCAATGGCTCAGATATGTGGTTTCAAGAACATCTGCCAGGCAAGGCAGGCTGTGGTACAGAAGCGAACACTGCCACTGGGAAGCTTTCCAATATCAGCAGCGCTCTTGGCCGCCGATCAATACATTCGGGCAGTTTCAGTGATGCAATTCTTTGGTCAACAACTGCCATATTGGATGTCCCACCACAGTAATAGTCTGTGCCTGTTGCCGTAAAGCAGAGATTCGTTACCTGGCAGGCAACAGCCAGCAAGACGCTTGCATGTAGTCTGGGCTCCAGGACCAAACTAGGCTAAAGCCTCGCAGATTAATCAATGGCGGTGGCACCTTTATCCCACGTACACTGGCTCCACTGTCACAAGGGACTTCCGGCAAGCTGAACTGGCCATATGCTGTAATTGGAAGAGTTAAAGACAGGACTACTATCAGAGTTCATGGTCAGTGTAATGTCGCTTTTGTCAATATTCCGCCGCACTTTATGGTAATATAGACCATCCGTGACGTCGCTCATGGAGCTCTGAGTGCTGCGTTTGCGAGAGAGCTGAGCTCATGACGGCAGAGCCAATCGTCTTGCTTGACAGGATGGACGTAAGTTGCTTTTTGATGGGCAGGCTCACAAAAAAGCCTCCAGCACGCACAAGTTCACCGCCAGAGTACTAAGTACGGCACATACTACACAACCTGCACATATTTTCTCTCGCTGAGGTTGCCTTTTGTATACGCAAGCTGCATCCTGCAGTGTGGGCAATAAAAATGAAGTACCACACACTAGATATGTTGCCTGCAATTAACATGCTATGCGTAAATCTGTTTAAATAAGATGCTCTTGAACAACGAGGAGAGCAGAGCATTCCACATTTTAATTACTCGTCCTTGCTACCTGCTTACAACAGAGTGAATGCTTCGCAGGACATTCATGGCAAGAATGCATTTTTGAAATCACCTTCACCTGAAAAAAAACATACTAGGAATATCACAGTATTCAGTGCTGACTGGGATTTCACCCTCACAAAAACTGAATAGCTATCATAAGCAATTAAGAGCTTCCATGTTGTTACTTCACGTGTTTTTAATCGCCGTAATGTGTTTAGCATACTTCAGTTAACAAAGTGTTGGTTCCAATTCCATGCTGTTCATTCCTTATAAGCATCCTTTACAATGAGTGCTCGGCACATATGTTCCTTTGGTGCAGACTTTGCGCCAACGGTGTGTTTACTTTTACTTCTAGGTACAGCGTCATACTACTGGCACTGGTGGAGCACAAGTACATGTTCAGATACGTCAACATCGGATCACCTGGAAGGTGCCATGATTCACATGTGTATCACCAGTCGGGCCTGTCTCGTCTCATTGCAGGACCGACGTTCGTTCATAAAGCCTATGGCCCTAATAAGCAACGTTGCTGTGCCCCCAGTGATACTTTGCGATCAGGCATTCCCCCTGACACCAAATTTAATGAAGCCATGTGCAAGCACAAGCATTTCTTCAGAGCAGAAAAAACTTCAATTATAACTTATTAAAATCAAGGCGAATAGTTGAGAATGCATTTGGACTGCTTAAAGCCCCCTTTCAGGTTCGCTATGAAGTGAAAGGAATGTGACATCAGCAAGGCGCCATTTATCATAAGGGCATGCTGTACACTTGACAATATTTGCAAGCATTTTGGGGATGTGACACCCCAGCAGTGGATCAATGAGGCACAGCTGTATGACACAATGTTTCAGCAACCAGCACACAACACATGCACAGATTGCAACTGGAAAAGACGTTCAATGTGCACTTGCCATGCACTGTCACCAACAGATGGACCACTAGCTGAGCCACAAAGTTGAAAAGTGCACTTGTTTTCCTTCACTTACTGAAATACTGCGGCAAGTCAACCAGCTTTTCTTGAGCATTGACCTGACGCTCACGCAGAGCCTGGTCGTCTTTGGCAGCCTGCTCAAGTGCACTTATCAGCCTGCCATGCTGATCCAGCAGTGTGCTCCTGAATGTCTCAGCAGCAGTTGTCCTATTCCTCTTCTGTGGACGGCGCTGCTGCTGAGGTTTACTGGCTGTTGGCTCCTGGCTATCACTTGGAGCCTCTTCTGTGGTGTCTTCTGCAGATGTGCTCATGTTCCTTCCATGCTCGAAATGATCTGGAATGAATAAGAAATACATATCGACTGGCTCATCTTTGCCATATAATGTTATTTCCTTACACAAGTACGACACTCCTGGTGAACCTTTTTAGTTATTTTATCTTTATTCCTTTTTGTGGCCTGTCCCCTCGCGTGAATGTTCGCCAGCCTAGAGGAGAGCTTCCTCTAGTTTGAGGACAGCCTGTTGATTCGCGCCAGTCTTGGGACCTCTCCCATTGGTGCTAGGAACCCATTGTGCAGAGTCTGTGTGCACGCATTTGTGCATTGTGCATTTGTGTCAGCGCTCATGGTCACGATAGTGAGTGACCGGAGGACACGTCGCCACATGTGAAAGAAAGCAACAGAAGAAGAACTGATCCAAAGCCACCAGAATGACCGCAAGCAGAGAGAAGTGAAGAAGAGAATGCGATTTATGCGAGCGAATGCAGAGAACAGTGCAGACTGAGTGAGTGACGTGAGCGTCTATGAGACTGTGCCAAGAGTGTGTGTTGTTTTGTTCTGATCAACCGTGCTTTTTCTTTTTGTTTGTTTATGGCCATCGTGATAGCTAGACAAAACCGGCTTTATATCAATATGACAAGCAGCTATTAGACCAGCACGTCTCAAAGCTTCAGCCATCGTCCATACCTCAACTAAGTGAAAAGTTGTCGACAGCATATCAGTGCAACGATATGAATGATTTGTATACAAAATGCCTTTAATGGCCCAATTCTCTGTTCTTAAAAAAGCCATTTTAAATAAATTAAATACATGTACATCTTATGGTGATAAGTGTAAACAAGAGAAGCTCAGGGGAAGATGGAAGCTCAAAGTGGTGAAAAATCGAGGAACATCAATTGAACCAACCTACCGACAAGTGGACCTGCTTTTGCCAGGGCCACGAGTGTGCTTACAAGAATGCTAGAGAAAAATGTATTAGCTTCTCTAGTGGCTTTTACATTAATTTCTCTCTACTTGTTTTAAGAAATGTGGGCTGCACTTTGCAGTATTTTGTGCTATACTAGGTGGGCTGTGCACCTGCAGATGGCACTTCCAAACAAAGCAGATGGTTCGCTAAACACATGCTTAAAGGGCAACTCCGGCGGTTTTTTCACCATGTTCTGATATCAATGTTTTCGAATAGTACTGATAGTCCTGTCGCTGCCAGGTTGGTTCAGTTTGCTCAGAGTCTCACCAATAATTTTAAATAGCCGACCGAAAGGCGTGTTCAAACCGAAACCGAAATTGGTAGACGATTCTTTCACCGTATGCGATGACGTCACAGCCTTCCTGCTGTGATAAATATGGAGAAAAATGACAGTGGCGAGGTCATCCGACGATCTATTGAGTTATGCCAGCTTTTCTGAGCTTGACAGCGACGATTTAAACGCTGAAGTGCTGCCGTTTCGCTTCTGATGTCCCACAGGCTCGGGTAGGCAGCATTGAAGGTGATGACGTCAAAAACACAGGGTGGCCCGCAGAGGAATCCGCTAAAAAATTTTAAAATTCATTTCCAGGAAAACTAAATGACTTGCAACCCCCTGGTTTGGCGTATATTATTACAGCGCCGAGGAGAATACATACTGAAAATTTCATTAAGATCAGTAGACACTGAAAAATTGCCAGAGTTGCCCTTTAAAGGAGTACTGACACGAATTTTCGACATTCTCGTATTGTTGCTGTAAGTGAAAGCACTGGCGTGGAGAACCCCCAAAAGAGTATCATCGTGCCTCGCAAAGCAATGAATATATTTTTAATACGGCTCCCTTAAAAGCCCACTTTCGGTTTCGATTTCGAGAGGGCGGTTTCCTAGTGACGTGTCAACAGAGTCGGACGTACGTCTAAGTCACGTAGGGACAGCAATTCGTAATAGCGTCGCTACAACTCTGTCGTCTGTCGTTAGTTACACGTGGGGCACGCAAACAACGATGATTTCACGGTCGTCCGGCGACTCTTACAGCGATTTCCGCGATATTTGAGAGACCTTGCTCATACGTCATCGCAGTGTCCATTGCGCTGGGGCTGACTTGCTGTGCTGCTCAACGAAAACTTTAAAACCGAACTAAAATATTTTGTACGTGTTTCCTGGCTTCCGCGTGTGGAGGGCGTTAACAACACGTGACTAGAAAACGAAAAATGTATACGTTGCGCCGCCGCAAAATCGTGTCAGTACTCCTTTAAGTGGTTTGTTATTAGGCAGCAATTGTCTGGTATTCCTTGTGCTTTGACTAACCTTCCTTTTCCCATGTAAAGTAATTTTGACACTCATGAAAAACAAGGTTAACCTTGATTTCATGGATTATTTTCTGGAATACAGTTGCAGCATAACTTATTTTTGTACTGCTTACCTGCTCAACTGTCTCATTCGGATTCGGAGAGCAAGGGCTTTCTTCAATGAGCGAAGGGTCATTCACTGGCAAAATCTATGAACTTCTGTGAAGAATGGCCAGGAAGATGGTGCTGTCCCTGCGGTCCTTTCACGTGACTCCTTCCTGAAAACAAACAACGATTACAAGTGGGGAAACTGGGAATACTAGACCAATTGCGGAGGCTTAACTACTCTGCAAATGCTTCATGTGTGCAGTGACACAGTGATATGGACTATATATGCAACACCTACAGTCGACGACCGATAATTCGGACTCCACGGGGAACGTAAATAAGTCCGAATTATCGAAAGTCCGAAAAAACGAATGCGTCAGAAAAAAAAAATACTTTTATTGACACTTCAGTCTACCAGTGGCCGAAAAAAGTTGTCAATGCGTTGCTGCACGTACTTCCGCTTACGTGCAACCAAGTCCGCCTGTATCTCCGCCGGTGTGATATGATCGCTGTACGATGACGAAAGAACAGCGAGGGCTCGAGACAGGTCCGCATGCGACGGCTCCGGAGCACACGGCGCGTCATCATCAGAGTCAGAACCGCTGTATGACGGTTGCAGAACCTGCTCGATTATGTCGTCGCCATTCAATTCGGCACACGACGACACCACACTGTCGACGTTTGCAAAGCCTTCAAACAGTGTCGGGAATCGGCACACCGCAGCCTTGCAGGTCGTCAATAACGTCCGCACCTGAGCTCGTTGCGCTGGGCGGCAAGTCCGGCTCTTCAGTTACATTGTCGGGTTCTTCGGCTGCAGTGTCGGCGGTGTCGGGCTCACTGCGCAACGTAAACGGGACCAACGGTGCCGTTTACGTTGCGTAGTGAGCCCGACACCGCCGACACTGCAGCCTAAGATCCGAGTTAAATGCACCAACGGTGTCCGAAAATGCAGCCGAAGATCCGAGTTCTTGTGAGACAGCTGGACATAAAATAAAGCAAGTCTCAAAATAAAGATGAACGCGTGCAGAACTTAGCAAAACGCTGTTGTTGTTGTTGGTGGCTTGGGTACAAAAGACGCTTCTTTCTGCAGCCCACAAGGGAGCACGGCTAAGCGTCTGAGGGAAGGGGAAAGGGGACAAAAAGATGGTGATCAGGTTGGTACATAGGAAGAAGCAGCGTCCTGACACGGTAGCAGCCGTCGGCAAGGGCAGGAGGTGGGGCTCAGGGCGGGCCCGCAACTAGCGTCTGTGTGGGAGTACGTGTGCGATCACGTACTCGGTGAGGCTGTCCAGGGCAGGGATGTGTGGCCGCGCCGGGAACAGGAGTTGCTCCAAAGTGGAGCAAGGGAGGCCGTACCTCCGGTAGACGGATGTGAGCTGCGCCCGCTCCTGTTGTAGGGCAGGGCAGGTGCACAGGAGATGTTCGAGCGTCTCGGGATTGCCGCATCTCCCGCACGCAGGCGAGGGTATGCGGCCCTTCGAGTGCAGTCGCGCCGAGGTCCACACCGAGCCTGTCCGGAGGCGCAGCAGTGTGGAGCGGTCACGTCAGCTGAGGCCGCTTTCTGGGAGCGGCTTGGGCGGGTTGCCGTTTGCCACTCTTG